>CM062804.1:1408887836-1409570977 GCA_031772625.1 Pinus tabuliformis
ACCGCCACCTCTTTGATCACTGCTAAGAAAGGCAGCAAGCTCATCTCACAGACTAGGAAATTTATTTTCTGTGTGGTTTTGCTCCCAAAGTAAAGGGAAGATCGTTGCTACATCCATGACCCCCGCGAAGGGTTCCTCCACACAGCGGCAGCAACAGAGGGATACAGTCGTGACAGAACACAGGAACAACTTCTCCTTACCCAGAGGAGTACCACACAAGTTTCAAGGGGCGACAAAGTTTGGTTACATTTGCAGAGGGAGCGCCTTACCAGAACCC
This sequence comes from Pinus tabuliformis, assembly GCA_031772625.1. NCBI lineage: Eukaryota > Viridiplantae > Streptophyta > Pinopsida > Pinales > Pinaceae > Pinus > Pinus tabuliformis. The sequence continues at coordinate 1,408,888,114 of CM062804.1, forward strand.
ATCAGAAACTCACACCACTTCGACATGGTCCTTACCCCAGTAACAAGGCTACGGGGAACAATGCTTTGAAGCACAACATTCCTCCCTCCATTCCTTCGCTTGCACCGAGTGTTCAATGTGGACCATCTCCGACCATGCTCCCCACCATTTCTGGACACATCAGAGATTGCAGAACAACTCACCAGAGACCCAGCTCAGCAGAAGCTTCCTCATCTCAGGGAGGAACTCAACGCAATGGGGACCATTGCTTCCTAAGGGGGGAGGAATGATCCAGGTGGATGTTGGTGGCCACCCACCTATCCCATTTGGACCCCCACAACTGTCTCTTTCAGTTTTTGTGTTCCTTAATTATAGCACAGTTTACTATTTTTAGCAGCTTTTCGGGTCCTAAACTTCCGGAGCCATTTTGAGGCCCTAAACGACGTTTTTTGGGAAATCCACCACCAGCGATTTTTCTATCTAAAAATTGCCTTTTCGTCGTAGTCCTCGGAGAGATCTTTCCAACGGGCTATCACGTGCGTCAAACGGAGATAGTACGACCAATTCGCGACCCCAGGAAGTTGATGTACCAACTTACCCAAAAACAGGGCCCACAATTTGGCGTTTCATCTTCTAGGGTCAGGTTTTGGAATGTGAAGGGTTTTCCATTGTTTCTCAACAATAAATAGGCCCTCGAGCCTCATTGTAACATAGTTTTTGGAGAACAGTTCAGAGGCATGTAGCCGACACATCTCTTCTCAGAGATAAGCTACCATCGCCCTAGCTGGGTTATTTCCATTTGTAAGCCTATTTCAGTATTTTATAGTAATGAAATGAAGTATTATTTTCTGCTGCATATTTGTCTTTATGGTTATCTCTGTATTTTATTGCATTCCTATTTAAATCTGGATCAGTCATTATCAAAATACCCTTGTCTTATCTATTTACTAACCTAAAATTAGTACCCATTTTTAGTCATCTCGCACCCTATTGCTCATTTTATCGAGATCGATTGGAGAGAGCCCTCTCCTGTCCTTGTAGGGCTAGCTATGAGGCTGAGCTTGGTTTGATGTTGCCTCAAGTTTTGCCTTTTTCAACCTGAGGCAGATTCGAGCGCTAACACTGCATACAAATTCTAAAACACAGAAAATAAAAAATGAGAGGGCATAACACATAAGACACATATACACAGAGATTTTCCCCTGGATCCCAAAACCCAGACTACCAGCTTGATTTTTCATTATGTTCCTTTCAATGTTACAAAACATATTTATACATGTCGAAGCATCCAATACCATGGACCGAAAACCATCGCATCCAAAACCATGGACCGAAAACGATCGCATCCAAAACCATGTGCGAAAAATCATGCACAAAACCATAGGTCGGTCCACCAAACTTAATATAGGGTCCAAAAAACAAAATTTTCCAGGGAGCTACCCCAGACCCCATAGAGTGGGGTTATATACACCCCTCAAACCCCTGTGACCCCCCCCCCCGCTGCTACGCAATCGGTGCAACGAAGGGGTGGCTCTACCCCCCTTCTAACCTCCTAGTTAACTACATGGGCTAGTAATGGAAAGAATATAACACAACCCAAGATATTTCAGTGTCCTTAGACTCTTGGGAGTAACCTGTTGATTTTATGATCTTAACCCCTAATAAAAATCTAGGAGGAAATCCACTTATATTAGGAAGACCTTGGCTGGCTACAGTTGATGCTTTCATTAGCTGTAGATCTGGTGATATGTATATCTCTGATGGTAACTCAACTAAGAAATTCACTCTATATCGTCTAGCAAGAACAATCACAGAGATAGATGACAAAGAATGGATTGATGATGAAAATGATATTTAGCCTCTCTTTACTACTTCAACCATTAGTGAAGATAGTCAATTTTAAATATAATGGAAAATTTTGAATCATCTCCAGAATATGAACATGATCAATTTCAAGAAAAATCCAATATTGAATATTTTTCATCTAGGCAGATGTCTCTTTATTCCATGGAAGAATTTGGTAGCTCTATAGTTGAAATCTTTATAGGAAAAACATTGAACATAAACAATAACTTGGAAAAATTACAATAGGAAAAGCTAATCAAAACATTACAACAATATTCTTCTGCATATGCATGGGAAGACATTGACATGAAAGGAATTAGTCCTAAGACTTGTATACATCACATCTACATTGAGGAAAATTGTAAACCTATCAAACAACCTCAGAGAAGGATGAATCAAAATCTTAGGGAAATTGTGAAAGAGGAGTTGCAAAAATTTCTGAATGTAAACTTCATTTACCCAATTTCAGATAGCCAATGGGTTTCTCCTCTAGTGGTTGTGCCTAAAAAGAATGGTAAATGGAGGGTATGTCTTGATTATCGAGAATTGAATAAAGCTACCCTAAAAGATCATTTTCCTTTTCCCTTTATAGATCAAGTGTTAGATACAATAGCAGGTAAGAAGTATTTCTCATTTTTGGATGGTTTTAGTGGTTACAATCAAATTCAGGTAGCATTTGAATATCAAGATAAAACCACATTCACCTGTCCATGGGGAACTTATGCCTACCGAGTACTTACTTTTGGATTATGCAATGCACCTGCAACATTCCAAAGAGCAGTACTAGGAATTTTTTCCGATCTAATACATGATTGTTTAGAGGTGTATATGGATGACTTTACAGTTTATGGGAATACATTTGAAGAAGCTTTAGAAAATTGGGAAAAAGTTTTTAAAAGATGTAAGGAAGAAAACCTTTAACTAAGCCATGAAAAATGTTTTATGATGTTTACAGAAGGGATTGTTTTAGGACATCACATTTCAGGAGATGGAATTAAAGTTGATAAATCTAAAGTTGAAGTCATCTCTAAACTATCAATTCCAAGTTGTCAAAAGGATGTTAGAAGTTTTCTAGGATTCACTGGATACTATATAAGGTTTATAGAAAATTTCACTAAACTATCATCTCCACTCTTCAAGTTACTCACCAAAGATAGTGAATTCAATTGAAATCCTGATTTCCAGTTGGCATTTGAGACTTTAAAATAAAAAAATTCTGAAGCACCCATCTTAAGAGGTCCAAATTGGAAACTACCTTTCATATTTCAACAGATGCTTCAGATACAACCCTGGGAGCTGTATTAGGACAAAAAGATTTGATCCCGTATGCCATCTATTACACAAGAAAGAATTTGACTCCCATTAAGTTAAATTACACTGTAACTGAAAAAGAATTCTTAGTTGTTGTTCATGCTATCAACAAGTTCAAACATTACATAATAGGCTATGAAACCTTTGTTCATATAGATCACTCTGCAATCAGGTACCTAATGAATAAACCTATTACTAATGGCAGAGTTACAAGATGGTTATTACTCCTGCAAGAATTCAACATCACTGTCCTAGATAGACCTGGAAGAAAAAACACAATTGCTGATTTCTTGTCTAGAATTCAAATATCAAAGATGACACTCTAGTTGAAGATAAATTTCCTGATGAATACCTTTTTGCAGTAACTACTTAGACCCATTGGTTTTCAGATATTGCCAATTACTTAGTCACAGGAAAATTACCTTCACATTTGTTTCCTAAGGAGAAAAGAAAAATCATTCAAACAAGTGCAAGTTACTCATTGTTATAGCTCCAAACCTCACTCTTGATGTTTGTGATGCTGCACTCATGGCCTAGGGCAACCCCTCCTTCCAGACCTAGTCCAAATATTCAAAAAACAGTGTTTTACTCCCTATACACGACATTCCCTGAGCTAAACGTGTGTGTACGCAGGTATGTGTATACCCAACCCGCGTATATGTCTTAAAACACTTTAAAAAATTAAAACTCCTTAATTTTGGGCAGAGATCGCGGGTTTTACCTGCTGATTACCTATTAGTGCTCATGGCCCAACTGTTCCCAACGAATTCCCAACTAAAAAACTACTTTGGGAGAAGTATAAAAAGGTTTCAATGGGAAGGCCTAAGGGAGGAGATAATAGAGAGAAAGATCACTCTGTTGAGATTTTCCCTGACCAGGTCTGAAGATCCTTGTGCTTCCAGCACTTCCCCCATTTATAGGAAACCCTTGTTTCCTTGTGTGATGATGTCTTTCTACTTGAGAGATCATGGAGTAAGTCATGGAAGGAGTTTGTTGAAGGCTTGAGACTGGACGAATCCGGAGGACGGTTCCGCTTGGAGCCTGCGAAAGGACGAATCAGGTGAAATCATTCCTTTCTGTACTTTAGTTATTTATAATAAAAGAAACACTTGTCTTGTTCCTGATATAAATCTTCTTCATGTTCATGATGTCAATGTTATAATTCATATGTGAATGGTTGTTTTTAATTGTATAACTAACTACCTTTCCTTATGTTATGAAGATGATTTCTTTATGATGCTTGGTCAATATACTGCTGTACTTTCTGGAATTGTTTGTTTTGCAGGTTGAAGGACTAAAAGGAACTCCAAGAGGGTTTGGACCCTAACTAGATCTTCTCAAATGAAGGACCCTCAGGTGCACCCCTTTTTCATATAGTTTGTTTATATTAGCATCATGGCTGTATGGAATGTGTGTTTCTCTCTGTAAATAACCTCTGATCTGCTACGGTATCAACCCAAGACCCTAGGGAATTTATCCCTTAACAAAATTGGCAACTCTGCTGGGGACAACAGTATTGTTGTTCCTAGTTTGGGTTTATTCAAGCCAATCAGGGCTCAGCTGTCTGTTTTCTTGCTGTTACTGTGTAGTCTGTTCCTGTAGGAACTTGAATTGTAAGTTTGATCAGTTTCTTCAAACTGTTTTTTGTTTTTTCTTGAAATATTTTATATACGCTGTTTTTCCAGTTTACAGAAGCGTATATACGCATGTTTCCTTAAGTAAACCTGCGTATACGCATGTTTCCTTAGGTTGAGTCGCATATACACGCAGTTGTGCACTAACACAGTCGTGTATATCTTATAATTTTCAAGATTTTTCAAATCTTTTTGTTTCTGAAGGTTTGTCTGCTGGTTTGATTCAGTCCTGAACAGTTACTTTTCTGTGTCAGTCTTTAGTTTTACAGCAAGTATCTGATTTCAAATTCTCTCTGATTGTGGAAAGTGTTGGTCTTATTTGTTTTTGCAAGCGTCATCGTTTTTGTTTAAGCACACAAGATTTCTTGCTGGGAATCTTGGCTGCTCTGATTCCTCAGGGCAGGAAGATTGATCTCAATCTTTGTGTCAAATCTTGTTTTGGTGACCTTTTTGTTTGCTTGTCAAAACTACATTTTTGTGACCATCTACTTTTCTTGCTTTCCGAAAGTTGTTGATTGACACTTTCTTGAAAATTGTCTTTTTGATCTTTTGGTCTTTGTTTCCAAGCTCTTATTGCTGCTTTTGATTGTTAAGAGCATCTCGAAACACATTTTTTTGTTGAGTTTTCATCCATTTTGTGTTGTCAGCTTGCAAAGTGTTTTGTTGCCGATTTTTCAATCATAAAGTTTCAGTCTTGTTGAGAGCACTTTTGAAAAGATGTTTTTTTTTTTTGCTTTTGAAGAAAACTTCTTGAAAAACTTGGTTTTGCTTTCTTGAACTTTGTTTTGATTTAGTTTCTTTTAGTGAATGAAAGTGCATTTTTGTTTGTCTTGAAACTTGCTTTTAGTGTAGAGACGAAAATGAGCATTAGCAACTCATATTCCATCTAAACATTTTAAGTGGCAAATCATATTGATAAACAAGTTACTTTCATTTCTTGATTTAGAGTAGTCTTAAGTCTTGCATCAGCATGTACTCATTGCATTAGGATAAATTTGCACATATTTTTAGGACATCCATAGTTTTGTTAACTTTTGTCAGTGTGAAGCTTGAGTAAAAGAAAAGAAAAGAAAATTTGTTGCTTTCTTTGAAGTTCCTCTGAACCTAGTAGAAATTTCTTTCATCGAAGAACAAAACGAGTGCATTTGCATATAGTTTGGTTTTTATTAATTTCTTTTGTGTCAAAACACCACAAGTTTCATTTCCGCTTATCCCTTGACTTAAGAACAACCCATTTAAAAACAAGCGCTAATTAAAATATACTAGAACTTTTCATAATTGTCAAGTTAGACACACCAACAAGTTTTAGGATATTTTAGGGCCTTGGATTAGGCGAGTGGAGAGAAAAATCTTCAAGGCCATTTAAATCGTCAAACATAGGAGTCTGAATAGTGAGTGAAAATCCAATAGCATTAGGGAGACCAAGAAAGCTCTGGATCTGGGAGTTAAGAACGAGGGGTTTTGAAGATAAGGAAGAGAGATACCCCCTCTCCTCCTTTTCAAATCTAACCTCAAGACTGTTCCGCCTGGCTTCTGACACGAGTTGGTAACCTTAGTTGCTACTCCTAGGGATCTACATAGGTGGCTGCAGAGGGGAATCCTGTGGCACCTTAGGTCGAAGTTGTATCACTCTCAACGGTACTACTAGAGGGCACCCTTGCGAAGCTTGGGGGCTTGCACTTGTGTAGGCTGTTGTTAGGAGGTCAGCGTAGCTTCGTCTATTACCTTCGATGGTAGGACTGGGCCATCATTATCACAAGCTATCTTCGGAAGGCCCCTTATTTCACTTTCTTGTATTTTGTGTTCGGTCCTCATCACCACCTGGAGCATAGATACTTGAAAGTTGTTTGATTGGGGTCATATCTTTTAGGGACTTTTTAGTGTGTGCTCTGTGCTCTTAGTTGGCCTAGCTTTCATTTTTTCTGGAGTCTTTAGCTATAACTTAATAAAAATTCAAAGTGGCTAACTGATCATGTAGACGGTCTCGAAGACTTCGTGGTCTTTCACCACCAAGTTTAGAGCCTTCTCCTAGAAGGCGCAGAGGTAATACTGCTGGTGGGTTTCATCCCATGGCAGCTGACGCATCGGGGATTGATCCTCCTCACAGGGACATTAGTGTTCAAAACAGGCCTGGTACTTCCGCGGAACAAGAGAGGAACACTCCAGTTCTTTCTCGAGTTCTCTTTCAATCGGAAGATAACATAGAAGTAGAAGAATTTCAAGAGTCGTTAGCGGCTCCGAATTCTCCCTTACCTTCTAGCTATCTAGAAGTATTACAATACGTTGGGTCTCCGACGCATAGACCGTCAAGTCCAGGTCATATTACGCACTTACCATCGATGGCTACTACTGGAAGCATGGCTTCTACCACAAGTGCTACAACTATGCAGACTCTAACATCAATACAAGGGGGAGGAACTATCTCCATCCCCTCTGCATCTTTATTTGGGTCTTTTGCTAGCACATATTTAGTTGGGTCTACCTCCATTCCTTCTACGAGTGGAAATTCCCAAGCCAATGCTTTTAGTACTGGATTCTTCCCATTTGGCACCCATTCACAGGGTATTCCATCAGTTCCATTTAGTGCCTCCACATCCATGATGGGTGGATTGACTTCATTTCAGGGTTTTCCTTTTGGAAGTGGTCATATACCACATTCCAACCCGACAATAGGATCTATGCCTTTTTCCGCTACAAGACAAAGTAGTAATCCCTTTCAAGGTTGGGCTAACCCTGTGGTTAGTAGCATGGAAACTGGGAATCCATTCTTCAGCCAACAAGGGAATAGGCCGTACTCCACAGTTAGTTCGTTTCGAGGTACTCCTCCCTTAGCTTTTGCTTGGAATCCTTATTAGGGGTTATCGACTCCTTATAATACTCTAGGAGGGAGCTTCACTGGTTATGGAGGTTTTTTAGCTGGAGTTGGTCAAACTCTGAGTTTTGCTGGATCACAAGGTTTTCCTTTTGGTTCAGCTGGTTCTGCGGGTTACTTCAGGCAGCCTGGTGCCTTCCAAAATCTAGGCCCATCTTTTCAAAACTTTGGGAACCCCGCCCAGTCTGGGTGGAATCCCCAAGGTCCTCCTAAGCTTCCCTTTTTGGCAACGTTGAACTTGCCAGATCTCACGAAATTAACAAACGATCCAATCAAATACAATCCACCCTGGCCTCCGGTCCCAACCAAACTCCCTTCGAACAATCCAAAGTTCGAGGGGAAGGGCGGTGAAGACCTAGGTGACCACGTAACCACATTCCATTTGTGGTGCTCATCAAGCTCCTTTATTGATGACTCGATTAGGTTGAGACTTTTTCAATGCACCTTGACTGGTAATGCGGCCAAGCGGTATATTGAGTTGCCAGGGGGTAGCTTTACATCTTTCACTGACTTAGCTAATATTTTCTTAAATCATTTCTAGTTGCTTGTCTGTTATGATGCCGAAACTGAACTTCTGGCCAATTTACATCAGGACATGGCAACTCACATTTCTGACCACATTCAAGAATGGAGACAGAGAAAGAGGCTTATTAAAGCCGAGATTCCCTCGGAATACTATCTCGAATGGTTTTTGAAATCTTGACAACCTGAAATCTCTAAGGATGTCTCCCTGTCCGGAGTTTATTCTAAGGAGCAAGCTATTTTTAGAGCCCAACAATTAGAGTTGATTTATTCTCAGTTTGGGATTCTACAAAAAATCTTGCCCGATGCTCCCGGGACTAAGGTTGATATAGCCAAGTTGAAGCCAGGTCCCCACGCGGATGGTATCGTTGGGTCAGTAGACACAAATGCGATGAACCTGTTGAGTCAATTGCAGTAGTTGTCTTTACAAATTGCTTCTAACAACCAGGTCACATCGTCTAACCCTTCATCTTCCCAACCCTCTTCGGTTAATGCCGTCCAATCTTCCAACCCCAAAGGAAATCAAAATTCCAATGGGAAGAAGAAAGGACGAGGTAAGAAAAAGAGTCAAGATGAGAAGATTGACGCAAATAAATCTGGAAATAATGCTGGTGGTGGTAGAAATGAGTCTAAAAAGAAGTCAAGTTTCCATGCAAGTTATGCAGTGGAGACCCTTTAACTCATCTCCATCCCAATATTCAAGACGCTCAGCACTTGTTAGGGCAGCAAGGGACTTCTAGCTCTCAAGTTGTGTTAACCAACCCTTTTCCCCAAGGGCAACAACTTCTTACTGGCGCGAGTTCAAACCCTGGTACCTCTGCAGGGGGCAACTAGGAAGGGGAAAAGTCATCAAATGTTTTCATGATGGGTTCCAATGTCCATGTGGCCACCCGGTCACGTGATTATGGCGAAGCAAAAACTTCCAAGGAAAAAACTGCTCCTGGAAATACCGACCTTCATATTAAGTGACCCCCTGTCGAGAGTATACCACAGATACCGAAAGGTTCCGCTAAACACGCGACTATTAATCCTAATGCTAGGGCTGCCCAGAATTACTCCATTGTTGAGGATCTGGCTCAGATTCCATGCGCCATGTTCGCTTTAGAGGTTCTCCAGTTGTGTCCAGCTCAACGAAGTGCTTTACTTTCGGTGATTGGGGTAGTTGATCCAACTAACTCTTTAGTGCTCACTTTCGACATGTTAAATGTCAAAAAGTGACTCCCTCATCATATGGCTTTCCAAATAAAGTTTACATACTAGAAAATTAACATTTTTTGTACCGTTATTGATGAAGGAGATTCCACATGCATCATGTCGATGTCATGTCGGAAGGCTATTGGATCGCCTTCGGCTGTTCCTTCAGCTACCCTCCTGACTGCATTTGATGGACATTCTCATAAGCCACATGGGATTATCCTAGCCCTTCCCATATGTGTTGGGGGGAAGGTCGTTAGTATTGAAGTAGAAGTCATTGATGCTAACCTAGACTACAATCTCCTCTTAGGAAGGAATTGGGTATACGAAATGGACGCCGTTGTTTTGACTCTGTTTCGTGTCATTTGCTTTTCTCATGAAGGGAAAATCGTTAAGGTTGATCAATTGGATTATTGTCCAATTGATCCTCAAGCAACTTCTGACTCTACTGTCCCTTTAGTGGATAACCCTCATCCGCCTACTGAGAATCTAGGAGTTGGGATGTATTCTTCATTGATGTGTACCTTTGATCTTCCCTCTCCTATCGCTAGAATCAATGTTGTTTCATCATCTAAGGAGTCTCCTCGAAAATATTTCTTCCGAACTCATTATTTTTCGGACACTTGGACCTTACCTTCACCTACGACCACATTAGCTGAAGGACAAGTTAATGGAATGGAATTCCCTATGTCTGCAGCTGAGCTTAGATACTAGCCTATCGTTAACTCTGCAGACGACCACTCTACTCCTTTTTATAAGGAGGAGCTAGATGGTGATGTGGCCCCGGCCTGGACCCTTGATTCTACCTCCGCCTTGGACTGCTTAGATACGGTTTTACCTTCTGAAGAAGAAATCCTAGAAGTAATGATGGTGTAGATTGACCTTGGGAAGACTTACACCATCGTTCATATTTTCTTCCTCCATTGCAGGAAGTAGAATCTAGGTTCTCTGAGCTCTTTACTAGTGATGTTTGTACGGTATCAAATCCTTTGGCTCCAACACACTTTCATGCCGAAGGTAATATGTTTGTGATTTCAAAAATGATATCTATAAACATCTCTATGAACCCTAACGTGATCGAGAATCTCTTCATCGAGTCGAATGTTCCCTTGAAGAAATTCAAGTTTACATCGGTCTTTTCAAGGAATTTTGAGATGTATTCGCTTGGTCTTATGAAGAAATGCTTGGCATTGATCCATCTATAGTTCAACATGAGATCAAGACGTATGAAAACGCCAAACCAGTTCATCAAAGGCTTCGGCCGGTTAATCCTAGGAAAGCAGCAGCCATTAAATCTGAAGTAGAGAAGCTGCTTAAGGCGGGTTTTATATACCCTGTTCCTCTTACCGATTGGGTTTCTAATCCAATCCTTGTGGATAAAAAGCAAGGAACAATCTGAGTCTGCATTGACTTTAGGGACCTAAATAAAGCTTGTACCAAAGCTAATTACCCTACACCATTTATTGATCAGATTATTGACGGGTAACGAGATTTTTTCCTTCATGGATGGTTTTTCCGGTTATAATCAAATCTCTATCAGTCCTGAAGATCAACATAAGACAACTTTTATATGTCCCTGGGGTACCTTTGCATACAAAAATATGCCTTTTGGTCTTAAAAACGTTGGAGCTACTTTCTAGCGGGCCATGTCATATGATTTCCACGACATTAAACATATCATCGAAGCATACTTGGGCGGTCTAGCTGCTCGTTCTCGAAAGAGAGCTAATCATCCTAGTCACCTTCGATTGGTTTTTGAGCGGTGTTGTTTTTATAAGATCTGGTTGAATCCCAATAAGTGCATTTTTGTGGTTACATCTGGTCTGTTATTAGGGTTCATCATGTCAAATGAAGGGATTCGAGTTGATCCCTTCAAGGTAGAGGCAATAATTCAGTTGCCTCCCCCGTCCTCAATTCGACAACTTCAAAGTCTTCAAGGGAAAGCTAATTTCTTAAGAAGGTTTATAGCGAACTATGCCAAGATCACTAAAGGATTTATGCATTTGCTACGTAAAGGAGTTCCATTTGTATGGGATGACTTTGCGTAGCGGTTATTCTATGCTTTGAAAAAGGCATTAGTCTCTGCCCCGCTTTTGAGTCCACCATATTATGGTAGGGACTTCCTTTTATATCTCGCTGCAGCAGAATAAACCATTGGTATGGTTCTCGTTCAGGAAGACGATGCTCTCACGGAGCATGTGATTTATTATTTGAGCCGAGGCTTGATAGGTCCTAAACTTTGCTATTCTCTGGTGGAGAAGTTGGCTTTGGCAGCTGTCCATGTTGTCCAGCGGCTTCGTCATTATATCTTGCTATGCAAAACTTTTGTCTTAGCGGCGGTCAATCCATTTCAATTTTTCCTCAGTAGGCGAGTGATTGGGGGCAAATATAATCGATGGATATTCATTTTACAAGAATTTGATCTCAAGTTCTTGTTCGCCAAGTCTAAGAAATCCATGGTTTTTGCCGAGCTAATTTCCGAGCTGCCTTGTGGAGAGGATACTATTTATGAGGAAAGTTTTTCCGACGAACATTTATTCCTCATCTCTTCACTCGACCCTTAGTATGGAGATATCATTGTCTATCTCCAGACTTCGAAGTTTCCCTCTATTTTCTCTAAGGATGAACACCGGAAATTGCATCACCTAGCCAAGAACTATGTTATCATAGGTGATACATTATATCATCGAGGGGTTGATTCAATCCTTCGGCGCTATTTAACCCTAGAGGAAGCAGAGTCAGTGCTCAATGACTGCCATAGTGGAGCTTGTGGTGGTCATCTTTCAGGGCTTGCTACAGCCCAGCGTATCTTACGTGCCAGCTATTTTTGGCCTTCCCTCTTCAAAGATTGTGTTGAAGCAGTCAAACGTTGTCACCATTGTCAAATCTATACTCGGAAGATGCGCGCACATCTAGCTCCTCTTTTTCCCGTTGTCACTGTCGGTCCTTTTACTAAGTGGGGTATTGATTTTACAACTTGTAATCTACCTTCAGCGGCGAATCACAAGTACATTATCGTGGTTGTAGACTACTTTACGAAGTGGGCTGAGGCCATGCCCACTTATAAAAATGATAGTGAAATGGCAGCATTGTTCCTTTTTAATCAGATTATCTCAAGATTCGGTATCTCGAGAGAGATTGTCACTGACCATGGCAGTGATTTCCAGAATCAACTAATGTCTGAATTGGCTCTTAAATTGGGTTTCCACCAAGAAAATTCGTCTCCTTATTATCCTCAGGCCAATGGACAGGTCGAGGCAGTCAACAAAACTCTTAAGACGATCCTACAAAGGACAATCGACAAAAAGTGATCTAATTGGCATCTTATGTTGTATCCGGCTCTTTGGGCATACCGAACCTCTGTAAAGACTACTACTGGTTTTACACCTTTTCAATTAGTTTATGGGATGGAATCTATTTTTCCTATCGAATGTGAAATTCCATCTCTTAAGTTAGCTGTTAAGCTCATTCCAGAGACTTCTAGTCTCGAAGAGTGCCTCCTTCATTTGGAACATCTCGATGAGCAGCGTCGAGATGTCGCCACAATCAATGAGGCTCATAAGAAAAGAGTTAAAACGCAGTATGATAAAGCTATCCGTCCTTGAGTCTTTTCTGAAGGTGACCTCGTCTTGGTCTACGACCAAGATAAGGACACCTTGGGGGCAGGCAAGTTCAAGCCTATCTGGTACGACCCTTCATTGTGAAACGCGTTTTAGAAAAAGGTGCGTATGAGTTAATCGATTTTGAAGGAAACAAGTTGGCGGAGCCCCGAAACGGGCTCTACCTCAAGAAGTACTTTGCTTAAGTAGTAACTAGGAAATGGCTTCTTTGTACATTTTCTATATTTGTACATATCTCATCGAGAGTTTTTGATATCGACACTTTTAGTCTACTGTGGTAGGAGTTGATGGATGACTTGGTCTATTTTGGATTTGCTGATGCTGCTAGTCAGCACACTCGGAACCTCGCTTCTGCAGCTTGGGTACTCTATTATCCAACTGGTCAATTGATGGTGTCAAGGGGAGTATGCATTGGTCCCGCTTCAAATAATATGGTTGAGTATACTGTCGTCATTAATTTACTATCTGAAGCCATTTCTTATGAAATTGATTCGTTGGTAGTCTATCTTGATTCACAATTGATAGTGTCACAATTGAATAACATTTATCGGGTAAGGGATCCATGTTTATATCGCCAGTATTTAAGGGTGAGGTCGTTGCAAAGATCATTTACTTAAATTAATTATTTGCACATTCCATGATCTCATAATTGATTATCTAATTCTATCGCTAATCAAGCATTAGGCTGGCACATCAATCATTCATCACAATAAAATCAAGCATCAAAAATTTGAACTATATATATATATATATCATAAAACATCTTGAGTGTACATAAGTGTGTCCAAAATAATATACAAAAATTGGGACTCAAATGCCCATAATCATGTCCAGTACATCTAATGCCCCGGCTCAGGATGAGCGGCTAAGTAGGTAACTATTGCATTGGCCACACGCCTAAGAGTGCGAACCCAGTCACGTGGCATGCCAACCACATGACGCTGCATATCTATAGGAAGATCCTCTACGGCTGCCATCGGTACTCCATGAGTGAGTCTCACCAAGTGCTGTTGAACTGTGTGTAGCAGTCGCTCTGTGTCTGCAGCTGCCTCTTCGGCCCCTCGACCGCGACATCTGTGTCGTGGGAACTCATTTGGTCGTACCGGCCCAATATCTAGAACAGGATCATCATATTAATCATTTGAATCCTCTCAAAAATATTTTTCAAAATTCATTAATTCGAAAAAAATCACAAAAAAATCATAAAAAATAAAAACACTTACCTATGTCGCCCCATGCTGTGGTCGGTGGTAATACTAGATCCAGATCCCCTTAGAAATCCAACCCAGCATAAGGGTAGTCATCTATGGCAATGATCTACTGCTCCCACTAGGAGAAGAAGTCATCGTCAAATGCAGTCTGTGAGACGTCCCCACCTCCTAGACGTTTCATCAAGTCAGCCCACCTCCCCATTCGTGGATCTCGTGGGGTGCTGATTAAAACTGGTACTCTAGGTGAAAGTGCAGGGACCCTCTCAAAAAAGAAAGAACACAAAATAGTCCCATATTCGAAGTTTTTGGTCTACCCTCTCTTGATGGAAGTAAGCTGGCTTTTCAGGCTATCCAGAAGAGGAGTACACCAGTCAAATACGGTGGTGAGATAATCTACTGCCAAGCTCATGGCTGGCCGTGATGCCTAGTGCAGAGAAGCTGATACGTTCACTCTAGCTATAGTGAACAAGATTATCCTCAGGGATAGACTCTCTACATGTTTGATTGGAATTTGACTTCCAGTCTTCTCTGGATGTCCCGGGCAATATATATGTATGTAGTCCTCGATCGAGAGACTGCCTCGTCTCCTGCCCCTCGAATGTACTACCTCTCCCCTTCGGGAAAGGCCTGTGATGAAATAAATGTCTTCCACTTCTATCCTGAGTGGCATCTGGTCAATCATAAATGAATCATCCTCGATGCTCCAGTAGTGAATGAGAATCTCAAGTAGGCATGTGTTTGCTTTCATATTTGGCATTTTGAAGAATTTTAGCAAACCACATCCTCGTAAGGCATCCAAAGCATTGGGATCATTCATAACCTCATCATCCACTGAGGTATGCTCTCTTTCTCGCCAAGTGACTGGCATCCTGAAGAAAAAATGATTTTAGACCATTAGTTTTTTTTTTTGAAATGTTTGCGGTGTATACTCGAGTTCATTTACACACAGTCGCGTGTAGGGCCCGTGTGTAGGCGGGTTTCATATATCCAACCCACGTATACGCCGCAGTGAAATTTTTGACAAAAAATTCAACGGTAAAACTTAAATTAAAAATTCTAAAACTAGTCACAATTGAATGCAAGACAAGTATAAAGGTTACCTGGTGATTTTGGAAGGATCTGAACAGTTGAATTTGGCGTATGGAAAAGTTTGCTTCTTTTTCTCCACTCCTCTGCTCTCAAACTCAAATGGTGAAAATGGTGAGTCCAAAAACTATTTTATAGGCTTTGAAAATGCAAAATTTTTTCAAAACTTGAT
Organism: Pinus tabuliformis; assembly: GCA_031772625.1. Taxonomy (NCBI): domain Eukaryota; kingdom Viridiplantae; phylum Streptophyta; class Pinopsida; order Pinales; family Pinaceae; genus Pinus; species Pinus tabuliformis. Next base: position 1,408,903,560 of record CM062804.1, read on the forward strand.
TTTGTTTGGTCTCATGTAACTTTTAACTTGGGAGCTTGGAATGTCAAGAATGGTTTGATTTTCAGGACATTTTGGATGTTTTTCGACAGTTTCGAGTCGGTTCCATGACTGTTGACCCATCATGGCAGGTATCATTTTCTCACTGGCATATAGGTTAGGGAAGCCATTTTTCCATTGCATTATGCACACTAGCCTCCATTTGTCGATACACTTGCCATAGGATCGATCCCATCGTGTTATGGTTTGTAAACCACTTTCACTCGCCAATTTTTTAATCATGACACGATGGGAGAGCCATCCTTTTCATGGGCATCGTAGTTAGCACCTCACTGCCATTTGTTGCCCATATTGCTTCGATCTAAGTAGGCTCGGGAATCCTCTGTAGTCCTGCCATGACTTATGCGATGAAGACTCATTCCTCTTTGCTTCTTCGCTTCGTTCTGGCCTTATACCCTAGAGGCTCCTTTGTGTTGAGTTATACTACTACATTGCATTTTTGATCATTTGCACCCTTTTGGCCTTAAGTTGGCTTCACTTGGACTCGTGTTTAAGCCAACTTTTGACCATGACTGCTACAAAATCAAACTTGCATGCCCTTGCCTTCTGCAACTTGACACACCTTCATCCATGGAAGGAACACACCTTTGAGTGTCTTTGACCAGTTTTCACCTCCCTGCATTGAGCATAGGAACGTTCCAATTCCAGGAACTAGATCATCTGTTTCACTGACACGCGTTCTTTCCACTGTACTATAGCATTATTTTATTCTTTTTCTAGCTTAAAGAAAAATACAAAAAATTATATATTCCAAAAAAAAAGAGTGGGAACGAGACAATATTTCCACTTATTGTTGGCAGCTAGAGTCAGTCGTTTTGCCCTTGAACAAAGCACTCAAAGCAAAGTCTCCTACGTTTGGGCAGGATTTAGTTTGACCTAGGCACACCTTAACCTTGTTATTGAGTCAGTCCTCCCCCGATTGGTTATCTCTTCCAATCATATGGAGGGTTTGTTTGTGCCTCCTGCATGACGAACTTATACAGAGTCATCATATGCTGCCACATAGTCACATTGAGTCGTGCTTTTGTTCAAGGGAAGTTAGCCTGAGTCGGCCTCACTGTGGTGTCTCTTGACTCATTTTTCAGTCGGCCATCCCTGGTTGTTAGTATCATGTCTATCATCACATTAGCTATATTGGTCCTTTACTCGTGCCGGTTTGAGAAGGTCCCCATCGACTTCTTGCTGGCGGGTCTTGTCCTTATCAACGATGACATCGTGCTCTAAGGACAGGCCTAGAGCTACACCCTGGCCCTATTTTCATTATTGATAGGTCACCTTTTGCTCAGCATCGATCAGTATCATGGGTCTTTGACTGAGTGGTTTCCCTTGTGTTCGACATCAACATAAATTATCACACATTGGGATTCGTGCAGTACCTTGGTTTCCATTTTACCCTATTGGTGGATACCTTAACTCTGTGTCAGCTTTCATCATTGGTTGTTTCAGAGGGTTTCTGTCGTGCGCTAGTCACATCTTGTGTACACCGGAAACGTGCTTCGATTGGGTTACTACATCTTTTTTCATTCAATTCCTTCCACATTATTGGCCTATGGGTTACACTCACTCTAGATTGATGAAGGATGCCTTAATTCCTTCCTTCTAGTGGATCTTTCCCCATCGACTACGGCTCATTGCTCTGGGGCAAAGATCTAGAGTCCATTTGGCAGTACCTTGGGTTTTGCAGTCATTAGTGGCAGATCCTTCGCTATCTATAGTGGGAAACCATCATTATCTCTTGATTGATAGATTCTTACAGGTGGTCGACTCTAGCTCATCTATTCACACTTGTTAGATTGTACTGGGTACCTTAATGCTCATTATCATTATTGGTGAGTAGTCTCGCGTTTGTTAATGGTATACATCAATGACCGGTAATCAAATGATTTCTCACATGGTCGACTCCAGATCATTTATTCCCATAGTGTAGAAATGTACCACAGCAGTCGGTGAAGACCTCAGGTTGCATCAACATTCATTGGGTCACTTGACAGTTGTTCCTATTGCTGCTAGTTGATACCACTCTACCTTATATGTTGCAGTCATTCATGGCGACATTCTATATGTTGGCACCTAAGTTTGCAGTGTAGTACCATCCTACTCCATCATGTCCATTTGGTACCTTTTGTGATCAGTCTTTGATATCAGTGATCCGGTTCATTCTTCAACATCATTGACATTCTTATATGTGATATTCAGACATGTACTTGTTCGATCATGATCAGATGATCCATTATGTATTTTCCAGTTCTTTATACTTGTATACTTAGTGGATCCACTTGTACTTGATATGCGGACATGATTTACTTTCTCTGAGAATGGGTATGTGTTACACTAAAAAATGTCACCATGGCTATTTACAGTTAGTATGGCTCTATCAACAGTCATGCTATCCTCTTAGGCAAGTCTTATGCCTCTGCTCTCCATGTCAAACTCCGAAAAGAGAGAAAGTCTTTATAAATGTATTTATCTCTGGGTACGCAGGTTCTCTCAACCTTACCTGCGGGTACGCACCCAATGTTCACAAAAGCTGCGTCTTTGGACGCTCTGTATGTAAAGGGGCAGGTGCGTCCCCCTGTAAAGGTCAAAATGCGCAAGTTTCATCTTTAAAAAGTTACTTGTGGTCATTTCTAGAGCATTCTAGAAGATTGCTTGACGTGTATTGAGCGCCTCCAGATGGTTCATGTACCCGTACCAAAGAGGAACTTATCCCATCAATAAGGGAGCTATCCCATCCAAAGAGGGGATTATCCCATTGATGGTGGACCTGATTAACTTCCTCTTGAGCACTATAAATACAGGCATTGGGCCAGAAGGAGAGGAGGTTGGAAGCTAAACATTTCTAAGGGTAGATGCTGCAGGAATTAGGACTCCCATTTAGAAGCTTGTGAGGAGAGATTGCCATCTTTGCTTGTTCTATTTGGAAGTGGGTGAGCTTTGTCAAAGTAAAGGAGAACTCTTGATGGACCCTGGGAGGGACTTGCGCAACACCAAGGCTCAGGTTGTATTTGTTCCTTTTGTTACCTATTAATGCAAATGAGTCCATTCTTCTCAATAACTTGTTATTTATGAGTTGTTTCATGTACTCCTTGGTCTATGTGTTAAATATGTTTTATTCTATGAGATTATCAAGTGCTATTTAATCGTTTGATTGTTGGTGGATGCAAGTTTCAAAGTGAAGGAGGAGCTCATCTGGATCAGCGAGGCTGGACTGCTACAACAGCGTTGGACTACAGGTAGGATCTAAACACTTGATTTCTTATATAGTAAATGCATGTTTAGGGAAGGATTGCTCTTGTTTGTCTTGTTTGTCACTAGAGAGTCTTAGGCTCCTAGAGAGGTTGGTTGTGTCCGCACAATCGACTCTTTCCGCCTGACAAATTGGCGACTCCACTGGGGACTCCATTGATGTGAAAGTATTTTCCTTTGTATGCAACTTTGATCTGAGAAAAGTCATTTATTTTCTGGTTTTTGGCTCTGTGACTTTGTTTTTGGGTGGGTTAGCTTAGGGTTAGATTCATTTTAGTTTTTCTTGAATTTTCCAGTAGGACACACCCTCTGAGTATTGCACAGTGCGTCCCTGGACGCACTGTCGCTGTGTGCAAAGAGCGGGCCCGCACCTGGCTTAACTAGTTGCCTACGTCCCCTGCTAAACTTTAAGAAAATTCCATTTTTTGCATTTTTTCTCTTAGATTTTGCTTTTTCTTAGTTTTTACTGCCTAGATCCATTAGTCTCTTGTCAAAGATCTTCACCTGAACTTGTTTCGATAGCTTTGAGTGTTTTAGTGGATTTCATAGAAGTTTAAGCCCTAGGGTTTGATTTTTGAGTAGGTCTTGTAGTGACTTTGTCGGTAGAAGTTGTCAAGCCTTAGATCTCTCTGGTTTTGTCAGCATTCTTAGAAGTCAGACTTGTCATAAAGTCTACCTGTGAGAGCAACTTACCTTTGAGTTGTCTCTTTGGAAAATTTCGAAGTGCTTGTTGATTGAGTATTGAATTCCATTTTACAAAAAGAACAAAAATATTTGAGTTTTGTTTTGACTGGTCTTTTGATTCTGCATTAGATGGTCCTTGACTTGATTGTGGTCAAGTAAAACAACCTAGAATCATCTTTGTAGGCTCTTGCCTCGTTAGGTTTGCTTAGTGTAAATTTCTTTTTGATTTGCTTGTGAGTCAAGTTTTTATAGATTTTATAGCTTTTGAGATTGATTTTCGTTAAAATAGATTTATATGCTTTATTAAATAAGAGAAAATACAAAAACATCTCCTTTGAAAAGTTTTGTTTCAAGTAGCTTTGAAGAGTTTTGAAAGAAAAAAAGTTTTTCGTGCACGTAAGGAGTGGTCATGTTTGTATGCTTGAAAAGATAAAGAGAATTGTTTCCTTGATTGTCTTTACTAAGAAAGTTGTTTTCTATAAAATTTGCATTTCTCAACTCTCTTAGTTAGGAATTTCATTGAAAGAGAAAAGTAGCGTAAATCATCTTAGGTGCATCTTTGTAGTGGTTTGAGTCGGGTCTACACACCATTGGTTTCACTTCCGCTACCTTTTGTCTTTAAGAAAAACCATAAAATTAACGCTTAAAGTAAAATCAACGTAGTAACTTTTATTTTCTAGGGCTCTGAAACACCAATTTAGATCAGGCTAGTGTCTTGGAGTAGGTGAATAATTAACTCTCCAAGACAACAAAACCAAACAAGTAGCTTATCTTGTGATAGAATAAATCCAATTGTCTCATTTGTACTCTGGGAAAGCTCCTCTTAAAGGAGAAGCACGAGCTCGTGTCCGAACCAGTGAGGGGATCAATCCCCCCTCATTGGGAACGACACCAGACACGCACGTATTACAAACGGTAAACCTCGGATTAACCATTGTCGAGGAGCCAGGGGTCACTTGTCGGTAAACCTTGGATTATTGTCAAGGAATCGGCAAGGGGATTGAGCTTGATACTCTGCCCTTGCGTGCTGTCGGAGTGTAGACTGTTCCCCCAGGTGCATTTGTTGCGGTTGGTAACCTTAGTGACCATTATCTTTAGGATTCTACCGAGGTGACGGTGGAGGGAAGATCCCACTGTACCTGGAGCAGACGTCGGCTAGACTCACTTGGATTTTCCGGGGGGTTCACTTCACTCGAGACGGTTAAAGTGGAGGAACTTGTGCCGGTCTATTCATTAAGCAGGTTGCCGGCGTAACTGTTCCACCCGCCACTTCTGTACTGAATCCGACGATGTTGGGTTTCATCTCCAACTAGCGTTTTCGGTCTGGAAGGCTACTGTTCGTGCTTGGTTTGACGCCCTAGATTCTTTAGGCGTGTGATTCAAATTTGTTTGGTTCTTTAGAGACTTTAGGTGGTTTGATTTGAGATTTTACTTTGTTTTCGTGTGTAGTAGTTAAAAGTTTTTAGCTGTGGCTGAATTACCGAGACAGTCCCGTAGACTTCGGGGCCAGTCTCCTAAAGTTGTTTCTGTGGCCGAATTGTTGAGAAGATCCCGTAGACTTAGGGGTGAACCTCCTCGAGACGACCCCAGTAATCTAGAAGGTTTAAAGGTCCTTGTAACTCCTCCTAGTGGCAGTAGAGTAGGTTCACCTGAAGAAGGAGAATCTTCCTTGGTGGTCCATTCAGATTACCAAGTTTTAGAGACAGGTTATAATCCCGAAGCTGTTACAGTTTCTGAGCTTGTTGGTAGTTTTTCGTCTGCTAGTGATACAGGCGAAGAACCTTAAATATCTGAACCTGTTACTCCGACTTCTAGTGTTCCAGATTCACCAAGAATAGAACGAGTTATCATTGAAAATCTTCCTACCGGTTTGATTGCTATCGAAGAACTTGCTCCAGAGGAAGAAATAGGCGTCTCTAACCTTGAAGATCAACTTACTATTGATATAAGGGAGCGTGAATCTATCTTTTACAGTCCTCCTAGAAGTACTACTTGGTACCTTTCGTTAACCAATTATTTAGACAACTCAGGGGTAGGTTTTTCTACACCTCGTACTCCTTTTCCACCTGGAGGTATTTATACTCCTGTAAATATGTCTGGTCAGTCGTCCGTGTTTACTCAAAGTCCTGAATCTTTCTTACATGGCGGTCCTTCTGTTCCCACCGGGTATCAATCACTTTCTGGTACCTTTGCGGGGGCATCTCCTCAACCCATTGATCATGGGTTATTAGCTGGAAACAATGGTAATATACCATTGGGTGTAGGAGACATTTACATGATGTCAGGTTCAGTTCCCGTTTCCCAACCTCAAGGTGGCCAATTACCGCCTGGGGGGCAGCCTCAGTTAACGCCTGGGGGGCAACCTCAAGGTACACAAATCGTGTCTGGGGGGCAACCTCAAGGTCAGTATGTACCTATGGTGCAATACATGCCTCAAGGTCAACCCCAGCCTCAATATGTACCCCAGGGTCAACCTCAGTATCAATATCAACCTCAAGGATGGCAACCTCAAGGGTATCAACCCCAAGGGTATCAACCTCAAGGGTATCAACCTCAAGGTCAAGGTCAACCCCAGTACCCGTATTTACCTCAAGGTTATCAACCTCAAGGTCAATACTTAGGTCAAGGTTATCAACCACCTCAAGGTCAGTCATACGTTCCAGGTATGGGAACTACACCTTTCAATTATCAATCCTATCCTCAATCCGGTTATGGATCTCAGTATCCTCAACCTGTTACGGGTCAATACCCTGGAATGTTAGTGTGGGATCCATCACAGGGTCAACAGGTGTTGCAGCCAAGTTTACAGTTGGTACCTCAAGCTGGACAACCCGTAGTTTCTGGTCCACCCCAGCAACCGCAACCTGTCCAGTCAAATGTTCAAACTTCTGTAACTTCGGTAGTTACTCAGCCGCCAATTGCACCTAGTACTCCATCTCAAACGGCTGCTGCAACTACCGCTACATCTGCCGCACTTACTTCTGGAGTATCGACAGCTCCGGTTTCTACTGTCTCTGTAACCACTCCTCAGACATCTTTACCGTTGTCCGGATCTACGATTCAAACCACGGTCCAGATGCCTACAAGTCAGCCTGGTATAAGTACGGTTGTCACTACTCAACCTCAATTTGTTCAACAACCGTACCAGGGACAGTACCAACCTGGGCAAGCTGTCCAACAGCCAGTTTACCAGTATCAACCGTATCCTGGGTACACTTATCAACAACCTCAACAACCCCAGTACGGTCCGGTTAATCCTGGTTTTCCAGGAGGATATAATATCCCAAATGCGACTCCTGTTCCTAGTTATCCTGGATATCCTCCTCCTGGGACTGGTCTTGTGACCCAGAGTTTTAGAGATCCTAACCGGCAGTTACCGTTTATCGCAACTTTGGATTTACCAGACTTGACGCGCCTAACGAATGATCCAATTCAATATCTTCAGTTCTGGCCGCCAATGCCAAATAAGTTGCCCAGTGATATACCCAAGTTCGAAGGTAAGTCTGGAGAGGATCCGTCCAATCATGTGATGACTTACCACCTCTGGTGTGCTTCAAATTCTATCTCGGATGATTCGATCCGCTTACGTCTTTTCCAGCGTACACTCATTGGTCTCGCGGCCAAGTGGTACATTGAGTTACCACGGGCCTCTTTTTACAATTTTAGCCAGTTAGCTACCTCGTTCTTAACTCACTTTCAGTTGCCGGTCAGATACGATAACGGCACGGAGTTATTAACTTCACTAAAACAATCGACGTCCACGTATATTTCTGATCACATTCATGAGTGGAGACGTCGAAGAAGGCTAGTGAAAGTTTTTATCCCGGACCAAATCTTAGCTGAATGGTTTGTTAAATCATTATTACTGAAGATTACTGAAGATGTAGCTAAGGCCGAAGTAGTTACTGAGGAGCAAGTCATTGCTCAGGCGCAGTACCTTGACTTAGTTTACACTCAGTCGGGTACGTTACACGAGAATATTCTAGATCTTCCAAAGTCGAATCAAATCGTTGCTGCTCCTTCGGGATCTCATGCTGCTGACGGTATGATTGGTATCGTGAATACAAAGAACAAGAAGAAGTCTTCCAAGGCTTCAACTACTCCTATTATCACTTTGCCTGATTCCCCGACAGGAGAGTCTTCTCCCGAACTTTCCGCCGATATTCATGCTGTAGAGTCATCTACGGCCAAATCAAAAAACGGTGGAAAGAAGAAAGGAAAGAAGAAGGCTAAAGCAGACAAGGCTCCGAAGGAGAAAACGGAAAAGTCGGAAACCAATGACGAAAAGCGCAAACCTCGATATCCTTGTCTTATTTGTGAAGAGGATCATTTTACAAGAGATTGCCCTCATCGGGCCGAGGTTGTGAAAATAGTCAAAGGTTCTCCCACTCCTGCTGTGTTAAAAAATCCATTTCCAGAGCAGGAGAATAAGATGATAGGTTCTTCCTCGACTGCCAGTGAAGAACCCATTTTGATGATGTCTCATGTGAGGATTGCGACTCGATCGCAAGATTATGGTAGTAAGAATCTTGTTGATGGTAAAGAAGCAGAATCTTCTCATTCTAATCCATCAACCTCAGCTCCTGGTTCCGATCCACTACAGATCGAAAAACCTAACCCGGACCTAGTAATTAAACCGCCCGCCAAGGGTGTACTTCGAAGGTCTGCTTTCAATCCACATGCGAGAGCAGCCCAAAATTACAACATTGTTGAGGACTTAGCTGTTTCACCCTCAGCAATGTCGGCTTTAGAAGTGTTGCAATCATGCCCAGCACAACGAAAATTACTTTTATCGGCTATCGGAGCTGTTGATGTTCAGGATCCAAACCTGATAATCTTCGATCTAGAAAATAGTACACCGCGTCTACCCCATCAAATGGCTTTCCAAATTCCAGTGATAGTCAAAAACAGGCCTATTCATCGGACTGTGATTGATGAGGGAGCTTCTACGTGTATTATGTCGATTCAGTGTTGGAGATCGCTTGGCTCTCCTTCGCTGAACCAATCCCCCACCATCCTTAAGGCCTTTGATGGCCGTGGGTTCCGTCCGTTTGGTATTCTACAGGAATTGCCTATAGGGGTAGAAGGTAAAACCGTTAGTCTGGATGTGGAGGTGGTTGATGCCCCTCTAGACTACAACCTTCTTTTGGGTCGAAGTTGGTCATATGCTATGACAGCGGTCGTTTCATCGGTCTTCAGAGTAATTAAGTTTCCACATAACGGTAAGATTGTGACGATTGATCAGCTGACATACTTTTCATCCGACCCAGCCTCTTCAGAGAGTATCCAGCATGTCGGTAAGACGACAATCCCTTATAAGGACGTTGGCGTAGGTTTAGTTAAAGATTCCGGTTTACTGGGAACTTTTCCTTTCCCTCCAATCAACGCAGACCCTTCATTTGCATCAATTCATATGATTACATCAGACAACATTATTTATGATGATCCTTGGATTGTCCCATCTGAATCTGAGATAGACTCATTCGGTGATGCTATGCCTTTGAGTCCATATGAAATTGCTTATGAAGCCGTCATGTCTTTTGCCGACTCGCGTTCAACCCAAATCGACCAAATGAATGTGGTCAGTGAAGAATCACTTTTCACCTCAACCTTAGAACGGATAGCGTTTCCCGAAGTCGTGTCATCTGACGAACAACTTCGCGAAATCCTAAGTGTAGACGATCTACCATGGGAAGATCTCCATCACAGATCTTCGTTTTTACCTAAGGATGATGCTTTTGAAAATGATTTTTCATCTATCTTTACCGCTGAATATGTCAAAGACTCTCAGAATCCAACGAAACATTCTGATTCAGAGTTGAATTTAGGGAATATTTCTCGCACTATTCCCATTGATATTTCAGTGAAGCCCGGAATTGAGGAAAACATTCATATAGGTGCCTCATGTACAAAAGATGAAATCCAAACTTACAAGGCCCTATTCCAAGAATTCCGCGATGTGTTTGCCTGGTCTTACGAGGAAATGTCGGGAATCGACCCTGCCATTGTTGTTCATGAAATAAAGACCTACCCGGATGCTAAGCCCGTCCGGCAACGGTTGCGTCAGATTCACCCTCGGAAAGCGGCTGCGATTAAAGCAGAAGTCGAAAAGCTGTTGAAAGCAGGTTTCATTTATCCAATCCCGTTAACGGATTGGGTATCGAATATTGTTCCGGTCAACAAGAAACAAGGGACAATAAGAATCTGTATCGACTATAGGGATATAAATCGAGCTTGTCCAAAAGACAACTATCCTACGCCTTATATCGATCAAATTATTGATGATTGTGCCGGAAGTGAAATGTTTTCCTTCATGGATGGTTTTTCGGGCTATAATCAAATCAATATTCTACCTGCCGACCAACCAAAAACGGCATTCATTTGTCCATGGGGGACATTTGCTTATTGCAAATTACCTTTCGGACTTAAGAATGCCGGGGCCACTTTTCAACGGGCGATGTCTTACGCATTTCATGACATCAAGCACATTGTGCAACCGTACCTCGATGATTTGCCTGCTCATTCTTTACATCGAGCTGATCACCTTGTCCACTTATGAGCAATCTTTATGAGGTGTAGGCATTATCGAATTCGGTTGAATCCCCACAAGTGTGTGTTCTGTATAGAGACGGGTCGATTGCTGGGATTTGTTGTTTCAAAAGCCGGCATTCGCGTCGATCCCTCGAAGGTCGAAGCTATCATCAAATTGCCTCCTCCTTCGAGTTTGCGCCAACTCCAAAGTTTGCAAGGGAAAGCGAACTTTTTACGCCGATTCATTCCAAACTACGCCGAGGTCACTAAAGGTTTTACACGGTTGTTGAAACAGAACGCTCAATTCTTTTGGGATGAGATTGCCCAACAATCTTTTGATGCACTTAAACACGCGTTGACCCATGCACCGTTGTTGCATCCTCCCAACTACAACCAGGACTACTTCTTATACCTCGTCGCTTCGCATTCCACTATTGGAATGGTTTTAGTTCAAGAAGATGAATTCGGAGCGGAACATGTGATATATTATCTTAGTAGGACCTTAAACCCCACTGAGCTAAAATATTCACATGTGGAGAAATTGGCCCTGGCAGCCGTTCAAGCTGTCCAGCGTTTTCGTCACTACATTCTTCTCCGTAAAACTACAGTTATTTCGGATTGCAACCCTATGATTTATATTTTGACAAAACAACTGCTAGGGGGCAAGTACTCTAAATGGATCGTTATCCTGCAAGAGTTCGACTTGGAATTTGAGAAGTCCAAGTCTAAGAAATCCTTAGTTTTTGCGGAATTGATGTGTGATTTCCCGCGTGCTGACACAGAAACTGTGGCAGAGGAGTCCATTGCGGATGAATCTTTGTTTCTTATCAGTACTGTAGATCCGTGGTACGGGGATATAATCATCTATCTCCAAACCCAAACCTTTCGGCCTGAAGCTTCAAAGTCGGAACGTCGAAAAATTCGGTTTCAATCCCAGCAATACAAGATTATTGGAGATACACTTTATCGCCGGGGGGCAGACTTATTTTTTCGACGTTGTTTAACTCACGAAGAGGCTGAGAGGGTTTTGAATGATTGTCACTCTGGAGCATGTGGCGGTCATATGTCTGGGTATGCCACAGCTCAGAAGGTGTTGCGCGCTGGCTACTTCTGGCCATCTATGTTCAAAGATTGTATCATTGCAGTCCGGAAGTGCCACAACTGTCACGTGTTTGATCGCAAGATGCGCGCACCACCTGCTCCTCTCCACCCAATAATTTCCGTTGGTCCATTCGCCAAATGGGGTATCGATTTTATTACTTGTAACCCTCACTCGGCCGGGGGGCATGCATATATCATCCTCGCGGTTGATTATTTTACTAAATGGGCCGAGGCGATGCCTACATTCGACGCAAGCGGCAAAACAGCTGCAGTTTTCATATTCAATCATATTATAACTAGGTTTGGTGTCCCACAAGCAATCATCACTGACCATGGGAGCCATTTTCGAAACATCATGATGACTGAGCTTACAAGCCAGCTTGGTTTGCGCCACGATAGCTCTACTCCTTATTATCCGCAAGCCAACGGTTTGGTTGAGTCTATCAACAAAGTTCTAGTTATCATGATCCGACGAACCATTGGTATTCATCGGTCGAATTGGCACAACATGTTATTTTCAGCGCTATGGGCATACCGAACCTCAGTGAAAACTTCAACAGGGTTCACTCCTTTCCAGCTAGTTTATGGTTTGGAAGCCGTGTTACCCATTGAATGCGAAATCCCATCACTTCAAATGGCTGTCGAATTACTTCCAGCTACTTCCGAAGAGGAGAAGCGTTTATTATACTTAGCTAAATTAGATGAGACTCGACGTGACGCTGCATTGGCAATCGAGACTCACGCAAAGCGAATAAAAGCTCAGTATGATAGAAATGTGACCCCTCGAAGTTTTTCGGAGGGAGACCTAGTGCTATTATATGATCAAGCTAACGATAAGCTAGGTGCTGGAAAATTCGTTCCTATGTGGCATGGACCCTACATTGTAAAGCGAAAGCTAGCAAAAGGGGCTTATGAGCTGGTAGATTTTGATGGGGACTCTTTGGGTAAACCCAGAAATGGACTTTACCTAAAGAGGTATTATGCTTAAATGGTGGGTATGGAGAATTTTTAGTTAAGTTAGGTTTTCTTTCTAGCTAGTGTGTTTGTTAGTTTAGTTAGTGTGCTTAGCTTAGAGAGTGTGTTTTTCGTCGTTATTCTGGCTTATCTTGGTTTTACTCTTGATATTGCAGATGTCGACGCCTCTCCAAACATATATTGGATTTGCTGATGGTGCTTGTCGTAGTACACAGAATATCTCTTCCGCAGCTTGGGTTATCTATTCACCCTCTGATGAGTTAGTTTCTATGCATGGGGTAAGCCTCGGTCAAACGACGAACAACATTGCAGAATACAGTGCAGTGGTTGAATTATTATCCGAATCTATTTCATTTGGAATTCGACGTTTGATAGTGAGGTTAGATTCTGAACTTGTTGTATTACAGCTTAATAGAGTATATGCCATTAGAAATCCTGTGTTATTAAGGTTGTTTTTGAGAGTGCGTCTCTTGGAACGTGAATTTGATTACATTGAATATCAGCATATTCCGAGGTCTTTAAATACATTAGCAGATGCAATTGCTTCTCGAATGTTGGACAGACATTTACAATAATCATGCAAGTAATTTTAAAAACATTTCATCACATATGTTAAACAAGATAAGCCGGTAATAGTGATATATATAGATAGGAGTGTGTCAAAAAATATACATCGTCTTCGATCATAGGTTGAAAAACACCTTATGATCGGCAAAAATGATAAGTACAAAAAGCCAAAAATGTCATATGTGTCTACAAAAGTGACTAGCCAATCACTGGTGGTGCTCCCTATACGAAACCACTGCACGGGCTACCTTACACAAAAACCTCCTAAACGGTCCAGGGACTGCGACTACATAGCGCTGAAGTCTGATAGGAATATCATCTATGGTAGTCTCAGGTATATCCACCGTCAGACGCTCTAGATCCTGCTCCAACTCAGCTAGTGACTCTGCAGCCGCGTCCTGTGGAGTCGGTACCGGTGCAACTGGATGTCTCCTCTCAAAAGGCCGGAGGTTGGCTGGGCGCTGTGGACCAACATCTGCATTTTGAAAATTTTTACTGTCAGTTTTGAGACGATATATATAAAAAACAAAAAATATATATAATTTGAAAACTTGTGAAAAATAAAGTACCTCTGTCGTCCCATTGTTCTCCCTGTGGAAGAACCATGTCCGGATCACCTCGAAAATCTACTCCGGCATACGGAAAGTCCTGAATCGAAAAGACCTGGTCCTCTAACCAGTGAAAATAACCATCAGGGAATCGAACAACTACCGCGCCCTCGTCAGGATGCCGGGCCATCACCGTAACCCATCGTATCAACTTTGGCTCTCGAGGACCCAAGATATCAACAGTGAGTTGCTGAGGGATCAGCATCAGAACTCTCTCTAAGGCAAAGCTCACAACTAGAGGCCCATATCCAAAGGTCTTCAGTTGTCCGTTCTTTGCCCTAGTCAGTTGGCCCTTCATATTGGCCGACACAGCATCGCACCAGTTGAAGATGGTGCCTCGGAAACAGTCAATCGCCATCCGCATTTGGGACCCGGTGGCAATATGTAAAGCGGCTGCACCGCAAATTCTGGTAACCGTGAAAGCTATAACCTTGAGTTCACGCCGAGAGATGTGTTTGATTTCTACGCCTTTCGCATGCTGTTGATTGGGTACGCACCAGTCTGCCCGGAGACTAGCAAGGGATTGGCCACCCAGCCTAGTCCCGGCTAGATTGAGTTGCTCACCCCTATTTGGCAAGCCAGTGAGAAAGTATATGTCAGAGGGCTCTATCTCGAGCTGGTGCCCTCCGATGTAAAAGCATTGCTCATGAATGTTCCATCTCTCAACCAGCCACTCCAAGAATCTCACCTGAGCCCTCATGCCAAGTATGGCCCAGTATTTATATAGTCCGCATGCTTTTAGGGCATCAATGGAAGGTTGATGATTAATTGCGGCTAAATCAACATCCTCGTGCTCTCTTTCTCTCCAATCTAACATGGTGAGTGCCCTACACACCAAGAAATAAAGATTAGAATTTATTTGGGAAATTTTTGATGGTTGTTTTGGGGTTTGGGGTTTTCAAATTCCGCCTTTCGCGGGGGACGCACCCTGCGTTTAGGACACAGAGCGCTAGGACGCAGCTGGCCTGAAGGTGGAATGCGTCCCCCGACCTTTTTCCTGTGTAGGAAAAGGTCGGGGGACGCAGGTCACCCTTAGGGAACCTGCGTCCCCCGCAGAGCGGATTTTAAAACCTAAAACCCCCCAAAAAACCAAAACTAAAACCTAAAACACAATTTTAATCGGATGAAATTGAAGAGGAGGATGTTGTGAAATACCTGGAAGAGACGACGTTCGATTCTGACGGTCGGATTCTCCGCAACGACCACGGGAAGTTTCTTGCCAAAAGCCCTTTTTTCAACCTCAACAGTAAAATGGTAAAAATGACATGGTAAAAAGTCTTTTTATAGGTTTTTTGGATGAATGAATGCTAGGTTTGTTTATTTTTCACCATGGAAGGATATTTTTCAATGTATTTTTTGCCTATCTTAAACAGGTATGAGTAATGTGTCGTTTTTGTGCAAGACAAAGGGATTTAGAGGGAAAATTGTCATTTTTCACGAACCAAAATATCAGAGTCATTTTTTAAGCCCTTTTCTGACTCCTAAAATATGAAAAGATTGCCGAGCGTTTCTTTTACACTCGTTAAAACGGAATTAAAAGACGGCCCCCTTATAGCCCTTTTCTGACCGTAAAATCAGGAAAAGATTGCCGGGTTTTTGTCGTTTCAAACTCGATACGGAAATAAAACGACGTGTCTTTGATCGCTTTTTACTTTTCAGGTCAGTGGCACTAATTATGAAAGTACTCCTTGGTCGCAAGATCAAGCGGTTCCCCCAGGTATTATTTTATACTTTTTCGGGCTTGAGGGACACAAATCTACGAAAAAGTTCAACTTGGAGTCTTCTTAAGTTTTTCAGACTCTCTAAAATTGAAAAACACCGAGTTTCTCCTATACTGGACTCGTTAAAAATTTCACAGTAAAGGACCTGTTCAATTACAAACAGGAACGAACCACTCCTTCCTAGGGTTCGAATCAAAACTAGGTTGGACTCATCCGAAGGATGAGCTTATAATCAAGCATATGTTATCCTCCTCAAGCTTGTTAAAAATAAAGAGGTACTTGCCAGAAATGGTGGGGGAAAAGAGAGAAGAATGAGCCTATTTGTTATCTTTTGTCTCAGAAGAAACTTTATTACCACTCTTGGACACGACACTTTTCATTCACCTGGGTTGGGAAATCCTTTACCTCACAGTTAATCAAACCACTTTGAAATTCTTCATCCGGGTTCCGGGGATTAACTTTGAGTTATTCATCACCAAGCCATCTGTCGTGTCGTTATGTGTTCAAGAGGTCTGCAAGCAAAACTTTCATCTGCAAAATACTTGTCATCCATTTGACCATCCCTGAGTCAGTCCTTACAGCAACATTTCTTCAACTTGAACAAATGATTTCGTGTTGTGGGCTTGCCTGCAACGGGTCGCTTTCTATCGACATCAGCACATTATCTAGAGAGATGACTTAGAAATCGTCAGTACCTTGAAGTCTGCATGCATCAATGGCAGGTTTCTCGCCTTTGACATCAGTTTACATCATTGACTTTCGATCGAAGGATTCCGTGAAATGTTCGACATCAACTCATTCATTCACATCTCATGGATTGTACTGGGTACTTTGAGAACCATTGACATTACTGGTGGTCTCTCTCACACTTGTTAACAGTTTACATCATCGACTGGTAATCAAGTGGTTTCTACCATGTTCGACATCAACTCATTTATTCGCATGGCTAGAATCGTACCAATTCGGGAAGTAGAAATGAAGACCCTGGATCTAGTTTCCACCATCCAGGCTGCGAGGAGTTTTGTATTCATTATCTAAGTAGACTAATCATAAACAGATGGCTGCGCCCATACTGTGTCTACAAAAGTCTATGATTATGATGTACTGCAAGATCATTCCTGTATCAGAGTAGTTAGTCTGTTAGTTAAAGTTTTGATCTGAGTATGGGAATGCCTACCTCAGTGATGATATAATCTTATACATGTATTTTGTGTTGAAAATTGCAGGTTCTGACCAGGCTCTCCACGAGATAATCCTTGAAATGATAAAGCGCTTCACCCTTCCTAGATAATACAAAACCCTAATCTATTACAGGCTTCGCACTTTAGGGGGAAATCTGTTACACTAAAAAATGTCACCATGGCTATTTACAGTTAGTATGGCTCTATCAACAGTCATGCTATCCTCTTAGGCAAGTCTTATGCCTCTGCTCTCCATGTCAAACTCCAAAAAGAGAGAAAGTCTTTATAAATGTATTTATCTCTGGGTACGCAGGTTCTCTCAACCTTACCTGCGGGTACGCACCCAATGTTCACAAAAGCTGCGTCTTTGGACGCTCTGTATGTAAAGGGGCAGGTGCATCCCCCTGTAAAGGTCAAAATGCGCAAGTTTCATCTTTAAAAAGTTACTTGTGGTCATTTTTAGAGCATTCTAGAAGGTTGTTCGACGTGTATTGAGCGCCTCCAGATGGTTCATGTACCCCTACCAAAGAGGAACTTATCCCATCAATAAGGGAGCTATCCCATCCAAAGAGGGGATTATCCCATTGATGGTGGACCTGATTAACTTCCTCTTGAGCACTATAAATACAGGCATTGGGCCAGAAGGAGAGGAGGTTGGAAGCTAAACATTTCTAAGGGTAGATGCTGCAGGAATTAGGACTCCCATTTAGAAGCTTGTGAGGAGAGATTGCCATCTTTGCTTGTTCTATTTGGAAGTGGGTGAGCTTTGTCAAAGTAAAGGAGAACTCTTGATGGACCCTGGGAGGGACTTGCGCAACACCAAGGCTCAGGTTGTATTTGTTCCTTTTGTTACCTATTAATGCAAATGAGTCCATTCTTCTCAATAACTTGTTATTTATGAGTTGTTTCATGTACTCCTTGGTCTATGTGTTAAATATGTTTTATTCTATGAGATTATCAAGTGCTATTTAATCGTTTGATTGTTAGTGGATGCAGGTTTCAAAGTGAAGGAGGAGCTCATCCGGATCAGCGAGGCTGGACTGCTACAACAGCGTTGGACTACAGGTAGGATCTAAACACTTGATTTCTTATATAGTAAATGCATGTTTAGGGAAGGATTGCTCTTGTTTGTCTTGTTTGTCACTAGAGAGTCTTAGGCTCCTAGGGAGGTTGGTTGTGTCCGCACAATCGACTCTTTCCGCCTGACAGTATGCCCGCCTCAGACAGTGTTTCTTTCTTATCACCTTTTGTGGCTTGGCAGGCTGAACTCTAGTGAAGTCCTTCTCAGTTTTGGGTAGATTTCCTTTTCATGAACTTACTTAATAAATTTCGGCCATCATGTACCCCTTCTGACCTCTTATATTAGGGGGCATCTGTTATAGCTCCAAACCTCACTCTTGATGTTTGTGATGCTGCACTCATGGCCTAGGGAAACCCCTCCTTTCAGACATGGTCCAAATATTCAAAAAACAGTATTTTACTCCCTATACGTGACATTTCACTGAGCTAAACGCATGTGTACGCGGGTATGTGTATACCCAACCCACGTATATGTCTTAAAACACTTAAAACAAATTAAAACTCCTTAATTTCGGGCAGAGATCGTGGGTTTTACCTGCTGATTACCTATTAGTTCCCGTGGCCCAACTGTTCCCAACGAATTACCAACTAAAAAACTACATTGGGAGAAGTATAAAAAGGCTTCAATGGGAAGGCCTACGGGAGGAGAGAATAGATAGAAAGATCACTCTGCTGAGATTTTCTAAGACCAGGTCTGAAGATCCTTGTTCTTCCAGCACTTCCCCCATTTATAGGAAACCCTTGTTTCCTTGTGTGATGATGTCTTTCTACTTGAGAGATCATTGAGTAAGTCATGGAAGGAGTTTGTTGAAGGCTTGAGACTGGACGAATCTGGAGGACAGTTCCGCTTGGAGCCTGCAAAAGGATGAATCAGGTGAAATCATTCCTTTTTGTACTTTAGTTATTTACAATAAAAGAAACACTTGTCTTGTTCCTGATATAAATCTTCTTCATGTTCATGATGTCAATGTTATAATTCATGTGTGAATGGTTGTTTTTAATTGTATAACTAACTACCTTTCCTTATGTTATGAAGATGATTTCTTTATGATGCTTGGTCAACATACTGCTTTACTTTCTGGAATTGTTTGTTTTGTAGGCTGAAGGACTAAAAGGAAATCCAAGAGGGTTTGGACCCTAACTGGATCTTCTCAAACGAAGGACCCTCAGGTGCACCCCTTTTTCGTATAGTTTGTTTATATTAGCATCATGGCTGTATGGAATGTGTGTTTCTCTATGTAAATAACCTCTGATCTGCTAGGGTATCAACCCAAGAACCTAGGGGAATTTATCCCTTAACACTCATGGATTACTAATGAATTGTATAAAACAGGTCCAGATCTCATGATCAGAAGATGTGTTCTAGAAGAAGAAATGCCTAAAATTCTTAAGGAATGTCATGATGAACCTTATGGTGGACACTTTGCTGACAAGAGGACAACCTATAAAATCCTTCATTTAGGATATTATTGGCCCTCCATCTTCAGAGATTCCAAAGAATATGTCAAAAGGTGTGATGGCTGCCAAAGGGTAAGAAAATTTACTCATTCAGATGAAATGCCACTACAAACTTAGGTAATTATTGAACCTTTTGAAAAATGGTCCTTGGATTTTGTTGGAACAATTAATCCTCCATCTAAACAAAAGGAGTATATTTTTGTATGCTCAGATTATGTCACTAAATGGGTAGAGGCTAAAGCATTACCTTTTGCTAATGAAAAAATTGTAGTTAATTTTCTTTTTGAGGACATCTTCACTCATTTTGGTGTTCCAAGAGAAATTGTGATAGATCAGGGATCTCAATTTACATCTAAAATGGTGGAAAGGCTTGTGGAAGATTACAAGATCAAACACAGAAAGTCTACTCCTTATAATCCACAAGCAAATGGTTAAGTTGAATCTACCAATAAGGTGATTGAAGGAACTCTCACTAAGACTGTACATCTACATAGAAGAGATTGGGTAGAAAGGCTTCTTGAAGTCTTATGGGCCTACAGAACTAGATGGAGGAACACAACAAGACATACTCCCTATGTGCTTGTTTATGGGAAGCAAGTCCTGTTCCCTATAGATTTTCAAATAAGAAACTTCAAGATGGCAGTCCAATTGGGACTGGATTTATCAGAAGCACAGAAACATAGATTGGAGCAACTTAATGAGCTTGATGAAATCAGGAAAGATGCAATTCAAAGAACCAATTTAGTCCAACAATAAAGGGCTAAATGTCATGATAAGTATATCAAGGAGAAGAAGTTTCAAGCAGGGGATTGGGCACTTTTGTTCGTTTCAAAATTCAAATATTTTCAAGGAAAGCTTCAGACTCATTGACTTGGGCGATATGAGATTAAAGAAGTCTTTAATAATGGAGCAGTGAGAATAAGGACAATAGATGAAAGAAAGGTACCTCTTCTTGTGAATGGTCATCAGTTGAAGATATATCATAAGTCAATTTCAAGAGAGGATTTTATCAAGATTTTCCAAGATAACACTGAAATGAAGTTGGTGAAGAAGAATTCTTCTTCTCCACTAACTTAGCTTTTATTTTTCCTGTATATATATATATATATATATATATATATATATATATATATATATATATATATATATATATATATATATATATATATATATATATATATATATATATATATATATATATATATATATATATATATATATAATATAATATAAAAAAAAATCATAAAAAATAGCATAAAAATAGTAATAATAAAATGTATAATTATGAAAACCAATCATTAATTGGCATACTTATACAGAAAATATAGAGTGAAAATCAAATATTTTTGACATCCTACATTTTCCATTTCCTTTCTGTAATAAGTAGTGACATAAAACTACATTCATTTGCAGTTCATAATCTGCAAATTCATTTCATTTTATAGTCTCATTCCATCTCACCTCATTTTCATTTTATTTTATAGTTTCATTCCATCTCACTCCACTTTCATTCCTGTTAGTGTCAGTCTTTGAAGCCTTCCACCAGTGATCAAATATGCTCTTACAAAGTTGTTTTAATGCTCTTACAGTCAAATTTTGTCATTTCAAAGAATCTTCAAGTAAAATTTGGTCACTAGGTATTAGGTCTAGGGTTTGTTTTCACTCCTTTCAAATTTGTCCAAATGTCAGTCGATGTCACCTTTCAGATGAGTGTACCATCATTTAGAGGGTTTTCATCATCATGTCAGGTTCCAGTGGGTCATTTTACACCTTGTTCATGATTTAGTTGTGCCTAGGTAGGGTTCATTTCCCTCTCCTAGGGTTTTGAAGTTAATTTCTCTTGGATGGTCAAATCATAAACAAAACTTGTATCTTGATGTTCATACACCTTCCCATATCCTTAATGTACCTTATTAAACACTTCCCATCACTGATATCCCTCAAATTCCTCATTTTCGCACAAACCCTAGTTTCTTGCTACAATTTGACAATTTTCTAAGCTATGCCTGTGTTTTGCCCTTTTGGACCCCTTCCCCTCACTAAATATTTGAAATTAAACTTTCCCCTGCTTCTTGACATCCCTCCCTACTTCCAAAAATTTTCTCAAGAATTTAGAAGCCCCTTTTCCCTTTCATTTCACTTCATTTCGACCAATCTCCTGTTCCACACATCGGGATAGGTTTTACTCAAATGATGTTTTTGAGCAAGAAAAAATGAATTTGGAAAAATTGAGAGAGGTTTTTGTCCATAATAGTCCAAGGAAGAAAATATTCCTTCACTTTTTATACAGGGGTCATGGTTTTAGAGAAATGTCAAAAATACAGTTGCCTCATGAGCATTGATGCACATCTGAAGTGACCTTGGGAAAATCAAGATTTCTCCTAGCTTGGTTGGTCAAATGACTTGCTTGATGAATCAATTGATAACTAGACACAAATATATTTAAAATGAGCTATCATGAGATCAATTTTTAGTTGAGGAAGACCTTCAAAAGTTGAATTCAACAGCACTCTGCCTTTAGGCAGTCTCATTTTGCACATTTTGACCAGTCTTGGGCGATTTGACTTTTAACAGGGCAAATGAACTCCAAATTGAAAAATTCAAGTTGGGTTGGAAATTATACTCAATAAGCTTTGCAACGAGCTATAGTGAACCAAATTTGGACACTAGAAAGGCCCTCAAAATGGGTTTGAAAAAAGGCACTACGCACAGAATTGGCACTACGCACCTATGACAGGTTTCTAATGTAAATTTACACTAGCGCTACGCACCTGTTGAAAACACCTCAAAATTGTTATCAAAACACCTCCAAAGCTATTTAATGCTAGTTCGAAGTAATTTTACCATTCCTCCTTGCTAAGAAAGAAGTGTCCTTGATTTCTTGAGTGTGTTTGGCATCATTTCATAGCAAACCCTATTGGCATTGAGATTTCTCTCATAAACCCTAAATAAGCTAACCTACCTCTCATAAGCCACTAAGGGTCATTGGCTACCTTTCTCCTCCATTTAAACTTATTTATCAAATCTTCCTCACTATCCATCACTCATCAAACTTCACTCCATTAAACCCTAATTTCTACATCAAACTTCACTCCATTAAACCCTAATTTCTATATCAAACCCTAGCCCTATACCCTACTCCCAAACCCTAACTCCCACATCCTACTCTTTCACTACTCCTACTTCCCTATCAAACCCTTATCATACATTCTAAAACCCTATTGACTCCCCTCATTCCCCTCATTCCCTAAAACCTCAAAACCTTCACTCCCTCAAGCACTCATCATCCCCATACACCTCACTCATCTTATCTTTTAAAATCTCTTCATACTCTTCTTGTCCCCACCTCATCCCTTCATTCCTCATCAACTACTACATCATTAAAACCTATGGAGAGGGACCTCAGATATTTTCATTAGTGCCTGAGAAGGAAGGAGGACCTTCAGGGTAGTAGGAGGTCAAAAAGATTGAGACTTTGAACAAGAAAACAAGCAACTTACTAACAAACAAGACCTCATGAAGCTGTAAATCATCAAAAAAAAATACCAGCAAAGGGCCAAGAAGGCAAAGGTCATGTTGACCTCCATTGAACAAGAGTTAGAGAATGACAAGGAGCCTTGGTTGGAGAAGATGAACATGCACTTGGAGAGGTTGCTTGGGAAGGTAACAAAGAGAAAAAATGCTTCGTCACTTAGCCTACCACTACCTAACTCGGAACAAGATTTGTAATGCAAGAATAAAGAGGCTTAAGGCTAAGTTGGAAAAGGCCTTAAAGAGAAAAAAGGAACAAAACAGGTTGAAGATCTTGGCTGAAGCATCATTGGCCTAGAAAAGCACCTAACAAATATCACTCATGCCAAATTTCAGGAAATTTGGTGAAGTTTTTGACATTTTTGAATTTTTCATGGAAAAAACAGGTTTTTCTGGCAAGTGCGTAGCGCCACCTAGCGCACGCTTTTGATGGGGACCTCCATTTGAAGAAAACTTGGCATTTTTGGATTCCTTATGAAAATTTATGCATGCTCACAAAGTACTAGGAAATTTTGACAAGTTTTGGACCTCCAAAAGGGCCAAAAACACCCCAAAAATGCCCTTTCTACCACTTTTTAGCCACACAGGAAGCAGTCTTGGGAGATTGCCATTTTGGAGGGGAAAATGGACTCCAAATCAAAAAATTCAAGTTGTTCCATAAATTAGACTCATAGGGATTCCAATGAGCTATCCTACACCTGATTTGGACCTCGGGAAGCCTTCCAAAAGTAGCTTGGAAAAAGCGCTACGCATAGAAAAATGGTGCTACGCACAGGATGAAAAAGTGCCAATTTTGCTCAAAAACTCTGTTTTTCGCTTAGTTTTCTTCTAGTTTGACTTTTTATCTCTTATGGTCAAATTCATGATGTGACATGATGTAAATTGATGTACTATGATGTAAAAATGATAAAAATTGACTTGATAAGGTAGATACATCAGTTGTAGGTGGTTTTGAGTTGAATGAATCAGTTTCCTAGGTTTTATAGGCAAGCTGTTCCACTACCTATTTTTGTGTTCCTAGATTAGATATGGTTGAAACCACCCCTCTTCTCATGGATTCAACCCCTGATGGATAGCTCAGGTGGTTTGGAGGTCTATATCATGTATTTTCTTAGTCATTTGTCAAGGTTGGACTCTTGTGAATGCTTTGAGCATCATTGTACATTCATTTTGTAGTTTGGCAAGGAAATAGACCAGCATTTTGTGGGATTCTTGTAGCATGGTGATTTAGTATTATTTTTCCTTCTGTGATTCAAGTTATCATGTGTTTATGTGTGCCATTATCTCTCTCTTTTTTGCTTAACTAAATGAATCAAGTATAAAGGTGGAAATCATTGATGTTGCAGTGCTCTACCTTAGGGTTTGTTTAATTTTACATGTTTTCTACTATTTGAAGAAGAATCATGACACTTCCATTCCCTCTCCAACTCCTCATTAGTCTTAAGACTCTCCATTTCACTTAATCTAAAGTAATAAAGCACTTGCATACCTCGCCCCATAGAACCCTCTGCAAAACTGAGCTCATTCCTCGGACCTAAAACTTCCTTTCACATTTGATCCAGCAAACCACCATAAAACTCAATCAAACTCCTCTAAGCATATACCTAGCCTAAAATTAGTCTTTATATCAGTCATCTCAAACTTTATTGGCCATATTTTCCTAATATTGAAAAGGAGAGAGCCCTCTCCCGACCTAGTAGGGCTAGCTAGCAGGTTAAGTGTGGTTTGATGTTACCCTATACCTGCCTTTCTCAGCCTGAGGTAGATTTAGGCCATAACGATTCCATTTCACTGTCATATTCCATTTCCATTTCATTTCACATTCATGTTCCATAGCCATAATTCATTTTTATCATGTTCGGCACTTGATTCCATTCTGCAGCCATATCTCATTCAGCAGCTCTGGCATAATTATACAGCTTACAAACAAATGATGATTGCAGGAAATTGAAGAATCTTGTTTT
Source organism: Pinus tabuliformis (assembly GCA_031772625.1). Classification (NCBI taxonomy): domain Eukaryota; kingdom Viridiplantae; phylum Streptophyta; class Pinopsida; order Pinales; family Pinaceae; genus Pinus; species Pinus tabuliformis. Next base: position 1,408,928,264 of record CM062804.1, read on the forward strand.
GAAGACCAATATCCTAAAAGGGTACCTACAGATCAACACCAAAGAAAACTACAAATGAAAATGTTAAGTTCTAAAAGGTAAAGTGCAAAAATTTATTTTAAATAGCAAGGTTAAAACATGAAGTATAAATAATATGGATATTCATATGTTTCCTTGACGAATCATCATTTGATTTGATTGCAATCTCCATCATACTACATATCTGCCACATCCTCCATATTTTGTCACATAACGGTCCATAATTAACTCCCACGTTGATTATTAACGGTCATGACTATGACATGACATACTTATATACGTGTCTCCAGAACCCCTAACATCTATTCATTTCATACAAACCCGCAGTTCCTTTCACCATATTCACAGCCAATTCATTTCGTAAAACCAAGAAGGCTAATTCTGAAGGTTGAGAACTCTGTGTAGTAAAAGGCATGGGGCCAATTGGCAGAATAGAACTGGTAGGAGCAAAATACATGGAAGGATACCCACAACTCAAAGAAATGTTGCAGAAAGCTGGATGGCTTAAATTCATCTAGAAATTTGATGGTTTTCATAAGGAGATTACAAAATCTTTTGCTCGATCTTTTGATGGCACAGAGGTAGAAATTGGAGGTATCAAGTTTGCATTGATTGAGTCATTCATGACCGAGGCTACAGAACTTCCAAGGCATGGTGAAATATGGTTCAAGAACAAGGAGTTCCACAATGAATCATGGAAAGTAATACTAAAAAACCCAGGTATGGATGTCTCTATTTTTGGAAAAGGAATTCCCATTTCAACTCTTAAAAGTAAGTGGAGGAACATGCTCTTGGTATTACAGAAATTTATAACTTGTGAGGGGCAGTTTGGTTGCATGTATGTCTATGATATCCATTTACCGATGAACTTATTTTAAAATGGAGAAATCAATATTCCTTTCTTCCTGCTAAATAGTTTAAGAAGGATGGCCTCAAATGTGAAAAAGAGAATACAGTTCATAGATACAACCATGTATCATCATGGGCTGATAAAGATATTGATTGAGTTTCATTTAAAGAGCATAGGAGATACCTCGGAGAATTTCCTTATTAGAAATCATTTCTAGGAAGCACCAGAGCCACCTAAAGAAGATAATGTCAAAAGAAATAGAAGAAAGAAGACTGGTATAACTATTGAAAACAGACCTGAGTCTTCATTGCAGAAAGATGATGAAAAGTTAATCTCTAAAGAACTGACAGAAATTGGGAACCAAATCAAGGCAGGAGGGAAGATAAGAAAAGAGAAAAAGGTCACAAATGAGGAGAATATAAGTCCTCCACAACTTAGAAGGAGCTCTAGAGTCCAGGGTTTGGTAAAGAAAACATCATCATAAGGGACAAAGTATATAAATTTAGACGAGGAAACCCGAGAACCATCTCCTGTTAACATCTCTTCTGTACAAAGCCCTCAAAATTCTCCTATTTATCATTTTGAAGGTAGCCCAAACAGAAGATCCCCAGGCATAGACGTAGTGCAACAACAAATATATGACTATATAGAACCATTGGAGAAGAGAAGTGCCTCAATGAACCCAAAACCTTCTGTCAATCCACAAGAACCTCTAATTGATGTTCTCAAACAGGAAATTTATGAATTAGAGATATTGAACAGACATATCAAATAGGAGAATGAGACCTGGAAGAAACAAAATAAATTGGACAAGGCAATTCACGATAGTACCATTATGCATCTAGGACTGTGGTATAAGAAAAATATGAAATTGAAAAGAAAGAATAAGATTTTGAACAGAGCAGTCATTAACCTTAAGTACAAGCTTCTTATGAGAAAGCCCAGAATGACAATCACTTCAAAGAAGAGCAAAAGAAGGAAATTGGATGTACTAGTAGAGGTGTTTGAGCAAATGCATTAGGGAGGAAGAACTCAAATTTTTGGAAAATTGCATGAGGACATGCAATGATTTTGCAATGGGGTACATTGAATCTCAGAATTACCCTCTCCTTGACATTTTTTTCTCACATTTTTTCCCTCACTTTCTCATAAGATTACTGACCCAATCAATGATAAATGCTAGGTTTTGACTTAAGGAAAGCATTAGAATGATCACCATATTATATTTTCATGTTCTTTCTATTTGAGTAGATTTTTGAAAATTAGCTACAGAACGCAGCCTATTCTGCAGCTAACTGTGGATTCTGTAGCTACTCTCATGATTTTGGAGTTTCCAGGTGTCAAATGAAGAATTGGACCACATGGGCACTTCTAGAATCATCTCCACATGGATTCTATCCTATTCACTCAGTCCAGATTGACGAAAAAGCAAGCCTAAGGTCATGGTCAAAGATGGAGTCAAAGTACATTATCCAGAAGCAATAAGACTCTTGATTCGATCTTTCGTAGCTAATCAAGAGTCTAACAGTTCTGTTGCAAATTTAATTCGAATTAGCCACCTGTAGCTGATAAAAAGTTTAAACAGTCCTATTGCAATTCGAAATAGCCACCTATATCAAGTTTATCTCATAAAAAATTATGTTATTTTACTATAAATATCGATTGCATGGAACCAAGGAGCAGTTAGAAGGAATTACGTTAAGTTTGGGCTTTTTGCTGATACTCAGTATTTAGACTTCGTTTTTTTATAATACAAACTTTTTGTTGCTAATGATCATTTAAAGTGTATCCTTAACTAGCTAGCATTCCAGCCACGTTAGTTGCAGAGGGCCCCTGCATTGAAGGAGGTTTTTCATTTGTTGTTTTTAGTTCAATTTCCATTACTTTGTTTTTAGCAAATCTGTTTCCTAAATTAGGATGATATTTCATTTCCGTTTTTAATCAATAGCATAATGATGAATCACAACTATGCAACCTTGTTCTTCTAAGGTTTTTCGTGGAGAAAAACAACTCTGTTTCCAAACTGAATTAAGATTGAAGTAATAAGAATACACAGTTGCTTAGTTTTCTTACTGTTTTGTCATTCATTTTCTTAGAACAGAATTGTCAATTAACTGTGTTAATGGATGTTTTCAAAAGCCATTTCAAGATGATGATGATCCTAAACTAAATGGTTAAATGTCTAATTCATACAATGATTGAATTTACTCAGTACATTGTTATTTTCCTAGGAACTTAGGAACTAAGGTATAATTGATTTCTTGCACATCACTTCAAGAGGGTAATGCTTCACATTTGAATGTTCTAGAAAGTCAAAAATACATTAGTTTTTTACAATTAGTTTTACATTCTTTTACCTTTTTTATTTCAGATCCTCACTTAGTTGCATCACTGATATTCCAAAAAATCATTTCAAGGAGATTGATTTAATCATATTCCACAATGGAATGGTTGAATGTTTAATGAATGCAATTACTGAGTTACCTTCTGCATCAATTTCATTATTGGTTTTAAGAATTAGATCCATAGATTAGGACTAACGGTAAGATGAGAAAGATGCTCTATTTTTATTAGGTTCTAACTAGCCAACAGTTCTTGTTCCATTTTTAGGAAATTAGATTAAATTAGGAACATTTCCTTTCCTTTAAAATTCATTATATTCAGTTAAATTTTCTCATAGTTTTAGGTTGTACATTCTTAGACATCAAAGAACAGAAACCCCCCAAAAACAACATAAAATACAAAACAACGAAGTAAGAAAAAGGTTAACTAAGCACATATAGTGCACCACACTTCATCAGCTTACAAACCTAGGTTGATAATTTATGCAACAATTTAGGACACTAAATTGACTAAACAAGCATCCGAAGGAGGTTGTTATTAACAAGAGGAAATATTGGGAAAAGTGACTAGTAGAGGCAACTTGGGTCTACAATACCACTTGGAAAACCACCACTAGATTCACTCCATATGATTTGGTATATGGGAAGAAAGATCTTCTTTCTATTGAGTTTGAATATAACACTTTAATAATGGTAACTCAGTTGGACTTAGATGTCACCACAACACAACAAGAAAGGCTGCTCCAATTGAATGACTTAGATGAGTTCAAAATGCAAGCTCTCTTACACACTGAGGTGATACAACTGCAAAGGAAGGTCTAACATGACAATAATATCAAGGAAAATACTTTTCAAGAAGGGGATGGGCCCTATTATATGATTCTAAGTTCAAAGATTTTAAAGGGAAGCTAATGAAAATATGGTTGGGCCCATACCTAGTGGAAAAGTGTGATGAAAATGGATCTATCCAGATCATAACCATTGATGAGGAAGGCACCCCCTTGCTTGTAAATTTTTACAGGTTTAAGTTATATAGAATACCTTTGTCCAAGGAGGAATTCATCAGTTTAGTTGGCAAGGAATTGAATGAGACTAGGACTGTCATAGATTCCAGTCCACAACACTCTTAGAAATTAAAAAAGAAAAAGAAAAAGAAAAGTAAGAGGACTGGATGAAAACCTCTATGAGGCATCTGAGGCAAACTCCTGGGTTGAAAACCTCTCAGAGGTAGCCCAAGAGAAAAAAAAAATGAAAAAAAATAAGGATCCCTAGGTGAAAACCTCCCTTGAGGCACCTACAGTAGGAATGCAAGTTGAAAACCTCCTTTGAGGTAGCATGTGTGTCTCAAGAAAAAACAAAAAAAAGAGAAAAGGAAGAAGCTTATATCCTATTTGCTAACCTCTCTTTTTTTTTGCAGAGTTGTACATAGTGGAAGATTTCATGGTTACATGTTAAGACCTACAGGATTCCATCCATTCCTCTATCCATACACCCCATACCCATCCAATCCATTCACATTTCTATCTCTCTCCACCATCCCATCATCTAGAAATCTGAAATTCACCTCCTCTTTGTGATGCTACATGAGGGACCTGTGTTGCTACAGGAAGGTTCTGTAATGATATAGGAGGAGCTTGTGGAGCTACAGGAGGGAGATATGAGGAGGAAAATGATCCAAAATACCATCCTAACTCTGAGAAATGGTAAAGAGGGTCCTCTTATGACATTTCCATCACCCATCCATCATCCATCCAATCATTTCACTAAAAGTTTGCTCAAACTTCTCCACTATGTCCTGCCTTAAAAAAAACACAGAAGTATCATTTTATATCTGTACAATGCCTACACTACTCCATGATTTTAACCCTATCCTCATCCTCATCATCATCTCCCTCATGCCAACTGTATATTTTAAGGGTGGAACAAGAGACTGCTACATGAATAAACTCCTCATGTAGAAACCTGTACAACCACATAGTAAACACTGATATTATGTTTTTTTCCACCACCAGAAGGGATGATGAAGCTTGATTTACAACCATGAAGAGACACCTTATTATCAAGGAGGCTTTCCACCACCGATAGCATCTTGGATATTAGAAGAGGCACCTGCAAACACACATCAACAACAATAGTCAAGGCATCATAAAAATGAATACATGCATAGAAAATAAGTCAAAGAATTAAAATCCCTTGTTCATAATGATGTATGGTCTAGCTACAACCATGCAAGCCTATGCAAAAAATTGAATCACATGTAGGCGTAGTTATGGAAACTCTAAACTTATCCCTCTGCATAAAAATGACAAAAATGTGTTTCAAGCGAGAAAAAGTGTTTTAATAGGCTAGAGGTAGCCATTGAGCTTCGCCACCCTCGACTACTCAAATAAAGTGTGAGTTAAGTCACCCATGCAACGTGGGAATGCTAATTCAAAATAAAATGGTGTCCTTGAAGAGTGGGGTGATAATCACGAGGAGGGAGAGATGATGATAGTTAGTGGGGACAACAGTCCAAAAGAAGAAACTCGTGTTAATTCCAAGTCACCATAACACTCCAAGATTTTTAACCAAAAAAGGATATTATGTGTTGGCTCGACTCCATTTACACCATCACTCATTCCAAAAACAGGTGGAGGAAGGATGAGTTAGTGCATTGAGTAGCTAGAGTGCCACTGAGGAGTTTTGAACCCTACCTGCACAATGTTACAGGAGAAAGCTACAAGCATGCCTACAATTGTTATAAGAGGGCCGAGAGGAGCTACAAGAGGAATTGAGAGGAGAAAATGGAGTCACAGTGGCTCGATATTGTCTCAAAAAATTCATCCACACCCAAAATTGTTCTAATAAGAAGTAAGTGATACCCTCCTTCTTTGTTTCTACACCTAATTTCATGGACAATCTACCTGAAATTAAAATAATTTAGTAGTGAATTGGTCAATAGGGGATCCTTTTGGAATTTAATGTGGTTAAGGTAAAGGAATATCCTAATGAATATAACTTTGATCACCCTTCTTCCTCACTATCACCAAGCACTATGCCACTATGTCACCATTGTTTATGCCACTATTTCACCACTTATATTGCTTGAATTTTTGAAATTCCACACCTACATAGCATCAAGGAGTAATAGAGAAGAAATGGGGGGAGGATTTAAAAAAGGGAACCCTAAGACACTAGGATAATTCACCAACACCTTCCTATAGTTGATATCTTCAGAAACCACGAGTGGTTGGGTTTATTTGAGCTGATAAAGGGGTATGATGATGACCTTGCCCATGAATTTTCCACAATATTACACTCTTGATGGCAAGATAGTTCCACAACTGTTGTCAAAGGGTTGGCCATTTCTCTCAGTCTAGAAATTATCAGCAGAGTAACCACCTTTCCTTTAGGAATGAGATGGAGCAAAGAAGAGAAGTAAGTAAGTGTCACAACTAGGAAAAAATACTTCCTCTCAAAAGAGAAGCCTATAGAAGATAAGAATGGAGTGAGGAGAGAAAGCCTACCTTACCCTTGGGATGAGGTAGCCTACCATATCCTTAAAGACATATCTTGTTAAGGGATATTAAGCGTAATTTATGCCTACCACTTCAGGTTGCTCCAATAGATAATATTCAAGGCAGACTTACCCCTTTCTCAAAGCCTAGTGTCCCTCGTTTTCTTCTATAGTCAATCATGGAGATGAGTCAAACAGTAAGGGAAGGAAAACATCAACATTTAGCTCACCATGGACTCATCAAATTGATAGTGGTATATGCTCTTAACCATTCGAGAATCCATGTCCTATGGAACAAATTTGTAGAAATGGATAGGGATAATTTCATAGAAACACAAGCCCTCACAGCAAGAGAAACCCCAATCTATAGTGTTTGAGGAAGAGAGGGAAAACCATAGGAATTAGAAGGGGAAAAGATAAAGGAGGAAGAGGCAACAAGAACATAAGAAGAGAAAGAGGCAACAAAGACAGAGGAAGTATATGCAGAGATGAAAGGAGAAGAGGAGAAGAAGAAAGGAGAATAAAGAATAAGCCTTGAGAAGACTTCTCTACCCTGAGGAACATAAGACACTGAACAGGAAGTAGCTGCAACCTTAGATACAATGGAAAATCCTGTCAAGCCCAAGAGCAAGTAATCAAGACCAAGTCAATTGTATTTTAGAACTAGGAAGAGCACTAGAATTAGGTAAGGAAAGCCACAAATTGCTACAAGTGTTCTCATAATTATTGATGAGTCACCAAGAAAATAGGAAGAAATAGAATCTAATGAGGGAAAAATTGTGGAGGTCACTCCTCCTAGGCAAAAAAAAAAAAGTCACCCATAACACTTGTGAGTAGGCCTACCACTAGGTCTGTCACCTTCAAGAAGCCAAGGACACAATGTTCCTTCAAGGAAGAGGAAAATTATAAGCTACAAGAGGGGAAAATTTTGATATAGGCAGAACAGGGGGAGCTACAGGAGCCCAAGAAAGATTCACAAGAGGTAGCCATCTCCTCAAAAAACTATTGGAAAATACCTAAAAGATCTCCAAGAACTTAGCCCACAACCTAGCTTGAGATCCTACTACAAATTCATTGAAGGAGGGAGGATTATCCCTGAAACATTTGCAGTCCCACTCCTTTATGAGCTAGAGATAGAAAGAGGTAGAACCCACAGGTGGATGAAAATTTCTAAATATAAGAAGGTAGAGGATGTAGGCCTCATGGAAGAAAAGGTCATTTAAATGAGAAAAGAATTAAGTGAGCTAAGAATGAGAGAGTCTATAATGAAAGAGAAGCTACATGCAGAAAACATGAGGTTGAGAGAGAGGCTGCAGGAGAAAGAAACACAACTTTCCACCATGGAAAGTCTCTCCATGGAAGCATTGTAATGTAGAAAACCATCAAATTATTATGCCCTCTTTCTCAAAGAATAATGGTTGCAGTTCCAAATCAAAACCTTGGCACAACATGGATCTATGCCCTTTCAGGATTACAAACAGTTCATTGAATTTTGGAGCCAAGCTGACATGGAAGACAAAGCAAAATTCGTTGAAGTTTACATGCACAACCTCACTATGACAACTATGAATTTTTGGGATCCCAATGCAAGATTGGGAGATATGAAACTGATGGCGTTATCATCTTAGATGAATCACGAGGAGAAAAGAGTTGAGGAAGTGAAAAGGGTAATGAAAAAGAAAGAAAATGAACCTTTGTATATTAGTGTAGAGCTAGTGAGCCCAAGGGCTTTCATTAACAATCATGGCCTCATCTCCAATATGCTTCTTTAGAACCTAAATACCTTGCCACTTAGGAGAAAGACATTACACACTTTGAAGACACATTCATGTTGTTGGGAACAAAAGGTATGCAATATTTCAAGAGGAGATGGCATGCCTTACCCCATAGTCTACAAATCAGAGAATATCACTCCCTTGAAAGACTAAATAATGCTTGGAGAAAACACCATTATACAAGAGGATCATGCAGAGGATGAAATTTAGGTGGATAGGACTCAAGCTCAATCCACCCTTGCTGCTAGGCTTACAAGAAGGAAGAGATGAAGTAGGAGAGCAAAAGGAATGGACAAAAATATAGAAGAATGCAAGTTTTTACCCCAAGAGGGAAAACCATCTGAGGAGCCTTGGGATGTCAAGGAGGCCACCAAGGCCATGAAAGAGATTGACACATAGGATGAGAAACACTTTCATCAGGGGGTGATGATGAGTCCCATCAATAGGTACATTTTGAAGATAAATATGCCATCCTCCAGCCTTAAAACTATCCTTCTCTTTCATTAATTCACATTTATTGTTATATTATGCTTAGTAAGAGGAGTAAAATGTGTTTGTCATAGTATGTGGCCTAGTGTGGTTTAATTGTAAGAAAATGAAGCATTTTTTAGTCTATTACTATGCAGAGGCTCAATGGAGACAACTAGGAGAGAATCTAGGGGTTTTTCCACTTCCTTAACTCCCTAAACTCGGATTGGGATCACCATATCCTCTCTCACGAGTTCGAGTTCATTGGCAGGCAAGTGACTCCTAGTCCAAGTGAAGATCAAGAGTGACAAGATCCACCATTTTCGAGATCAAGGAGGGAATTGTTCCTATTTTCAAGGGAGATTCTCCAGCTTCCCTTTTTTATAAATAAACTAGAGGAAGGGATCATATGATTTTAAGTTTTTGTTCATCTAGATATAGCTATTGAGATCCAAGATTGACATTATTATTTTCAAATTTTATGAGATGTAATAGTGATGCAGGAGCATCTAACCACGCTTAATAAAAATTTAAGTTCTGAGTTGTGAAAAGGGAAATGTGGAAAATCATTGTAAAGTGGGAAAATCCTATTTAAATAGAGCTAAATTAATGGAATTTATAAGGTTTGATTTAATTATCTACCATGTGTGCGTATAGAGAGATATAGAGGATACAATGTAGCCACAGGGAAATTTGTGAGTTGGGTCATGAGGCCTTAGCCTGTAATCGAGTTCTGTATATAATTAAAATATGTGTGTTATTTGTATTTTGTGTGTCTGTGTATGTTTTACATATTGTTCTTTACTATAAGTTGATAAATATGTGTGTATGAGTGTAAAGGACGAAGTTCCTGTGAACTTCACCTTAGATAAAGTAGGGTAGAGTTTGATTTGTGTGTAATTTGAAATCCATTGATAAGCAAATGAGAGAGCCATTGAATTGAGAATATATCAATGGAGGAGAGGTGTTCAATTGAAACTGGAGTCGATTGAACAACACAGCGGAAACTGTTGGAATGGCTAGATCGACAGATAACATCGACGGAAGAGGAATGGCAGAGATTAAGCGCTAACCATTTATTAAGCCGAGTTTCTTAAAGGTTTTGATTTAAGCACATGGGTAGTTTCCAAATATGGGAAGTGGTATCTCGTGCGCCCTAAAGGTGGGAAGTTGTATTTCTAAATTCTACGCGATTAACCTTAGCGGTTGACACGTAGTACGGGAAACCAAATTTTTTCGTGTGCTTTTGGAATATTAATCATTGTGCTAGTTGGAGCGTGAGATTACCCGATATCTATTAGATCAAGCAGGAGTAGATCGATGGTGGAGATTGTTTGAGCTAGTTGGTGAGCAGATGACACGATAGCCGTCCAACGGAAGAAGATCCACGGTGATCGCACGGAAACTTGCAAGCAAGTTATCTTGGCTAGTAGACTCGATAAACTCATTAAAAAGAGTTTACAGTTCCGAGTGATCAGACTGTTCGTTGATTGATTGATCAGATGATAATCATGCATGAACCATGTGCGTGGGTTAATGAAACTGTTGAACCCGATAGGTTATCAAAGAGGATTTAATTTTATTTGGGTTCCGGTCATAAACATCAAAGAAGGACCGATGATGATTGGTTGGGTTTTGTTATGAAGTCCGCTGATTTGAAGGCTTCCGATGTATACGTGGGCCCATAACCCACAGTCCACATGTAAATTATGTAAAGATGCAGCTTTGCTGTATCAAAGCAACTGAGATGTCATCATTTTTGGTATCAGAGCAGAAAACGATTCTGCGTAAAGGTGTAAATATGTTGAATATTGGTGAGTTTGTGGTCTTTATATTTTGTGCACGAAGCAGTAGAGGAAGGTGAGAATATTTGCAGCGCCCTAGAGCATGAAGTGCTCATATGGTTATAGAGGAGAGAACTAGAGAGATGCCGAAAGACTAAGCTTAGAGGAGAGAAGCTTGGTGAGGCATGTGTAGCAAGAAGGAGACTTGTTACTGTAGAGGCTAATTGCAGCTCACAAGTTAATGCTGTTAGAAGCATATGAACAGGAGGTCATAAATTTTTGTGCCTTGGGAGTTTGATGCAGGAGCATCTGACCACGCTTAATCAAAATTTAAGTTTTGAGCTGTGAAAAGGGAAACGTGGACAATCACTGTAAACCAGACAAATCTTGTTTAAATAGAGCTAAATTGATGGAATTGATAAGGCTTGATTTAATTATCTGCAATGTGTGCGTATAGAGAGATATAAAGGATACAATGTAGCCACAGGGAAATTTGTGAGTTGGGCCATGAGGCCTTAGCCTGTAATCGAGTTCTGTATATAATTGAAATATGTGTTTTATTTGTATTTTGTGTGTCTGTGTATGGTTTACGTATTGGTATTTACTGTAAGTTGATAAATATGTGTGTACGAGTGTACAGGACGAAGTTCCTATGAACTTTACCTTAGATAAGGTAGGGTGGAAATAGATTTGTGTGTAATGCAAAATCCATCGATAAGAAAACGAGAGAGCCGTTGAATTGAGAACAGATCAACAAAGGAGAGGTGTTCAATCAAAACTGGAGTCGATTGAACAGCATAGCAGAAACCGTCAAATTGGCCAGATCGACGGATAACATCAACGGAAGAGGAATGGCGGAGATTAAGCACTAACCCTTTACTAAGCTAAGTTTCTTAAAGGTTTTGATTTAAACACATAAGCAGTTTCCAAAGGCAGGAAGTGGTATCTCATGCACCCTAAAGGTGGGAAGCTGTGTTTCTGAATTCTACACGATTAACCTTAGCGGTTGACATGTAACACGAGAAAACAACTTTTCTCGCATCCTTTCAGAATATTAATCGTCATGCTAGTTGGAGCGCGAGATTGCCTGATATCTGTTAGAACAAGCAGGAGCAGATCGACGGTGAGTTGGTGAGCAGACGACACGATAGCCGTCTGATGGAAGAAGATCCATGGTGATCGCGCGAAAACTTGCAAGCAAGTTATCTCGACTAGTGGACCCGTAAACTCATTAAAAAGACTTTACAGTTCTGAGTGATCGAATTGTTCATTGATTGATTGAATAGATGATAATTTCACATGAACCATGTGCGTGGGTTAATGGACCTGTCGGACCCAATAGGTTATCAAAGAGGATTTAATTTTATTTGGGTTTCAGTCATAAATGTCAATAAAGGACCGACAATGATTGGTCGAGTTTTGTTATTAAGTCTACTAATTTGAAGGCTTCTGATGTATAAGTGGGCCCATAACCCACATGTCCACGTGCAAATTATGTAAAGATGCAACTTTGTTGTATCAAAGCAGCTGAGGTGTCATCAAATAGACCTGTACTTTTTGATAATGAGAAGTTGGATTTTGAACTGCATCTGAGTTAGTTTCAAAGGGATGATAACATTGGGGTTTGTGTCCAACCCAGAGGCTTTGGTCCCTCTTCTTGTACTTATGTTTCTTCTTTATTCCAAAAAAATCATAGTTTCTTTCATTTCAGTAGAAGCTAACCTATAAAATATTTTGGTTGCAACCTCTACATCACCTCTCTTTGGGGAAAATGACTGGAAGGTCTCAAAATCACAACCCAAAAATATTGAGTTTATGATTTCTTGGAAATAGATTAGTGTTAGTTGTCTTGTTTTACATTTTCTTTTTGTAGTTTAGAATTTAGTTCAGTGATTAGATTAGTGGTTTTCATGAACTAGATGTCATTTAAATTCAACTCATCTTTTCCATCATAAGTTATTTCATTTTGTAAATGATAAATGGATGCATGCATGTGATTGATTGTAGGGATGATTGATCTGCAGGGAAGGGCACCTTCACCACTTCCATCCTGAGCTCTTTCATCTTCTCCTTCCACCTCCAAATTTTGTCCCAAAAACCTTGTTTTATAAGATATTCTATCAAGGTCATTGAGAGCACTCATCCTAGTGCAACATAGGCCTCTGAGAGGGCCTAAGCTTGGCTAGGGGCTCAACCAACCTCCTTTCATTTGATTCAAATACTACCATCCTCTCCATACCCTCCAACCAATGTTTTCATTCTCAAAAACCACTCAAATTCCCTCCTTTAGCATTACAGGCCTCCCATAGCAATCTCTTGTAACAAACCTGTAGTAGCATTTTTCTTCAACAATTTCGACCCACACTGCAACTTTGAATTATCATAGATGCATAATGACCCCAAATGTGATAATATGACCAGGAAAATATCCTAGGCCACTGTTGGCTTGAGGGGGCTTGGACCCAGGTTTAGAGTTAGCTACACTAACTAACAAAACCCTACATTACCGACCCTTTCGGCAACAATCTGCTTAGCGTAGACTACAGTCTCACTCGAGGCAGTATTGGAGGATTCTAGAACCATGTTTCTACATCCAGAAGGTTATGTGATGTAGCAGTGATGCACTTCCTTAAATTAGGGCCTGGTCCAGCCTTTGCAAACCCTTATCTTCCAAATCATAAACTTAAAGTGATTTCTACTTAATTAGATCTATGAACTTCACCTATGTGTTATAACATGCATAAGTTAATATACCAAAGTAGATTTGAACCTTCGCGATTTAATTAAAACAATATGACAGAGAAATGAATCATAACTGAGCTTAAAACACATAACAAATAAATATACAAGGAACACACAAATTTTCTTTATTACTTCAGATCTTCAATACATACACACCTTCTAACTCTGTGCACACAACTGCAGGGGCCCACGTACTCAGCTGTGGACTTACTAAGGTCTCCGCGCACTCAGCTATAAGAGCCTTCCCCTTCACTAGAGTACAAATTTAGAGACTCAAAATCTTACTTATCAACTAACCATAAGCTTAGACTGACTTCTAATGACTCCTAGATGTCTCCCTTTCATATCTTTTACATTACATTACCATGGTCCGCGAACCATGGGCGGAGTTCATTGTATCATCAAAATAACCCATCCCTTCAAAAAAAAAAGGGGATTTGACCTTCCTAAAATCCCCTTTGACTCATAATGTTCTGCGCGCTTCTTTCCTAAACTTGTAGAGACTTTACAATATTACAAAATTTTACTCAAAACTTAGACACAATTGGACTTGGGGGTCCCCATCCCAATAGGCCCCAAACAAAAAGATGTGACTCATCTTGAGTCACTCTACTGGTAGGTCCTCGACACTTTCTTTGAGGCTGCTAAACTCTACCTTTAATGCTTGAAGCTCTGATGTGCATTGCACGGGGACTTGCCGAACCTCCTCGACTAACTTCTCAGTAGTTTGCCCCTCGACTGCCAATCTAATGGTCCTCTACATTTGTTGCATTCATTTTAGTTTACTCTCAGTAGACTGAGAGAGTTGACTAGATTCATCATCCCAAGGCTGCATTTTTGTTGATATGATTGAGGTTTTTCATTGCAGCTTGTCTATGTGAGCCTAAAGGGCCTTCCCTTCCTAGAGTTTGGTGAACCGTTGAATAGGTGCTAAGGTCCACGATGTTGCTATGATCTCATCAAATTGCAGTTGTTGGTCTCGGATGTTTGATTCAATATTTTGTACATGTGGGTCCTTCTACAACACAACCCACATATTCATGGTGTTTTCAAAAATCTGGCTGCAGTCCTTAACTCCAGCTTCTAGGACTTCCATATATGCCTTAATAGCAGCCTCGTGCTACTCTCAAACTTTTGGAGGGGTGGTTGGATATAGCTTCATTTGTAGCTTTGCGTCCTGCATCTGCATTTCAAATTTTACTCGTTCAACCTCCACTTTGGACTCCTTCACTACAACTGCCAGCTTTTGGAGCCTCTCTTCGAAGATGCTTCAGTCTGTATAAGTAGCTCTAGCAGATCAATGCAAGTTTAAGTGATGGCATCCTCTAGCTCTTGCTTATGCGCAGCGGCTGCGTCTCTATCTTGAATTGACCTAGAAGCTTCCTCAGCTAACTGCTCATTATGGATCTTGACATCCTTAATCATGAAGAGTTCCCACTCTTCTTGTATTTTCAATTCAGTAGATACTCCCTGGTGGAGTTCATGTAATGCCTAAATGGGTAGCGTCGCTAAGTTCATCTCCGAGTTCCTTCCATATGGAGTTACTTCCTAATTTGGCATGGTAGGAAAGCACAATGACCCTCCTAGAATAGGCACTGTGCAGATCTCCATGGTGACCACCAACGTTGAAGGTAATGCTGGTGTTTCACTTGTCATTGGCACACTCACTTGATTCTTGCCCACCTGAACCAAGCTCGCTTGAATCACACTTGCTTTCACTTTGAGCTCTTTGAGGCCTTGTTGTACCTATGACAATAATGATTTGTACTAATCCTCGAAGTGTCCCCACATCTCCTCGGTGATGGAGCACATAATGTCCCCAATATCATCGATGTCCCCCTAAGTGAGGACCATCGAATCAATGCTGAAAGTCTCGTCAGACTTCTACTTCTTGTGCACACCTCTAGTGGCAGATTTCTTCCTCTTCTTTATTATGAAAGGAGACTCAATATCTTATGTCTCCTTCAAAGGGTCTACTCCACCCTGCTTTGGTTCCTCTGTGTCCAGCTCCTCTTCCTCTACGCGCTCCGGCTCCTTTGCGATATTCTTCCTAAGGTCCACAGTGAACTTTTGAAGTACCTTCTTGGGGTCTTCCTTCAGTATCCTAGTTGTTTTTATGGTCCCTTCCTGGTCTCCTTCTACTTCCTTGCTGGGGTTCAACCACACACTTGACCATTTAGAGACTATAGAAAAAATGTCCCACTCTGTGACCAAATAGGTAAACTCATACCATATGTCCTCTTCATCTTTCTTCGCCTGTATATGTACATTGTAGAAACTTGCTTTGAATTTTGCAACTCTACAGTATTGAGCAAATAACATCGGTGATATCTGCGGATTCTGGCTGACCACAGTGCGTAGATCCATCTCAAACAAAACCCAAAATTGTTTATTCTCTACCACTTGACTTGGATCCTTGGACACCCACAACGAAGTGTACCTTGCAGCTTTGCACAAGTTTGGGTCTACATTAGGGAACTTTGATTCATCGGGGATTCACAAGGCTGTCAAAACAATTAAAAACAACAACCATGCATAGTGGAAAAATTTCCCTTCTTCTTGGGTCTTGCAATAATCATCTAGAAATTTCTAGAAGAGATAGCCGACCCAATTAAACTGTACCCCTTGAGCGCACTGCGTAGCCAACTAAATGATTGGGGTTAGCACTTTGTCTACCCTGTACTTCCTCATAATTTTATCGGTGAGAATGGATGCAACAAAGGTGACAACCTGATAAAAAATCAAGCTAACAATGTAGCCTTGCGACTTCTTGACAACATGAAAATCCTTCTTCACTTGGTCTGCAAGCTTCTTTTCTTGAGACTTTCCAACAAAAGCACTAGCAAGGTCTGCTCCTGCAAATGACAGCGCAGTGATCCTTCTGATCAGCATAGTGTCAGTTGAGAGCCTCTCCCCGAGCCATAAAGCTCCATTGTGCACCAAGGTCAGCAACTCACACACACATATGGTATTGATGTTGTTGTGCCCAAAATGAGGCACACTCAACATGTTCAATAACCTTATGTGCTGAATTCCCACTACCCATGTTGGAGAGGTAAATCCCCTCTGCGGACAGAGGCGATCCCACTAGCCCAAAATGGGTCTAGCAACAATCAATTCACGCTACCATGCAAGTTCCTAGTTGCAAACTGAAAGTGGATTATGAGAACCAACCTGGAGTCCAACGCTAGTGTCGTAGAAGAGTTGATACTCCCGTTCCCTTGCTCCGACAGGTCACGATCCTCACGATCTCCACAAATGGATACCTGCACATGCAAAGAACGAAGCGAATACAAGCATAAAATCCACTAAATACAACTATATATCAGTCAGACAAGATATAGATCAAACATTATCATAATGAACAATAAGATCGGAACCATAATGATAGTCGTTTATTAATGAATAATCAACAGAGAAAGATACAACCAAAGTTCTGACGTTGAACCTCTCCTCTGGCTGGGCGAGCAGCTATACATGTCTTGCAATAGACCTTCTCTCTCTCAGACTTCCGGCAGCATAACCTCCCTATGCTCCAAGACTCTTACTATCACTCAAAACAAGCGTTATCACAACTAGCATTACTCCAAAAACTCCCTTGTCAAATGCATGAGGACAGACTTTTATAGATGGAGAAGGGGAAGAAAATACAATGAATCAAGACACCCATTATGGATTGGCATTATCTCCAAAAAGCCGCTGTGGATAGATGTAAGGGATAGATGATGATTCTCGACATCTAGAAGATGAGCTTTATCCTCAAAAGACTTCATGACTTGAAGGGAAAAAACATCTAGGCGTGTGTTTGTTAAAAATCCTTTCCAAACTTGGTTGGCGCGGGTGTTACTCTAAGACAGAGCGCCAATGGTCGCACCTTCTTTTGAGGATCTCATTCATTGGCACAGGTAGTACATTGTGGACCCGTGCTAATGGAAAAAGGGCACTTTTCAGGGATATTTTGCAGGAGGTGTCTTCAGGGCACATGAAGTCCATACTCAGGGGAACGTAATGCAAGTGTTTTTAAGTTATGTCACTGCTCACAGGTCCCGGAATGAGTCCTCCAAAGTACGGGAAAGGGGTAACAGGGACGGTGACCAATGGTGACAAATTACTGTGTAACAACCCATGTCATTGGTTCTATGCGTGTGACACCGACCTCCTCATAATATACCATCTTCAGGTATTTACTTGGCTCAAAATGAGGGAATTTGGCCCTGTCCGCCAAATCCCAATCCTCCATGCATAATTGTAGTACCTGCACCAGCAATGCTCCTTGAAAGGGCACATCCTCAGGCAACAAATGTGTACAAATGGAAAATTTCATTGCATCAGGGTCCTTGGTCACCTTAGCAGTCGACTTCCTTGGTGGCATATATGGAGGTAACCGTGAAATTGGTTCGGCTTCGTCGACATTTATATCCTCAATTCCTGCCCCAAGCTCTTCCTCCTCTAAGTCAACCGGTTCCATTGGTTTCTTCTTTTTCTCTTTGTCCAACTTCCCCTTGCTCCTCTGCTCAATAGTCATCTTCCTAGGCGATTGTCTCACGGGTGGCTTTTGCGGTTTCTTCTGCTTCTTCACTCTTGGTGCTTCTGCTGGTTCTACAACCATTGCTTCCGGTCTTGCAGTTGTGGGCTTTAGCCTCGAAAATTTGGGAGCTGTGGTGTGTGTAGGAGGAGTAGCAGTCATGATGCCTATTAATCCTTGTGCCAGGATTGTCGAATAGATTTCCTTCCAACCCTCACTAGAAATGCAACACTTCTCTTGACTTACACTTAGGCGTAAAATCTCACAAGAGTTCTTCAATAGGAAAAGTGTCTGAATGTAGAGCGGGAGACCATATTTATAGCCAAATTCAAATTCAAATGCCATGAATGCCTCCAGATCTTCCTCATAAATGCAAATTTGATGGTAGGTTTTCATATATATGCTCCTTAAATGCACTTCCCCCGTTCCCTTTTACAGAAAATCGCGGTCAAATCAACCATAGATTTTCCAACGCTCATATTTTGGGTAGACTGCGTGGAATCCTCCCTCAGTGGCACAACTACATTATCATATATTTCTCCACATATGCCATCTCCCTAAACATCATGCAACCCTCCTTCTTCGACATAACCATTTCTCGATATAGTAGTTTATAGTCCCACACTTTCTTCCATCTCTCTGAAGCACTAAGACTTTCCTGCTATAATATATTCATCGCAGACTCATAGGAATGGGATCACACCTATATACCTTCAATCTTCTTCCATTAATTCTTCCAGGAAACAACTCCCCATTCAACTTCATGAGTTGAACTACACCGCCATCCGAAATGTCCTTGATTACATTGGGTCTTAGCCAATGCATCTGAAAATTCCCTGGAAACTTTGTGAACTTACTGTCATACATCAGGACTGAATTTCCATTCTTAAAAGTGTGCTACTTAATATGCGATCATGCCATGCATTTTCCCTAGATTTCTGCACCTACTGATGAAAACCAACCAAAAAGAGATCCTCCTCCAATGCAAGCAGTTGCACTAAATGTTCCTCCATGCAGTCACGACTAACCATCTCAGTTATTGCTACGATCCTTAAGCTGGGCACTATATATTCCACTGGTATCACTACTTGTCCATATACCAGTCGAAATGGTGTTTTCCCTGTCAATTTCTTACAAGTTTTCCTATATGCCTATAGAACTGCTAGTATGTGTACATCCCAGTCATTCATATAAACATTGCAGATCTTCGTTAAGGCATTCTCCAATATTTTGTTAAAAGTTTTGACAATTCCATTTTCCTAGGGATGATATGATGTACTCTTTTGATGGTGCATTTGGAACTCTTCTGTCAACGCCTTATTTTTTTTCATTCAAGAGGTGCGAACTTCGGTCAATCATGAGGATCTTCGAGCATCCAAACCGTGACAAAATGTATTCGAAAATAAAATTCACAACAGTTTCTGTGCTGCAATCCTTCACAAGTTGTGCATTGGACCATCTAGTCAAGTAGTCTGTCGTAG
The DNA here is from genome assembly GCA_031772625.1 of Pinus tabuliformis. Taxonomy (NCBI): domain Eukaryota; kingdom Viridiplantae; phylum Streptophyta; class Pinopsida; order Pinales; family Pinaceae; genus Pinus; species Pinus tabuliformis. The sequence continues at coordinate 1,408,947,745 of CM062804.1, forward strand.
TGATAATATAACGTGCACTCTTCTTCTTCCCTGGTGGATAATGGGTCCAACAAAGTTAATTTCCCATTTATCAAATGCTTGTAGTGTGGCCTGTGGGTTTAAGGAAAATTGATCTCTTTGTGATCGTCTTCCAGTCCTTTGACACACATCACATGCACTGCATTACTCCTTAGAATCATTATGTACCATAGGACACCATAATCCTACTCACAGAATCTTCTACGTAGTTTCCTTGCCTGCATAATGTCCTCCTGCGACACCACCATGCACTTAAGCCAAAATACTGTGTCGTTCATATTCAGGTACATATCGGTGTAGAACTTCATTTGTTCCCATCTTATATAAGTGTCCAACAATGACTGAAAAATATGAAACCCTTACCACTAGTTCCTTCTTTTGCTGCATTGTGTATCCTTCAAGAGCTACACCGGTAATCAGAAAATAAATAATGTCCAAAAAATGTTCATCAACAACTATGCCAGTGAAGAGTTGCGTGTCAAGTAACCCCTCATCAATATTGGTGGGTTCTTCACCATTATCGATCCTAGAGAGGTGATTAGGTCTAACATTTAACCTTCCTGGCTTAACAATGAATTCAAAATAATATTACTAGAAGAGAAGCAACCATTTACAGATCCCCCCCCCCAACACAAGCTTATTGACTAGGTATTTCAATGCAGAATGATCCGTATACATTTTAAAGTGCGCACTTAGTAGATAATGCCTGAATTTTTGTAGCATATATACCATGGCTAACCCTTCTCGTTCTGTGTTTGAATAGTTCCACTCCGCCTTAGATAATTTCCTACTTGCAAAGGAAATTGGATGGTCAATATCTCCTTCACCTGGTTGAGTTAAAACAACTCCCAATGCTATACAAGACGCATCCACATGCACATGAAACTCTTTCTTCCAATCTAGGAATACTAGAATTGGTGCACTAACCTTATTCTCATTAAGAACATCCAAGCTCTTTTGACATTAGTCATCCCAGAAAAAGGTAGCATCCTTCTTCAACAACCTCTCGATTGGCCAGTGATCTGCATATATGCCTTTATAAACTTCTTGTAATAGCCTGCATGAACCAAAGTTGCGCGTAGCTATTTGATAGTCCTGGGTGGATTGAAATTGATAATTACAATGGTCTTGGCAAGTTCCACCATCAATCCTTGCTTACATACAATATGTCTCAACAGTATTCCATAAGGTACATAGAAAATACATTTCTTCAAATTCAAGGAAATTTGATACTTCCTGCACGTATCCAAAATTAGGCGCAGAATATAAACATGTTTCTTAACCAACCCAAATACTGTCCAATCGTTGAAGTAGACCTCCAGAAACTTGTGAATAAATTCCTTGAATGCTGCGACTACCACCCTTGAAAATATTGTAGGGGCATTTTTTAGTCTGAAAGGCATAACTGTATATTGGAATGACCCCCATTCTATAGTGAAGGTAATCTTACTGTTATCCTCCAACGCAATATTAATTTTGTGATATCCCGAAAATCCATCTGTGAACGAATAAGCCTCCTGTCCACCAACATTTTCTAGAACTTCATCTATAAACAATGTAGGAAAGGGGTCATGCATGCATGCATCATTTAACTTCCACAAATATACGTAGATCCTTATATCACCTTTGTTTTCTTTTCTTGGACCACCATTGGACTGATCCATTATGACTCTTCCATTGGCTCAATTATACCTGCCATGAGCATATTATCCAACTCTTCTTGTACCTTTTCCTTGTACTTGGGGTTCAATCAATGTGGGAACTGCTTAACCGACTTCACATCTGGCTTTAAATTGATCTTCATTACACCCAAATCACCTACTATGCCTTTCAATTTAGAGAACATTGCTGGGAATAAGTCTTGATATTCATGTAGTAATTCAACAACTTTTCCTACCGTGTCTTCATCCCAATAGTCACCAATGTTCACAAACTTTGATTATGCTTTTGAGCAAATATTTATTTATTTTTTCTTTACTAGTTATGATATATTAGGGATCTTTGCATCAGGTCCCGCAACCTCACGCAGTCCTTCTGACTCAGGAATGTTGATATTTCATGGATCCTCATCGCCTTCTTCCGTAGTAACATTGTAGCATTCCAGCGCATGTTGTAGCTGCACGCTCCAGTCAGGCTGCATCCAAGTTATAGGTTCTATTGGTGTTTGGAAGATCGTTGCCTTAATCACCTGAAGCGCCCCATAAATGCATTCAAATTCGTCTTCAAAGCTGAATGTAAGTAGAAAAATCTCCTTCATTTCATCCCAATCAGCAGTCACATGTCGTAGCTCCATCTCCAAATACCAGTTCATCGGTATAACGTCTAAGGTATGAATAAATATATGTACCCATTCCAGTTGAGGTAACTCTACATTCCGGTTGAGGTACCTCACCCCAAGCCTTAGTCCATCGAGCTAGATGTTCACGCGGGTCATCCTTACCTATGTACTTTTCGTAGATCCATGTTTTTGTGGAGCCAAATCTTAATCTCATCAGCCTACGATATTCCTTCCAATCAGCAATATTATCCTTATGGGTTCCCCACCATCTTACATGCGTAGCTCTTAAAGCCAAATCTAGAGCCTGGAACGTGTGCTCCTCTGATACGTCTCTTTTAAAATTGTCAAGAAAAGTATTAACATCGTCTAGACCATCATAATAAGGTAATTTACATACCTTAGTTGATATAAAATGCAAAGACTTTGTGAGCTTGTTGCATCATAGTGTAGAGACCTCATGCAACCAATTCTGCCAGTTTTCTAATTCTTCATCTGGGTCTGATTGGCACAAACTATCCTTCTATCAACTGATAAGTCCATCTGCAGTGGGATTAATCCAGTATTTTTCTCACGCAGTGAGCTTATATATGTGATCAATGTCTTCATCATCGTAGTCATCATGGACTAGCTCTGTGTATCATGCACCTTCAGCTGAATCCAATGGGACAGCCACTTTAAGGCCATTCTTTTCAAATACCATGCTTCAGTTCTTCAAATTAATAATAGAATTCATGTTGAAAGCCCAATCAATCCCAAGCAATGTTGTGTATGGATTATTGTCATTTACTATTTCAGTAACTTCAAAATCTGCGAGCACGTTGGCTCCTTCAATATCTACAACCAATCCATGTAGGCGACCCGTCAAAATTACCTTTTGTTGATTTGCTATGCGTAGCTGGATTGGTGACCACTGCAACTTAGGTTTCCCCATACATTCCCAAGTCTGTTTTGGAAGTATATTAGTGTCAGATCCCAAGTATAGAATTATCTGTTCCATATCAAAATCACCAATTTGTGGTGTTAACCAAATTTCCCTACCAGTCCTCTTCTTGCTTCGTTTCACCTTATTTATTGTGCACTGTTCTAGTAGCGACTTATCCTTTTTAGTGTAGTTATATATCATTTCTTGGAGTCCTTCAACTACCTTTTGATCGCTCAAAAAATTCATGCATGTCTATAGAAATGATTTCAGCACTGTGGGATCAAAGTTCTCTGCCGCAATACTTTTTTCAGATTTCTCTCTTCGTGGGACAATTGGTTTCTAAGTTTTAGACGTAGAACCACCTAGATTCATAAAAATTTTCCTTGCCTCCATAAACATATCCTTTTTTCTGTGTAAGTCAAATCCAACATTCTTTTCACCAACCCTATGAACCCATGTATCCAATTTACCTTCTACATTTTCTTCACCAGTGGATATACCACTTCTTGTTACTATATTGACACTAGGATTGTCTTTGCGTGGTTTAGATTGCATCATCTGGATGTTCTGCGTTGGTTATTTTTTTCCTGCATCTTTGCTGTTAATACATAACACTCTTATATAACATGATTAAATTGCTTACAATATTGAAAATAATGATGAGTTGGATTCTGATAGTCGCGTGCAAAATGTCCTGGTTCTCCATAGTTGTAACAGATGATATGGCCCTGACCTCTTCCAACGCCTCCTCATTAGAGGAATTTTGAGGTATAAAATGGGCCTCCTAAGAAAAATTTACAACCAAAATAAACTTTATAAGAACCAATAGGATTCAAGATGATGATGTCAAGATGATTCACCATTTTTGGAGTAAAATTGCAAAACAATTAAAAAATAATAAAATAATAAAGCTACTTTTTCAACTTTTTTTTCCAAAGGATAAAGCGAAACTTTTTATTAAGATTATAAAAAGTTTACATTGCACATGCTGATGCATCACTGATCATCCTATGTCTATCAAGTCTGATTTACAAAAATGCTGTCTTTTTCCTGTGGCCTGTTTCTTTAAAAAGCAAAGCTGTCTCTGATTTTTCTTCTGTTCTTTGATTTGTCCTGAGCAGAGGTTCCTTTGATCACTGAAACCAAAACTATGAGCTGTTCGAAAAAGAACAACCAGCAAAACCGGACCTCCTCAACAGAGAGGAAAACAGCCCATTACATATATAAAGAGTTTGTATAAACCATGATGTCGTAGCTGAAGAGTTTTTGAGATGAGAATGAAACAAAAAAATTACTGCCAGAATATCAGAAAATTTGATTGTGAGGAGGCTGATCGGTCCTTCTAATTTGGCCTTGATTGTCTTCTAGAATTTTCCAGCTGCCCAAATCCTGTTGTAGACCGTCTTTAGAAAGCTTGTCCGCTGTGTCATTTCTTTCCCTGAAAATGTGACATAGAGAGAAGCTGTTAAAATATGATTTTAATCTCTGAATTTCTCCCAGGATTTGTTTTAAGACTTGATTGCTGCATGTACTTTGACCATTTACCCATCTGATCACATTTTGGGAATCTCCAAAGATCTGAATTGTGAGGGTGTGCCTTTGAATGAGCCAGCATAAAAGGAGTTTTAGGGCGGTCAATTCTGCATAGTTATTTGAACCTGATCCTAAGCCCACAGAAGCTTTGAGAGAGTGGTTTGGATTTTCATGAATGACTAAGCCTGCTCCTGCTGAATTGTTTTGAGATGCACCATCGAAGAAGGCCCAAGGGGTTCCCTCTGAAATCTGCACTTCCGGGGCATTTCTTTGTGAGTGGGACACCTTAGGTTCAGGGATACAGGAAAAGATGGCAGTGCTCTGGATTGCTGTAATAGATGCAGGAGTTTCTTTATCCTGGAAAATGCTCCTGTTCCTGGCTATCCAGACTCCCCAACTAATGATTAATGGAAGGTTGCGCAGGTTTCCATTTGGGTGTGAGTGCCACCACTTCTGCCATGCTTCTTGTATATTGTCGCCTTCCCATTCAAGCTTTTTGTTCAGGATATTTCCTGCCTCGCCCCATATCTTAAGAGTTTCTGGGCACTTAAGGAAAAGGTGGTTTATGGATTCTGCTTCTGATTTACATAAGGTACATCTCCCAGGCCCGTGCATGAATCTGGACTGCAGAATGTCCCAAGTTGGAATTTTACTTTTTAAAATGCACCAGAAAAAGATTTTTGACTTTGGAGGGCTTTTAAGTTTCCATAGCTGTTTCGACCACCACTCCGGATCCCCCCATCCTTTCCTAGTCATGAGGAAATTGTAGCCACTCTTTGGTGCATAGTCCCCTGAGTCTGCATGTGCCCATATTAACTCATCCTGTCTGTCGCTCAGCCTAACATTGGATCTAGAGAGTTCCTGGATGAAAGCTCTCCATTCAAGCCACCATCTTTGCTCTAACTCCAAATCTTCTCCATTCTTCCATGCTTGTCCCCAGATGGATGAGAAACCTGGTTTCTCCACTTGGCTTAGTAAGAGAAGACCTTTTTCTTCTAAGTGCTGAACAAGGCCAGGAGAGAGGGCATAGTTTCCATTACAGCCTACCCAGGGATCCTTCCCGATCTTAACCTTTTCACCATTCCCAATCTTCCATGCAAGTCCTTGCTCAATCACCTTAAAGGACTCCACTGTTGCTTTCCAAATTGCAGAAACGTTCTTTTGGATCTTGACTGGGTTCCTTATCCATTCTTCCAATGGAGTTGGGTCTATATATTTTCTCTTTACCGTTCTTGTCCAGAGGTTTTCCATCTTGATAAGACGCCACCCTGATTTGGCTGCCAGTGAAAGTCTGAAGTCGGGCAGGTTTTTTATCCCCCAACCGCCCCAGTCTTTTGGCCTCGCCACTTTCTCCCAGGCTACCCAAGGGAGAACCATATTTTCTTTTGAACCTGCCCATAGAAATCTGCTGCATATTCTCCTTATTCTCTCCAATACTCCTTTTGGGACCCATGTCAGGGCTGCCCAGTAAACTGGGATGGCTAGTAGCACAGATTTTATTAGAGTCAATCTCCCTGCTCTGGAGAGCCATTTGAAGCTCCAGTGGTTGATTCTTGCTTCAATTTTTGCAATTAGCCAGGACCAGTCCTCCTTCCTGTAAGCATTTGGCTTCAACCAGAAACCTAAATACTTAAACGGGGATTCCATATTGCACATTTCATATGGAAAAAGAGAACTGAGCTGCTCTTTTTCTTGCCTGTTTAGGCCTTCCTCTATGATCTGGGATTTTCTGGGATTGATCTGCATTCCAGTAGCTTTCAGAAAAAGTTCAAAGATATTTTTTAACTCCTTGAGTTCATTTGAGGAACCATTTGTAAAAACCAGAATATCGTCTACAAAGAGAAGGTGAGATATAAACAAATTTACTGCTACCTCTATACCTTTTATCTTACCTTCCCTTTTGCATTTTTGTATCAGCTGGCTTAAACCTTCAGCTACCAAGAGAAATAACAATGGGGACAGAGGGCATCCTTGCCTCAGCCCTCTCTGTCCTTTGAAGAAGGGGGTAGCAGCTCCATTTATGAGGATTGCATAGCTGACATCTGTGATACACCCCATGATCCATCTGATGAAGTCCACTTTGAAACCAAGATGTGTTAGAAGCAAGCGAATGTATGTCCAGTTTATCCTATCATAGGCTTTTGATAGGTCAATTTTGATTACTGCACCCTTCTTGTTTTTCACCTTAACACTGTGTATAACCTCCTGAGCCACACCAATTGCTTCATGAATTTGCCTTCCGTTCAGGAACCCAAATTGTTCAGGTGAAATATGCCTTGATAGGATTGGTTTGATCCTCAGAGCTATCACTTTTGCAATTATTTTATAAATGCTGTTACATAATGAGATAGGTCTGAAGTCCTCAAAAGATTCCGGGGCTTCCTTTTTTGGGATGAGAGCTATGAAAGTTGCATTGAAAGGACTGTATATTTCTCCCTTCGATCTTGACTCCTCTACGACTTCCGTGATTTCTTCTCCTATCTGCTCAAAAAAATGAAGAAAAAGCTCTACTGACCAGCCATCCGGTCCAGGGCTTTTCTCTTTTGCCATAGATTTAATAACGCTTTCCACCTCCTCCTTTGTAACTGGATCCATTAGATGGTCTGCTTCGTCCTCTTCCACATATCTATGAAAGCATTGCGCTGTTTGGATGACTTCCGCAATGGTGATCTCACCATTGTCTTTGAATAAGGATTGGAAGTGATTTACCCCAAGGGCTGATAGGGCTTCAAAAGTCTTAGCCTCCCCTCCTTCTTCATCCTTTAAGTGCCAGATGGTATTGGCACTCTTCCTCCCTTTTGCGTAGTTATGGAAAAAGCTTGTGTTATCATCCCCTGCTTTGAGCCAAATTGCTCTACTCTTAAGTCTCCATTCCTCCTCCTTAGCCAGCAGAATTTGATTCTTTTGCTTCTCCAGGGCTACAATTTTCTCTTTAGAATCAAGAGTCGCATAGCCATCCACCTCTATACTTTCAAGCTTTTGGAGTTCCTCGTTTATCCTGGATAAATCCTCCATCTGCTTTGATTTTTTGTCCTTTGCCCATAAGATTGTTGCCTTTTTCAGTCTTTTGAGATTTTCCATGAATAAAAATCCTTTATTCTCCTGTGATCCTCTGTCGGGATGACCTACTTTTTCAACTTGTATCCCTAATGTTTTACTAAAATTTCAAGTGGGAGTACTTTTTGGATGCAAAATTTAATTCCTCATCCAAAGAGTACCCATGTTGCATACTTTCGATGGACCCTGCTACATGAAAAATGAGAAATACATGGAAAAATGTGACTGCAATCATGTTTTTTCATGTATTTCTCAGTTTTCGTGTAGCATGGTCCATCAAAAGTATGCAACATGGGTACTCTTTCGATGAGGAATTAAATTCTACATCCAACAAATGTTCCCACATGAAATTTGAGTAAACCCATAGGGAGATAAGTTGAAAATACTAGTTGAAGAAGTAGTTTTTTATTTTTTTCCTCTAAAATTTGATGATGTAATCTAATATTATTTTATTATTTCCATTATTATTTTATAATTTCCTTAGGAGGATGATTTTAGACCTCAAAATTCCTCTAATTCCTCGTCCTCTTCCTTGTCCTTGGAATCCTCTGCGAGCCGTAGGTGAGCCTTGGTCCTTCTACGCACGGGTTTTAGCCTGCATCCTGTACATTGGAGTTTTGTCTATTATCAAGTCATAGCTTTGGAAATCACTTTCATCATGGCCAAACGATTTACAAAATTTACAGAAGATTTTCTTTGGTGACTACACAAACTTTTGTAATAGATAACAATGGTCTGTCGTATGCATTCCTGGTACTTGGCAGATACTACACCAGGTGCTTGAACCAATGCTTGATCTAGTAGGAGACTCCAATTTCAACGAGTTGGGACCTCTAGCAGCTATATAATCCCAGTACATAGGGCACTGATCCTTATAGTGGCATACAAACTTACACTTCGTGCACCAAACTTCAGGGTATAGTCCTGGCTGAACCTCCTTTCCCTTATTTAGATCCTGAAATTCCATATGCAAGCTTGCTAACTGTGATTGGATATGTTGGACTCCTATATTTGTATCCTAGATCGGTGAAGCCTCTAGCTTCATCGTGATCTCTAATGCTTTGACCTAAGATATGATCTTCTGTTGAGATAAAGGCCATCTTAAGTGTGACAATAATGAAGCTATGTACCATTCCTTATGTTGTTCGTCTAAAATATGAAGATTAGCTTGTCTCAATAAGCACTTCAACCTATGATCCATATCCCACATAGACTCGTTAGCTGTCTGCTTGATTTACTTTATTTTAGTAACACATTGAGCCTCTGATTTTGGATTTCTAAATTTTGCGTTCAGCGCAGTGTTTGTCTCAACCAATGTAGCATTTGGATTGGTTGTGCTATATTTGATATACCATGCAAGTTCTCTATCCTGTAGCGTTGTAACTAGTTGCACTTTCTTCATGTCATTATCATTGATCTACTGCACCTTCCACATAGCTTCGGCTATGAACCAAAACTGATCAGGATCCTCTGATCCCTGACCCTTGAATACAAGCATTTTCATTGTATTCACCATACTGAAGAATGAAGGTGGAGGTGGAGGTGGAGGCATAGGTGTATGAGGTGGTGATGAAGGTGGAGATGGGGTGGATGGATGTAGAATCCCAGAAGTGCCCTGATCTTTTTTCTGCGGTGCACCTCCAGGTGTGTTAGGGCTGGTCCTTTGTTCTTCACTATCTGATTCATCATCCACTCATGTAATTCACAAGGAAGCGATGAAAATAAAATTTCATGCTCTTCTGTGAAGAGATATATCTGTAACCACCTTTCTTTGGACCAGCGTTGATTCTGATTTTCTTGAACAGAAAACTTGTGCAACTTTCGATCTATCCACTTCTCAATTTATTTCCTAGTTGGTATCCATAGACACCACATCACACATCCCTCAGATAGATCCCAATTCCAACAACGTAACCATTTGCTGGCTTGAGGGGGATTAGACCCAGGTTCAGTATTAGTTGCACTAACCAACAAAACCCTACACTACCGGCCCTTTCGGCAACAGTCTACTTAGCACAGACTGTAGTCTCACCTGAGGCAGTATTGGGGGATGCTAGAACTAGGTTTCTACATCTAGAAGACTATGCGATGTAGCAGCAAGGCGTTTCCTTAAATTAGGGCCCAATCCGGCCTTCACGAACCGTTATCTTCTGAATCACAGACTTCAAGCAATTTATACTTAATTATATCTATGAACTTTTCCTAAGTGTTCTAACATGCATAAGTTAATATACCAAAGTAGATTTGAACCTTCACGATGTAATTAAAACAATATGATAGAGAACTGAATAATATATGAGCTTAAACACAGAACACATAAATATACAAGGAACACACAAATTTGCTTCAAATTTTCTTTATTACTTCATATCTTCAATACACATGCATGTTCTGACCCTGCGCACACAGCTCTAGGGGCCCACACACTTAGCTACATACTTACCAAGGTCTCCGCGTGCTCAGCTGCAGGAGCCTTCCCCTTCACTAGAATACAACTTTATAGACTCAAAATCTTACTTATCAACTAACCATAAGCTTAGAATGACTTCTAATCACTCCTAGATGACTCCCTTTTATATATTTTACATTACATTACCATGGTCTGCAAATCGTGGGAAAAGTTCATTGTATCATTAAAACAACCCATCCATTTATAAAATAAGGGGATTTGACCTTCCTTAAACCCCTTTTGACTCTTAACATTCTACGCACTCTGCTCCTCAACCTGCAGAGACTTTACAATATTACAAAATTTTAATCAAAACATAGATACAATTGGACCTGGGGGTCCCCATCCCAACAACCACTCCAAACCTTCCTTGTCTTCACTACAAAAACATAATAGAGTTAGTTTCTTTACCATGTAAGTAGGTTATTGATTTATGAAAAAGCATGAACTAGGTAGATGTTACTTGCAATTTTGATTGGTAATTTGATGAATTATGCAAAATAAATTAGTTTTGTTTCTGCAAGTAGATGAGGTAATTTGATGAATTCTACAAGATAACATAGCTTCATTTTTGCAAGTAGGTTATCCTTTGTCTTTTCATGAATTGAGAAGTTAGGGTTTTACAAGTTGAGTCAAGGACATTTCTATTTTATGACTAGAAGCAATTTCCAATTTGTCCTTTTAAGCTTTCATTCTAATTTAGTAGAAAAATGGTCTTTGAGCAGTTTTTGATCTCATTAGGGGAATTTTGAGGTCTAAAATGGGCCTCTTAAGAAAAATGTACAACTAAAATAAATTTATAAGAACCAATAGGATTCAAGATGATGATGTCAACCATGGGGGATGATTCACCATTTTTAAAGTAAAAAAGTAAAAATATTAAAATATAATAAAATAATATAACTACTTTTTCGACTCGTATTTTCAACTTATCTCCCTAATGTTTTACCCAAATTTCAAGTAGGATTACTCATTGGATGCAAAATTTAATTCCTAATCCAAGGAGTACCCATGTTGCATACTTTCGATGGACCCTGCTACATGAAAAATGAAAAATATATGAAAAATGTGATTGCAATCACGTTTTTCATGTATTTATCATTTTTCATGTAGTAGTGTCCATAGAAAGTATTCAACATGGGTACTCATTGGATGAGGAATCAAATTTTGCATCCAACGAGTGTTTTTGCTTGAAATTTGAGTAAACCCATAGGGAGATAACTTGAAAATACGAGCTGAAATATAGTTTTTTCCTTTTTCCCTCTAAAATTTGATGATATAATCTAATATTATTTTATAATTTCCTTAGGAGACCCATTTTATACCTCAAAAATATCCTAATGAATGTCATAACTAAGGGTGGCATGAACGGAATCTTATCAGTTGTGCATATAACACTGTCAATTCAAAGTTTGTACAAACCCCGAGTTGATAATTTGAGTTGAGGAGTGCTTGGGAGTTGCAACATTCTTGGTGCAATACCAGGGCTCACTAGTAGGCTTACCATACCAGAGTTTATATGGATATTTATCACTGTTTACTCGAACATGAGATTTGTTAAATATACATGTTGCCATATGTATTGCTTCTCCCCAGAAAGTGTGTGGTGTTCCTGACTCATCAAGCATGGCACACGCCATTTGTTGAATTGTTTTGTTCATTCTTTCTCTAACTCCATTTTGTTGAGGAGTTTTAGCTGTAGAAAAATGTCTTCTGATGCCATGTTGTTCACAAAAAATTAAAAGTTAATTTGATATAAACTCTCCTCCTCTATCAAATCTAAGACATTTGGTTTTTATATCTAATTCATTTTCTACTTGTTGACAGTGCTGGAAATACGTCAACTAAGGGGGTCTCCCCGATGTGAAGTCCCAATTAGGCGTCACACCATTTGGAACAGAAACCCCATCCGGAGTATCGACCTAGTTGCCATATATTCTTATAGATTTTTGTTGGCTCTGTTTGTCAGCAAGAGGGAGGAATGCATGCGTGCCTTCGAAAAGAAAGTAAGTGTGCTTGGTGAGTGTTCAATTGTAGTTGTGTCAAGGTTCTTCTACTGCAGAGGGAAAATAAAGTGAGCCTCTAAGAGAGAGATAATAGTACCACTCTTGTAGAAACACACACAAACAAGAGGTATTCCTCTAAGATCCAACATAATAGTCCACCAAGATGTGATGGGAATTTCTACCACTACAACGCATTCTCAATATGATAAGCACTAAAATAACCAAAATAGCTCAACTACTTTAGTACAAGTGAAAAAAAATGGAATCATAAACATTCACAGAACAGTCTTACAAAAATTCTTAATCCCTGCATGAAGAACGTGCTAGCGATCAGGCTTCATATATACACATGTATACAACAAACACCACTAGCTCCAATAGTGGAGCATTGGAGCCACTACTTGCTCCCCAAAAGAACTAGCTTTTCTCTCTGATGCCTTGTAGGAGGAGCCAAGGTGAAAAGTCCTTTTCTCATACAATGAGGGTGTATATATAACCAATGGGGTGATTCTTCACCTCCCTTGTGACTCTTTGAATACCCTCATGATTGTTTGACTTCCTATGAATTTTTTACTTTACATGACTCTTCATATTTTGTACATGTTCTTTGGACTTCCACTTTACAATACATTTTGAATAAGAATTTACATATTCCAAAGAAGTGATGTGGCACATGATGACTCATGACATGAAATGACATGACACTAATGACATGGAAATGTCAAGTCATTATTGTTGCTTCTTGGTATGTGTATTCTTGAGAATTCTCTTCTGTTCACCTCCATATGGCGTAGAGATGAGGAGTTTTCAGTGATATCTAATCTTGAACAATGGTCGCAAACTGGTGTCCCTCTACTTTCTTTTAATCGATCCACTTGCATATTCAACTACAGAGTTGTCTTATCACATGTTCCCCTTCTTCATCTCCTTCTTCATCATCATGTCATGGTATGATATATTACCTGCATCTACAATTCACTCATGAGAATATGACATCAGTCTGATCAACCCCTTGTCTAACATGCTGCATGACAGTCCACTAACTGAGTCAGAAATGGGTGGAAGGCTGAGGGAGAGGCTCAATGACTGTGCAATTACGTAGCTTGGGAAGTCAAGGGTGAAGCTTGAGCCTTGATACTTTGCAATGCGCAATTCAGGCTGCACTAAGTGATCAAATTGTGCAATTGGGGAGCTCAGTGAACCAAGCTTAGGGATTCAACACTAATTCTACCTACTACATAATTATGTAAGGTAGAGGAGGCCAGGTGATTGTGCAATTATGTAGTTCAGGAGCTCAAGGGTTGGGCTTGAGGACTGATACTGCATAACGTGCAGTTCAATCCTAGCTAGAGGGCATGATTACATAGTTTTGGAGGTCAAGGTTATGGCTTGAGCACTGAGACTACGCAATGCACAGTCCTAGGAGGCAGGAACTACACATTGCACAATATTAAGAGGAAGGGTTGTAGCTTGAGGGCTAGAACTGCACAATGTACAGTTTAGGAAGGCCAGATGAGGCTAAGTTGTTTGGTTGGTGTCTTTCCAGATTTGGCATCTGTGCAATTGACAAAGCTAATGTGAACAATGATAAGAATTAACTATGATCACAAACTTAGAACACTTGGTGACACAACATAGCATCCATAACACATGAAAAACAAGCTTCCCCTAGTGCAATGTGAGTGCAACAACTTTGCGATGACAAGTGCGACACCAAAGACACACTTTGCGACAACCATGACGACACTTGTGCGACGATTCTTAAAGCTTTATAAATGAGTGCGACAAATGTTTACATAGTAAGAAAAACTCATTTACACAAAGATAACCCCTTGAAACTACAAAAAATATCATATACATTGTGCTACACTTGACATTAAAAAATACGAAACTTTGATTTTCTTGCAAATGGGAGCAAAACACTTAGATAAAACACATGCAATGAATCTCAATTTTTGTGATGAAAATATGCAAGATCAAGGTAGGCTCCAAAATTTAGGTGCAGTCTGTTGTGGTCACCAACAACCCCCCTCTTTGTTTGATATTAGTAATAACATCAAGCAAAGGGGGACCCTTAACCAAAAAAATCCAAAAAATATTTTTGTTTGAAAAATCTTTTGTATTAACTCCCGAAGAGCTATATCGCATCGCAAAGGAAAAAGAGGCGCTCTCCCAAAGCGCATAAATACACTGAAAGGGAGCGATGCGAGAACTCATCGCACCGCGTGCATTAAAAGCGCTCAAAAGGGGAAAACCTAAAGAACCGCCGACGGCCGATATGCGACATCGCACGTCGCAATGTCGCATAAGCAGCACAAAGTGACAAAGCGAAAAGCCTTGCGATCTTGCGATATGCGATTTGCGACCATGCAAAGCTGCGACCTGCGATCTATGGTTTGCGACGAATGAGACCATCAATTGTTGCGATACCACTTATTTACATCACAATCTTCGATGTTGCGATGCAAATCGCAGAAGCCATTCGTCGCAGGCATTCCTCGGCATGATCTGTGAGCCCAAAATTAGGCGCACACCTTACGGGAAATTAATTATTGTACGCCTGTGTATCCAAAGATGATTATGTTGCGTTTTTCGAAGAGTCAAGTCATAATGGGTGACATGATTATGCATTCATTAGAACTTAGTTGCTTTCATGTCAATCTTTTCTTCTGTCTCTTTTCATTTACGTGAACTATAAGTCAGCAACTGATATAAATCTATATGCAGGAAACATCTAAGGAAAAGCGCCAGAGCTAGAAGAAGAGAGAGGAGATGACTTCACAGATGGATACCGCATACAGCAGGACCGCGGATTCCAGAGTATCACTCAACAAATGCTGATGGAAATAGGCTATCTAGGACTCAGAGTCAAAGGCGCACAAAAGCAAAGCGTTTATGAAAGATCCTGAGTCCCAAATTGGGTAAAGCAAAAAGAAAAACGCTTAAGGGGAAAGACGTCTTAGAAAAGCCTGGAACAAAGAATGGAAACAAGTTTCAATTGAGAAAATCATTCAGGCAACAAAATCCCCAGCTCATTGAGTCATTCGCACGGCCGGAAACCGAAATAGCAACAGCACAATCAGTTTGAAAGAAATCTGAGTTGTACTAAGTATACACGCCGTGAAGACACTCCTCCAGAAGAACACTTTCAAAAATATCTTCTAGTTTGTCAGAAAGAGGTGCCAGCTCTTGTTATTTCTAATTTTCAAGCTCGAACTAAAGGAAAGGACAAGCAGCCGACTCTTTCACGGCAAATAGCGCATCGCTTACAACACTAAGGAGCAGATACAGAAATGGTTAGAAATTAGATTCAGTTTTTAGAAATAAATTTGTTTTAGTAAAAGGGCGGTCATTTGAAGCCGTTCCCTAAATTTGTGTAATTAAAATTAGCCGGTTAGTAGTATTTAACCCTTCTCGTTGCATTGGAGAAGGGTCCAGAAATTTGTCAAAAAACTTTTCCTCAGAACATGCACTTTTGCACCCTCGGAGGGGGTTTTTGATGAATGGACGGATCAAGATTTATTTATGTTTGCATTTTAATACCTGCTACTGATGTTGCACTTCTGTAGTCTTAGTAGGCATTAGAAGTAAGTAGAAATAGATCGTTATTGCTTAAGGTCTGTGAGTATAAAATCAGTCATAAATGGTACTTTTATCTCTTGACGAGTTTCTGCTTGCATTCTTAGAGTAATATACAGCTGATGTTGTTTATATGTTAATGTATGAATGAGTGGACTACCATTTGGCACTTTTGTACAGTGGAGTCATTGATTTGTGCTTAATACACGAATAACTGATTATGCGATATGCTGTTCACAACCGTTTTGCTTAACTTTTTATGCAGGATGGTTCATCTTAATTGATTTATATTCTCATAATAGCTGAATAATCTTCATTACCAGTTATTGTGTGAAATCTTTCTAGATCGCATAATGGAAAAAGTTCTATCCCGGGTTAGCGTAGATTAGATGTGTTGTTCTTGATAGATTAAAGTAGTATAAAATTCAGTCTCAGAGTTTAGAATTAAATTAGCTTAGAAATAATTCCAGATTTTCATTATCATATTCTACACACACACACACATCACCAAACTCTACACACACACACCCCTTAGATCGGGAAGCTGGTCCCGTTATCCCCAGTCGGACCCGCTACACCAAACGGGCACGGAGCCGCCAACCAGGTTCCCGACCGGGTGGGTATCCCCCTTGTTGTTGACCCGATTTCAGGGCCCTCAACATATTTGGCACTAGAAGGAGGGAACGAACTATGAATGGCACCTAAAGCAACATCTAAATACCATTCAACTCCCTCGACTTCTCTAACACGGTTAAACCCGGAATTTGAAGTCGCTCGAGTATCTACCACTGCTACATATTCGAATATATCAGACCAATCTATCATTGAACCCCTTGAAATTCAAACTTTGATTCGTAAACTCCAGGGATTCTCTATTTTTAACCAGAAGTCTGATAAATCTAAAAGCAGCGTGACTTCGCAGTACAACCCTGCTCATCCCCTTACCAGATTAAAGAGTGAAAAATTTGGCATACAACCAAGTGAACTCCCTCTCCCTACCAGGAAAAGAGCAAGGAAAACACCACCAGAGTCTGACAGTAAGACTCCTTCATCCACTTCGTCCATATCAACTCCCTCACCGCGAAGTCAACCACCCACTCTTTCATTCCAACTCACTCACCCATCTTCTACAAACCTTCCTCTTCAAACATCAAAGATCTTCATATCTTCATCTTCTCAGCATCAGGTATCATCTTCTGCACTTCCATTAACTAGCAGCTCAACGATGGCCCAGTCTCCATGGAACAATCCTGGGGCGGTTTTAATGCCTCCACCCCTGAGCCCTATACCGGCCCATCCTGAGAAATGGCTGCCTAAATTCAATCCGGAAGCAGGCATGCTAGCCGAGGAACATATCAATAATTTCATGCTTTCTGTTAATCTCAATGGAGTCACTAAAGAAGACGCTGTTGTCCGGCTTTTCCCTTATACAATGCAAGGAACAACCGGGTCATGTTACTTTTTGTTACCTTCCGGATCCATCACAAGCTGGGACATTTTTCAAAGTCAGTTCCTCACCAAGTTTGGTGATGACAGATCCACGGCGACATTGATCAATGACCTATCTAATCTTAAGGCTGAGGCTAGAGAACCCATTAAAGATTTTAACTTACGGTTCAATAAGATCCTCAACAAAATCCCCGCTGCCTCACAACCCAGCGAGGAAGTAAGATGTGAATGGTACATCACGGCTTTACCTCCAAACTTGGCTATCTTCATAGATAGGGCAAACAAGACCACCTTAGTCGACAACTTGACAGAAGCGTTAGCAGTGGAAAAACGCGTGGTAGCCCTAGAAAAGAGATCTGCTATAGAAGAACGCAAATCTAAGAAGATCTCTTTCAAAGAAGACACCAAGAAGAAGCAAACGAAAGACCCTTTCGATTTGGAAGGATTACAAAAAGTGTTGAAAGCCATGTCCAATGAGATGATTGATATTAAGAAACAAGTAGCAGATACTTCTTCGAAAAATCCCTTTAGGACTTTTAAAACAAATCCTCCCATGGAGGTAAGACCACCTAGTGTTGTCTCAAACGTTGAATCTAAAGAAGACGAAGAAGAAGAGAATACCACTGAAGGGCAGACCGACGAGGAAGAGGTCGTAGAACTACAAGGAATGTGGGACTTCATCCTCCCACAAGAAGAGGATCAAGAAGCATTTCCTGTTAGCACGAGAAGCAAAAATCAACTTGATCCTCCCTTAACTACCCCAAAACAAAAGGGCACAAACCCTGCAACAAAAGAAAAGGTCGCAACAAAAAAGACAACTGCTAAAGCAACCCAGCTTAGCCCAGTCCAATCTGATCAAACGCCTCCATCAAGAACACTAATAGTGTCGGATGAAATGGAATATAACATCATTGATGACATGAAGAAGACTAGGGCTAATATCACTCTGTACGAATTGAGTAAATTGAAACACCAGCAGAAAATAATGATGAAAGAATTACATGCTGTGCCTACTACATCTTTACCTACAGCTGTAGCTTCCCACAATTTGGGAAGACCTCCAACCAACACGATCAATAAAATTGATCCAAATGACATCGCCTTGATTGGAGGAAGATCGAGATCCCATACTCCTCCTTTTCTTCTCACATATGAAATCTTCAATAAAAACGTGCACAATTGCTTGGTCGATTATGGTGCTTCAACGAATATTTTACCCAGGTCAATATGTGCCAAATTGAATGTGCAACCTCAAAAATCCGCGGTACGTATAGTTCAACTTGATCGATCCCAAGTCGAAGTGATTGGTGAACTCAATCAGGTGACCATAAGATTGTCGTCTAACCCAAAAGTGTGTCAGGTTATCGACATTCTAGTAGCTGATATCCCTGAGTTCTATGGTTTGATTCTTAGCAGGGATTGGTCGGAAAAACTCCACGGATATTTTTCAACCGATTGGTCGCACATGTGGTTACCATACAATGGTAAACCAAATCAGATAAAGGTTGAACGAGAGTTGCACCAAAAATACATAGTGACAGAACTGGAAGGAGAAAATGAAGCCATAACATACAATAGCAGCATTGTAGGCAATTACGCAATAGATTCTTTCCTAGGTAATTTCAATGCTCATATTTCACCATACTTAGAGAATTCAGTTTTATCCACAATCAAGCCCACTTAGCTTGCTACCCCATTTGCAAAACCTTAGCAAGTATTGTGCCTCATGAACCATTCAAGTAGAGATCCCTTGACTCTTTTTGAATTTAAGTATGGGGGATTTACGCAGTGCATTATATTAGATATCATTTTTTGTGATTCGTTCTCCACATTTCACTAGTTTCAATCCCACTTCTTCACCCCTGTGAGCATCACCCGATGCAATGAGTGCTAAGTGAACTATTCAAAAATCATGAGAAATTAGTCAGTTACGACTACCTCTCATGGAAATGGTCATACGTTTGAATGACTTACTTAACGCAGTTGAATCCCAAAAATGATATCTAATATAATGCACTGCGTAAATCCCCCATACTTAAATTCAAAAAGAGTCAAGGGATCTCTACTTGAATGGTTCATGAGGCACAATACTTGCTAAGGTTTTGCAAATGGGGTAGCAAGCTAAGTGGGCTTGATTGTGGAAAAACTCCACAGTTAAGCGCGCTTGAGCCAGAGGAGTTCTGGGATGGGTGACCTCCTGGGAAGTCCTGGTTACCGGGTGCAAGCCCCGGAAGTGATGATTGATGCTATGTGATTCGTTCTCCACATTTCACTAGTTTCAATCCCACTTCTTCACCCCTGTGAGCATCACCCGATGCAATGAGTGCTAAGTGAACTATTCAAAAATCATGAGAAATTAGTCAGTTACGACTACCTCTCATGGAAATGGTCATACGTTTGAATGACTTACTTAACGCAGTTGAATCCCAAAAATGATATCTAATATAATGCACTGCGTAAATCCCCCATACTTAAATTCAAAAAGAGTCAAGGGATCTCTACTTGAATGGTTCATGAGGCACAATACAAGCTAAGGTTTTGCAAATGGGGTAGCAAGCTAAGTGGGCTTGATTGTGGAAAAACTCCACAGTTAAGCGCGCTTGAGCCAGAGGAGTTCTGGGATGGGTGACCTCCTGGGAAGTCCTGGTTACCGGGTGCAAGCCCCGGAAGTGATGATTGATGCTATGTGATTCGTTCTCCACATTTCACTAGTTTCAATCCCACTTCTTCACCCCTGTGAGCATCACCCGATGCAATGAGTGCTAAGTGAACTATTCAAAAATCATGAGAAATTAGTCAGTTACGACTACCTCTCATGGAAATGGTCATACGTTTGAATGACTTACTTAACGCAGTTGAATCCCAAAAATGATATCTAATATAATGCACTGCGTAAATCCCCCATACTTAAATTCAAAAAGAGTCAAGGGATCTCTACTTGAATGGTTCATGAGGCACAATACTTGCTAAGGTTTTGCAAATGGGGTAGCAAGCTAAGTGGGCTTGATTGTGGAAAAACTCCACAGTTAAGCGCGCTTGAGCCAGAGGAGTTCTGGGATGGGTGACCTCCTGGGAAGTCCTGGTTACCGGGTGCAAGCCCCGGAAGTGATGATTGATGCTATGTGATTCGTTCTCCACATTTCACTAGTTTCAATCCCACTTCTTCACCCCTGTGAGCATCACCCGATGCAATGAGTGCTAAGTGAACTATTCAAAAATCATGAGAAATTAGTCAGTTACGACTACCTCTCATGGAAATGGTCATACGTTTGAATGACTTACTTAACGCAGTTGAATCCCAAAAATGATATCTAATATAATGCACTGCGTAAATCCCCCATACTTAATTTCAAAAAGAGTCAAGGGATCTCTACTTGAATGGTTCATGAGGCACAATACTTGCTAAGGTTTTGCAAATGGGGTAGCAAGCTAAGTGGGCTTGATTGTGGAAAAACTCCACAGTTAAGCGCGCTTGAGCCAGAGGAGTTCTGGGATGGGTGACCTCCTGGGAAGTCCTGGTTACCGGGTGCAAGCCCCGGAAGTGATGATTGATGCTATGTGATTCGTTCTCCACATTTCACTAGTTTCAATCCCACTTCTTCACCCCTGTGAGCATCACCCGATGCAATGAGTGCTAAGTGAACTATTCAAAAATCATGAGAAATTAGTCAGTTACGACTACCTCTCATGGAAATGGTCATACGTTTGAATGACTTACTTAACGCAGTTGAATCCCAAAAATGATATCTAATATAATGCACTGCGTAAATCCCCCATACTTAAAGACTAATACTCCTTATAACTAGAGAGAGTTCAAAACAAGATGCCCCCTGTTAAACAGAGGACTGTTACTGGAAAATGACTGCTTGAAACTGACCCAAACCACCAGACAAACATTCAGCAAAAATAAAATTTATAAATCTTGAAAATTATATAGTATACGCGCCTGCAGTGATGTGCAGAGTGCGTGTACACGCTACTGTAACTGAGGAAACCTGCGTATACGCGGGTTCACTTAGTACAACTTGCGTATATACGCTTATGTAATCCAGCAAAACAGCGTATATGAAGACTTTCAAGAAAAATAAAAACCACAGACTGAAAAAACTGGAAAAGCTTAGAGTTCAAGAACAGATCAGACAGTCAGAACCAGCAAACAGAGAGGCTGAGCCTTGATTGGCTTGAAGGCTACCCAAACTAGGAACAACAAGAGTGTTGTTCCCCAGCGGAGTCGCCAATTCTGGTTGAAGGGAAAGTACCCCTAGGGTCCTTTGGGTTAAGACTCTACCAGACTGAAAATTGCTTATTCAAAGAAACACACACACAACCATTATCTTCACTTTAAGCAAATTCTAATGTTTAGGGTACGTACCTAAGGTCCTACGTTCGAGAAGGCCTTTAGGGTCCAAACCCTCCTTGGAGTTCCCTTCTTCTTCTTTGACCTGTAAAACAAACAAATCAAAGAACACAACAGTACATGGACAAATACTTATATGACAACCATCTTCATGCTATAAAGTTAGTTATAAAAATCTTTAAGTAACTACTTGCATAAGAATTCAAGACAAGAATCTCATAAGCATAAAGAAAGATTGTTTCGGGAACCAAGACGTGTTTCTTTATATAAAGGCAAGTAAAGTACATATAACAGAAAGATTTCACCTGAAACACCTTCAGCAGGCTCCAAGCAAAGCTTCCTCCCGGATTCGTTCCAGCCTCAAGCCTCCAACAAGAGCTCCTTCCAAGTCTTACTCAATGGTGATATAAAGGATGGATGATCACCAATACACATGGAAACAAGGGTTTCCTATGCAAAATGGGGGAAGTCCAGAAGGCACCAAGGACTTCAGACCTGGTCTATGGGGAAAATCTCAGCATAATAATCTTGCTCTTCTCTTCTCTCTCCTCTCTCTCCCTTAGGCCTTCCCTTTGATGTCTTTTTATACCATCTCCAAAGTAGTTTTCTAGTTAGGAGTTGGTTGGGAACAGTTGGGCCATGGGCACTAACAGGTGATCAGCAGGTAAAACCCGCGATCTCCGCCCGAAAATGAGGAATTGTTTATTTTTTTAAGTGTTTTAATACATACACGCGGGTTGGGTATACACAGACCCGCGTGTACACGCGTTTAACTCAGGGCAATGTCGCGTATAGGGAATAAAACACTATTTTTTAAATTTTTGGACCAGGTCTGGAAGGAGGGGTTGCCCTAGGCCATGAGTCCAGCATCACAAACCATAAGAGTGAGATTTGGAGCTATAACAATTAGGTCCTCTCTTTAGGCTTTTATATTCATTCAGGATCTAAAGAGGACTCTTTTTTGTTTCCCACCTATTTAGGAAATATTGATGAAAGGAAACAAGGTCAACTATGCTAGCTACTGCTAAATTCTTAAACCATTTTCTTACCTCTCCACCCAAAATCTACGAAAAAAGTATCATTGTTACGTCACTTTCTTCCACTTCCTGAAGATCAAAGAAATCATTCATTTTATCTATATGTTGTTGTGCATTGATTGCACTAGTAGCATCAAATTTAGGAATTACAGTTTGATAATCTTGGGGCATAGGATGCAACTGTCCAAGTAAAACAAAGGGAGCACAATGAGCAACCATGTTGGGATGAATAATTTGTGGTCTTATGGGAGGTATAGAAATAGGATTTATTGTATGTGACACTACTAGAGAAGTAGTAGAGATTAGAGAAGTGGTGGGGCTAATTGATGTAGGATAAATTTATTGGAAAGAATGAGATGATGTTGCAATAGTGAGGGCAGAGAATTCAATAGATTGATGGATATAGGCTTGATGTATAGATTGCTCAAGTGTTGATACAAGATCCTATAATTTGTAAAAGTTTTGGAGGGTTTTCTGATCAAAATCATGTTCAACAGATGGTCCTACATATTTATAGGGCTGGAAAACGAATTTATCAATTACTATTTGATCGACAAAACTTTTAGATTTGGTCCTAAATAGACTATGTTCGAATGGTAAGTCAAACTAAATATCTTGTATGATATCAAACTTTCTGGAACAAAATTTTTCCTAGAAAGGGGACTATTACTTCCTTGACTTTCAACTAAACTTCTTTTCCTTACTAACTTTTCAGGATCATCTAAAATTTCAGGAGGTTTTGGATCGGGATGGGATCTGGTGTAAATTATTTTCGGAACTAGATCTTAAATGTGAGAAACAACTTCTAATCCTTTATTTCTAAAATTTGGATCATTACTCTTCCTGAAAATGAATTAGGGAAGTTAATTTTGTAAAAATGAAATGAAGGATTGTTCATCCCCAGTATGGTCGCCAAAATATTAGCACTCTATAATACTTGGAGGTTGCAAAAGAAAACATAGAGGTAACCACAAAACCACTTTGGAGCTTAGGATCTAGCCTTCCTAAAATCAAAGAGGGATCTCTCTATCAGATTTAACTTTGTTGTATTTAGATATTAGGCTAGTTATGAGAGTTTGGAGTTTGATTTTAAAATTGATTTGGTTGATTAAGTGCCTGAAATTTCCATTGGGCTATGGAGTCTACAGCTTAATAGGGATTTGTCTCAGATTTTCAAAGGAAATTCATAGGGCAAGGTAACTGAACTAACCGGATCTTTTAGATTTAAATGAAATGTAATAGAAGAAAATATATAAGTTCAATTGAAGTTAAGAATTCTTTGACATGATATCAAAAGAAAACATTTAAATTATCCATAGCCAGAATTAGAGTGTATCTTTCAACAAATTTTGTTCATCAACTTTTTGTAAAATAATTCAGATTTTAAGAAAACATAAGTATGGAGACAAAGAAGTAAACAGATAGACAATGAGAGAAGCACTTCAGCAAATAGTCCAACAAATGAATCCTGTGAAGAATTTCCTTTTTATTACTGATCATCCCATCAAATGAAAAAGTACAATAAAGTTATGGAATGTAAAAATTAAACCTTGATACTTCAAAAGGAGAAGTATTTGTAAATTACTTACAAAATATCCTGTCAAAACTGACTACGATGTATTTTAGGAATTCCTAAACCGATTCTATCTAACTATTACAATAATTTAGGAAAATTGAAATTGTCTGAAGTGCTGACACTAGATTTATGGAACTGTTGAATATTTGGACATTCGAATCCTACGTGTTGTTGATGATGAGTTGTATACTCAAGTTATCTACTTACTCCAATAACTCGTATAATTGATCCCAGCATTGTTCATTGGGGATATATGTCTTGAGTAACTCCCCGTAGACCTCGTCCACTTCTGTATAATTGCAAAAAGTTGGTTTGGAAATAAAGATATGCTTGATTTCATACTGGATGTCCAAATCATATGCCAAGACTTATAAATATGCTTTTCCTATCATGATGACTCTCACTCCTGCAAATTTAGAACCATCTTTAGCCTTAGTCAGCAGTTTCTGACTATAATCTGACCATGTACTGAGCTTGTCATTTATCACTAATAAACTAGGAATTCCATTTTTGTAGAGGGCTTCGAGCTCATTGAAGAACCTTTGTACACCAATGTCCTAAACTTGACACTTTTCTTCTAGTTGCGTGATTAAATTTCTCTTGGTTAACACCTTTTTAACCTCTAGTATGGTTTCAGTTTTGTCCTTAATCTCCAGTTCTTCTAGTTCCTACTTGTTTTTGGAATTGAGGAACTTGATGAGCTCTGTAGCTTCATTGGGTTTATCACCCAATTGCACTTTGATTTCTTCAATAGCTTCATTAGATCTCTCAATCAATTCCTTCTGCTCAAATATAATTTGTATAGATGGCCAAATTTATATCATGTCTTCATTTATCCTTTTCTAAATGTTCTCCTTAACTTGGGCTAGGGTATTATCCATGGAAGTTTCCTTTTCTATCTGTTGCAATCTCGAGGAAAGCGTCTGGGATTTATGCATCTCTGACAGGAGAATTTTCGTATCTAATGTTTTGTTCCTGTAGGAATTTTACATCTTCTCTCAATTTTTTAATTTCTTCTCCTTGTATCGACATGTTTTACCTTGATTGAGCCAATTTGATTGAATCATCTACAATTGAAGAAGAAGGAGGTGTTGTAGAGGAGGATGTTCCTGTTGTTGTAGCTGTTGTAGGAATGTCTGTTTGAAGTAGTGATGAAATAGGAACGGCATCAAGAGAAACCATAGAAAGTTGAGAACTTTGTTCTTTCTCTTTAATCAACTTATCCATCTCTACCTCCATTTCCTTAATCTGTGCACTTTGTTCCAGCAATAGCTTCAACATTTCTTCTTTCAGTGTCTCTATTTCTCCTAATTCCTTTTCTTGGGGATCTTCAGTGGCAGGCAGCTTCAATTTCTTCCTTAGGTATGCTATGTCATCATTCTTATTTTTAATAATCTCTTCCATGGCCTTTGAATTACCTGGATCAAAGCCTTCTTTGATCACCATTTCCTCAAAATATTTAATTATGTTGTCTTCGGCTAGAGAGGATATTTTCTCCAGTTTGAGTCGTGACTGAACATTCTTCAAAGACACCTGCAACTTAGAAGTAGTAAGGGTAGTCTGTGTGAAGGTTGAATAAACCATATCTCCTGTTTTCCTGTGCATGTCCATCTGATCCAAAGGATGGACATCCTTTGCCTCAAACTCAAATGTAGTCTACTTGGAATCAACTATTTATTTAGGTTGAGGTACTTGGGCTTGTAAGAATGCCATATGCATTCTCCCTTTCTTTGTGTCACAGGCCGAAATGATCCTGTGTTGAATTGAGGAAGACTGATTCTTGAATTTAGCGTAAAGATTATAATGGAGGGCTTCATTCCTCTATTTAATTTCTTTATACCTTTGGAATATGTCTAGCTACCTCTGTTCTATAAATGACTCTAGTGTATGAGGCGTTGTAGCTGTATTCTCTTTAGTGGTTGAGGATGATGGAGACTCAGTTATGCTGCTACCAAAATTTAAATTATGTAGGCCAGAGAGTACAATAATACCTTGTATTTGCTCTAATGGTGGGAAATCTACCTTGGAGCTTGTCTTTATTTTTTTGGAATAGATCTTGAATTCCTTGTCTAAGACTTTTGTAACTGAAGGTGAGTCCTCCTCTCTTGGTATTTTCTCAGTTTTCTCTCTAGGGGTTGGATCCTTTGAAGCGGTTCTGGACATCACCCGCTCTTCGACCTCCTGCAATGTGTTCTCTACCCAATCCTGTTGATTCATATACTTTTCGATCTCTGGTCTTTGGGTATGTACATAGGGGGTTGTCTTCTGTTCCAACCTCAGCTTAGAAATTACCCCAAAGGGGTCATAAGACCATGTGAAGCTGAGGGGAAAATTCATCTGTTTTAGGAGGTCTGCTTCCTCTCATGTTACTCTACTGCTATAGATAGATGACCCTATTTATCTTTTGATTTTGAACTGGGACTTCTTCTTGGATGCCACAAAATGAATGTTATTTGATTAGATTATTTTCTTGATGTATTCCAAGGAAAATATCCTCATAGGAATATATTTGGGCAGTTTATAGGGTGGCATATCGGAGCCATAAACCATGATCTCTGTATATTTTTTGTATAAATACTAATCGCATGTCTTCACTTTCTCACTGGGATGTATCACCTTTTGAATATCTTCATTGATCCTGGGAATATGGTGATCACTCAGCAAACAAGCTGCTGGATATATGAATTGATCTATAAAATCTGTGAAACTATACTCTTGTGATTTTTTTCTGATAATTGAGGTCCAAAAGATTATGGACTAAGGCTCTCCTTGTTGATTGAGTTTATGAATTACAAAAGTAAACCTTTCTATTTGGAAGAAAATAAACATATTTATAAGAATGGAAGAATATATGAACATTCCTTCACTTAGAAATTGAAGGAATTGATCATGCATTACATCTGCAAGAAAGTGACCATAGCCAAAGACGACTGAGAGTCCTTCTTTTGTGGAAAGGGTGGACAGAAAGCCTAAAATAGGCTCATCCACCCATTCATCTGAGAAGTACCCAAGTAAGCAAGACAAGACAGAGATGATCTGTTTGGTTCTTTGGGGGAAAATAGAAGAGGGATAAGGGGGGTTTTTCTTGGGCAATTGAGAATCTTCTGGTAGGAAGACTTCAAAAATCTTGGCTCTCTGAGGAAAAGTGAGCTTTGGTAAATTTATTTAAGAGCATCAATTGAAAAGGGAGTCAGGGATTCACTGTGTGGGATCTGCAACATCTGGTTTATATTCTCAAGGGTAATGGTTAAAAATATTTTACCATTAGGGGAGATGATGGCTCTTTTGCTTGAGATATAAGAAGCATGGCACTTCAAGAAGAATTTAGGGAAATAATAGGATTGGAGAAAATGAACAAGGGTAGTCTAGATTGCTAAAGCCCAATATCATCTTATTGGTCTGGATAGGTGTCTCGAAACCAACAATGTAATTCAAAGAGGTTGAATTCACATGTCATTTCAACGGTTTTGTAGTCTCTCTTGGCTAAGGGAATGTGGTCTAAATCCATAAAGGAAGAAAGAATCAGGTTTATCACAGTGGAATCAGTTTTGGTTTTGGGGGCCATCGTGACAACATGGTGGAATTGGAGAGGATGATAGTGTTGATTTCGCGGGAAAAATAACTTGCAAATAATTATTTTGTTAGCAATGGATGGGCAATGAGGGAAAACAGGGATCAAATTGATAGCACCGTGAGAGTATGGAGTGATGGAAAGAGTGTGATCGAGGGTAAGAGAAAATATTTATAGGTTCGCAATGGAGCGGGACTGTTTGGCTAAATGGTTGTTTTGGAGGAGCATTTAGTCAACAACTGGAAAATCGCAATCGAAGGAAGTGGCAATAGAAAGGTGTAATGGTCAGTTGACGTCGTGCCAAGTGATAGGTGGAAGGAGGTGTAGGACCATTGGTGGGAAAAGGAGTGAGGGCTGAGCAATTTTCAGAGGGGGGTGTGAGTGGTTTGTGGTAAGTGAGGGCGGGGGAGGGGGGGGGAGGGGGGGATGAGAAAATATGAGGGAGGGACACTTAACAGCGGGGCCTAGTAGGGAAACCTTCTTTTTGGACCCCCCCCCCCCACCGGTAAAGGGAAACATGGCAGGGGGTGGGTGAAAAGGCATGGGCGCCTGTTATAGACATTTTTGTGCCTTACAGCTTTGAGCATGAGATGTCCATAATCCAAGGGATCCAAAGTCCCTAAAGATGTTGTTACAGCTCCTAAAGGAACAAGGTCAACCAATGACAGCTTCTCCCAGAAGTTCTCCACCAAAAACTACTCAGAACTAGTCAAATCGGGATCAATTCAGAAGCTCCACTAGCTGCCTGCGTTGCAAAGCACCCAAATACACTGGCTAGGTGTGTTGCAACGCACTTGAATGCACTACCCAGGTGCGTTGAGTGGGAAATGACAAGTGGCAGAGTCATTCAACGAGGTGGAGAGACAATGGAAGCTTCCAGAATCTTCTCCAATGACACTTGCCTCACTGAATTCGACCAGTGATGAGTAAGAGGCTCTCAGTCTCCAAGTGGAAGCAAGAACTGACAGAGAGAAGCCACAAGTCAAAACATACGCTGACTCATCCTCTCTGCTTACATCTATATATGGATCCCTCATCCCAGAGATCCAGAGGCTGGAATTTTGTACTTTGCAGAGAATTGCTGTTGGTTTGAGATTGAGATTAGTACATTGGGTGATTTATGCTTTGTTGGAGGAGAGGAAGGGATTCCTTTGCTGGGAGGTAGATGCTGGATCGGGACTCACTTGGTTGTATCTCCTCTTGGACTTTCTTATCATATCAATAAAATTATTTGAGTTTCTCCTACATGCTATGTATCAATGATGTTTTGTTATATTTGCATGTTTAGCTTAATCTGATCCTAAGCTTTTTATGAATGTAAACCTATATCTTCGTGTAGTTTCTCTCTTCTGTGATCTTGTAGGAATTCGGTGAAGCTGGGCCGGTAAGGGAGCTGGGAGCTGGGAGCTATTGAAGAGAGGAGCGATTGGATCAACAAAATAGCGAAAGACACAGGTTAGTTACATCCTTCCTCTTCATTTACATTTCATAAAGAAGAATACTCAAGTAGTTTTCCTTGTTTGTTGTTAAGGCACTATCACACCTTAGAGTGGGATAGGGGCGCTCTGAATAGATACTTTTCCCAACAACAAATTGGCGACTCCGCTGGGGATCGTGTCTAGTTAGTTTATTTGTGTTTCTATTGTTGTTCATCTCATAAACTTAGGAGTAGAGAATCGAACTGTAGACATCTGCTACTCTAGTCCATTCACTGGGCCTGTTTATGATCTGAACAGTTGACTCACAAATGATCTGATTACCCTTTGTGATAGCTCTTAAACCTCTTGTAAATCAACCCTCCGATTGTGCACTATTGATTACTTTTACCCAGCCAAAAACCATAGATTAAACTGCAAACCGTGACCCAGAACCCAGAGAGAATTCTCGTTTCTGCTTCAGCGCAGGCTCTATGAAGAGACTCTGCAATTCAGCGCAGTTCCTGAGAGGGCTACCTGCGTTGCAATTCAGTTTCTCTGTGTAGCAGGTGCGTTGATCAGCCTAGCCCTGCCTAGCTGAGGTTCTTTGCTCATTTTTTCCAATTTTGCCTCTGATTTTTGCAACCTGTGATCAGTGTGTCTGTCTGTTTAAAAGCCCCTTTTCTTTGCCTTAATTCCGCCTCGGTTGTATAAAAGAAACTTTATTTGTTTTTGTGTGTTTGTTACGTCATTTACAGTTTCCCATTGCAAAAGTAAACTAGTCATACTGTCGCCCTTAGATCTAGATCTGTCGTAAGTGTCATTTTTTATCTTAGGAGAGAGTATATTTGTTGTTGACAGTTGATTACGCTTTTACTTTTGCCTTTGGCTTGAATTTGTGAATTTCTAGTGTCGAAACAAGTGTTTACTTCAAAATCATAAAGTGTCGTAATCGTCTCTACCTTTTGATTTCGAAAAGAAGCTTGTTTGTGTTTTTCACTTGAAATCGAATTCAAATTTGTACAACAACTTTCTTTTTAGGCATCAATATTAAGAAAGTAAAAAACAAATACATGCACAAGTGCATTTGCATATTGACAGTTTGTATGGCTTGATTTAGGAAAAGTGCATTTACAGTGTGCTCTTTGCTCTTTGAGAAAATATTGTGTCTTTCTTTTCCCCTTGTAGCTAGGATTTTCATTGCTGAAAAGAGATAAAAGCTTGCTTATCATATTTAGATTGCATTTTAGGAATTACATCTACATCTCGTGGTGAACCCAAAAGGCAAACTTCATAAGAAAGATCAACCTAAAATAAATTCAATGAACTTAACAACGCTTTGTAACTTAAGCACAACATTTAGAGGTCTAGGCTAGAGACGTATTCCGACATCGTAAAGCCTGGTAACTGTTGTCCTCACTGATGGTTGGGTGATTCCTCCACTTTGAGACGATAAGTGCCAGTACGGACTTGTGCTCCCACGTACCGTCGAGTATATATTGGGAGACCCCTATAGGCATAAAACCTTTATCCATAGGAAGCCGTGTCGGCTGCCCTACTGATCGCAATGCACCGAACACAGCATTCGGGAAGATTGACTGCCGTAGCCTAAAAAGTATTCTGTAGTTTTGCGATTGGTTTGGTACTCCCTCTACCTAGACCTCCAGAGCAGTCCCTTTCGTTCCTTTTCAGACTCCTTAACGGAAAAGGTCCATCTGAGCACTTGTCA
Source organism: Pinus tabuliformis (assembly GCA_031772625.1). NCBI lineage: Eukaryota > Viridiplantae > Streptophyta > Pinopsida > Pinales > Pinaceae > Pinus > Pinus tabuliformis. Next base: position 1,408,978,721 of record CM062804.1, read on the forward strand.
CTTCAGGCTCATTAAAAATCGAAGGAGACTAGAGTCATCTTTTGTTTTTTCTCGACTCTTTAAAACTGAAAAAACATGTTGTGTCAAAGCGTATAAAATTTATTTTAAATGGAATAATCATCACCTTTCCCTCGTTGATCTTCGAAGTTAGTCTCTCTTCATCGCAAGTTCTTGTAGAATCGCTAGAAAATATTTTGGATAGACTAGATATGTCTGAACAACCGTCGACATCCAGGACTGTGTCGTCCGATACAGCGGTGGCACAGCCTCCTACTGCTACTCCAACGATGTTCAATGGTATACCATCTGTCCCGACAAGTTATCAACAACAAGCCGGAGTCCAATCAGGGACTGCTTCGACGACATGGTTAGTTCCTATTTCTTCATCCGGATTATCATCTGGTATTTCTTATGTTGAAACTCAACAAATTGATCCAATGTGTCTTCAAAGGCCAATCTACCCTTTAAGTACTGGATTGCCACCATATGGAGGGCAGTATGTCTTTTCATTGTTCCCTCCCGGAGAACAACCATGTGGGAGTTTACAACAAAATTCAGGTCAAACTGGAATTATGTCCAGTGGTTGGGTACCAATACTGCCTCAACAACCAAGGGTTGTATATTCAATGCAACCAGTCCACCCTGTGTCGGATATTCCCACTATACCTGCTATGGTGACTGCATCGCAAGTACAAGCGCTACCTGTTGTATGTCAACCCCAAGTTTCTCAGGTTGCAATACAACAGCCTCTTGTCTCAACGACTCAATCACAACCTCAGGTTAGTGACTCCTTATCTGGAGCGACTCAGGCTCAAACAAGTACTATGACTCCTCATCTTGGTCAATCATCCAGTATTGAACAACAGCAAATGGTCCAACAACCAGGGCTGGTTCAATCTCAACAACCGCAATTCCAGCAATCATATCAAGGACCTGAGCAACAAGTCTTTGTAAGTAATGGGCAACCGCATTTCCAAAGCGGTTATCAACAACCATATTATAACGGTTATGCTGATCAACCTTGTCAAAGTTTCCAGCATCAAATACATTATGCTGGTATGCAAAGACCCACTGCTCAGGCGATTCCATCTTATCCTGTGTATGCTTCGCCTAACCTGAATCAACAGTTGCCCTTTGTAGCAACTCTAGAATTACCAGATCTAAACCGGCTGACGAATGATCCAATTGCTTATGCCCCTTGGTGGCCAACGATTCCGCATAAACTTCCGTCAGATATTCCTAAATTTAATGGAAATCCGGGTGAAGATCCGTCAAATCATGTGATGACATTTCATCTGTGGTGTTCATCAAACACCCTAAACGATGATTCGATTAGGCTTTGCCTTTTTCAGAGGAAGTTAACTGGTCTAGCAGCAAAATGGTATATCGAATTGCCTAGAGCTTCATTCGACAACTTCAGTACCCTAGCCACAACCTTTTTGACCCATTTTCAGTTACCGATAAGGTACAAAACGGGAACCGAACTTCTTACCAACTTCAAACAAACGACGGCCACTCACATATCTGATCATATACATGAATGGCGACGTCGTTGTAGAATGGTGAAAACGTATGTTCCCGATCAGCTTTTAGCTGAATGGTTTATTAAGTCATTACTGCCTTCCATCACGGAAGATGTGGCAAAAGGGGGAGTCGTCACAGAAGAGCAAGTTATCGCTCGTGCACAATATTTGGACTTGATTTACACTCAGTCCGGCACGCTCTACGATAAAATACCTGACGCCCCTAGACCGGAATTCTCAGTTCCTCCTCCTCCTAAATCAAACAATGACTCTCATGCCATCGATGGCGTGATTGGCGCGACAGACACGAAATCTACAAAGGCTACATCTAAAAAGGCCTGTAAGATTTCTAGTCAAAATGCAAATGAGGAAATTCTTGCCTCGGAAGTAAATGCCGTGTCGGCCGACAAGAGCAAACAACTGAAGCAACCAGGGGGCAAGAAGAAAAAGAAAGGGACAAAAAGGAAACCCCCTGCGGGGTGTCATATATGCGATGAGGATCATCGGACGAGAGATTGTCCGCATAAAGCTGAAGTTAAGAAACTCTTTAAGAGTTCAAAAACCTCAGCAGTATTGATTGATCCGTTTCCAAACCCGGGAACCAAACTGGTTGCTAATCAAAATGCTTCCTGATCCCAAGTGCTTATGTTGTCTATCTCAAAGCAGCAAAATGATGCTTTGGCAAGGAATAAAGATTACGGGAATCCACAGGTGTCGAATAAGAAGACTAATGAACAACCTAGTAGTTCGACAACAACTTTGACCAAAGTTGAGCCACCCATCATTCTTGAACAAATGATAAAGTCGCCAAAGGGAGTAGTGCACAAATCGACATTTAATCCTCGTGCAAAAATAGCATAGAATTATAATATAATAGAGGACCTGGCCCAATCGCCGTCCGCTATGTCGACACTTGAGGCACCGCAAAATTGCCTCTCCCAAGAGCAAGCTTTATTATCAGCAATAGGTGGGATTGACACAATGGATTCCAATCTTGTGGCCTTTAATCATAAAGGATATGACCCTTAGTTACCAGCTCAACTAGCTTTCCTTATTCAAGTGAAAGTCCTCAACAAAACTGTTCATCGAACAATTATTGATGAGGGGGCATCTACATGTATTATGTCGATGAGTTGCTGGAAAACTTTAGGATCTCCAACCTTGTCACGGTCTGCGATGACGTTAAAAGCATTCGACGGAAGGACATATACCCCATATGATATCCTAAATAACTTGAAAGTTGAACTAGGAGGGAAAACATTAGAAATAGATGTTGAAGTCATAGATGGGAATCTTGATTACAACATCCTACTAGGAAGACCATGGATATATGCCATGGCAGCTGTTGTGTCGACCTATTTCAGAAAGATTTCATTTCCCTTTCAAGGAGGGATTACAATCGTCGATCAGCAAAACTTCCTCCCCAATGGTTCTCAAGTTACTGGAAGCATTCCAATGATCCATGGAAGCAATCATTCGCTCCAAAATATCGGAGTAGGTCCCCTAAAAGACCCTGCCTTAATGGGTACTTTTTACCTACCGCCTCCGAGTAATCTGGCGGAAGTGGCCACAGTGGAATATGAACCTTCTATATCTAATGGATTTGGACTCCGAGGACGGTTCTTATCTCGTGTCAACCTCGTTAAAAAATGAAACAAGGAGTCATGAGGATAGTTATTTTACTGTGTCAACCTCATTAAAAAATGAAACAAATCCCCTTTTCAAATCTCAAAGGTAAACCTTCATTCCAACCACCAAGTTGAATGCAATGAAGCTTGGGGGGGAATGCACCTCGATTTGCGTTATTATGCTGGGGGCATGCAAACTTATCATCGAGCAGTTTTAGCGCATAGTTCAAGCTCGTTAAAAAAAACATAAGATCGAGCAAATGTTTCCACCCGCGTTTAAGCTCGTTAAAAAATGAACTATCCTCCGGTAAATAACCACCGTGAATGTAAAATTATCAGCCACTAAAGCCTTGGTTGTGTTTGCACCGTCACCTCCACTTTTCCATTGGCCGATCATTCACCTCCATTTGATTGTTTACCCATCTTGAGGAACAGCTGCGAAGAGTGATTTCACTAGCCATCCTTGTGACACTGCTGTGATTGGAAAATTCCAACCCTTACCTGGAATCAGCTGCTACCCATTTTATCACTCGTTCCTCAAAAGACGAGTCTTCTTTAAGCTCTTTTCATCTGACTCGTAAAATATGAAAAGATTTCCGAGTTTTGGCCTTCCAGCTCGTTAAAGCGACGGGAAGAGCTATCGCTCCTCTAGATTTTAATCTTTTTGGACTTGAGGGGTTATTGCACAAAAAGATCGAGCGCTTGTTTTGTTCGGCTCGTTAAAACTATCGAAAATTCATCCCTTCTGTATTGTTTTATGCTTTTTCGGACTTAAGGGATTAGATGACGAAAAAGGAATTTCGGAGTTAACTTTACGTACCTTTTCAAACTCTCTAAAAATGAAAAGGACCGAGTTATCTTTGTCGTTGGACTCGTTAAAAATATTAATAGCGACAAACTTGTCTTTAGACGAGAACGAGTTTCACTATCGCTAGGCTCGTTAAAACATAGCGATAGGTTTACCCGAAGGGAAAATTATAGAACAAGCATATGTTATCCTCCTCAAGCTTGAAAAAAATAAAGAGGTATTGGTCAGCAATGACTGGGGAAAAATTGGGAAGAAACTCAAAGAACCTTTATTGGTAGCAAGTCGCTCTTGAACATGACACTTCCACTCTGTGCCTGAGTCGGGTTGGGTTGTTTCATTCACCAGTCACATCACCATGGTCTCGCCATACCATCCTCCTTTGGGGTAAATGCTACCAATCCATCATATAAGTTCCGCCGATATGTTCAAGAGAAGTCATCCAGAGAAGTCAACCGTGTCCCATCCACTACCATACATTATACTTCATTCCTTCATGACCGCCACCTTGAACCATATATCATCAGATCGTTTTCACCTCCATCAAAATCATTTGCTCCGTTCCATGTCATTGATGTGGGATACATCAAGGCCCTCCTTTGACGGATCGCTTCTTGTCGACATCAGCTCATTATCCAAGAAGTTGATCTAGGAACACCCCCTTCAGTACTTTGAAGCTTGCATGCCTCAATGGCAAGTTTCTCACTTCCGGCGACAGGTATACATCAATGACCTTCGACCGAAAGATTTTGCGTGGTGTTCGACGCCAAGTCCTTTATTCACACCATGTGAATTGTACTGCAGTACCTTGAGGGTCATTATCATTATCGGTGATTCCTCTCGCGCTTGTTAACAGTTTACATTATTGACTGGTAATCAAGCGATGTCTTTCCATGTTCGACTTCAAAACATTTCTCACATGGATCGACTTGTACTTAGAGTGAAGATCGGACGAGATTGAAGACCGCGGATCTAGTTTCATCCATCTGGGCTGCGATATATATTTAGGAAAAATAAAGACATTGACATGTACAGCATTGCAGAACAGATAATCATCCTACCAAAAGGATGATGATTTCATCAGAATCATCAGTCTACCATCAGACGATTTTCTGTCCTATGTACATAAAAATGAATTTATAAAGCTGAGCATGGGAATGCCCGCCTCAGCTAGATCATGAAAACAGTATGAAAAATAATGTATTGTATTGTATCTTATTACAGGTCTCCTCCCAGCATTGAAAGAACTTCGGATCCTCCTAATAAATCATTTCACCTGATAAACGGCCTCATACTTTAGGGGGCAACTGTTATAGACATTTTTGTGCCTTACAACTTTGAGCATGAAATGTCCATAATCCAAGGGATCCAAAGTCCCTAAAGATGTTGTTACAGCTCCTAAAGGAACAAGGTAAACCAATGACAGCTTCTCCCAGAAGTTCTCCACCAAAAACTACTCAGAACTAGTCAAATCAGGATCAATTCAGAAGCTCCACTAGCTGCCTGCGTTGCAAAGCACCCAAATACACTGGCTAGGTGCGTTGCAACGCACTTGAATGCACTACCCAGGTGCGTTGAGCGGGAAATGACAAGTGGCAGAGTCATTCAACGAGGTGGAGAGACAATGGAAGCTTCCAAAATCTTCTCCAATGACACTTGCCTCACTGAATTCGACCAGTGATGAGTAAGAGGCTCTCAGTCTCCAAGTGGAAGCAAGAACTGACAGAGAGAAGCCACAAGTCAAAACATAAGCTGACTCATCCTCTCTGCTTACATCTATATATGGATCCCTCATCCTAGAGATCCAGAGGCTGGAATTTTGTACTTTGTAGAGAATTGCTGTTGGTTTGAGATTGAGATTAGTACATTGGGTTATTTATGCTTTGTTGGAGGAGAGGAAGGGATTCCTTTGCTGGGAGGTAGATGCTGGATCGGGACTCACTTGGTTGTATCTCCTCTTGGACTTTCTTATCATATCAATAAAATTATTTGAGTTTCTCCTACATGCTGTGTATCAATGATGTTTTGTTATATTTGCATGTTTAGCTTAATCTGATCCTAAGCTTTTTATGAATGTAAACCTATATCTTCGTGTAGTTTCTCTCTTCTGTGATCTTGTAGGAATTCGGTGAAGCTGGGCCGGTAAGGGAGCTCGGAGCTGGGAGCTATTGAAGAGAGGAGCGATTGGATCAACAAACTAGCGAAAGACACAGGTTAGTTACATCCTTCCTCTTCATTTACATTTCATAAAGAAGAATACTCAAGTAGTTTTCCTTGTTTGTTGCTAAGGCACTATCACACCTTAGAGTGGGATAGGGGCGTTCTGAATAGATACTTTTCCCAACAACAACGCCATCCTATGGAAAGTGGATCATGATCGGGAGCAAGGAAAAGTGCACGGTTTAAGCACCAACAACAAAACGTCCCATCGCACATATATTTTTATCATAAGGTCCAAACTTTGGACAAATAACACCAAGTGTTAACCATTTTCATAATAAGTTCAATTTTCCCCTAAACTGACTTAATTAAAAGAAATTAGGGTGCATTTAGGAGTGCAAACCCTCATTTATTTTTCCATTTAAAGGAATAAACACCTATTCAAAACTAATCTAACAATTACATTAATCTAGATTACATAGTTGGATTAATTTATTCACCTGATCTACCTAATCTAATCTTAGCCAAGATTACATTGTTTGGCTAATTTATTCATTCTAATATAATTGACACAAATTGAAAATTGCTTGAACATGATTAAACAATATGTTTCAAACAAGAAAAAGGATTGTGGCACATTGGACAAGCTGCACACAATTTCATGAATTTATTCTTCAAAAATTATTGTACTATCAGTGGCACTTCAACTGGCATCACTTTCAAATTTTTTATTTTCTGTGGGGTTCTTTTATCATTTATTTTTCTTTTTTCCATTTCTTTTTTCTATATATACCCTCTTTTCATTTTTTATTTTCATTTATATATATATATATATATATATATATATATATATATATATATATATATATATATATATAGATATAGATATATTGAAATAATTTTCAATATGTAATATTATTTACAATTTGAAATACTGAAAGAAAACTTCCAATCATCATTTGATCCTATGAATCATAGGACCCTAACACTATGAGAAAAATTGGTGAGGAAGTGGATCTCATGGATTTTAGGGATTTATAGGAGATTTGAAGAGTTCTCCATTGGCATGAAGAGACTATCCAATGAAATCAAACATATCCATTGTCAATGGCCACTACGATTCACAAAATTCATAGCAATGTTATTATTAGAGTGTGACTATCATAAGGGTTCTTGTTCAACAAAGACATAAAATAGATGTCCTTGAAGAAAAATTCATACTTTGAAACTTATCTCTAAATTTCCATAAGGATTCTCTCTCCACTGCCTCTAATCATCAGCTATCAATAAAAACTTAGTAGAGGTCGATTTTAAAGAAGTGGAGACTACTCACTAGTGAAAAAAGGACATGGAAATTAATAAACAAGCCTCTCTACCCTCCAATGTTGTCCAAGAGGAGGCCACCAACCAACATATTTTTAATTAATTTTATGGTTTTTAAAGTTGTTTTCATTTTAGGTATTTTTTTAGCAATATACCTAAATAAATAAATGGGATATTGTTGGTTCCTAAATTGTTCTAGTGACATAGAACAATTTAAAGAGACATTCAATGAGAGTATAATCCTCCCAAGTTAGGCAAAAAGGGTTGGTCTCCCTTTGCCTAAGGGGGTATTCCATGTAACTAACTCATAAAATATGTTCTAATAAGAAAATATACATGAGCAAATTATAGATATTGTAGAAATAGGTGTAAAGTGGTGAAGCTTACAAGTGGAAGAAAATTAAGCATTACAAATAGTCATGAATTGCTAATTAAAACCTTAATCATGCAATAAGAATATTACATCCCACTAAATTAAGAAAATAATGTAATAAAATAATTCTATATAAGAAAATAAAAAAGAGAAAATAAACTTACTAATATCCTTTATTGATGGCTTATAATCATGGAAAGTGTAAATATCACAATATCAGTTATCATCACCTTTACCCACTTGATCAGAAAAACAAGTGGTGGGAATACAATTACATGTTGATAATATAAATATCAATAGACAAGTGATATCTTATGAACTTCAATAATTCAATATCGATCAGGTCAAATATTACCTATAGTAGATATTAGGATATAAATATATCACACAAAATGAAACAAAACTAATTAACAAGCCATATATTGATCTAAGATATATCTTGCATAAATTGTTAAATTTGAATAATGTCGTCAAACATTCAAAATCCTATGATAACACATCATGAAATTATCTATGTTCATTTGCATAAGATAATATCAATACCTAAGAGGAAACAAAGAGTAATTTATGGTGATATACACAATTGATCACATCAATCATATAAACTAGAGCATAAACCAACATAGAATCAAACAAAAAAACAAAGAGAAAAATGATGAGATTATATTCAAAATTGCATGAAAAATATCATAAGAGTATCAAAATCGGCTAGTGTAGTAAGTACATTCAGACTATTTTAACAATAAATTTCTTCTCATCAAAAAGTTGACCCCCTCATATGAGAAACATGGTCATTGTATAAAAAATTTAGATAAATGACCTAAAAATTGTCTTTATAACTAACAAATTAAGTAAAATAAAACAAAATAAACTAGGATTGATTGTGAGACGCACTCTTTCCCTTGGTGGGATTTTTAGTAACTTTTGTTGTTTTCTTAGAGATAATGGTAGTTATTGGAATCTTCAGAATCACCATGTTCTTCCTTTTTGGATTGAGGAATATGGACACTACTTCAGTGTCTGAGTTCTCAACATTTTCAATAGTGTATTTTAGTGGCAGAATTGGGGTGATGGCCTATATAGCTAAAGCAGGAAGAGTAGGTCATTCAAATCCCTTCTTAAATCTCATCTATTTCTCCCAGTCTAGATTTGATACCCACAACACTTTTTTAAGTGTTGTCACAACAAAACCAAGTTCTAGTTTGATCATATACCTGGTACTCAATGTTTGTTGCGTCATTTTATTTAGGAGTACTAAGAAACTAAATTCTTGGAGGAAAGAATCCAAGGTCTCTTAATTGGCAATGTCTCCTTCTTCGTTATACAAGAAAACTATGAAGTTTGTTTTACTATTTTTATTTCCGCTTTAAGTACTTGTTCGAAGATGACCCAACATGTATTAGTCCAGAGTGATGGAGGACCAAATATTTTTATGTAACCCCATTATGCTTTAAAATTATTGATAATATGTAGAGTTTTAGAAATATGATCATTTGTTTCCTAAATCAACTTCTTAGCTTCTTAATTGACATAAGGGATATGATGTAGTGATCTGGAATTTATCCAGGATAATGAATGAAAGGTATTGCTGACTCATGTGCATGGATGTGCCTATGTTACTTATGCAATGGATCGATAAGATTGCTAGAATACATAGACACTGAGGAAATCAGAGAAAACATAATAGTAAAACATGTAAACAAAACAAGTTTAATAAGGAGTTCACCCAATGCTCCTGGGCTATGTCTCCTGGTCCAGCCTTTCAGTGGTGGCCTCTCTATTATGTTTTCAAGAAGAGTTTTTACAACAGTGAGCTTGATTCAAGTCTCACTAATAGAATGAAGTCAGTAGGAATGGAGTGCACAGACTCTCCTTACTGAACTTGACCTCTAAGGGTCACAGTAGTATGACAGGCCTATGCCGAGGAGATTGCTTGAACCTCTCAATCCTTCAATGGAGTACACAGACTCTTTGACTCTCTCTGGTTCTATCTGGCTCGATGCTACCTTCAAGTTAGCTCGGCTTCTACTCTCTGTTATCTGCTATTAGCTTTATGTGTCTCTTTGTGTTGCTCGTTATCTACTTCTGTCAGTTCATGGCTTTAAAGCCAGTCTACTCTTTAACTGCTTGTTTCCGCTTCCTGACCTTTTGGTTTCCTTCCCTCTGTCCATTTGAATTCCTCTGCTCTGCATCATCATCACTGGGTAATGCCTCGTAGGGAGGTGGCCAGCTATTTTCTAATGAACTGGGTGTTAGATTCCCTGAATCATACTCAAATGGCTATTAAATTTGTTTGCTTCAAGATCGCCTACGAACACGAATCATTTGTCAACTCATCATCCACATCGGACTTCAAATCCTTGTCATCTTGCTTTTTGACCTGTCAAATCCAGTCAATCATTGGGACATATCTCCTCTGTCGTTCTGGAACCCCTATCTCCTACGGTCGTCCTTCATATCGGGCGGACAAGTCGTACGACGTTTACCTATCTGATGCTGGCAGTTTTCTCTCTCTTCCACCGGACGAATATCGCTCAATGTGTGGCATCAGGTGAGACTCAGTCAAAATTTCTTACCGCCTCGAAGCCTTTTGATATCCTGCCAACTTTGGGGAATCCTATGCTATGGAACTGAAACAATTACTTTTCTGAATTTTATAGCATTTTCAGGTTCGAGTGCTTCGGGGCTCTCCTTGACTGAGGGGGACACCTTGTGATACACGATTAGTGCTTAGTGCTAATTGCGTATCAGAATCCACCTCTGTTCCTTGATTTGGCCTCCGATTTTGCTAGTTTTGTGCCATTGCACTTTACCATGGGCCAATGGTCTACGCGCTCGACCGAGGGTCCTCATTGCTCTGCTCTGGCCACAATTGCAATTTTTATGAGGATTCCTTTTGATAGCTTCAATCTTTTCTAGGACTTGAATCTTTTAGCGTAATTGAAATAGTCATGAAAACTTAGAGAATTTTAGGATCCAATTCAGATCACAGCCTTCTCACTGAAAAAGCTCTTGGACCACCAAAATTTGTTTTTCTTTCAAGCATCAATCAAGTGAGGGTATTGCTTCCTCGCTTGCTCAATTTCTATCCACTACTTGGCTTTGAACCTTTGAGTTTGATCCTGAGGTACTCAATGTCCCCTCTATGTGTAGTTCTTACCTTCCTGTCCAGAACTGCATCTTCCTGCAACTCATTAAGATATTCAGGTAATAGATCATCAATAGAAGGAAATTGACTCTGCTCTTCGGGATCTTCAATTAATGAAGGTTCAAATAGTCTTAAGCTGTCTACATTAACAACTGAGTAGATGTGCATGTAAGCTGGTAGATCAAGGCGAAAAGCATTCTCACCAATTTTCTCAAGTATCTTGAAAGGTCCATACCTTATTGGCTTCAGCTTCTTACCTTCACCTTGCATTTTTTCTTTGCTGATATACAGCCAGACTTGGTCACCAACTTGGAAACTATGCTCCATCCGATGCTTGTCATGCCTTGCCTTGTACTTGGCTTGGCTCTTTTCCACCTGTTCCTGTACTGCCTAGTGAATCTCTTGGATTTGTTCAATGAACTTGGTTGCCTTGTCCACATCACTGTGTCCATCAACCACTATGTCTTTACCAAAGACAAAATCCAAGGGAGACCTTGGTGTGAAACCAAAACAGGTCGCGAAAGGAGATCTCTGTGTAGAAGAATGTTTAGCTCGGTTGTAAGCATGTTGCACATAGCATAAATGTTCATCCCAAAGTTTGGGATGCTTGTTGTAATAGCCTCTGAGCAATTGGATCACTGTCCTGTTGACCACTTCTGTTTGGCCATCTATTTGCGGATGAAAAGTTGTGCTTTTCTTCAGTCTGGTGTCCATCAATTCCCACAAGCTTGACCAAAATTTCCCAACAAATCGGGTATCTCTATCAGATATTATGGAAGTGGGTAATCCAAAATGAACCCATACATGTTGAAAGAACAACTTTGTAGTTTGTTCAGCTATAATTTGTTTGTTACAAGGTATTAAAATACACATTTTGCTAAACCTATCCACAACAACATATAAATAGTCATGACCTTTCCTAGATTTAGGAAGTCCTCCAACAAAGTCCATGGAAACACTTTCCCAAGGATGAGAAGGAACTAGTAGTGGAGTGTACAGGCCTTGTTTTCCATTGTTGGGCTTGCTTTTAGCACACATGGTACACCCTCTTACATATTTAGAAACTGTCTCATTCATTTTCGGCCAATAACAAAATCTTTACAGTCGTGCAACCGTTTTAATTACACCAAAGTGACCTGATATTTGAGAAGTATGTGCTTCTCGAATTATCTTTACTCTTTCAGTTTGTGGAATGCATAGCTTTCCACAACGATACAAGAGTTGGTCCTTAATATGATAATCCAATTCTTCTACCCATTTTCCTTGAATTAATGTTGCATATACAACTTTAAAATCTATATCTTGAGCATATTGTTCAATGTAGATCTCATGCAATACTGAATTATGCTTAAGTATAGTAGATGCATTTATAATTGGTCTAGATAACATATCTGCAACTTTATTGTGTATGCCCTTTTTACATTTGATGACTAAATGAAACTGTTGTAGAAAACCCATCCATCTATAGTGTCTTGATTGCTGCAACTTAGTTTGGGAGTGTAGATATTGAAGTGGTTGATGATCAGTATGTATAACTGTATCTTTGCCCATGAAGTAATGTTTCCACTTTTTCACTCTTTGTACTAATGCATACAATTCTTTATCATATGTAGGATAGTTAAATACTGCAGAATTAAATGTCTCAGAATGATAACATATGGGTTTACCGTGCTGCATCAACACTGCTCTCATGGCATAGTCACTGGCATCTGTTTCAATATCAAATGGTCTTTGAAGATCGGGTAGTGCTAGTACTAGTGCTATACTAATCTTTTCTTTCAAGGTGTCAAAGGCTTTCTGTTGTTTGCCTCCCCACTGAAACACCTTGTTCAATCCTGTTAAAGCATGTAAGGGAGCTGCAATTAAGGAAAAGTTAGAAATAAACTTTCTCCAATATTGTGCTGCTCCTAAGAAGCTTCTAACCTCTATAGCAGATTTGGGTTTAGGCTAGTTTATAATGACTACAACCTTAGAGGGATCTATCTTCAATTCACCACCCCCTACTATATGTCCCAAATAATTCAAAGATGTTTTGCCAAATTCACATTTTGAGAGTTTAACATAAAGTTTTTCTCTTTTCAAAACATCTAGTGTCTGCTTAACATGCTTTAAATGTTCTTCCCACGTTTTAATAAATATAAGAATGTCATCCAGATATACAATAACAAAATCATCAAGAAAAGGTCTGAGTACATCATTCATTACTCTCATGAAAGTAGAAGGAGCATTAGTTAAGTCAAAAGGCATAACTAGCCACTCATACAATCCATGCTTTGTTTTGAAAGTAGTATTCCATGCATCTTGCTCTGCAACTCTGACCTGATGATAAACACTATGCAAGTATAACTTGGAAAAACAAATAGCTTCTTTTAACTGATCTAATAGATCATCTATGCGAGGAAGGGGATAACGATTTTTTATCGTTATCTTATTCAGTTCTCGGTAATCAATGCACATTCTCCACGAGCCATCTTTATTTTTTACCAAAACAATTGGAGACCCACATGGTGATGTGCTAGGTCTGATGAACCCCTTCTCGAGTAGCTCCTGTACCTACTTCTTTATTTCTTTATTCTCTAAAGTGGACAACCTGTACATTCGGATGTTAGGCAATGGAGCATCTTGCTGCAAATTAACATCATGCACTATTTCCTTTTTGGGTGGCAGACCTTTAGGTTCTTGAAACAATACATCATATTCTAAAACAACTTTTTCTAAATCAGCTTGTTGTTTAGCATCACAACCCTCAAATACATTGGTTTTATCAGGTTTCTTTTCCTTTACAACCATCATTAAAAATTATTTGCATGAATTTACAATTCATTTCATCTGCCCTAAGTTTATGAGAGTATAATTATTCTTCAGCTTATGAGCTCTTACAATATATTCGATTCCATATTTAACGAGTAGATACTTGTTCTCAGCTCTATAGAAAATAGCTTTTTTATCATACAAGTAAGGACTTCCTAAAACAATTCCACATATATCCAAAGGAACTATATCTAACTCAACCTCATCTACAAATACTGACCCAAAAGAAAACTTAAGTTTACATTGTCTAGTCACTTATAGCTTTGCTTTGTCACATAGCCAACCTAATGGATATGGTTTCTTGTGAGGTGTGGTTAGTAATCCCAACTTCTTTACAATTGCTTCAGAAATTAAATTTACTTGTGAGCCACTATCAAACAAAGTATCAATCTTTTGATGATTGGAAATAACTCGAATATGAAAAAGATCACGTCTTTTTCTCTCTTTTTCTTCATTATTAGTAGATTGTGTAGAATTACTAGTATATGCTTTAGAATTTTTACCTTTAATGCCTGTGGCTGCAATTGTTGCTTCATCTCCTGAGTCTGACCCCAAATCCTTTTGAATAGCTGCAACAATCTTCTTCTTCTTGCCCTCGAACTTCTTAGGTTTCAGCTCTGGATGCAGAATCTAGTAGTGTTCATCATCATGCCCATCCTTCTTACAATGAGTTCATGAGGACATTCTCTTCTGTACAGTGTTTGTCTTCCTCTCTTTCCATTTCTGTTTTCTTTTCTCCTTATTTTTGCTTGCAGTGGGTTGGGATGATCTCCCAACTTCTGGGTTCCCATTCTTAGCTCTAGCTTCTAGATGCGTAGCCTAGATGGATACCTCATCTATGCTAGTGGGATTAAACATGAGGATAGTGTGCCTCATGTAGATGTGTAGACCACCTATGTACTTCAATAGAGTCTCAGGTGAGTCTAAAGAAATTCCTAGAATCAAAGCTCTTTTCCTAAATTCTTGAGTGTAACCTTGTACACTTTTCCCTTTTAGTTGTCGAAGAGTTTTCCAGCTCATCATGGTTTGCTGCATGTAGGCTAGTGGATAGAATTTCTTTTTAATTGCAGAAACAAATTCACTCTAGACAGAAAGAATCTTACCATGTTTCTTCATGTCAGCTTGTGTCCTGCCTTCCCACCATACCAAGGCAGTGCCTCCAAGGCGTAGGTTGGCCAACTGAATCTTACTCTTGTCTGAGTCAATACTCTGCTGCAATAAACATCAATCTATCTAATCCAATTATCCAGCTTCTCTGCATTCTACTCTCCATCATATATTGGTAAATCAATTTTAACATCTAATTTAATCAAAGATGTCTTCTTTTTATTTTCAAGGCTATTAGGAGGCGTGAGAAATTTTTCTTCTTTCCCTTTTCCTTTGGAGTGGTCATGGAGGAGAGATTCTTTTACTCCTTTGTCTTGTTTGGAGCTTGATGCATCCTCATCTCTATGTTTCTTATAGTCCTTATACATTTCCTCCACCATGGATTTCAGGGTCATAAAACTATCCATGAACTGGGGCTCTGATTCCAAGGGAATTTCTTCTGCCATTTTCCTCTTAGAATAGACTCTTCCAATTTCCGAGTTAGTTTCAGCCAATTCTCCTTCTCCTAATTTAAGCTTTGATTTAGTTAGCATTCAACAACAAAATCCAGCACAAGCTTGTCTAACCTTAATAACCCCAAGCTCTAATACCACTTGATCTGGAATTTATCCAGGATAAAGAATGAAAGGTATTACAGACTCATGTGCGTGGATGTGCCTATGTTAATTATGCAATGGATCGATAAGATTGCTAGAATACATAAACACTGAGGCAATCAGTGAAAACATAACAGTCAAACATGCAAACAAAACAAGTTTAATAAGGAGTTCACCCAATGCTCCTGGGCTACGTCTCTTGGTCTAGCCTTTCAGTAGTTGCCTCTCTATTATGTTTTCAAGAAAAGTTTTTACAATAGTGAGCTCGATTCGAGTCTCACTAACAGAATGAAGGCAGTAGGAATGGAGTGCACAGACTCTCCTTATTGAACTCGACCTCTAAGGGTCACAGTGGTATGATAGGCCTGTGCCGAGGAGCTTGCTTGAACCTCTCAAGCCTTCGATGGAGTACACAGACTCTCTGACTCTCTCTAGCTATGTCTGGCTCGATGTTACCTTCAGGTCAGCTTGGTTTCTACTCTTTGTTCTCTGCTATTATATTTTTGCATCTCTGTGTGTTTCCTGTTCTCTGCTTCTGTCAGTTCATGCCTTTAAAGCCAGTCTGCTCTTTGACTACTCATTTCTGCTTCCCAGCCTTCTGGTTTCCTTTCCTCTATCCATTTGAATTCCTTTGTTATGCATCATCATCACTGGATAACACCTTGCAGGGAGGTTGCCACCTACTTGCTAACGAACTGGGTGTCAGATTCCCTGAATCATACTCAAATGGTCGTTAAATATGTTTGCTTCAAGATCACTCATGAACACGAATCATTTTCCAACTCATCATCCACATCAGACTTCAAATCCCTGTCATCTTGCTTTTTGACCTGTCAAATCCCGTCAGTCATCGGGATGTATCTCCACTATCGATCTGGACCCCCCCAAATCCTACAGTCATCCTTCATATCGGGTAGACAAGTCGCAGATATTTACCCATCCGATGTGGGTGGTTTTCTCTCTCTTCCACCGGACACGTGTGATTCGATGTGTGGCATCGGGTGGGACTCATTCAAAACTTCTTATTACCTTGAAGCCTTCCGATATCCTGTTAGTTTTGGGGAATCCCACGCTACGGAACCGAAACAGTTACGTTTTCAAATTTTATAGCGTTTTTGGGTCTGGGCGCTTCGAGGCTCTCCTTCACTAAGGGGGATGCCCTGCAATACGCGATTACCATAGCACTAATCGTGTATCAGAATCCACCTATGTTCCTTGATCTGGCCTCTGGTTTTTCCATTTTTGTGCCATTTCACTTTACCATGGGCCAACGGTCTGCGTGCTCAACCGAGGGTCCTCGTTGCTCTGCTCCAGCCACAACTACAATTTTTAAAAGGATTCCTTTTGATAGCTTCGATCTTTTCTAGGACTTGAATATTTTTGCATAATTGAAATATTCATGAAAAATTGGAGAGTTTTAGGATCCAATTCAAATCATGTAGTCATTTCTATTATGAAAATTGAGAGCTTACAACTCTAGATTAGTTAAAGAGTTAAAATGATCTATGATCAAATCCACCTCCTCCAATCTTTCCTTAACCGTTGGTCTCATTTTCTTAATTTCTATATCCATATTTAGGGTTAATGTTTTTTCACAATCGGTTGAAATATTCACATATGGAATTAGTTGAGATATTTTTTCATCAATCATGACCCATACTCTATCTTTAGCTTCGACCAAAGTTTGTTTCTTAAATACAATTTTTGATAGACATTTCTGAAAGGATTGAATTTCCTTTGCCTTATCTACTGAGATGGTGATCTAAAATGTAGCACTAAAGGCTACTTGTCAAGCTCACAAGAACCTCTCCCACTCCAAATCTTTTATATTTCCAAGATCTAGCTTATGCTTGACAATTTGCAGAATTAAAAGTGCTTGAAATAGCTGTATGCTTTTGTTTGCCTTTAACTATTAAGTGCTTATGTTCATTTGCTTAAACTGATGTGAAAACATATAACAGTAAATACAATACAACAATATGCAATCACACATAACAACAATATAATTAGGAGTTCACCCAAACCTCTTGAGCTACGTCTCCGTGAGCTCTAGTCAACTCAACTAGGCTCTTTGGGATTATGGCTGAATTTTTTTACAAGCTCCACACTCAAATCCATTGGTTTACAACTGAACCTATGGGTTTAGAATACCATCTTATCCTGCTAGCTATCCATACTCTGCAGACATATCTAGGCTTATTTGGACTAGATTCCTTCAATCAGTGCTCTGAGCTATCTTGAGCTCTAGCTTGCACCAATTCCCTCAGAATTCTCTTATTGTCTCTAGAATTCCTTCTTCTGTCTTCAGCACACTTCGGACATCAGTAATAGCTTGACCATTTCGATCTCTTTGCTGTTCTAAACTTCATTATAGCATCATGGCTTTAGCTCTCAGCTCTTGGATCTGGCTCTCGGCTCTAACTCTAGCTCTGGCTCTCGGCTCTTGGCTTTGGCTTTGGCTCTCGGCTCTGGCACTGGCTCTAGCTCTAGCTCTTGGCTATGGCTATGGTTCTTAGCTTGGGCTCTCACGAGCTTCTGGTTTTGCTTGACCTCTAAGTGACCCTCTGCTCCTGAGTCACCCTGACTCTGGACTGCCCTCCTAGCATATATTGAGATTTCCCTTTGGATTCCTCAGCATTCAAAAATATCTGGGCTTCTCCAGGTTGCCTCTGCACATTACTCTACATGTGCCTCCCAGGTCTCTCGCTCTCTGTGTTATCTGCATTGTTATAACACATTAGCGACCTTCCAAAAACATGGAAGACTGATCGTTTTCCCGAAGGATCCATTCCTCTCAGTGCCATCATTCCTCTGCAGCTCTTCGGCTTTTTCTACTCCCTGTGGATCTACTTCTAGCCCCTCTGGCTATGTGGCTCTGTGTCTAGCCATCTGGCTTTTTGGGTAGCGGAGGTCCCGCATAACAGTTTTGGGGCTTTGAACCTATAAATTAGGATGAAAACATTGTAAAACTCCGAAATATGCGGAGTGCAAAATGTAATAGATCGAGTCAAAGGGTTGTCTGCCCAAGAAATAATATAGAATAATAGGATGTAAGTCGACTTTCCCATGGTCTGTGGACCATGGGAATGTATAAATAGAGCGAGGCTCTAAGGGTAGAAGGTAGCTTTTTGGTATGTACTTTTGGATCTGGAATGTAATGGGTTTTTGAAGAACGAAGTCTTGAAGCGTCTGTAAGTTTGAGTCAAGGGTGTTGGTAGGTAGATAGAGGCTCTGCAGCTATGTGCACATAGGCCTAGTAGAGTTCGTAGCTGTGTGCGCGGACCCCTGCAGCTGAGTGCGCAGGGTGGATCTGGATGTATTGGTGGAAGAATTGAATAAAGATAAGTTGATTCTGAAATTTTGTGTTAAATCTGAATTATTGTGGATCTGGCTAATTTATGGTTGATATAACTGTTTGATCTATGTGCGTATGCTTATGTTATGAGTTTATGCAAATCTATATCTTTTCTGGGTGTGCGAACTGGTTATTTCTATTAAATGTTTGCTTAAAGACCATAAAAAGTAGATCTAATCTATAACAGCGCATTAATAAGTATTAAGGATTTTCCTGGGTCCGGATCTACGCGGAGCAGAGTGGCGCGAAGCCATAAAATGGTGTGCGAACCTTCCAGACCACATCAAGACATCCCAAGGGTGTGGAAACCTGGTTCTAGCACCCTCCCCTACTACCTCGGGTGAGACCTCAGACCGCGCTCTGCAGGCTGGTGCCAAAAGGGCCAGTAGCTGCGAGATTTGTTTGGCTAAATAACTCTTACGAACCTAGGTCAGGCCCCTATAATCCAACAAATGGTTCCATTTCCAGGACCGAGATCTGCCTAAGGGGTGTTTGATGTCGGAACACTAGAATCCTACAAAGAAAGATATTGAAGATTGATTGGATCAGGATCAGTATGGGTTTATAGAACACCGACGCGCAAGCCAAAGGTTAAGAATGACGAGTGCGATCCAACTACCGGTATTCAAAGGAGAAGGAAGTGAAGATCTAAAACAATTTTGGTTCGTGGTAATGGTGGTATGGGAAGCGCATGGAGTTATAGATGATAACATCAAAAAGGATACCCTAGTCAGCGCGTTGCAGGACCAAACGCTGACATGGTATATAAAGTACCCAAGCCATAACCCAAATGCGGGAACAACGGAGATCCGAACCAAATTAAAAAAGAATTTAGCCGGCTGAAATCAGAAACATAGTCGATCATAGGGTTCAAGGAAATTGCGATGATGCCTGGTGAAACTTCGTGGGATCTAGATTAGAGATTGAAAAATACAATCCGTGAGGCAAACATGACGTTGTTGGATGCACAACACTGCGCGTGGTTTGTGGCGTCACTGACGCCACATCTGAGGATGGCTCTATCACAGCAAAAGATTTCAACCCAGGTTGAAGCATTAGAGACAACAATGAGGTTGCACGAAACTCCGATATAGGATCCGGGGTTGGGAGTTCAGCAAATCCACGCGCAAATACAAAACCTATGTTTAGAAATGCAAAAGTTAAAACAAGAACAGGCACCCCACCCAGGAGCCCGTGAGGAAGTATGGTGTATAAGGTGTAGAATCCAGGGTCATGATAAAGATCATTGTCCAGTGTTTGCGAACTATGAGGTAGCGGGGGGACCAACACCGTTGCGACCAGAGGCACAGGCAGGGCCAAGTGCAGCGCTCGCACTCTGGTGCGTGATATGTCAGGAGGGAGGAAAGCATGCCACAGACAACTATCATCTATTACAGAACATGAGACAACCCCCCCAGCGGCTATTTTGCAACTTTTGCAAATCGGTGGGCCACGAGGAACAAGACTGCTGTAGTTATCAATTATTGATGGACTAGTCACCTACCTACAGAATGCATATTGAAGTGCAAGGTCAAGATCCAGCTACGGCGATAGTGTGCGGTGGGTTCCAGGGATGTGGACGAGGATGGGGAGGAATGGGGCCAGGAAGGGGTCGCGGGCAGATCATCTGTTACAACTGTAGAGGACCAGGTCACTACTTGTAAGGTTGTACCAACCCGACCAGAATATCATGCCCTTACTGCGAACAATTCTATCACGAACTAATAGATTGCCCCACACTGATAGCGCAGATTCGTGAGAAAAATACAGCACAACCTACAACGACATAGAACGTCTAGATGATGAGGTCTGAACCGTGCGAAGAAGATCCCAACGTAAATATGGTGCTCAGAAGTGGCACGGTCACAGGAGAGGATAAGGGGAAACCAACCAAGGAGGATGCAGAATTTCACAAGGAGACAAGTCTAGAAGCTAGGAAGAGCTTCACGGAGGTCTCTACCCCAGGTAGTAGGGATCAATCTGAGCCAGAAAGGGATCCCTCGATGCTGACCACCTTTTTAGAGACATGCATGAAATTGCATCACAAAAACATAACGGTTAAGGGCTTACAAGAATTGATAAATAGGTGCGCAAGGTCAAGTGAACCTCGCATGGTCCAAAAATTGGGAAAACATGCATTGCGGACTAGGCGAGAAATGTAGTTAACAAGCAGATTGGTGACTATGAGATGGATCATATCATTCTAGATTTGGGCTCAGATGCAAATGTACTACCTAAACAAACGTGGGATCGCATGGGCAAGCCCACACTGTAATGGTCTCCTATTCAATTAAGGATGGTGAATCAATAGAAGATCCTACCCATGGGAAGATGACAAGGGATTACGGTAGATATAGAAGGCATAAGCACCCAGACAGACTTCGAGGTAATGGAAATTGTGGATGAAAGTAGCCCTTACCCTACATCATTAGGAATAGACTGGGCCACTGATATGAATGGAGTTATTAATTTAAAGAAGAGGAAAATGATCTTTGAGAAGAAGTCACTCCGCATAGTCATTCTGCTAGACCCGGCTGAAGGACCGCTTTACACTGAACCCGTGTGCGACGAAGGAAGTGATGATGAATTAGATTTTATTTACAAAATCATTGCACGACATCAAGTGTGGGACAATCCGACAGTGGAAGGAAGAATACCATGGGGGCATGCAGAATCCTACACCGAAGATTCAGATGAATAAGAGAATCGATGGCATAACCGGTTGAATGGAGTAACCACGTTAAACTACAATATGGTGACTAAATCGCTGTGTTGCGTTAGAGCTCAGGATCATGAACTACTGATGTATAATAGGCTAACAATAGTGGATGAATTCTTGATCAAATTTGAAAGCACGGTACCAGAGCACTAATGGTTTGATGCATTGAAATGGGTATTGTGCGTGACGCCTGCGTGTTGGTGGGGCACACATGAAGGAACCTTCAAAAATTGGTGCGCCTATAGGCGCATGATGTAGATAATATTTGGGAGATCGGAACTACGCATAATGGAGAAATATGATGGACCTGATTATCCACACATGAATCTAACCAGATGGGTCCAAGCCTATAGAGAACAGCCTCAACCAGAGTGGGTACACTTATTTTATCATACCCTAGACGTCATTCCAAGGAACTGGTATACTGAAACAGAGCTCCAACATGGCACAGCCGCATGGGATATCTTGCACGAAGGGTTTCTATGAACATTCCTATTTGAGGATCAATGGATGGATACTATGGACGACGCATTGCAGGTGGTGAAGGCCACTATTTTCAAAATACCATTGGAACCAGAAGAAATTGTGTAGCCAGACTGGTCGCGACAGTTGAGCCAGGCCCTGGAATGTTACAATGTGTAGGTAGAAGATGATGAGGACGACCCTAGAAACACCAATATTCCATAAACAAAGGGGAGTCGCGAGGTGTGCAGACCAGTAATCGAGGATCCAGCCATCACCGCGTCACTGAAAACGAAACAAGTAAACATCGGAACAAAGGAAGAGCTGAAGTATGCAACACTAGGAGACTATTGGGACGATGCCACAGTGGAAAAGGTGGTCGAGTTGCTTCGAGAATATCAAGATTTATTCCCCACAAAAATCACGGAGTTAAAAGGGATCCTCGGTGACCTGGGAATGATGAAGATAACCCTGAAGCCAGATGCAAAGCCAGTTAAGCAGCGACCTTACCGGTTGAATCCAAAATACAAAGTGAAGGTCCGTGAAGAGTTGGACAAGATGCTTGCAGCAGGAATAATTGAACCGGTAGAGGATTCTGACTGGGTAAGTCCTATGGTTGTGCAAGAGAAGAAACAAAAGGGTGAAATTCGCATCTGCATCGATCTCAAAAAGCTCAATGATGCATGTGTCAACGATCCCTTTCCGACGTCATTTATAGACGAGGTACTGGAAAATGTGGGAGGATAGGGAGCCTACTCCTTCACAGACGGTTTCTTGGCTCACCACAAAATCAAGATCATGCTAGAGGATAGGAGTAAGACAACTTTCACCACCGAATGGGGCTATTTTTAGTATATGGTGATGCCCTTTGGACTAAAGAATGCGCCAACGATATTCTCCCGCGTTGTGGTAGCTGCATTCAAGGAATTTATACACAAGTTCTTAGAGGTATATCTTGATGATTGGACCGTATTTGGGCTAGTTAAGAAACATACCACGAGCTTACAGTTAATGCTGGATACTTGCCGATGGCACTAGATTGCGCTAAATTTGAAGAAGTGTACTTTCCTCATCCCCTTCGGGAACCTGCTCGACCATGTGTTTTGTAAGAAAGGTCTGATGGTGGATCCGGTGAAGATCATTGTCATACTCAATTTGTAAGCGCCACGAAGTGTCAAAAAACTGCACGCCACACTGGGACACATTGGTTACTATTGGAAGTTCATAAAAAGCTACGCGCAGATCATGACACCAATGGAACAGTTGCTAAAGAAGGATGCTACTTATTTCTGGAATGAGGAATGCAACAAAATTCTGGAAACGCTTAAGGAAAATATGGCATCAACCCCTATATTGGTCTTTCCGAAATGGGACATCGAATTTCATGTGCACGTTGATGCGTCGTGTATCGCATTGGGTGCGGTACTCACTCAAGAAGGAGTGGAGGGAATTGATCATTCGATCACGTTCACAAGTCAAAGATTGTCAAAATCTGAGAAGAACTACTCTACTACTGAGCGAGAAGGATTGACGATGGTATACGGGCTCCAGAAGGACCGCCACTATCTGCTCGGAGGACAATTTAAGATATATACCAACCAATCTGCGCTAAAATACTTAGTGAATAAGCTTGTGTTGGCGGGGCGCATTTGTAGGTGGCTGCTATTATTTCAAGAATATGATTTCAAAGTCATCGTAAAGCCAGGACGTATAAATGCAGGCCCAAACCACCTATCTCGAATTGAGAACGATGAAGAGCTCACAAACTTGGAGGAAGGACTACCAGATGCACAACTGTATGCAGTGCACGTCTGTTGTGGCTAGCAACAACCCCCCCTTTTCATTTAAGTGTTGTCCAAAATACTAAATGAATGGGGACCCTTAGTTAAAACTTTAGGAAAAGCAAGAGTTTCCTTTCTTCAAAATAAGGTTACCATCGTAAGCTTAGGAAGATCTTTTGAATACTTTAAAACCTAAGTTTATGATAAGAAAAATCTTTAAAAAGTCCCATCATAAAATGACAGAAAAACACCTCCATTTGGGTATAATCCTGGTATGTGCAAGATTCTCGTACTAAAGCGATATATCGCATCGTAATAAGGTAATGCCAATGAGAAAGTCTTCAAGATTTTCCGATTTGCGATAGACCCGATCGCAAGATCGCATATCGCAAGGAATGAGTTAACAAAATATGGCAAGCATAAAACTTCTGCGATCTGCGATGTGTGCGATATCGCGATAAAGCGATGGTTGTGATATTAAGCCAAATCAACTCTGTAATGTTTTATTTGTGCGTAGGTGCGAGAGCGCGATGGTGCGATAATGCGATGTCGCGATCTGGCGACGATTGCGAACCAAATTGCAAAATCACTCCATCACGAATCTTTCGGGCGCACTATTCAAGAAAAACCACTTACCATACTCTGACTTAAGATCATGCGCTTTTAATGATAATAAAAGAATTAAGTTGTCATCTATTAAATGTAGACGCGTGCTTTTGCAAAGAATTACTTCATGTAAGGTGGCATATTTGATATATCTGCTGCATTTAAGACTCTCCCATCACCTTTCTTGATCAATCATTTCCATTTGTGAGCTGCAGGAACGAAGAACGAAGGGCGATACCAAGCCATACACAGGAAGAAATGGGAAAGAAAAGTAAGGCTCAGGGCTCTGAGGTGAAGGAGATGGCACCTTTATATACAGACACAGCTTGTAATAGAGATGTAGGGATATCGACGTGGGAAAGCATGTACAGACTGCTTGAAGAAGAAAACCCCAGAATAATGAAGGTTACCGCTGTCACAGATTCACAGGGCTCTTCCGAAGCATCCTTAGAAGAACTAGCGTGCTCATTCCTTCATCGGATAGCAGCAAGGCCTAAAATTCTCCCATATACGGATATGATCAAGTGGATACTTGACAATGCAAAAATGAACGACAGACAGTTCAAGGTTCAAGGACATGGGCTCATCGGGTCATTCGCTGCACAAGACTTAAAGCTCATGTATCATCTTCCTGAACCGCAGGCGACTTACAATGCACAATTCATTAAAAAAATTGTGGTGGAGAACCCAAACCTATCAGAGACCACTAAAGATTGGTCCAGAAAAGATGAACCGCTCAAAAAGGATAAAAACGGTATGTACAGCACTGGTTCCATCACCTCTCCGTATTGTTTTGCTGCGGCCATGCTTTGTAGATTATTTGGGATGCCAGATATCAATAAGTTTTCGTCTGAATGGTTACCATTGATTGATGCTGCCACAAAAGCCGTTATTATGGATTGGGCCAAGATCTTTTCTGATAACCTATTCACGGCTATTATCAATTACCGGTCTAAGAGATCCATGGCTCAAAGGATATATCCTCCTTTTTACCTATCCACATATGTTATGGATTCTATTTGTTATGTGTCTAAATTTCCCTCTATGGGTTGGAAATGGACAACAAAGGACCCATTACCCATCCATGTTTATCATAAGATATTATGGGATTCTCAATTCATTCCACATTTCTACCAAATTTGTCATGGGCTTATCTTACCCATGTATAGAATGATGTATGATAAAGAACCCCCGAGGTGCTCACCTGAGGCACAGATAGATATCATCCCCATCGCAAGATGGTTTGGAGAAGAATGGTTCACCTATATTAGAGTATTTGGAAGCATCGTCCCTCCTCATGTCCTACCTTTGTATATTCCTAACAAACTGCTGGCTCGAGAAATTTCATATCAAACTTGTTCAGAAGGCAGCCAAACCAAAGACCTAAAAGACAAAAAGAAGGCCATATGGCCCCAGTTTCCTGTAGCTTGTGGGGCATTTTCATTGTTCGATGTAGGTCACGCGTTCGGAGAATATGACGTGTCTACAATTATTTGAATTCCCGACAAGGCCATTTGACCCAAATGAAGTTGCCCAAGATTTCACAACGAACGTCAAGATAAAAGTATTCGTTGGAAAGAAGGATTTATTTGATGATTTATTTCAGAATAAAAGCTCACTCCAGGAAATTTTGTGGGAAGCTCAATCGCGATTGTCTCTAGATGACCTCCAAAAATTCATGGTATACAGGGAAAGAAGACTAGCCACTCTTCCTCTAGAAATGCTGCAACTACTTGTCAGAGAACCTACTCCAAGCATTAGCCTTAGTGGGAATTCAAGCGCTTCCAGATCTAAATCTAAGCTGGACGAGAGATGCCTGAGCATTCTAAAAAAATCTGAAAACAACCAAGATAGAGGCGAAGAGTCAGCTAAGGACACCGCTCAGTCAATGGAATTTCCACAGCAGCAAGTTATCGTCTCCCCGTCAAGAGATGTCCCCCCTCTCATCATTGAAGCACCACCCGTCACAACAGAATTAGACAAAGAATGGGAAACCTTCAACGAACTGATCAATATTGAAGGACAGGCCCCAAAAATACCTGTGAGCAATATACAGGTAGCACAAGAAGTGGGCTCAGCGTTGCTCTTCCACGAGTGGGACAATCAAATCAGGGAGGCAGAACAAGCAGAATGTAAGCAGAAGGCGCAAGAAAAGGAAAAAGCGGTCCAAGCACTAGACAGGTTAAATTGGGAGTGTTACTGGGCATACTTGGTGAAGCCGCATAGTCAGCAAATGACTGTGAAATGTATCATAAATGCGGCCGAGAAAGTAGTGCTAGCTCTCATAGATTCTATTTTCTCATCCCAGCTCAAAGCAGAAGTCAGCCAGCTGACTCTCCTCAAACCCATGATGAATGCATGCAGTTTTAAGGATCAGATTCAGAAGTAACTTTATTTAGAATGTTGTTTTTTCTTTAAAATTAGATTAGAAAAAGGACGGTCATTTGAAAATCGCATCCTAAATTTTGTAAATAAAATATTATTAGAATTAGGAAGTAGTATTTTAACCCTTCTCATGCATTTGGAGAAGGGTCCATAAATTTGTCAAAAACTTGTCCTCAGAACATGCACTTCTGCACCCTCAGAGGAGGTTTTGATGAATGGATGGATCGAGGTTTATTAATGTTTGCATTTGATATCTGCTACTGATGTTGCACTTCTGTACTCTTAGTAGATGTTAGAACAAGTAGAGATAAATCATTTTTGCTTGAAGCTTATGAGTAGGACCAGTCATAAATGGTACTTTTATCTCTTGGCCATTTCTGCTTATATTCTTAAAGTGATATACAATTTTAGTTGTTTATATGTTATTGCATGAATGCATGAGTTACCATTTGGCACTTTTGTATGGTGGAGTCATTTATTTATGTTTGATATATGAATAACTTATTATGCGATATGTTGTTCACAACTGTTTTGCCTAACTTTTTATGCAAAGTGGTTCATCTTAATTGATCTCCATTCTTATGATAGCTGAATGATCTTTATTACCAGTTATTGTTTGAAATCTCTTTAGATCGCATAATAGAAGAAATATACACCAGGTTAGCATAGATTAGATGTGATGTTTTCATTAGATTACAATAGCATAGAATTAGATTAAAGTAGCTTAGATTAGAACTCTTAGATCAGCATCATCCAACTTTGCACACACACACACCCTTAGATTGGGAAACTGGTCCCATTATCCCCAGTCGGACCCCCTATACCAAACGGATAAGGAGCTGCCAACCAAGGTCCGAACTGGGTGGGTATCCCCCTTGTTGTCGACCCGATTTTCGAGGCCTCAACATGTTTGGTGCTAGAAGGAGGGCCTGAACATAGTGTCTGTAGGAATGGTTTCAAATCGTAATCATTTGAATTAGGATGGCTGCTCACAAACTTCCCATTTGGAGTTGCATCCATGTTCGTGCCTATTCCAACACTCCACCTGAAGTGGTAAGACTCTTGTCTCAGGTAAAATTCAATGGTAAGAATAATTGTTCCGCTTTTAATCATGCTCTTCAATTTATTCAAAGAGTTTCAAGTTTGAACGTTCAAAGAATCGATGAAGGCGTTTTATGCAGAATTTTTACTCTTACATTCACGGCGGAAGCTAGAAAATGGTGTAGAATCCTCCCAGTTTCCTCAATTCACAGCTGGGACCAATTTGTCAAAGCTTTCATCTGTAAATTTGATTGCTATGATTATGATCAGGTATATGATGATATTGAGTATCTACGAAAAGAAGATGAATCTGTTAGGGATTTTAATATGCGATTTCATCTTGATTGTCTAAAATATGATCTTGAAAATGAACTCATGAATGAAGAATCTTCAGATTATGCTGAGCATTCCCTACCTCCTATGTCTGATCCATCAGAAATTAGTTCGAGTCTTGTTTTATTTTCTTCTAATAGGAATGAAAATTCCAATTTAAATGTGCGAATCACTCATGATGAAGAAAATTCCCAAAGCTTAGGAAACATGCCTGCTCTAACGCAAGAAGATAAAAGCGAAGATGTTGCAAGAAAGCTTGCCTTGGAACTAGAAGACAACTTGGAGACAAGGTTCGATAATATCATCGCAAGTCAACAAATGCAGACACCAAGGTTAGAACAACAAATTAATTCTCTTTCGGAAAATACAAACACGCAAAGGTATGATCTAAAGCCCGATGTCTACGGTGAATGTGATGAACAAGAAATTTTTCACGATGATATTTTCAAATGCATTGTTCCGGAATCGCATTTTTCTCTTTATCCTGATGTATTTAGTGATGATAATTTTTTCCCCCTCAGTATTAATGATATCTCAAAAAGTACAGAGGATTATTCAAATGAATCACCATTAGGTTTTCAAAATAAAGAGGCAGCTATAGAACATCCTTTGGTCATTAATAAACAAGAACGACTTGACCTTCCTTTTCTGAAAATATTGGATGAAAAAGAAAAATCTAGAGGGACCTGTAAAGTCATTTATGATAGCTACTATGATGATGATAATGACGTTGATTTATCTCAAGTAACTCAACAGAGCACAGATAATGAGAGATATTCTAATTCAAGAATCATATCAGTCGATCCTCATTCTAGAGCGACAGATCATTTGCATGATTTTACTATCCAAAACAATATCCCGATCTATGATTCGTATCATGAGCAAACCCCTATGCCTGTTCCCAATCATAACATGTTTTCTGAATCACAAGACATAATTCGAAACTACTCAAATCCCATAATTCTGGCCAGCTCTTGTGAAGAAGAAGATATTTCATGTCAATCCCAGTTGTGCTGTAACATTAGCTGTACAGATAATCATTGCATTCTTTTTCGCTTGCACTCATTTTGTACAAAATCGGATTGTATTTTAAATTTTCAGACTTTTGATAGATTACTATGGTATATTGAGCACCTTATCAAAGAACATTCGAAAGATGTATTACCATTTTGGAAAACTAAATTGTGTCAAGGAAATACAGAACTTTTTCAATTCCACGATCAATCAATATCAGCCTTCCAGAAAAAACTTCTGTGTCATCCAAAACATCATCAACAAAAAAAAGTATTTTTGGAAATTTGCCAGCAATTCGCGTTAATTGATAAATCTCTTTCCAAATATTTCCATCTATTCTTCATTGATTTGTTTAGTGATTTATATGTGGAAACTTTCCTTTTACGAGAAATTGCTAAAAGCTTGACTTTTACGCATAGTAGATTACAGGCCATTAAAACTAAAAAATCATATTCGCAATCTGGCTTGTCATCTTTCCTATTACATGATCACCAATCCATAACAGAAATTCATCCCGATTTTTATGATCCAATAGGTATCCAATTGGACAAAAGATTTCATAAGAAAGAAATTTCAGGCGAAATTCCAACTGAAGTTACACTTTCTAATCCTACATCCAATATTCATAGTCCAAGAAAAGTTTTATTCTTAACACTAATGTTTAAAAGGTACATACGTGTAGGAATAAAAATGAAAAGATGGTTCCACTGGAAATATCATTTTACCTAGTTAATTTTTCTGTTTATAGTTAGAATAGGAGTAGGGGTAGTTTAGCTAGGTTGTTAAGTGGATAATTTAGTTTTTAAATATTGATAGGCAAAATAAGAGAAGAAATTATCCCTATAATGTACATAATCCAAGGGAATAGTTACCTCTCATTTCTTTAAATATTCTCCTCCTTAATAAAATTTGCCTGTGGTCAACAGTATTTGACATTTACTAAAGACACCATTTCTCTATCAGATTTTGAACTTCTGCTCGTATAAATAGCAAATGTTTTGGAAACTTGATCCTTATTATTAATAGATACAGTTAAAAACTTTAAACCAGATATGATACTAGTTTCAACTTCCAAAAATTTGACGAAAGCAATCTTAGTGAAGAAATTGTTTTATATCAGTAAAATGAAAGGTATCAATAACAAAATGAGGATTCCCTGTAGATCAGCCATGTCCAAAAAACTCTATTATTGTCATCCAGGGCTTTCTTAAGGAAAAAAATGACTTCCTCCCTGCTAAAGGAAATCGCAACATTTAGAGAAACGACCCAAGGATACACTATATCTTGAAGAATAAGAGGTCTCATCACGAGCCGACTTATCATGATCACAGATATTATAACTTTGCTGACTTTGCCAAACACTGTCCACCAAAACAGGGCAATGACTCAAGATTATTGAAATCAAAAGACAAGGGGTCTCATCACGAGCCAGCTTGTTCAGCGAAAGTGTAAATCAAGTGAATGACTGTGTCATAATTTGGCTACCAAACCAAGACATTGTTCTTTAAGAATAAAAAAGGAAAAAGTGTCAATATGGGTTTTTCTTTGAAAGTTGTATATCACCTTAAGCAGGATAAAGGATCATTACTGGATAATAGGTAACCTTGTCGAGGCTATGAACGCCTGCTGGCAGCAGAGGCTCTACTGCGACAAATGATCATATTTAAAAAAAAACTGGTACACGGGGAAGACCTTATTTTATTTTTTACAAGACCAAGTAATGGCTGATGTAAATGCAAGGACCAGCTGAGGAAGCAAATAATTAAAGTAGAAAGAGGTTGGAACGAAATGTCGTTGATAGTCTGGGGTATAATACACTTTATCTTTTTATAATAAAGTTTAATTTTCCAAAAAAAAATTGTTTTGGAAATTTGAAAATTTCAATAGAAAATCAGAGATAACTGGTTCTCCCAAGTGAATCGCCAATTGTTGTGGCCAGCAACAACCCCCCCTTTTTCATTTAAGTGTTGTCCAAAATACTAAATGAATGGGGACCCTTAGTTAAAACTTTAGGAAAAGCAAGAGTTTCCTTTCTTCAAAATAAGGTTACCATCGTAAGCTTAGGAAGATCTTTTGAATACTTTAAAACATAAGTTTATGATAAGAAAAATCTTTAAAAAGTCGCATCATAAAATGACAGAAAAACACCTCCATTTGGGTATAATCCTGGTATGTGCAAGATTCACGTACTAAAGTGATATATCGCATCTCAATAAGGTAATGCCAATGAGAAAGACTTCAAGATTTTCCGATTTGCGATAAACCCAATCGCAAGATCGCATATCGCAAGGAATGAGTTAACAAAATATGGCAAGCATAAAACTTCTGCGATCTGCGATGTGCGATATCTCAATAAAGTGATGGTTGCGATATTAAGCCAAATCAACTCTGCGATGTTTTATTTGTGTGTAGGTGCGAGAGCGCGATGGTGCGATAATGCGATGTCGCGATCTGGCGATGATTGCGAACCAAATCGCAAAATCACTCCATCACGAATCTTTCGGGCGCGCTATTCAAGAAAATCCACTTACCATAATCTGACTTAAGATCATGTGCTTTTAATGATAATAAAAGAATTAAGTTATCATCTATTAAATGTAGACGCGTGCTTTTGCAAAGAATTACTTCACGTAAGGTGGCATATTTGATATATCTGCTGCATTTAAGACTTTCCCATCACCTTTCTTGATTAATCATTTCCATTTGTGAGCTGCAGGAATGAAGAACGAAGGGCGATAGCAAGCCATACGCAGGAAGAAATGGGAAAGAAAAGTAAGGCTTAGGGCTCTGAGGTGAAGGAGATGGCACCTTTATATACAGACACAGCTTGTAACATAGACGTAGGGATATCGACATGGGAAAGCATGTACAGACTGCTTGAAGAAGAAAACCCCAGAATAAAGAAGGTTACCGCTGTCGCAGATTCACAGGGCTCTTCCGAAGCATCCTTAGAAGAACTAACGTGCTCATTCCTTCATCGGATAGCAGCAAGGCCTAAAATTCTCCCATATACGGATATGATCAAGTGGATACTTGACAATGCAAAAATGAACGACAGACAGTTCAAGGTTCAAGGACATGGTCTCATCGGGTCATTCGTTGCACAAGACTTAAAGCTCATGTATCATCTTCCTGAACCGCAGGCGACTTACAATGCACAATTCATTAAAAAAATTGTGGCGGAGAACCCAAACCTATCAGAGACCACTAAAGATTGGTCCAGAAAAGATGAACCGCTCAAAAAGGATAAAAACGGTATGTACAGCACTGGTTCCATCACCTCTCCGTATTGTTTTGCTGTGGCCATGCTTTGTAGATTATTTGGGATGCCAGATATCAATAAGTTTTCGTCTGAATGGTTACCATTGATTGATGCTGCCACAAATGAAGTTATTATAGATTGGGCCAAGATCTTTTCTTATAACCTATTCATGGCTATTATCAATTACCAGTCTAAGAGATCCATGTCTCAAAGGATCTATCCTCCTTTTTACCTATCCGCATATGTTATGGATTCTATTTGTTATGTGTATAAATTTCCCTCTATGGGTTGGAAATGGACAACTCAGGACCCATTACCCATCCATGTTTATCATAAGATATTATGGGATTCTCAGTTCATTCCACATTTCTACCAAATTTGTCATGGGCTTATCTTACCCATGTATAGAATGATGTATGATAAAGAACCCCCGAGGTGCTTACCTGAGGCACAGATAGATATCATCCCCATCGCAAGATGGTTCGGAGAAGAATGGTTCACCTATATTAGAGTATTTGGAAGCACCGTCCCTCCTCATGTTCTACCTTTGTATATTCCCTGACAAACTGCTGGCTCGAGAAATTGCATATCAAACTTGTTCAGAAGGCAGCCTAACCAAAGACCTAAAAGACAAAAAGAAGGCCATATGGCCCCAGTTTCCTGTAGCTTGTGGGGCCTTTTCATTGTTCGATGTAGGTCACGTGTTCACCAAAGTGGAGAATATGATGTGTCTACAATTATTTAAATTCCTGGCAAGGCCATTTGACCCAAATGAAGTTGCCCAAGATTTCACAACGAACGTCAAGATAAAAGTATTCGTTGGAAAGAAGGATTTATTTGATGATTTATTTCAGAATAAAAGCTCACTCCAGGAAATTTTGCGGGAAGCTCAATCGCGATTGTCTCCAGATGACCTCCAAAAATTCATGGTATACAGGGAAAGAAGACTAGCCATTCTTCCTCTAGAAAAGTTGCAACTACTTGTCAGAGAACCTACTCCAAGCATTAGCCTTAGTGGGAATTCAAGCGCTTCCGGATCTAAATCTAAGACTGGACAAGAGATGCCTGAGCATTCTAAAAAATCCGAAAACAACCAAGATAGAGGCGAAGAGTCAACTAAGGACACCGCTCATTCAATGGAATTTCCACAGCAGCAAGTTATCGTCTCCTCGTCAAGAGATGTCCCCCCTCTCATCATTGAAGCACCACCCGTCACAACAGAATTAGACAAAGAATGGGAAACCTTCAATGAACTGATCAATCTTGAAGGACAGGCCCCAAAAATACCTGTGAGCAATATACAGGTAGCACAAGAAGTGGGCTCAGCGTTTCTCTTCCACGAGTGGGACAATCAAATCAAGGAGGCAGAACAAGCAGAATGTAAGCAGAAGGCACAAGAAAAGGAAAAAGCAGTCCAAGCACTAGACAGGTTAAATTGGGAGTGTTACTGGGCATACTTGGTGAAGCCGCATAGTCAGCAAATGACTGTGAAATGTATCATAAATGTGGCCGATAAAGTAGTGCCAGATCTCTGTTGTGGTCACCAACAACCCCCCTCTTTGTTTGATATTAGCAATAACATCAAGCAAAGGGGGACCCTTAACAAAAATCCCAAAAATATTTTTATCAAAATTTTTGTATTTAACTCCCTAAAAGCTATATCGCATCGCAAAGAGAGAGTGAAGCGTTTTCCTATGCGCATAAATAAGCTGCAAAGAAGCGATGCGAAATTCATCGCATCACATATTTTGAAAGTGCCCTTAAAAGAAAAAAAAAGGAATCGCCGATGGCCGATATGCGACGTCGCATTTCGCAACGCACAGTGATCAAATGAAAAATGTGATATTGCGATCTGCGATATTACGACCTGCGATTTTGCGATTTGCGATCTGCGATGCGATGCGATATTGCGATTTGCGATTTGCGATCTGCGATGAATGAGACTATTAATTGCTGCGATGCGAATCGCAGAAACCACTCATCGCAAAGTTTCTTCGGCATGATCTGTAAACCCAAAATTGAGCGCGCACCTTAAGGGAAATTAATGATTGCACGCCTGAGTATCCAAGGATGATCGTGTTGCATTTTTCGAAGAGTCAAGTCATTATGAGTGTCATGATTATGTGTTCATTAGAACTTAAGGTTTTCATGTCAATCTTTTCGTCATTTCTCTTTTCCTTTGCGTAAACTGCAAGGAAGCAACTAATATAAATCTATATGCAGGAAACATCTAAGGAAAAGGGGAAAGCGCCAATACTAGAAGAACAGAGAGGAGATTCCTTCGCAGATGAATGCCGCATGCAGCAGGGCCGCGGATTCCAGAGTATCACTCAACAGACACTGATGAAAATAGACTATCCAAGACTCAGAGTCAAAGGCGCACAAAAGCAGCATGTTTGCAAAAGATCCTGAAGCTCAAACTGGGTAAAGCAAAAAGAAAAACGCTAAAGAGGGAGGACGCTCCAGAAAAGCCTGGAACAAAGAATGGAAGATTGTTCAGGCAACGAAATCCCTAACTCATTGAGTCATTCACACGGCCGGAAACCAAAATAGCAACAACACAATCAGTTTGAAAGAAATCTGGGTTATACTAAGTATACACACAGCAAATACACCCAGCCAGAGGAAGATTTTCAAAAATATCTTCTAGTTTGTCAGAAAGAGGTGCCAGCTTTTGTTATTTCTACTTTTATCGCTCGAGCAAAAGAAAAAGACAACCAGCCGACTCTTTCCAGGCGAACCTTGCATTGCTTACAGCACTAAGGAGCAGATACAAAAACGGTTAGAAATTAGATTCAATTTTTAGAAATAAATTTGTTTTAGTAAAAGGGCGGTCATTTGAAGCCGTTTCCTAAATTTGTGTAATTAAGATTAGTTAGTTAGTAGTATTTAACCCTTCTCATAGCATTTAGAGAAGGGTCCGGAAATTTGTCAAAAAACTTGTCCTCATAACATGCACTTTTGCACCCTCGGAGGGGGTTTTTGATGAATGGATGGATCGAGATTTATTTATGTTTGCATTTTAATGTCTACTACTGATGTTGCACTTCTGTACTCTTAGTAGATGTTAGAAGTAAGTAGAGATAAATCGTTATTGCTTGAAGTTTGTGAGTGAAATCAGTCATAAATGGTACTTTTATCTCTTGATTAATTTCTGCTCATATACTTAGAGTGATATACAGCTGAGTTGTTTATATGTTAATGTATGAAT
The DNA here is from genome assembly GCA_031772625.1 of Pinus tabuliformis. Taxonomy (NCBI): domain Eukaryota; kingdom Viridiplantae; phylum Streptophyta; class Pinopsida; order Pinales; family Pinaceae; genus Pinus; species Pinus tabuliformis. The sequence goes on from CM062804.1 coordinate 1,409,014,364, forward strand.
ATGTGGGTTACCATTTGGCACTTTTGTACGGTGGAGTCATTTGTTTGTGCTTGACATATGAATAAACTGTTATGCGATATGCTGTTCACAACTGTTTTGCCTAACTTCTTATGCAGAATGGTTTATCTTAATTGATTTATATTCTTATGATAGCTGAATGATCTTTTTAGATCGCATAATGAAAGAATTCTACCCCGGGTTAGTATAGATTAGATGTGTTGTTTTTGTTAGATTACAGTAGTATAGAGTCAGTTTAGAGTTTAGAATTAAATTAGCTTAAAAATTACCTCTAAATTAGCATCATCAAAATCTACACACACACACACATCCTTTAGATTGGGAAGCTGGTCCCATTATCCCCAGTCGGACCCGCTACACCAAACGGGCAAGGAGCCGCCAACCAGGTTCCGGACCGGGTGGGTATCCCCCTTGTTGTTGACCCGATTTCGGGGCCCTCAACATATTTGGCGCTAGAAGGAGGGCCCGAACTATGAATGGCAACTAAGTCAAAATCTAAATGCCATTCTGAGAGTAAATCACCCTCATCAACTCCCCCGACTTCTCCAGTACGGTTAAACCCGGAGTTAGAAGTCGCTCGAGTATCCACCGCTGCTACCTACCCTAATATATCAGACCAACTTATCATTGAACCCCCGGAAATTCAAACTTTGATTCGTAAACTCCAGGGATTCTCTATTTTTTCTCAGAAGTCTGATAAATCTCACAGCAGCGTGACTTCGCAGTACAATCCTGCTCATCCCCTGACCAGATTGAAGAGTGAGAAATTTGGTATTCAACCAAGTCAACTCCCTCTCCCTACTAGGAAAAGAGCAAGGAAAACACCACCAGAGTCTGACCATGAGACTCTTTCATCTACTTCGTCCATTTCAACACCCTCACCGCGAAGTCAACCACCCACATCCTCATCCCAAATCACTCATCCATCTTCCACAACACTTCCTCTTCAATCATCAAAGATCATAATACCTTCATCTTCTCAGCATCAGGGACCGTCTTCTGCACTCTCATTAACTAGCGAATCAACGATGGCTCAGTCTCCATGGAACAATCCTGGGGCGGTTTTAATGCCTCCACCCCTGAGCCCAATACCGGCCCATCCTGAGAAATGGCTACCTAAGTTCAATCCAGAAACAGGCATGCTAGCTGAAGATCATATCAATAATTTCATGCTTTCTGTTAATCTCAACGGAGTTACCAACGAGGATGTTGTCGTCAGGATTTTTCCTTATACAATGCAAGGAACAGCCGGGTCATGGTACTTTTCGTTACCTTCCGGGTCCATCACAAGTTGGGACACTTTTCAAAGTCAATTCCTCACCAAGTTTGGCGATGACAGATCAACAACAACATTGATCAATGACCTATCTAATCTTAAAGCTGAAGCTAGAGAACCCATTAAAGATTTCAATTTACGATTCAATAAGATCCTCAACAAAATTCCCGCTGCTTCTCAACCCAGCGAGGAAGTAAGATGTGAATGGTACATCACGGCCTTACCATCAAACTTGGCTATCTTCGTAGATAGGGAAAACAAGACAACCTTAGTTGAAAACTTAACTGAGGCGTTAGCAGTAGAAAAACGCGTAGTTGCCCTAGAAAAGAGATCTGCAATAGAAGAACGCAAATCTAAGAAAATCTCTTTCAAAGAAGACACCAAGAAGAAGCAAACGAAAGATCCTTTCGATATGGAAGGATTACAAAAGGTGTTAAAGGCCATGTCCAATGAGATGACTGACATAAGAAAACAAGTAGCAGAAACTTCTTCAAAAAAGCCCTACAGATCTTTTAAAAGAAATCCTCCCATGGAGGTGAAACCACCCAATGTTGTCTCAAACGTCGAATCTGAAGAAGAAGAAGAAGAAGAGAATACCATTGAAGGGCAGACCGATGATGAAGAAGTTGTGGAACTACAAGGAATGTGGGATTTCATCCTCCCACAAGAAGAGGATCAAGAAGCATTTCCTGTTAGCACACGAAGCAAAAATCAACTTGATCCTCCCCAAACTACCCCTAAACAGAAGGGCGCAAGCCCTGCAACAAAAGATAAGGTCGCATCAAAGAAAACAACTGCTAGAGCGACCCAATTTGGCCCAGTCCAATCAGATCAAGCACCTCCATCAAGAACACTGATAGTGTCGGATGAAATGGAGTATAACATTATCGATGACATGAAAAAGACTAGGCATAATATCACTCTTTACGAATTGAGCAAATTGAAACATCAACAGAAAATAATGATGAAAGAATTACATGCCGTGCCTACTACATCTTTACCTACAGCTGTAGCTTCCCACAACATGGGAAGACCTCCAACCAACATGATCAATAAGATTGATCCGAATGACATTGCCTTGATTGGAGGAAGGTCAAGATCCCATACTCCTCCTTTTCTTCTCACTTATGAAATTTTCAATAAAAACGTGCACAATTGCTTGGTCGATTCTGGTGCTTCAACGAATATTCTACCCAGATCAATATGTGCTAAATTGAATGTTCAGCCACAAAAATCCGAAGTGTGCATAGTTCAACTTGATCGATCTCAAGTCGAAGTGATTGGTGAACTTAACCAGGTGACCATAAGATTGTCGTCTAACCCGAAGTATGCCAGGTTATCGACATTCTAGTAGCTGATATCCCTGAATTTTATGGTTTAATTCTTAGCAGGGATTGGTCCGAAAAACTCCACGGATATTTCTCAACCGACTGGTCGCACATGTGGTTACCCTACAACGGTAAACCGAATCAAATAAAGGTTGAACGAGAGTTGCACCAAAAGTACATAGTGACAGAATTGGAAGGAGAGAACGAAGCAATAGCATACAACAACAGTATCATAGGCAATTACTCGGTAGATTCTTTCCTCGGCAATTTCAATGCTCACACCTCACCTTACTTAGAAAATTCAGTTTTGTCCCTGTTAGCGCTTGAGATTTCACCCTAGGCTGAGGAAGGTAAACCTTCAAGGCAACATCAAACCATTTCACCTCGTAGCTAGCCCTACGGGGTATGAGAAGGCTCTCTCCGGTCAAACTCAGTAGATCTTTCAATAGGATGAGCTGACCCAATTAGGAACACTGATATTAGGCTAGTAAACTAATAAGGAGGGTTGATTTAAAGTTTTTTGGGGTTTTTGGTGGCAATTGGAGGGAGTGCAATTCAAGGTGCGGGGATTGAGCTCAGTTTTTTGCAGGTGGGTCTTTGGGGCAAGGTAGGAGTTTGTGCTGATACCTTTAGCTGAGATGGATGATCAAGGAAGAAAAAAGAGAAGCTAAAGAGGGCAAACAATGACTTTGAATCCTCTCTAGACAGTGGAAAACATAAACATTAAACAAATTTGAAAGCTGAGCATGGCAAGCATGAATTCAAACTTTATCACTTCATTTGTTTAATTAGCAGCAGTAAAGAAAGGGATGGAACACATAAACACACTTAAAATTACAATAAGAGAACACACCATCAACACAAAAGTCCACAAGAATCCCAATGATGTCTGCAAAACCCTGGTCTTCCTTTTCCTCAAATTGCAGAGATACCAGTAAAATATACAATAGGAGCTTCTCCCTCAAGAGTCCAACCATGAAAATGAGTAAGAGAAGGCATAATATAGATGGTCTAACTCCTTTCCCCACCTCTAGGGGTCGAGCTCAGCTTCCTAGGAGCTGTTTCAACTAATTCTAAACTGAGCACTAGATAATAGGCAGTCAAAACAACTTGCCTCTAAAACCTAGGAAACCTATCCATGCATTAAATATTTACCATTTACATCAAGGAAACTTCTAGAAGTGTTCAAGGAGATTAAAAGTATCTAAGTGCTATGAAAATTACACAAAAATCCATCATTTACATGCCTCAAAAGTCAACCAAGATGAAAACAGTGTTTTGCTGGCCGAACTGGTCAAAACAGGCAAATTTCCCTGACTGGTCGCGCACATCACTCTGACTGGTCGCGCACATTCACATCTCTGTTTGAGGGCCTTCCCGATGTCCAAATCAGGTGCAAGATAGCTCGTTGGAAAGGTCTGCGAGTCTACTTTCCAACCCCACCATAATTTTTGAATTTGGAGTTGATTTGTCCCCTAAAAAGTCATTTCTCCCAAGACATCTTTCTGCAACTCAAAATAGGGGCAGAAAGTCAAAAATTGCATGTATTTTGAGCTTTTGGAAGCCCAAATCTCCATAAAATCTGAAACCCATCCATAGGCAAGTGTATTTTTGCATGAAAATTCCAAAAATGCAAAGTTTTCCCCGTTCTGAGTTGCCCCCATGTATGGTCGCGCGGGGGTGAGACCAGTCAAATGGCCAAAACCTGTAAAATTCCCAAAAATGCCAAAAATGCTTCAAAACTCTCAAAATTTCTTGAGTTTGCTGCTAGGAGGATGATAATGAGTATCATGGTGAGTGAGAGAAGCCTCGACCAAGATGCGGAGGGGATCGGGCCTCTTCTTCCTCTTACGGGCCTCGGACAACCTCCTTTGGAACATCTTCATTTTCGCCTTGCAAACATGCATCCTCGCCCAATAGTGATTCTTCATGTTCCGTAGCAGCCTCTTGTCCTCGTTTGCCTTCTCTAACAGCCTCTCGATCAATTTAGCAAGCAAGAGGGCGATTTGAGAAAATTTGAAGTGGTTTTGTGGAAGACAGTTTGACTAGTCGTGCACGGGCTTTGACTTGTCGCGCACAGCTCCTGAGTGGTCACGCACCTGAAAATGACCCAAATTCTCTGCAATTCGCCTCCTTTCGCCTTCTTCGCCCTCTCACTCTTCTTTGCAAGCTCTTAGATGCACAATGAGGGTGTTTTAGAGGGAATTTGACTCTTTATAAGCCCAATTTGAAAAAAATTACTTACCAAACCCACTTTCTAATGTTTTGTTTTGACATTCTCTTTAACACTGTTTTGAGTTTGCTTTGTCCTGAATTTGACTTTTTGGGTGCTTTAACTCCGTTCTTTTTGCAGGTTGACCATCTGATCGACTCTAGTGAGGAGACTAGGGTTATTGCCGGCATTTTGAAGAATTTTGAAAATTTCCTTATTTTTTGCAAAATTGACATGAGCTTGGCTTTAAAAACAAGGTTTTTAAATCCAAGGTATAAATGAGCTGTACCTGATGAAAATATCCATGAAACATATTTACATACCTCCTTCCGGCTTGCTGGGGACCCATGGACCTCTGACTCATGATCTTGCAATGACATTTGACCGAAACCCTAGACCTAAGACTTTGGACTTCAAGACAAAACAAAACAAGCGTGACACAAGTTCATTAACTGATATGACCTGATCCAGCAAAGCCAAGAAGGGAACAAGGACCAGCTCCTCCATCAGTTTTATGGCATGCCTAATGGAATGCAAAACTGACATCGATGAGACACCTACTTATGCATATGCAAAGAGTTTTTTGATCACTGATGGAGGGCATCATGACCGACACTAGCAGTCCCAAGTGGAAAATTTTTCCCAAACTGATGATTCAAAGTGTTTTAATTTTTTAGATAACTCTGTAAATACGTCTTTATTTTGGAAATTATATTTTGATGGCTATAAATCTAACGAGGGAGCAGGAGCAGGATGCGTTCTGATTAGCCCAGATGGAAACAAGATCATGCTTACATGCAGACTTGAGTTCGATTGCACAAACAATACAGTGGAGTATGAAGCCTTGGTGCAAGGCCTATACAAAGCAATCAGGTTGAATGTTAAGTATCTTCAAGTCTTTGGAGATTCTGAAATTGTCGTCAAGCAGGTACGTAACACCATACATTGCCTGTCAAGTCATTTAAAGCACTATCAATCTTTAGTTCAAGATCTGACTTCACATTTCGTAGCATTCAATATTTCGTCAATCCCAAGACTCCAAAATGCGAGCGCAGACCTGTTAGCTGACGTAGCCTCTAGACTTATTCCCTCCAAAGGTTTCAGTCCAGATAGGTTTTCAATAGAATTAATCTTTAGACCATCCATCCCTGACAACATCACCAACTGGAGAGTATTCAACGACGATCCAGACATTGTAAATTTCCTCACTTCTGAAGGCTCCTACTCAAATCAAATAATTGACGAAGACCATCATGATCACCAAATTCAGCAAAATAGCACTGATAATGCTATACCTAAATCAGTGGTTAAGTTAGAAGATTTATATGATTTGAAAAGTCGGTTTAAAAGGTCTGCCAATTCTAAACTCTACAGTTCAACTCTGAACTATGAATTAGTGAACCTAGGAACCGACCAGAAGCCGCAAAACGTTAATCTAGGCCATGGCCTAGCCCCTGAAGAAAAATCAGCATATATCCGTCTTCTGAGACAATACAAAAACGTTTTTGCATGGAATTACGATGAACTGAAGACATACAACACTTCTATCATTCAACACACTATCCCTATGATTGACAATGAAAAACCTGTCCAGCAGAAGCTCAGAAAAATCCACCCCAACTTAGAAAATCAGATAAAGACTGAGCTAAATAAATTGTTGAGAGCCAGAATAATTTTCCCCATCAGACACTCCAAATGGGTATCCAATATGGTGCCCGTTAGAAAGAAAAACGGAGATATCAGAATCTGTATTGATTTCCAGAATCTCAACAAAGCCTGTCAGAAAGATAATTTTCCCCTCCCACCTATGGAGCAAATACTACAGGCAGTAGCGGGCTCAGAATTAATGTCTTTCCTGGATGGATTTTCAGGATACAATCAAGTGTTGGTACATCCCGATGATCAGTTGAAAACCACATTCCGAACCAAATGGGGCACATACGCATATCGGAAGATGCCATTTGGTCTGATCAATGCCGGCGCTACCTTTCAGAGAGCCATGGACATCGCGTTTAAAGGTTTAGTCAATAAATCGGTAGTGATTTACCTGGATGATATAACAGTGTACTCCAAGAAGCGAAACGACCATCTCAAAGATTTGAAACAAATCTTTCAAAGATGCTTAAGGTATGGGATTTCACTTAACCCAAAGAAATCTTTTTTCGCATTAAGTGAAGGGAAATTGCTTGGATTCATAGTGTCGAAATCTGGTATTCACATTGAACCTGACAGAATCAAAGAAATTTCCGAAATATCCATGCCCCATAACAAAAAGGCCATGCAATCTTTCCTTGGACAAATCAATTTTGTAAAAAGGTTTGTCCCGGATTTTTCACGTATTATTTCTCCTTTACAAAATATGATAAAAAAGAATTCAAATTTTAAATGGGTCAAGATGAACACGAAGCATTCAACTTGATCAAACAAGCTATCATCAACGCTCCATCTTTAGCTACCCCAAATTTTTCAGAATCTTTTATCTTATACACTTTTGCCTCAGAGAAATCTTATGCTGCGATTTTAACTCAAACAAATCAAGAGAAGGCGGAAGCTCCAATCGCATTCTTTAGCTCGAACTTACAAGGTGCTGAACTCAATTATTCAGATGTGGAGAAACAAGCATATGCTGTTTTCAAAGCGATCAAATATTTCAGACCTTTCTTACTTAAGGCCCATACCAAAGTCGTAGTACCGTTTCCAGCGGTAAGAAACATGTTAGTACAGAAGGATGTGGGCGAAAAGAGAGCAAATTGGATTACCGCTTTACAAGAATACGATCTTGAGATCAAGCCAGCAAACATCGTAAGAGGTCAAGGCTTCTACAAAATGTTAGCTGGAGCATCGCAAATTCCTGAGAACTCATCTGAAGAGGTACATACATATGAGGTAAGCCTAAACGACGCAGAATCACTATATGCGGACACCATTTATTATCTTAAGAACGGGTATGCTCCATCACATCTGGATCACACCAAGAAAAGAGCTCTGAGATTAAAAGCTAAACAATACCAGCTCATAAATGATGTTCTGTTTAAAAGGAATTACGATTCTGTACTTCTTAGGTGTCTTGAGAAAACTGAAGCCGAAAAGGTTTTGCAGGAACTACATGATGGACCAGCAGGTGGACACTATGCTGGAGAAGCTACTGCGCATAAGATATTACGTGCAGGATATTATTGGCCCACGATGTTCAAAGACTCATACAATTACGTAAGGAAATGCCAAATCTGCCAGACTGCTGCAGGGAAACAAAGGAAATCGTCCATGCCACTACAGCCAGTTAACATCGAGCAACCATTCAGCCAATGGGGCTTGGACATAATAGGTGAGATCGTTCCTCACTCTTCTAAGCAGCATAGGTATATCCTCACGACAACAGATTATTTTACTAAATGGGTAGAAGCAGTTCCTCTCAAGACAATTAATTCTGAAAACATTATTGAATTCATAGATCAATTTATCATCACTAGGTTTGGATTGCCAACGGCCTTAATGTTTGATAATGCATCATACTTTTCTGGAAATGCAATGACTGAGTTTACACTTAAAAGAGGATTCAAACTGAAATATTCTGCCAATTACTATCCGCAAGGTAATGGGTTGGCTGAATCAACAAACAAAAACCTAATCAGGATTATTAAAAGAACAGTCGACCAAAACCAAAAGAATTGGCACAAAGCGCTGGTAAATGCTTTATGGGCAGATAGAATTACGAAGAAAGCTTCAATCGACACTTCTCCCTTTAATTTAGTTTATGGGAAAGAAGTGGTTCTTCCAACTCACTTAGTCATTCCCTCTTTGTCTTTAGTACAACACATCGATGAAGTATCTACTTCCTCCTTACAATTGAGACAAATGGAGATAATCAAACTAGAAGAACGACAAGAACAAGCTAAGAAAACCCATGCTCATCACCAAGTGCTAATAAAATCCTCTTTTGACTCAAACATCATAACCAAAAAAACCTTTCAGATGGGAGATTTAGTTTTGAAATGGGATAAGTCTCATGAAGAAAAGGGCAAACATACGAAATTTCAGAAGCTGTGGCTTGGTCCTTTTCAGATTGTAGAAGTCATAGGCCCATCGACGTTTGTGTTGCAGGATTTGGCAGGTAGAAGAGATTCTTTGCCTGTGAATGGACAGATTCTTAAAATGTATTTTCCATAGAAGATCATTCTTCTATTTTTTGTAGGATAGTTTTAGTTTCTTTTATTTTGTTTTTTTTTTCTTTTCTTTCTTATAAATAAAACCGGTTGTAAATGATCATTGAAAAGGATTCATGAAAGAGCACACCAACTCTCTATCAGATTTTGATTTCACTTGTACAAATAGCAAAACTTTTCGAAAAATCTGATTTTTATTATTGACAAATAGAGTTAACTTTAACCTGAATATGATATTAGTTTCAACCTCTCAAAAAACTTTGATGAAAACAACCTTTGGTAAAAAATTGTTTTATGTCAGCATAATGAAAGGTACCATCAGTAATAAAATAAATATTCTCTGTAAAGTTGTTGTTTTCAAACTCTATTATTGTCGTCCAGAGCTTTCTTAAGGAAAAACAATGACTTCCTCCCTGCTAAAGGAAACCGCAACATTCAGAGGAACAATCTGAGAAAACACTATATCTCAAAGAATAAGAGGTCTCATCACGAGCCGGCTTATCATGATCACAGATATTATAACTTGCTGACTTTGCCAATACTGTCTATCAAAACAGGGCAACGACTCAAAGATTGTTGCAATCAAAAGACAAGGGGTCTCATCACGAGCCAGCTTGTTCAGCAAAAGTGTAAATCAAGTGAATGACTGTGTCATAATTTGGCCACCAAACCAAGACATTGTTCTTTAGAGAATAAAAAAGGAAAAAGTGTCAAAAAGGATTTTTCTCTGAAATGTTGTAAATAACCTCAAGCAGGAAAAAGGATCATTGCTGGATAACATGGTAACCCTGTCGAGGCTATGGATGCTTGCGGGCAGCAGAGGCTCTACCTACGACAAATGAGCATATTTTAAAGCCAGTATGCAGAGAAGACTTTATTTTATCTTTAAAAAGGACCGAGTAATGTCTGGTATGAATGCAAGAACTAAGCCTAAGGAAGCAGACAATTGGAATAAGAGAAAGGTTGAGACAAAGTATCATTGACAGGATAAGGGGTAATCTACTCTATCTGTCCATAACAAAATTTAAACATATGAAAAATTTTCTGTTTCGGAAGTGGAAATGTCAATAGAAAAGCAGAGATAACTGGTTCTTCACAGTGAATCGCCATTGTTGTGGTCACCAACAACCCCCCTCTTTGTTTGATATTAGCAATAACATCAAGCAAAGGGGGACCCTTAACAAAAATCCCAAAAATATTTTTATCAAAATTTTTGTATTTAACTCCCTAAAAGCTATATCGCATCGCAAAGAGAGAGTGAAGCGTTTTCCTATGCACATAAATAAGCTTCAAAGAAGTGATGCGAAATTCATCGCATCGCATATTTTGAAAGCGCCCTTAAAAGAAAACAAAAAGGAATCGCCGATGGCCGATATGCGACGTCGCATATCGCAACGTCGCATAAGCAGTGCACAGTGATCAAATGAAAAATGCGATATTGCGATCTGCGATATTACGACCTGCGATTTTGCGATTTGCGATCTGCGATGAATGAGACTATTAATTGCTGCGATGCGAATCGCAGAAACCACTCATCGCAAAGTTTCTTCGGCATGATCTGTAAACCCAAAATTGAGCTTGCACCTTAAGGGAAATTAATGATTGCATGCCTGAGTATCCAAGGATGATCGTGTTGCATTTTTCGAAGAGTCAAGTCATTATGAGTGTCATGATTATGCATTCATTAGAACTTAAAGCTTTCATGTCAATCTTTTCATCATTTCTCTTTTCCTTTGCGTAAACTGCAAGGCAGCAACTAATATAAATCTATATGCAGGAAACATCTAAGGAAAAGGGGAAAGCGCCAATACTAGAAGAACAGAGAGGAGATGCCTTCGTAGATGAATACCGCATGCAGCAGGGCCGCGGATTCCAGAATATCACTCAACAGACACTGATGAAAATAGACTATCCAAGACTCAGAGTCAAAGGCGCACAAAAGCAGCATGTTTGCAAAAGATCCTGAAGCTCAGACTGGGTAAAGCAAAAAGAAAAACGCTAAAGAGGGAGGACGCTCCAAAAAATCCTGGAACAAAGAACGGAAGATTGTTCAGGCAACGAAATCCCCAACTCATTGAGTCATTCACATGGCCGGAAACCAAAATAGCAACAACACAATCAGTTTGAAAGAAATCTGGGTTATACTAAGTATACACACAGCAAATACACCCAGCCAGAGGAAGATTTTCAAAAATATCTTCTAGTTTGTCAGAAAGAGGTGCCATCTTTTGTTATTTCTACTTTTATCGCTCGAGCAAAAGAAAAAGACAACCAGCCGACTCTTTCCAGGCGAACCTTGCATTGCTTACAGCACTAAGGAGCAGATACAGAAACGGTTAGAAATTAGATTCAATTTTTAGAAATAAATTTGTTTTAGTAAAAGGGCGGTCATTTGAAGCCGTTTCCTAAATTTGTGTAATTAAGATTAGTTAGTTAGTAGTATTTAACCCTTCTCATAGCATTTGGAGAAGGGTCCAGAAATTTGTCAAAAAACTTGTCCTCAGAACATGCACTTTTGCACCCTCGGAGGGGGTTTTTGATAAATGGATGGATCGAGATTTATTTATGTTTGCATTTTAATGTCTACTACTGATTTGCACTTCACAAATGTTAGAAGTAATAAGATAAATCTTATTGCTTACTTTGTGAAAATCAGTCATAAAGGTACAGAAATTTCTGCTCATATACTTAGAGTGATATACAGCTGAGTTGTTTATATGTTAATGTATGAATATGTGGGTTACCATTTGGCACTTTTGTACGGTGGAGTCATTTTTTTGTGCTTGACATATGAATAAACTGTTATGCGATATGCTGTTCACAACTGTTTTGCCTAACTTCTTATGCAGAATGGTTTATCTTAATTGATTTATATTCTTATGATAGCTGAATGATCTTTATTACCAGTTATTGTATGAAATATTTTTAGATCGCATAATGAAAGAATTCTACCCCGGGTTAGTATAGATTACATGTGTTGTTTTTGTTAGATTACAGTAGTATAGAGTCAGTTTAGAGTTTAGAATTAAATTAGCTTAAAAATTACCTCTAAATTAGCATCATCAAAATCTACACACACACACACACATCCTTTAGATTGGGAAGCTAGTGCCATTATCCCCAGTCGGACCTGCTACACCAAACGGGCAAGGAGCTGCCAACCAGGTTCCGGACCGGGTAGGTATCCCCCTTGTTGTTGACCCGATTTCGGGGCCCTCAACACTCTCATAGATTCTGTTTTCTCAGCCCAGCTCAAAGCAGAAGTCAACCAGCCGACTCTCCTCAAACCCATGATGAATACATGCAGTTTTAAGGATCAGATTCAGAAGTAACTTTATTTAGAATGTTGTTTTTTCTTTAAAATTAGATTAGAAAAAGGACAGTCATTTGAAAACCGCATCCTAAATTTTTTAAATAAACTATTATTAGAATTAGGAAGTAGTATTTTAACCCTTCTCATGCATTTGGAGAAGGGTCCAGAAATTTGTCAAAAACTTGTCCTCAGAACATGCACTTCTGCACCCTCAGAGGAGGTTTTGATGAATGGATGGATCGAGGTTTATTAATGTTTGCATTTGATATCTGCTACTGATGTTGCACTTCTGTACTCTTAGTAGATGTTAGAACAAGTAGAGATAAATCATTTTTGCTTGAAGCTTATGAGTAGGACCAGTCATAAATGGTACTTTTATCTCTTGGCCATTTCTGCTTATATTCTTAAAGCGATATACAGTTTTATTTGTTTATATGTTATTGCATGAATGCATGAGTTACCATTTGGCACTTTTGTACGGTGGAGTCATTTATTTATGTTTGATATATGAATAACTTATTATGCGATATGCTGTTCACAACTGTTTTGCCTAACTTTTTATGCAAAGTGGTTCATCTTAATTGATCTCCATTCTTATGATAGCTGAATGATCTTTATTACCAGTTATTGTTTGAAATCTCTTTAGATCGCATAATAGAAGAAATATACCCCGGGTTAGCATAGATTAGATGTGTTGTTTTCATTAGATTACAATAGCATGGAATTAGATTAAAGTAGCTTAGATTAGAACTCTTAGATCAGCATCATCCAACTTTGCACACACACACACCCTTAGATTGGGAAACTGGTCCCATTATCCCCAGTTGGACCCGCTATACCAAACGGATAAGGACCTGCCAACCAAGGTCTGGACCGGGTGGGTATCCCCCTTGTTGTCGACCCGATTTTCGGGGCCTCAACAACATCGCAGATGGCCATTTTGAGGATACAATCCACTTCTTAACCATAGGAACTGCGCCGCAGGGATATTCCATTCAGCAAAAGAAAGAATTGGTGATACGCACAGCAGACTTTACTGTTATTGCAGGACACCTCTACAAAATGGGCAACGATGAAATATTATGCAGATATGTACTTGAATTCGAGTGAGGACAGATCCTGGCCAAAGCACATGGGGGGGTTGTTGGAGCACATTATGCAGGTCACGCCACAACACAGAAGATTCTTCGCTCAGGACTATGGTGGCCAACTCTACATCAAGACTCGAAAGCATACTATCGGGCTTGCGACGCATCGCAGAGGGATGAAATGCTGCTCAATCCACAGATGACATTGCAACCATTCGAAAAGTGGGAAATCGACTTCATGGGACCTATCACTCCTCAAGGGAAGATGGGTGTGCGTTGTATCATCACCGCGACAGAATATTTGACCCAGTGGGTAGAAGCACAACAGGTTAAGGACTGCACGACTGCTACAACAATGAAAATTTTGTTCGAGAATGTGTTGACACGGTTTGGTTGTCCCAGAATTCTAATGAGTGACCGGGGAATGCACTTTCTGAATGAAACAATTAGTGCGCTCACTAAGGAATTCCAAATATATCATCAACAGAGCACACCATACCATTTGCAAGCAAATGGGACCGTCGAAGCATTCAACAAAATTTTGGAGACTGCATTGACTAAGGTCTGCAATGCGTAGCGAAACGATTGGGACTTGCGCATACCTGCTGTGCTATGGGTCTACCAAACCATGTGCAAGAAGTTGACGGGCCAGACACCTTTCCGGTTAGTCTATGGTAAGGAAGTCGTCATGCCCATGGAATACATCGTACCTAGCTTGCAAATCGCGGCAATAACAGGCATGGCCGACCGTGGGGCTTTGGAGGAACAGATCACGCAATTGGAGGAAGTTGAGGAGGAACGGTTTTTGGTTGGATTCCATCAGCAAGTATAGAAACAATGAGAGAAAGCATGGCATGATTGCCATATCAAGGTGCGCACTTTCAAGGAGAATGATCTTGTCTTAATATATGACTGCAAGTTCGAGAAATTACCGGGCAAGCTCCGAATGCATTGGTTGGGACCCTATGTAGTCAAAGAAGTTATAGATGGAGGTGCGGTCCAACTTGCCAAGCTCAATGGAGACCCCTTCCTCAGAAAAGTAAATCACAGTTGCCTGAAGCTCTACACGGGTGGGCCGATCGCCTGACTAACCGACCGAAGGATAGTCTCACCACTTCAGCCAGTTGAAAGAGAGAATGAGACGATAAAGCAGTCTGGCGGGAAGCTGCGTGACACCTGGGGTGCACGTAGATTTGGTCTATCACAAGGCTCATGGTTGAACTGACGGGGCTACGCTACTGCATTGACTAGCAGAGAGGTGACCATTGCTATCACTAGTCATGACAAGATGTCTGAGTTATGGGAAAAGGGAGTGGGCGGTGGGCAATTAAGAGACAAGGTACGAGCTGGATCTAGAACGATCTACTGCAGGCTTAACATGAGGGCACCAGAAAAGGCAGGAGCCAACGAATTTGAATTTTGAAACACTTATAAATCACAGGGGGGGCTCCACCGAACAAGCTGCGCTTCTGAGAACCGTAAGCTGTTGTGCTTTCCCGCCGCTATGGAACTCTTCATTATCTACGCTCAAGGAGTAAGGCTGAGAGTTGTGATATGGCCAAAGATGCAGGGCTTTCTAAAGAATACAATGTGGATAGTTGTGGGCTCCATGCAGAGTTCAACATCAATGGGAGGGGATGTGCCAGAAATTTGTAGATACGAAGCAGAGCTCGTCTGGATGCCGTGGCCTCACCCATGGGCTGGTCGACGAACCATAAAGGATAAGGGAAAAGCTGTAAATATAGTGATAAATGGTGGAATTTCACTTAACAAGTCGTCTTTGGTGTATCTTGAAGATTGGGATCTCGCGGACAACAACAATGGTCTTGCAAAATTGCAACACAAGCTGCAACAGACAGTGCGAAGAGAAGATACGAACTTAGCAATTGGCTACGTTGGTATGAGGAGGTCACGTATGCGGCACCCCAGCTAGAGCTAAACTCCTATGAGGGGGTGTTCTTTGTTAACTGAGCATAGCAAAATGAGCATTATCGATTGCAAGAATTGGTAGAAACATTGAAGCAAGAGCTGGAAGAAGCATTGTAGGAGACGAAGGAGTAGTAGAATGAAGGACATCACTCATAGGGAGGTGAACCGTGGAGCTTGGGCAGCATGTCTTGCCGCACCGACGAGTGACTCGGGACAAGTCACCATGATTGTGTTGGGGGCCTGTTGGGTAGCGGAGGTCCCGCATAATAGTTTTGGGGCTTAGAGCCTATAAATTAGGATGAAAACATTGTGAAACTCCGAAATATGCAGAGCACAAAATGTAATAGATCGATTCAAAGGGTTGTCTGCCCAAGAAATAATATAGAATAATAGGAAGTAAGTTGGCTTGCCCATGGTCCATGGACCATGGGAATGTATAAATAGAGCAAGGCTCTAAGGGCAGAAGGTAGATTTTTGGTATGTAATTTTGGATCTGGAATGTAATGGGTTTGTGAAGAACGAAGTCTTGAAGCATCTGTAAGTCTGAGTCAAGGGTGTTGGTAGGTAGATAGAGGCTCTAAAACTATGTGTGCAGAGGCCTAGTAGAGTCTTCAACTGTGTGCGCAGACCCCTGCAACTGAGTGCGCAGGGTAGGTCTGGATGAATTGGTGGAAGAATTGAATAAAGATAAGTTGATTCTGAAATTCTGTGTTAAATCTAAATTATTGTGGATCTGGCTAATTCATGGTTGATATAACTATTTGATATGTGTGCGTATGCTTATGTTATGAGTTTATGCAAATCTATATCTTTTCTGGCTGCGCGAACTGGTTATTTCTATTAAATGTTTGCTTAAAGACCATAAAAAGTAGATCTAATCTATAACAGTGCATTAATAAGTATTAAGGATTTTGCTGGGTCTGGATCTACGCAGAACGGAGTGGTGCAGAGCCACAGAATGGTGTGCAAACCTTCCAAACCACACCAAGACATCCAAAGGGTGTGGAAACCTGGTTCCAGCACCCTCCCCTTTGACCTCGGGTGAGACCTCAGTCCGCGCTCTGTGGGCTATTGCCAAAATGGCCGGTAGCTGTGGGATTTGTTTGGTTAAATAACTCTTTCAAACTTGGGTCAGGCCCCTATAAGCGAACATGGCTCTGTGGCTCTACACCTCTACGCCTGGCCCTTTGGCTCTATGCATTCTATAACACATTCCTATTACAAACACCTACTTACAGTGTGGCAAGGAGAATGGGAGCCGTTACAAAGAAAATACACAAGTAGCCTTTCTTTGGGAAAATTCCCGAAAACGAAACAAAATTACAATACACAAAGATATACGTGAAAACACGGAAAAACCCGACTGAAGTCCTTAAGACAGACTTCAAAGGAATATCAACCCACATCTATAACCTTTTTGGGTCCGTGCTCTTATCGCACATCGCCAATTGCATTGCGTATTGCCAAAAAAACAAATACATGGGGATACACAGAAATCCACATAAACTGGATTTCAAATAATATACAGTCACATTTATAATCCCATCGAGTCCACACTCTATCACAAGTCGCATGTCGTAGTGGCATGCTGCTCCTTTTTATTATCACGATCTGATTTATCAATCGTCGATCACTGATAGCATAGGCATACCGTTGTCGGCTCCATCGCATATGCATTGGCCCTTTGTATTGTCGCGATCCTGATCACTGACCACACTATTGGCACATTACATATTGTCATATCTCATGGCATAAGGTCTCTCCTCTGATCACCAATCGCTGACGCTGATCGCCGATCGAAATCACATATATAAATAGCCCAGGGTCTATTCCTTGTGCAATGGAACGTTGCGATGCGATAATCACAATTGCATATTGCTGCATCCTTCTGCCTACGTAAGTCTGTTCCTTTGCTTTTCCTCTGATGTGATTTCCTCTGAGGAACCCTTAAGTCCATTTTTATAAGAAATTGGCTCCTTTTCAAAGGACAATGGGAAAATTTCTTTTTACAATAACTTCTCCATCTGAAGTCCATTTTCACCCATTCAAATTGCGTTAGATTTAGAATGAAGAGATCTATGCAATGAGACTATTCCCAAGAGCATCCTTTGACTTTCATTTTCCTCTGTGAGGAATGTTCATAGACTTAGAAGTCTATGTTAGATCCATTTTGGATCACACCTTCTTACTAAAAAGATTTTGGACTCCAAAAGACTGATATACTAATCTGAACAGTAAATGAGAGTATCTCACCCTCTTCTTTCAACCTCCATACACTTGCCTTGCATAGTTACTCTGAACCAAAGCCTTTGAACACTTCCTTCCTGGATGCTCTTGTCCTCCTGGGAAGAACTGTCTTCCTCCTTGACTTCCCGCAAAACTCCTGTTGAGAAGGTCGTAGAAGGTAGTTTGAACTTCTCTGTCTTGATCATTGATCTAAGGTGGCTCAAACCAATGTGAAGTTACATCTGTTTCACAAAATTTTCATTTGTACCTATTTGACATACTGTCAACAACAACTGTTAACAACAACAAGATTACAGACAACAATTGGATGGCCTAAACTCCTGCTTCAACAAAAGAAATATATTTCACATCTTGTGAACACCTCCATGTCTTTACATCTACATACAAATGATTGACTAGATAACAAGCCAACAAAACATGCCTTTAAGACAATTGACCCTTCAAGTCAAGCACGTAGAAAATAATTCTACAGTTATTTTTCAAAGATGAAACACTTCATCATCATCTCCATCTTGGAGACCAAATCAACTTTTTCTCAAGTCAATATTGCACTACATGCATGTTTACAACAAAGTAATCAACCCTTCAAGTTAATCACACATACATGTTTAAATACAAGGAAATCATCAACATCCCTGTGTTCATGCATACCATGCTTATGCATGCATTTCATCTTTCAACTTTCGCTTAAGCACATTGTACTTTCGAAGTTGAAATGAAATATAATGTTGCAGCAATAAAGTGAGTCTCCTACTCAAATTTTCCATTCACCTTCCTGGTAGAATCCTGCAACTTGCATCTCATTAACAAAGAAATGCAAATAGATGCAACTTGATATAATGCATTTTCAAAAATACATGTAATCTTAATTGGATAAGAACTCTAACCATTTCTTACCAATCCATTTCAAAGGTGATACCTTTGTGTGCACATCAACATCAACATGTGAATCATCCTGAAACACATCATTTATGGAAACTTCATTTCCATTCTTGCCTTTCTCTCTTTCCACCTTCTTCAAGTTTCGTGGAAGCATTGTTGGATTCAGAGTCCAACATTTTGCAGCAATATGTCCTTGCTTATGGCAGTGAGTGCAACACATGTGCATCTTCTTGACAACATGATTTGCCTTGTCTAGTGGACCTTTGGCTTTTTGCTTCCTTTCCTTCAAAAGTTTCCTGTATGTGGCCATTCTCTTCCAACATCTAGAAACATCATGGTTAACCAAACCACAAAAGGAACATGTAATTATTTCCCCATACTTATATGGAAACTTATCATGCTTTACATAATCAAAAGGAACATAATTAGAACCATATTTATACCTTTCTCTTTCACCTTTATTGCCTTCATGAGGAGGTGAATTGAATGAAGAAGTATCTCCCTTTGGAACACCATCAAATTCTTCAATGGTTTCAGAGTTTCCACAACTCTCTGGTTCAAGTGTATGCTGATATACACCTTCTTTCTGCAACATATGCTTCACACTGTTGCATTCCCCAAGAATACAATCTTCACACTCTTGAGGTAGAAGGCCTGCAATGAAACTCCTTCTTGGAACTATTTCAATGGCCTTCATGGCAGCTTTGGAACTTTCACCATAATACTGTCCATAGCCAAGACCTAAATACTTAGGCCTTTCCTCAAATATTATTGCCTCAACAATACCCTATGCATGTTTTCCCAAGCCTTTTCCTTCATAGCCCATCTTGGACATTAACTTGGAACCTATGCCTCTGGTATGGTTTTAAAAAGGACCAACATAAACATTCTTAGAATAATTTGAAGACAAACAAGAATTGTTTACCTCTTCTTCAAGTTGATACTTGACCAAGGCTTCTTTGGAAACAAAGAGTTGTGTCTCCAACTCATGCATCCTTTTCAGGTTCATATTTGCAATATGAAGTTGTCTCTTCATTTCTTGCAATTTGTCAGAAAGCAACTAATTCTCTTCCTTCATGGAATTCAACTGATCTCTAAGTATGATGCTCTTCCTTCCATCCTCATACATTTCTCTCACCATATCCATCATGATGAACAAGTATTGCTTCATGTCTTCATCAAAGAATCTTGTGAAGAAAGAAGAATTTGAGGACTCACTTGTAGAAGTTGTCATTATCAAAATCAACAAAAGAACTTCAAATAAGATTAACAAAGATCTTATTCAAGAAACCTTTTGCAACAAACCTCTTATGCTTCAAGGATTGCTTTGAGGTACTTTTGGATAAGAAGAATGCCTTTAGCCCTTCTTCCTTCTTGTCCTCTCCTAGACTTAGCTATCAATAGCTTTCCCTGAACCTTTGCAAACTCAAACAATAGTCAGTTTAAAAACATCAAACAACTAAACTCTTTCTACTATTTGAACACATTTCAAGTCAAACAAGCATATAGATTTCTCTATCAATCAAGCATCCTGATCTAATACCACTTGCATCATGATACAACCTGCTTCATGATACAACCTACTCTGGTATAACTTACTCTAATATCACCTTCTTTGAAGGTGGGGTTAATCAACCTTTGGCTGTGATACCAACTGATCTGAAATGGGGCACTAAAGGCTTGTTGTCAAGCTTACAAGAACCTCTCCCACTCCAAAGCTTATATATTTCCAAGATCTAGCTTATGCTTGACAATTCTCGGAATTAAAAGTGCTTGAAATAGGTGTATGCTTTTGTTTGCCTTTAAATGTTAAGTGCTCATGTTAATTTGCTTAAACTGATATGAAAACATATAACAGTAAATACAATGCAACAATATGCAATCACACATAACAACAATATAATTAGGAGTTCACCCAAACCTCTTGGGCTACATCTTCGTGAACTCTAGTCAACTCAACTAGGC
This sequence comes from Pinus tabuliformis, assembly GCA_031772625.1. Taxonomy (NCBI): domain Eukaryota; kingdom Viridiplantae; phylum Streptophyta; class Pinopsida; order Pinales; family Pinaceae; genus Pinus; species Pinus tabuliformis. The sequence continues at coordinate 1,409,034,785 of CM062804.1, forward strand.
TCTTTGGGATTATGGCTGAATTCTTTTACAAGCTCCACACTCAAATCCATTGGTTTACAGCTTAACCTATGGGTTTAGAATACCATCTTATCCCGCTGGTCGTCCATACTCTGCAGATAGATCTAGGCTTCTCTGGACTATATCCTTCAATCAGCACTTTGAGCTATCTTGAGCTCTAGCTTGAACCAACTCCCTCAGAATTCTCTTACTGTCTCTGGAATTCCTTCTTCTATCTTCAGCACACTTCGGACATCAACAATAGCTTGACCATTTTGATCTCTTTTCTATTTTGAACTTCATTACAGCATCATGGCTCTGGATCTCGGCTCTTGACTCTGGCTCTCGACTCTGGCTCTGGCTCTCAGCTCTGGCTCTGGCTCTTGGCTCTTAGATCTGGCTCTAGCTCTTAGCTCTGGCTCTGGATCTTGGCTCTTAGATATGGCTCTCGCTCTCAGCCCTGGCTCTAGCTTTGGCTTTGGCTCTTGGCTCTCACTTTGGCTCTCACGAGCTTCTAGTTTCACTTGACCTCCAAGCGACCCTTTGCTTCTGAGTCATCCCGACTCCGCAGACTGCCCTCCTAGCATATATTGAGCTTTCCCTTTGGATTCCTTAGTTTTCAAACATCTCTGGGCTTCTCCAGGTTGCCTCTGCGCATTACTCTGCCTGTGCTTCCCAAATATCTCGCTCTCTGTGTTATTTGCGTTATTATAGCACATTAGCAACCTTCTAAAAACATGGAAGACCGATCTTTTTCCCGAAGGATCCGTTCCTCTCCATGCCATCATTCCTCTGCAGCTCTGCAGCTTCTTCTGCTCCCTGTGGCTCTATGTCTGGCCCCTCTAGCTCTGTGGCTCTGTGGCTCTACGTCTAGCCATCTCGCTCTGTGGCTCTACATCTTTGCGCCTGGCCCTCTAGCTTTGCACGTTATATAATGCATTCCTATTATAAACACTAGCTTATAGCATGGCAAGGAGAATGGGAGCCGTTACAAAGAAAATACACAGGCGGCCTTTCTTCGGGAAAATTCCCGAAAATGGAACAAAATTCCAATACACAGAGATATACGCGAAAAAATGAAAAAACCCGATCAAAATCCTTAAGAAGGACTTCAAAGGAATATCAACCTGCATCTATAACCTTTTCGGGTCCGTGCTCTTATCTTACATCGCCAATCACATTGCGTATGGCCAAAAACCTAAATACATGGGGATACACAGAAATCCACATAAACCGGATTTCAAATTATATATAGTCGCATTTATAATCCCATTGGTTATGCGCTCTATCACAAGTCGCATGTCACAATGGTGTTGGTGAGCACCAGTATTGTAGCAATAGTGCTGCAACTCTTGGGCTTCCTACTTTACTTTTATCAACTTGGTAGTTCGTAACAAACTTGGAAGTGATGGTGTTGTATGCACAAGTACTAGTTCTTACTGCAGGCTGTCACTTGGTTAGCTGGCGCAAGATCACTAGGAGCTCAAGCCAACTTCTATGGATTCCAGAAGAAACTCTATATGTGATGAAAGAAAGGAAATCTTACTCTACAGAGGCTCCTCTACTTGCAGAAAGGAGAAGAAGATTGAAATGTAAAGTAAACCTAGCAAACCCTACTTAACTAACTAATCCTACTTTTGCAGAAAGAAAGATGAAAAACCATGAAATGAATGCCATTACCTACTCAGGAAGTAAACAACATCTACTCAAGCTATTTCTAGAAGTAAATGATCAAAAAATATCTTTTTGGATTTTTATGTGAAATTGTCATGCATGTAATTTATTTGACTGCAAATGTGGCAGCGATTAGGCAGTGATGGAGGGCGGTTTTGGGACTTGAGAATATGTAGGATGGTGTGGATGGGTCCTAGGAGGTCTCAGGTGGCCTTCTAGAGGCTTTTCCTGCAATTGGACTTCAAAAAGAAGCCTATAGCAAAATCTACAAGAGGCTGCAGGGGATCTATAGGAGGTATACAGGAGGTCTACAGGAGGATGCCGAGAGTAGTTTTTGAGGTTTTGAAGGTGTGAGAGTGGGTGGAAAGGGTAGCTGAAGGTTGGGATGATGTGTTAAGGCACCTAGGGGTCACCAAGGATTTCTAGGAGAGGAAAATATGGTCGGGAGAGAGAAAGAAATCCTATGGAAAAACGCAGAAAAATAAGGCAGATTTGTGGTGAACTTTGGGTGACCTGTAGGGCATAGATCAAGGAGAGAAGGTGACGACTGATAGGCTGAATTTCTGTGAGAAGATATTTGCTGCAAAAGGACCTGAAAATCAAACAAGGAGATCAAGCAAGCAAGGAAACTAAGTACTTAAAAAAAAAAAAAATTGCATCAAGCTAATTTAGATTATGAGCTATGGAAATAAATGCTGAAAAATGCTATAATGAGAGAAATCTTGGAAGGAAATTTATTGCAAGACATAAATAAGCATGGTGAAAGAGATCTAAAGCAAAGCATTAACCTTCTAACAAACTACAGCACTAGAAATCCTATGGAGAAGGAAAATCTGTGTTTTTGTGGTAGCAAGAGGGTCTTGGCCTCAGTTCATGGTCCCAAAGGGAGAAAGGAGGCCAAGGCTCTATTGATGGCATTTTTGTATTTTATTTTTATCATTGTTCAACCTGCTATAGAGAACTCAAATGGAAACAACCTTCTAAATCACCAAAAGCAACCTATTCTTAACCAAGAAAGAAATTCATCGAACAACAACTAATCCATAAACTGAAACAAAGCATATAAATATAAACAAGAGGAGCTTGGCTGCTTAGATTGGGCCCTAACCCAAGAGCTTCAGCCCTTTGAGGTAACTCAGTGCTAGCTCAAAAAGGATCTCATCTTTATTATCAAATAATAATATGATTACATGAAACTGTCAACAAAAGTAAGCTCGAAGTTGAGCAGAGCAAAGCTGCAACAAAAATTCGAAAATTTGACTAACTTCCTAATGTGGCCCTAGGACTTTCTACTTATACAACTGAAGCTACCAACAACTTCCCTAAAATTAGGGAGGCTTGGCTCCCAAAACTCAAGATGAACATAATTTATCCTCCACTTGCTCGACTGTCTCCTAATGCATTGATTTGGCTGGTTGTGCTCCGAGTTGCATGAAGGAGAATTCGAAGTGGGGAGTCATAAATGAGGGGGATACCCTCCTATAAATCCTCTCCTTTGTCCATTTCGAATTATTGCTACCAATTGTCCATTAAATCTTTGACTTTGTCTTCAAAATTCAACAAAAATATTCATTAAACACACATTAGACTCCATGGCAACATAACCAACCCAACTCACTCCATAAGCATAAATATAATAAAAAAATGCAATAAGCTAAGAGAATGGTTGATTAAACTATGTTAGGAGGAAAAATGAACCCATATAATTACCCATTTATGGGGCTCATCATCACCCCTCTGCTGAAGATGTTGCTCATCCTCTGAGAAACTTAGTCCATCTCCTCATCTTTGATGGTCCTGATGGCTTCCCTGACATCCCATGCTTCTGATGTGAGCTCCTCTTCTCTGTCATGGAATCCTACCTTTTTTTCCACCTCTTCCCATTGCTATTGCTCTTCTTCCTCTTTTCTGCCTTCTAGCATGCCCAGCAGCAGTGGAGGACTCAATTTGAGGCCAATCCAATTGACCTTCCAATTTTTCATAGAGCGTTGGTACAATGGTACTCTCCTTAATGCTTCTTTCATCCTTGTTGGGGAGTGATACTCCCTGATCTGCAAACTTTATGGTAGGGTGTTCCATCTCCTCATACAAGCATGAATACAGTCATCCCCAAGTAACCTTTCCATGTCCTCAAAATGTGCAAGGGCCTGATTCTGATCATTGATAAACTTAGGGGCAATTTCATGATTATTTGCAAGCAGCTGGTGTGTGCTGATGAGAGCCATGGGATTTGATGGCTCAGCTCTGATCATTAATGGCTCATTCTGCTCCTTTATCATCAACTTCCTTATCTCTGCTGCCATTAATTCCTCATGATTCATCCATGATGCCATGGCCATTAGTTACAGGTCCCCTAGCCTAGCATTGGGGTCCCACACATTCATATCGGTGAGGGCCATGTTATGCAAATAGAACTCTGCTATTTTTGCCTTGTCTTCTGATGAACTTTGGTCACATAGGTCCATAAACTGTCTGTAATCTTGGAAAGGAATTGTGCCTCTGTATGCCAAAGTCTTTATCTGAAACTGTAGCCATTAGTCCTTGAGGTATAATCCATATGATTTTTTTGGTGTTCTGCATTGTATTGCCGCCATGGACCAGCTATCCATGCATGCCAATTGTGTCTCTTTTGCTTGCAGCTATCTTTTTAGCAATTCATTTTCTATTTGAGGGTGAGTTCTTGTGATTGCTTCTCTATGTTTGACAACACTTAGTTCTCTGCCCATTTCTCTTAGTTGATTCTCCATATGGCCAATATCCTCAACTCCCTTGGATTTGGAGATTTTCATCCACCTATGGCTTCTTATTCTTTCTTTCTCCAACTAAAAGAAAAGTAAGATTGCAAATTTCTGTGGAATGACTCTTCCCCCCTCAAGAAGATTGTAGTAAGAGCCCAAACTAGGCTAGGGGTCAAGTTCTTAAGCCTTTGTTGCTTCCTCCTTCCCCTGTGACTATCCTTCTAGTCTTTTTTCAAGTTTTTCAGTCTCCTGTAGTCTTGACAGGGTCTCCTGTAGAACAGTTTGTGCCTCCTGTAGGACCGTTTTTGAGTCTTGTAGTTCCACTTTTTCCTTCCATGTGGGAGATCTAGGAGTCCCCCTTTCATAAGTGATAGGTGCCTTGGAAGGGGATTCCTTCCCTTAGGCAGAGGGTGAATCTTCAATAACAATGGGCACTTTAGAAGAAGGCTAGGGTTTCCCTTGTTTGATCCTTGTGCTCTTCCTAGCCCTGAAATACATTGAGGTCTGCCTCTTCCTCTTTTGTTTGGGTTTAATTGGGGTGTTGAGGGCATTGAGAGTAGCTATTGCCTCTCTTTCTACGGTCTCAGGAGACACCTCTTTCTTTTCCACCACTTTTTCTCCTCCTTCTGTCTTTTTCTCTATCTCTGTTGGTTTTGTTTCCTCTTGTTCTGTTTTGGTTTCTTCCTCCTCTGTTTTGGTTTCTTCCTTCTCCCCTTCTTGTTCCTCAGTTTCTTCCCCTTCTCCCCCTTGTTTCTTCTCCTCCCCACTATCAGAAGGACCGATATCATATGCGAGGGCCTTTATGTCATCTTCTGTTGTCATGTTTCAGAAAATCTCCCATGCTATGGGGATTATGAAGGTATGGAGGGCTTCTTCCACTAAAATTTTAATTAACCCATGGTGAGCCAGCTGATCTAGATCTCCTAATCAGTCTACCTAATCTTTTCTATTGTTGCTCACTACCTTGGTCAGAATTCCTTCCAAAGCTCTATTAGTGACTTCCACCTGCCCATTGGCTTGTGGATGGTAAGGTGTGGAAGTCCTGTGCTTTGTTTTATGATGTGTGAGCAAGTCTTCAATCAAATTGGAAGTGAACTGACTGCCTTGATCTGTGACCAATTCTCTTGGATACCTGAACTTGTAGAATATGTTTTCTCTTAAAAACTTAGCTACTTTTTCCTCTGTTGCTGCTTTGATTACTTTTGCTTCTGCCAACTTTGTTAGGTAATTAGTGCACACAATGATGTACTGCTTCGGTTTTGAAGGAGGGTTGATAGGACCCATAAATTCCATGCCCCACTTCTCAAATGGCTCCAAGGTCACTTGAGGTTGCATGGGCATCTCATCCTTTGGAGTAGGTTTCCCCTTCCTTTGACACCAATCAAATTGGCTGGTGTATCTCCTTACATCTTGATGAAGAGTGGGCCAATAGTAGCCTGCTTGCAATATTTTGAAGGCAGTCCTCTTCGCTGCAAAATGGCCTACACAAGGCCCGTCATGATAGGTTAGGAGAATGTCAAAAAATTCCTCCTCCCTGACACATATTCTCAAGATCTGATCTAGGCCAAGTTTGAAGAGATTTCCCCCAATTCAGGTGAAAGGGGCGCTTTTCCTCACGATCTTGCTCTTCTCCTTTGAGGACAGGTGTGGTGGAAACTGTGCTAAAACCAAGTAGTTTGCTATATCAGCAAACCATGGAGAGAGTACTGAGATAGGAAACAGGTGTTCATCTGGCATTTGATCATCCACCATTTCTTCTTCACTGCAGGAAAATTTACTCTAGACAAAAAGTTAGCAACAATATTTTCTTTACTAGGCTTATCAACAATGGTCAAATCAAACTACTGCAGTAAAATAAACCATCTAATAATGCGAGCATTTACATCCAATTTGTTCATTAAATATCTAATTGCAGCATGATCAGTGTGCACAAAGGTTTGATAACCTATGATATAATGTCTGAATTTGTTTAAGGAATGCACCACAGCTAGGAGTTCCTTCTCAGTCACCATGCAGTTTAACTCCACCTTTGACAAATTTTTTCTTATAAAGTATATGGCATAAGGTGACTTTTCATCAATTTGTCCTAAATTTTCTCCTATTTCTTTGTTCGAGGCATCTGTGTGAATGTGGAAAGGTAGGGCCCAGTTTGGGCCTCTCAAAATTAGGGCAGTCACAAGTTTTCTTTTCAAGGTATCTAGGGCTTCTTGACAGTTTTCAGACCATATGAACTCGACATCTTTTCCCAAAAGACCAAACAACGGAGAGGCTAACTTACTGAAATATTTAATGAAACTTCTGTAATATCCAACTAAGCCTAGGAAAATTCTGACATCTCTCACCTTTTGAGGAGGTGGGACCCTTTGGATGATGGTAACTTTGTTGGGGTCCACCTACAATCCTTGTTGAGATATTGCTAACCTAGCACGGTCCCTTCAGTCATCAAAAATTCACATTTTTCCAGACTGAGGGATAGGTTCATTTCAATACACTTGTACAAAAATTTTCCTAGGTTAGATAAAGCTTCTTGAAAGTTAGAACCATACGGAGTGAAATCATCCATATATATTTCCACTACATCATGAAACAGTTCAGAAAATATGCTCAATACTGCTCTCTAGAAAGTGGCTAGAGCATTACAGAAACCAAAAGGAAGGACTCGATATGTAAAGGTACCCCAAGGACAATTGAAAGTGGTCTTATCTTGGTCTTTCGGGCTGATTTGGATCTGATTTTATCTACTAAACCCATCTAGGAAGGAGAAAAACTTTTTCCCCGCAAAACCATCTAACACTTGATCTATGAAAGGCAAAGGAAAATGGTCATTTTTAGTGGCTTTGTTCAATTCCTGATAATCGACACATATTCTCCACTTACCATTTTTCTTTGGCACTAGCACCAAAGGAGAGACCCATTCACTGTCAGAGATGGGGTAGATGAATCCTGCATCAAGTAATTTTTGCAATTCTTCCTTACCAATGTCTTTAAGGGCTGGATTCATCTTCCTTTGAGGCTGCCTGACTGGTTTGCAAACTTCTTAATGTATATATGATGAGTACATACTGAAGGGTGCACTCCCTTCATCTCCTTATAACTCCGGGCGAAGGCATCTAAATGCTTCCTCAATAAGCTGCACAACTCCTTTTCCTGGGAAGTGGATAGGGATGGATTGATTTTCAAGGTTCTTTCTAGGCCAAACTCTATATTCTTAACACGAAGAGAGGTCAGGTCAGCCACACAGATATCAGTTAAGGGATTTTTTTGGCTTTCTTTCACTATGTCCTCTAATGGCAAGGTACTGGGGGGTGGATTCTGAATTAAATTCTCAATGATATTATCCTCATCTTGCGGTTTCCCCCCCATGGTAGTTTCTAATGTACAAAGTGGTGTAGAATAGTTTCTAAAGGAGGGTATAGGACTAACTATTTAGACATATGCCCGTTCTTGATGGTCATGTTCCTAGCTCGACAGCTGATATAGGCATCGGCAGTAGCCAACCAGGGTCTTCCCAGGATGAGAGGATACCCAGTGAGCTTTGCCTTCAGCTGGAGAACTAAGAAATCAGTAGGGTACTCCCAAGAATAAATGGAGACCATCACATCTTCCATAATCCCCTCAGGGGTCACGGTGGAGTGGTCTACTAGCTGTAGTACTGTCGTGGTCTTCCTCAAGGAGCCCTGGAGGTTGAGTTTGAGCATGGTATCCTTTGTCATCACATTAATGGTAGCTCCCAGATCAATCAAGGTGTGTGGGATCATGGTGCCATTGATGTGGACATCAACTACTGGGCTTCTAGGGTCCAGATATTTCAGACAGATTACCTGCCCCAACATCAGGTCGAACAGTTGTCCTATGACATTGATGGTTGGGGCATCTCTCTTGCGCCTGCTTGGATTCCTAAAGAACTTCTCTTTGATCAACCAATTGTATATAGGCACATCTTTTATGGCTTGGAGAAGTGGTATCTTTACACATAACTGTTTCAATTCTCCCAGAAGTTTAGTTTCTTCTGAGGTGGGTTGTGTTGTCCTGGATAGTCTCTCAGGAAAGGGTGGAATTGCTTTAGGTTCACTTTCCTCTTTGTCTTCCTAAACCTCCCTAGGGGTAGGTTGGCTATCTGGGATAACCTTCCCAGATCACAGGTTAATCTCCTAAATCTCCACAGCATAAGTTGGGCATGATGGTTCCCCACTATATACTTGCTGAGCCTGTCTGTTGTTTGGGTTTGGGTTCGGCTGGGTAGGCATTTGGGGTTGCCTTGGTGGAGCAGGAGGCAATGGTTGTGGTTGAGAAGGTGGTGGATGCAAAAGAGTAGGAGGAGAGTTTTACTGGGGCCTCCACCCCTGATGAGATGCATTCCACTGAGGTTTTGGCTGAGCATAGGATTGGAATGAATGAGCAGTTGGTTGGGCATGATATTGAGATGGAAAGGACCAAGGAGGAGGCCTGGACCAAGAAAGAAGAGCAGGATGTCCCCAAGAAGGTATGGAAGTGACTTGGTTGGGGTTGTAGTATGCCTAAGATGTCCCTTGCATACCCTGCTGATATGGTCTAGGTCCATGCGGTCTCCTTTGGTTCATGAAATAGAGTGGTTCAGTGGCTCCTTCGGCCCCTTGCTATATAGCGTTAAGTTCGAGCAAGGAAGGGCACTTGTCTGTAGAATGATCTTCTTCATAGACTAAACAAACCTCTATAGAGTTCAATGGGCATTCATTCCTAGGATGACTCCTGGTGCACCTAGGACAAAAAATGGCTAAAACCCTCTCTGCTTCCTCTTGTTTCCTTTTGATATGCAAGGTATCCATTTTCATGGCAAGAGTCTGCAACATCTCACTCTTGAATTCTTCCAACATGTTTCCAAGTTCACCTTTGATGGATGAATTGGGTGAGGAGGTACTGGCTATGGGTTGACTCCCCCTACCTCTCTTTCTAGCTACTCTAGAATGGTTTTTAAAGACACTCTTTATGTCCTCATAAGGTAGTTGGTAGATGTCTCCCCTAGCTAGTAAATGGAGGGTGTCTAGAAGGTCTTCTGGAATTTCCCTAAGTAGGACCAACTTTAGAGATTCAGGGTCAAGTGTACACCTGACCCTTTTGTAACTGAGCTGGAACCTCTCTTCATAATCTTCCAAGGATTCATCACTTCCCATGGTCATTCAGAAGCTTTCTTCCTTGGTATCGTTTGACCTACAGTAGTCTCGGTATTTGTTGTTAAAAGCCTGCTACATCTAAGCCCAAGTTGTGATGATATCTCCAGGTAACCCCATGAACCAGCACAATGCTCCATCCTTGAGAGTAGAAGGAAATAGTTTCAACTTTTTCTCATCTTCTGCATAGTCATAGGTTTGACAGACGACAACAAACTCAAATAAGAAGGTGTTAGGATCTTCTGTGGTCAAACCATGGAAGTGAGGTAGGGTTGAGGGACTTATATTCTTCATTTTGGTGTCCCCATTAGTCTCCTAGATGGGAAAGGTACCCTCTATTCTTTCTCCATTACCCCTAGCATTTTTATTCTCAGCCATTGTCTCAGGATGGATGTCTTCTTCTTATTTTTCCCCTATAGGTTCTTCAAATATCTTTGGTTGTTCACATAAAGGTTCTTCTTAATCACTGCCACCGAAGAAGAGAGAAGGGTGGCTATGTGAGTAGTCGGGGTGTTGGGCAAGAATTTTCTTGAATTATCTCTGTTCCTACGAGGCATGAAAGGAACTCTTTTTGGTTGGTTTTTTGTCTTTTCACTGCTTGTACCTGCAAAATTGAAATTGATTGAACAAACAAATTGCAACTAATTGAAATGAACTTGCTGAAATGAAATGTAGAACTGAAAGCAAGGAAATGACTAATCTACTTTTGCTGAAATGAAGTTGCTGAAATGAAATTTGCAGAATTGAAAATGAAAGCAAATGAAATGCATAATTGAAAGCAAGGAGATGACTAATCTACTTTTGCTAAAATGAAGTTGCTGAAATGAAATTTGCAGAATTGAAAAGGAAAGTAGGGAAATGCGGAAACTGAAAGAAACAACTACTCTACTTTTGTTGAAATAAACTACGTAGCAGAAGGTTGTGATAGAAAATAAAAGAAAGCAGTAATCACAAAATACTCTGACGCTTCCATGACAATGACACCAAAAAGTGGTGAGCACCAGTATTGCAACAATAATGTTGCAACTCCTAGGCTTCCTACTTTACTTTTATCAACCCTGTAGTTCATAACAAACTTGGAAGCGACAGTGTTGTATACACAAGTATTAGTTCTTACTACAAGCTGTCACTTGGTTAGCTAGCGCAAGATCACTAGGAGCTCAAGCCAACTTCTATGGATTCCATAAGAATATTTATATGTGATGAAAGAAAGGAAATCTTAATCTACAGAGGCTACTCTACTTGCAGAAAGGAGAAGAAGACTAAAATGTAAAGTAAACCTAGAAAACCCTACTTAACCTACTAATCCTACTTTTGTAGAAAGAAAGATGAAAAACTATGAAATGAATGCCATTACCTACTTAGAAAGTAAACAACATCTACTCAAGCTATTTATAGAAGTAAATGAGCAAAAAACATCTTTTTGGATTTTTATGTAATTTTATGTGAAATTGTCATGCATGTAATTTATTTGATTGCGAATGTGCAGCGATTAGGTGGTGATGGAGGGCGGTTTTGGGACTTGAGAAGATGTAGGATGGTGTGGATGGGTCCTAGGAGGTCTCGGGTGGCCTTCTGGAGGCTTTTACCACAATCGGACTTCAAAAAGAAGCCTACAGGAAAATCTATAGGAGGCTGCAGGGGATCTATAGGAGGTCTACATGAGGTCTACAAGAGGATGGTGAGAGTAGTTTTGGAGGTTTTGAAGGTGTGAGAGTGGGTGGAAAGGGTAGCTGAAGGCTGGGATGATGTGTTAAGGTGCCTAGGGGTCACCAAGGATTGCTAGGAGAGGAAAAGATGGTTGGGAGAGAGAAAGAAATCCTATGGAAAAACGCAAAAAACTAAGGCAGATTTGTGGTGAACATTGGGTGATATGTAGGGCATAGATCAGGGAGAGAAGGTGATGGATGGTAGGCTGACATGCTGTGAGAAGAGAATTTCTACAAAAGGACCTGAAAATCGAATAAGGAGATCAAGCAAGCAAGGAAACTAAGTACTTAAAAAAAAAAAACAAAATTTTGCATCAAGCTAATCTAGATTATGAGCTATGGAAAGAAATGTTGAAAAATGCTATAATGAGAGAAAGCATGAAAGGAAAGTTATGGCAAGACAGAAATGAGCATGGTGAAAGAGATCTAAAGAAAAGAATTAACCTTTTAATATATTGCAACACTAGAAATCCTATGGAGAAGGCAAATATGTGTTTTTTGTGGCAGTAAGAGGGTCTTGGCCTCAGTTCATGGTCCCAAAGGGAGAAAGGAGGCCAAGACTATGTTGATGGCCTTTTTGTATTTTCTTTCTATCACTGTTCAACCTGCTATAGAGAAATCAAATGGAAACAACCTTCTAAATCACCAAAAGCAACCTATTCTTAACCAAGAAAGAAATTCATCTAACAACAACTAATCCATAAACTGAAATAAAGCATATAAATACAAACAAGAGGAGCTTGGCTACTTGGATTGGACCCTAACCCAAGAGCTTTAGCCCTCTGAGGTAACTCAGTGCTAGCTCAAAAAGGATCTCATCTTTATTATCAAAATAATAATAGGATTACATGAAATTGTTAACAAAAGTAAGCTCGAAGTTGAGCAAAGCAAAGCTACAACAAAAATTTGAAAATTTGACTAACTTCCTAATGAGGCCCTAGGCCTTTCTAATTATACCACTAAAGCTCCCAACATCTTCCTTAAAATCAGGGACGCTTAGCTCCTAAAACTTGAGATAAACATAAGTTATCCTCCACTTGCTCAGCTACCTCCTAGTGCATTGATTTGGTTGTTTGTGCTCCGAGATGCATGAAGGAGAATTCGAAGTGGGGAGTCATAAATGAGGGGGATGCCCTCCTATAAATCCTCTCCTTTTTCCACTTTGAATTATTACTACCAATTTTCCATTAAATATTTGACTTTGTCTTTAAAATTCAACAAAAATCTGCATTAAACACATATTAGACTCCATGGCAGCATAACCAACCCAACTCACTCCATAAGCATAAATATAATCAAAAAACATGCAATAAGCTAAGAGAATGGTTGATTAAATTATGTTAGGAGGCAAAATGAGCCCATATAATTACCCATTTACGTGCTCATGACACGTTTTTCTCCTTTGTATTATCCGTGATCCGCTTTATCGATCGCCAATCGCATCACCGTATCACTATTGACTCCATCACATGTGCATTCAGCCTTTGTATTGTCATGATCCTGATCACCGATCGTGCTATTGTCGCATCGCATATCATCATATCACATGGCATAAGGTCTCTCCCCTAATCTTCGATCACCGATGCCAATCGCCGATTGCAATCGCATATATAAATGGCCTGGGGTCTATTCCTTGTGCAATGGAATGTTGAGATGTGATAATCGCAATCACATATCACTGCGTCCTTCAGCCTGTGTAAGTATTCTCCTTTGATTTTCCTCCGATGCGTTTTCCTCTAAGGAACCCTTAATTCCAATTTTATAAGAAATTGCCTCCTTTTCAAAGGACAATGGGCAAATTTCTTTTTACAATAACTTCTCCATCCGAAGTCCATTTTTTCCCATTCAAATTGTGTTAGATTAAGAATGAAGAGATCTATGCAATGAGACTATTCCCAAGAGCATCCTTTTACGTTCATTTTCCTCTGTGAGGAATATTCATAGGCTTAGAAGTCTATGATAGATCCATTTTGGATCAGATGGTCTTCACGACTTCGATCGTGTCATTTTTCTGTTCAATCTTATTTTTTCTAGACTCTTTCTAATTTTTGTTTCTCCACATTATTTTCCTTTAATTCTTTTTCTAGTTCATCTACTTTGGCTTCAAACAATCTCAATTTATCAGGATCCACCTTCCCTTAGGAATCTACCTTCAAGGCCACATTGAGAGTATTTTTATATTTTTTTCATTTCTTCTGAGTATCCCTTTTCTTTCTCATTTACATCCTTAACTAATTTATCAAAATTTTCCCTTAATTCCTTACACTAACTCTCTTTCAATTTCAATGACTTCTCCACTTTTTGCAATTTTTTTGTCTTGTTCTTCCTTCTGTTGAAAAGCTTCTACCAACTTGTTTGCATTGTAACTTGGGTTCTTTTGGCTCAACTTTAAACTCTTTATTTATTTATCCTTATCCTCCAATAGTTTCTTGGTTATCGAACCATCCTTTGGCATGTGCGATTGTATGATTATTTTGTCTTTGAGGTCCTTTACCTTGTTAACTCTAGTCCTAAATGCAACCCTAACATAGTTAAGTTTTTCCTGAACCCTAGTAATAATAATATATATTTCTTATTACTATCTATAACTTATAATATTCTCTTAGATACTACTTCATTCATTTTCCTGTGCCAATCAACTATATAAGTATCATTGATTTTAGACACGTTTATGTCGTTAGAAGTAGCTATGTAACCAAGTAACTATGCATTTAAATATGTTTATGGCTATAGGATGTCCAAATTAAACATATTTTTATCAAATCCAGTCTTTGATAAGAATCTTGGCTTTGAATATGAAGTCATTTCCTTTATCAAAATATTGTTTTTATCTTCAATTTCTCATGAGAATAACATTAGATCCTTTATTCTATCCTTTATAAGCTTTTTAGTGGCTGTGTTGTTACCAATTCATATAACATGTTCTCTAGAATCCTTAGATTTGGCTTGTTGTAATGTATCTTACTTTTTTAATAACTCATGATTGGACTTATGGAAAATTATGGCTTATTTATCATCATCTTCACTATCATTTACACTTTTCTTTGACAAGTGAAATTCACCTGAGTTGGTTTCCCATACCTTCCTGTTTAGAGGATTACCCTAATTTTGATCATTCACAGTTCCCATTTTTGCCTTGTTATAGCTCCAAATCTCACTCTTATGGTTTGTGATGCTGCACTCATGGCCTAGGGCAACCCCTCCTTCCAGACCTGGTCCAAAAATTTAAAAAACAGTGTTTTATTCCCTATACGCGACATTGCCCTGAGTTAAACGTGTGTACACGCGGGTATGTCATACCCAACCCGCGTGTATCTATTAAAACACTTAAAAAAATATAATAAATTCGTCTTTTTCGGGCGGAGATCGCGGGTTTACCTGCTGGATCACCTGTTAGTGCCCGTGGCCCAACTGTTCCCAACCAAATCCTAACTAAAAAACTACTTTGGAGAGGGTATAAAAAGACATCAAAGGGAAGGCCAAGGAGAGAGAGAAGAGAGCAAGATTATTATGCTGAGATTTTTCCCTTAGACCAGGTCTGAAGTCCTTGGTGCTTTCTGCACTTCCCCCATTTTGCATAGGAAACCCTTGTTTCCATGTGTATTGGTGATCATTCATCCTTGATATCATCATTGAGTAGGACTTGGAAGGAGCTCTTGTTGGAGGCTTGAGGCTGGAACGAATCCGGGAGGAAGCTTTGCTTGGAGCCTGCTGAAGGTGTTCAGGTGATATCTTTCCGATATATGTACTTTATTTGCCTTTATATATAAAGAAACATGTCTTTGTTCCCGAAACAATCTTTCTTTATGCTTATGAGATTCTTGTCTTGAATTCTTATGCAAGTGGTTACTTAAATATTTTTATAACTAACTTTATAGCATAAAGATGGTTTATACATAAGTATCTGTACATGTACTGTTGTGTTCTTTGATTTGTTTGTCTTGCATGTCAAAGAAAGAAGAAGGGAACTCCAAGAAGGGTTTGGACCCTAAAGGCCTTCTCGAACGTAGGACCTTAGGTACGTACCCTAAACATTAGAATTTGCTTAAAAGTAAAAATGATGGCTGTGTGTGTGTTTCTTTGAATAAGCAATTTTCAGTCTGGTAGAGTCTTAACCCAAAGGACCCTAGGGGTACTTTCCCTTCAACCAGAATTGGCGACTCCACTGGGGACAACACTCTTGTTGTTCCTAGTTTGGGTAGTCTTCAAGCCAATGAAGGCTCAGCCCCTCTGTTTGTTGGCTCTGACTGTCTGATCTTTTCTTGAACTCCAAGCTTTTCCAGTTTTTCAGTCTGTGTTTTTTTATTTTTCTTGAAAGACTTTAGATACGCTCTTTTCCTGGATTACAGAAGCGTATATACGCAAGTTGCACTAAGTGAACCCGCGTATACGCAGGTTTCCTTAGTTACAGTTGCGTATACACGCATTCTGCACTTAATTGCAGGCGCGTATATTACACAAATTTCAAGATTTATAAATTTTCTTTTTGCTGAATATTTGTCTGGTGGTTTGGGTCAGTGTCAAGCAGTCACTTTTCCAGTAACAGTTCTCTGTTTGACAGGGGGCATCTTGTTCTGAACTCTGCCTAGTCATAAGGAGTATTAGTCTTGTTTTCGTTGATTGCAAGCGTCATTGATTTTTGACACACAAGATTTCTGTTTAAGAATCTTGATTGCTCTGTTTCGGCAGAGTAGGAAGATTGGGTTCAATCTTTGTGTCCATTTTTGCTTTCATGACACTTTTTGTTTGCTTAATGAAATCATTTTTATGACCATTTGCTCCTTCGTTTCGGGAAACTTGTTTGTTACCATTTTATTGAAACTTGTCTTTTGATATTTTGGACTTTCATTGCTGCTTTTGATTGCCAAAAGCGATTTCAAACACATTTTATTTTTGTTGAGTTTTCATCATTTGAAAGGTGTCAATTCACAAAAGTGTTTGGTTGCTTGTTTATCAATCATTGGTGTTAGTTTTGGAGAGCTTTCCTTTGAAAAAGACTTTTTGGTTTGATTGAAAGAAAATCTTTTGAAAGTTTTTGAGTTTCGCTTTCTTAAACTTGCTTCTCATTTGATTTCCTTTTTTGCGAAGTGAAAGTGCTTTGTTTTTATCTTAGAACTTGTTTTTATTGTTTGGACAAAATGATTGGTAACACATCATCTTCTATCTAAGCATTTTAGTGGCAAGACAAAATTTGGTAAAGCAGCAACTTTCCTTCTTTGTTTTTAGAGTAGTCTTTGAATCTTGCATCCACATATGGTTCTTGCATTAGGGTAAGATTTGCATCTCTTTTTAGGCATATTTAGTTTTGTTAGTTTTTGTGAGTGTGGAGTCTGAAAAGAAAAAGAAAATTTGTTTATATTACAAGTACCTCTGAACCTCATAGAAATTGCTCTTCATCGAAAACAAAAGTGCATGTGCATGTAGCTAAGTTTTATTGATTTCTTTTGCATCCATAAAAACACCACAAGTTTCACCTCCATTACCTTGTGACTTAAAGAACAGCCTAATAAAATCAAGCGCTTAATTAAAATCCACTAGAACTTTTTGTTTTAGTTATTACACCAACAAGTTTAGGATTTTAGGGCCTTGGATTAGGCGAGTGGAGAGTTAACTCTCCAAGGCCACATAAAACGTCAAACATAAGAGTCTGATTAACGAGAGTAAATCCAATAGTGTTAGGAAGACCAGGAAAGCTCCGGATCTGGGAGTTAAGCACGAGGGTCTGTGAAGACAGGGAAGAGAGATACCCCCTCTCCTACTTGTCCGAACTTACCTCACGACTGTTCCGCCTGGCTTCTGCGACGAGTTGGTACCCATAGTTGCCTCTCCTAGGGATCTGCATAGGTGGCTGCGGAGGGGAATCCCATGGCACCTGAGGTCGACGTTGTATCACTCTCGACAGTACTACTGGAGGGCACCCTTGCGAAGCTTGGGGGCTTGCACCGGTGCAGGCTGTTGTTAGGAGGTCAGCGTAACTTCCTCTGATACCTTCGCTGATAGGACTGGGCCCTCATCATCCCAGACTATCTTCGGAAGGCCCTTTGATTCACTTTCTCGTATTTTGGTGTCCGGTCCTAATCACCCGGAGCGGAAATACTTGAAAGTTGTTTGACTGGCTGTTTCTTTAGGAACTTTATAGTGTGTGCTCTGTGCTCCTAGTCGGCTTAGCTTTTAATTTTTTGAGTCTTTAGTTAGATCATAACAAAAAATTCAAAGTGGCTGACCGGTCTCCAAGACGGTCTCGAAGACTTCGTGGTCTCTCGCCACCTAGTTTAGAGCCTTCTCCTAGAAGGCGCAGAGGGAATACTACCGGTGGGGTCCGTCCCACGCCGGTTGACGCATCGGGGATTGATCCTCCTCTCGGGGATATTAGCGGCCAAGCAAGGCCTGGCACTTCTGAACAAGAGAGGGACACTCCAGTCCTTTCTCGAGTTCGCTTTCAAGCGGAGAATAACGTAGAGGTAGAAGAACTTTCAGAATCATTAGTGATTCCAAATTCTCCACTACCATCTAGTTATCCAGACGTATTGCAATACGTTGGGACTCCGTCGCATAGACCAGCGAGTCCAGGTTACGCTACGCGCTTACCATTTATGATCACTACTGGAAGCATGGCTTCTACGAGTGCTGCGACTATGCAAACCCCAACATCGGTGCAAGGGGGAGGAACCATTTCCATCCCCTCTGCTTCCTTGCTCGGATCGTTTGCTAGCACATCTTTGGTAGGGTCTACCTCCATTCCGTCCACGAGTGGAAATGCCCAAACCAATGCTTTTAGTACTGGTTCCTTCCTTCTTGGCACCCAATCACAGGGTATTCCATCGGTTCCATTCAGTGCCGCTACATCCATGATGGGCGGATCGGCTTTATTCCAGGGTTTTCCTTTTGGAAGTGGTCATATCCCACATTCCAACCCAATGGTAGGATCCATGCCTTTTTCTTCAATAGGACAAAGCAGCAATCCTTTCCAAGGTTGGAATAACCCTGGGGTTAGTAGCGCAGGAATTGCGAATCCATTTATCGGCCAACAAGGAAGTAGGCCGTATTCCATGGTTAGCATGTTTCAAAGTATTCCTCCCCTTGCTTCGGCTTGGAACCCATATCAGGGGTTATCAACTCCTTACCATTCTTTAGGAGGAAACTTTGCAGGCTATGGAGGTTATACGGCAGGAGTTGGTCAAACTCCGAATTTTGCTGGACCACAAGGCTTGCCTTTTGGTTCAGTCGGTTCTACTGGTCACTTCAGGCAGCCTGGTGCCTCCGAAATCCCAGGACAATCTTTTCAGAACTTTGGGAGTTCTGCCCAGTCTGGGTGGAATCCCCTAGGTCCTCCTAGGCTTCCGTTTCTGGCAACGTTAAACTTGCCAGATCTCACTAAGCTAACGAACGACCCTATCAGATACAATCCGGCCTGGCCTCCGGGCGATCATGTAACCACATTCCATTTGTGGTGCTCATCCAACTCCCTCATCGAAGATTCGGTTAGGTTGAGACTCTTTCAACGCACCTTGACTGGCAATGCGGCTAAATGGTATATAGAGTTGCCAGGGGGCAGCTTTACATCATTCGCAGACTTAGCCAATATCTTCTTGAATCACTTCCAGTTGCCTGTCCGCTATGATGCCGGAACTGAACTTCTGGCTACCTTTCGTCAGGATAAGGCAACCCACATTTCTGATCACATTCAGGAATGGAGACGGAGAAAAAGGCTCATTAAAGCCGAAATCTCTCCGGAGTACCGTCTAGAGTGGTTTTTGAAGTCTTTGCAACCCGAGATCTCCAAGGATGTCTCCATGTCTGGGGTCTATTCTGAGGAGCAAGCCATTTTTAGGGCCTAGCAGTTAGAACTGATTTACTCTCAGTCTGGGATCCTCCAAAAGTACTTGCCAGATGCTCCTAGATCTAAGGTTGATTTAGCTAAGCCAAAGCCAGGTCCGCACGTGGATGGTATTGTGGGGTCAGTAGACTCGACTACAGTGAACTTGTTGAATCAATTGCAGCAGTTGTCATTACAAACTGCTCCTAACAACCAAGTCACAATGTCTAATCCTCAGGCCTCCCAAAATTCTTCCATTAACGCCGTCCAATCCGATAACCCCAAAGGAAATCAAAATTCCAATGGGAAAAAGAAAGGACGTGGTAAAAAGAAGAACTCGGATGGGAAGCCCGATGCAAATAAATTCGGCAACAACGCTGGTGGTGGTAAAGGTGAGTCGAGAAAGAAAGTTAAGTTCCCTTGCAAGTTATGCAGTGGGGACCATCTAACTCATCTTTGCCCTAGAATTGAAGACGCTCAGCGCTTGTTAGGACAGCAAGGGACTTCTAGTTCGCAAGCTGTGTTAACTAACCCGTTTCCCCAAGGGCAGCAACTTCTTGCTGGCGCGAATTCGAATCCTGGGACCTCCTCAGGGGGCAACCAGGAAGGGGAAAAAGCATCAAATGTTTTTATGATGGGTTCAAACGTTAACATGACTACTCGGTCACGTGATTATGGTGAAGCCGAAACATCTAAGGATAAAACGGTTCCTGGAAGTAATGACCTTCATATTGAGCGACCTCTTGTTGAGACTATACCTAGGATACCGAAAGGTTCCGCCAAACGCACGACGATTAACCCTAACGCTAGGGCCGCCCAAAATTACTCCATTGTGGAGGATTTGGCTCAAAGCCCGTGTGCTATGTCCGCTTTGGAAGTTCTCCAATCGTGTCCGTCTCAGAGAAGTGCTTTACTCTCCGCCATTGGAGCAGTCGATCCAGCTAACTCTTTAGTGCTCTCTTTTGACATGTCAAATGTCAAAAAGAGACTCCCTCATCATATGGATTTTCAGGTAAAGTCAACATACCGGAAAATCAATATTTTTCGCACCGTTATAGATGAAGGAGCTTCCACATGTGTCATGTCCATGTCATGTTGGAAGGCTATTGGTTCACCTTCGGCCGTTCCTTCACCAACCGTCTTAACTGCATTTGATGGCCATTCTCACAAGCCGCATGGGATTATCCCGGCCTTTCCTATATGTGTTGGAGGGAAGGTCGTTAATATCGAAGTTGAAGTCGCAGATGCTAACCTAGATTATAATCTCCTATTAGGAAGGAACTGGGTGTACGAGATGGAAGCCGTTGTATCGACTCTGTTTTGTGTCATTTGCTTTCCTCATGAGGGGAAAATTGTTAAGGTTGATCAATTGGACTATTCTCCAATCGATCCTCAAGCAACCTCCGACTCTACTGTTCCTTTGGTGGATAACCCTCGCCCGCCGACTGAGAATTTAGCAGTAGGGATGTATTCCTCATTAATGGGTACGTTTGATCTTCCCTCTCCTTTTGCAAGAATCAATGCTATTTCATCATCCAAGGAGTCTTCTCGAGAAGAGTTCTTTCGAACTCATTATTTTTCCGACCCTTGGACCTTGCCTTCACCTACCACCACATTAGTTGAAGGACAAGTGAATGGAATGGCGTTTCCTATATCTGCAGTTGAGCTTAGATATCAGTCTATCGTAGACTCTGCAGATAACCATTCTACTCCTTTTTCCGAAGAGGAATTAGATGGTCATGTGGCCCCCGCTTGGAGCTTTGATTCTAACTCTGCCTTGGACTACTTAGATTCGGTTCTACCTTCTGAAGAAGCAATCCTCGAAGTAATGATGGGTATAGATCGACCTTGGGAAGACTTACACCATCGTTCATATTTTCTTCCTCCATTGCAGGAAGTGGAATCTAAATTCTCCGAGCTCATTGATAGTGATGTTTGTACGGTGTCGAACCCTTTGGCTCCAACACACGTACGGGCCGAAGGTAATATGTCGGTAATCTCAAAAACGATACCTATAAACATCTCTAAGGATCCTAACATCGTCGAGAATATCTTCATCGGAATTGAGTGTTCCCCTGAAGAAATTCAAATTTATACCGACCTATTCAAGGAATATCGGGATGTATTTGCTTGGTCTTATGAGGAAATGCCCGGCATTGATCCTTCTATAGTCCAACATGAGATCAAGACGTATGAAAATGCAAAACCGATTCGTCAAAGGCTTCGGCCGGTTAACCCTAGGAAAGCAGCGGCTATCAAAGCTGAGGTTGAGAAGCTGCTAAGGGCGGGTTTTATATACCCTGTTCCTCTTACGGATTGGGTTTCGAATCCAGTCCCTGTGGACAAAAAGCAAGGAACAATCCGCGTATGCATCGATTTTAGGGACTTAAACAAGGCTTGTCCAAAAGACAATTACCCCACGCCATTCATTGATCAGATTATCGACGAGTGTGCGGGTAATGAGATTTTCTCCTTTATGGATGGTTTCTCAGGTTATAATCAAATCTCTATTCGTCCTGAGGATCAGCATAAGACTGCCTTCATATGTCCCTGGGGTACCTTTGCATATCGAAATATGCCCTTTGGTCTTAAAAACGCTGGAGCCACATTTCAGCGGGCCATGTCCTACGCTTTCCACGACATCAAACATGTCATCGAAGCATACCTAGATGATCTCTCTGCTCGCTCTCGAAAGAGAACAGATCACCCTAGTCATCTTCGATTAGTCTTTGAGCGATGTCGTTTCTATAAAATCCGGTTGAATCCAAATAAGTGCGTTTTCGCGGTTACATCCGGTCGGTTGTTAGGGTTTATAGTGTCCAATGAAGGGATTCGGGTTGATCCCTTCAAGGTAGAGGAAATAGTTCAGTTGCCTCCCCCGTCCTCAATCCGTCAACTTCAAAGTCTTCAAGGGAAGGCCAATTTCTTGAGACGGTTTATAGCAAACTACGCCGAGATCACTAAAGGGTTCATGCGTTTGCTACGGAAAGGAGTTCCATTTGTGTGGGACGACTTTGCGCAGCGGTAGTTTGATGCTTTGAAAAAGGCATTAGTCTCTGCCCCGCTTTTGAGTCCACCGGATTATGGTAGAGACTTCCTTTTATATCTCGTTGCAGCAGAATCTACCATTGGTATGGTTCTAGTTCAAGAAGACGATGCTCTCATCGAGCACGTGATTTATTATTTGAGCCGAGGCTTAATAGGCCCTGAACTCCGCTATTCTCCGGTTGAGAAGTTGGCCTTAGTAGCTGTCCATGCTGTCCAGAGGCTCCGTCATTATATTTTGCTACGCAAAACTTTTGTCTTAGCGGCGGTCAATCCATTCCAATTTGTCCTCAGTAGGCGAGTGATTGGGGGCAAATATAATAGATGGATAGTCATTTTACAAGAATTCGACCTCGAGTTCTTGTCCGCCAAGTCTAAGAAATCTATGGTCTTCGCGGAGCTAATTTCTGAGCTTCCTTGTGGAGAGGATGTTGTTTATGAGGAAAGTTTACCCGACGAACATATATTCCTCATCTCTTCACAAGACCCTTGGTATGGAGATATCGTTGTTTATCTCCAGACTTCGAAGTTTCCCTCTACTTTCTCCAAGGATGAATGTCGCAAATTACGTCACCTGGCTAAGAACTATGTTATCATTGGTGACACATTATACCATTGAGGGGTTGATTCAATTCTTCGACGTTGTTTAACCTTAGAGGAAGCAGAGTCTGTGCTTAATGATTGCCACAGTGGAGCTTGTGGTGGTCATCTATCCGGGCTTGCTACAGCCCAGCGCATCTTACGTGCCGGCTACTTTTGGCCTTCACTCTTTAAGGACTGTGTGGAAGTGGTTGTTACACTAAAAAATGTCACCTTGACTACTTACAGTTAGTATTGCTCAAATCAATAGTCATGCTACCCTCTTAGGCAAGTCTTATGCCTCTGTTATCCATCTCAAACTCAAAGAAGAGAGAAAGTCTTGTAAAAAATATGTTTATCTCTGGGGTCGCAGGTTCTCTCTAGCCTTACCTGCGGGGACGCTGACCATGTTCACAAAAGGTACGTCCTTGGACGCTCTGTATGTTAAGGGACAGGTGCGTCCTTCTGTAAAAGGCAAAATGCGCGAGTTTCATCTTTAAAAAGTTACTTGTGGTTACTTCTAGAACTTTCTAGAGGTCGGTTTGATGAATTGGATGCGCCTCCAGTTGGTTCATGTATCTCTATTAAGGGGGAACTTATCCCATCAATAAGGGAGCTATCCCACCCAAAGAGGGGGATTATCCCATTGATGGTGGACCTGAATAACCTCTTTACAGCACTATAAATAAAGACATTGAGCCAGAGGGAGGAGAGGTTGGAGCTATACATTTTCTTTGGGTAAATGCTGCAGGATTTAGGTCTTCCATTAGAGCCTTTGTGAGGAGAGATTGTCTTCACTTGATTCTACTTGGAAGAGGGTGAGCTTTGTCAAAGTAGAGGAAAACCCTTGATGGACCCTGGGAGGAACTTGCACAACACCAAGGCCAGGTTGTAAGAGTTTCTTTGTTTCGTTATTAATACAAACTGGTTTATTTTTCTCAATAGCTTGTGTTAATGAGTTATTTCATGTGTTCCTTGGTCTGCATGTTGAATATATGTTTTATTATATGAAATGCAAGTGCTTGGTAATTGTTTGATTGTTTGTGGTTGCAGGAATTGACTTGAAGGAGGAGCTCATCCGGATCGTCAAGAACGGACTTCAACAACAGCGTTTTGGAATAAGGTAAGCCTAAACACTTGTAGTTTTCATGTTGTAAAAGGTGTATTTAGAGAAAGATCACTCCATTTTGTCTTGTTTGTCATTAGAATGTCTTAGACTTCTAGGAAGGTCAGCTGTGTCCGCACCCTTGACCAATTCCGTGTGACAAATTGGCGACTCCGCTGGGGATAGATTCCATTGATGAGAAAAGTCTTTTCCTTTATGTGAACTTTGCTTTGAGAAAATTGGTTTATTTTTCTGGTTTTGGCTCTGTGATTCTGTCTCTGGGTGGGTTAGCTTAGGATTAGTTTTATTTTGGTTTTTCTTGAGTTTTTCAGACGGACGCACCCTCTGAGTGCTGCACAGTGCGTCCCTGGACGCACTTTTGCTGTGTGCACAGAGCGGGCCCGCACCTGTGCTAACGGGTTGCCTGCGTCCCCTACCAAAATTTGAGAAAATTCCATTTTTTGCCTTTTTTGCTCTTAGATTTTGTTTTTTCTTAGTTTTTTCTGCCCAGATTCATTAGTCCCTTGTCCAGAATCTTCACCTAAGCTTGTTCCTGCTCTTAGCTTTCATCAATTGGGTGTTTTGAGTCTCTTTCTTGAGAAATTCTTGATTTGATTTCCTTTGATCATTACTTGGAGGTTTGTCTCAGTCTTTTCACAATTTTGCATCTTTTTGCTTTTGTTTTTGCAAAAAAATTTCCCCCTCATTCGCCGGGGGGGCTAAATTGTGTATGAGTGTTAATCGCCTTTGAGTGTTTTTATGTTTTGATCTTTGGAACTCTCACCCAATTTTCTCAATTTGCACTTGATTGGTTCTTAGATCACATTAGAATCATCTTGTGTTTGAGAATTCTTTTGCATAGATCACATTTGCACAATTAGAATTCTCATTTTCAGAATATTATTGAAAAATGTGCATAGATTACATTTGCATACTTTTCGAGTGAATTGTGCTTAGATTACAATTGCATAGTTTACATTCTGAAAAATCAATCATAGATTTAGATCAGCTTTCTTTGATTTGAATTTACACAAAAATAAAAATAGAAAAAATTGGTTTGGAATTGATTTGCATTAGTTTTTCTTGATGAAATTAGTGCATTAGAGAATTTGTTAAATTTTCTCTTAATGATCAATTTTTTGCATTGTTGGAAGTGAATGGAAACTCTCTCCTTACTCTAGTTAGGATTCATCGAATTGAAAGGATTGCATTATCATATTTCGATTGCATTCAATTGAGTCGGGTCATAACACCATTGGTTTCATCTCCATTTACCCCTTTGAGTAATAACAGCCTTAATAACACAGCGCTTAATTAAAATTCATCTAGTAATTTTTACATTTCTAGGGCTCTGAAACACCAACATAGCTTAGGCTAGCGTCTTGGAGTAGGTGAGTACTTAACTCTCCAAGACTACAAAACCAAACAGATAGTTTATCTTGAGTAGAATAAATCCAATTGTTTCAATTGCACTCTGGGAAAGCTCCTCTTAAAGGAGAAGCACGAGCTCGTGTCCGAACCAGTGAGGGGATCCATCCTCCCTCGTTGGGAACGACGCCAGATAGTACGTATTACAAACGGTAAACCTCGGATTAACCATTGTCGAGGAGCCAGGGGTCACTTATTGGTAAACCTTGGATTACTGTCAAGGAGCCGGTAAGGGGATTGAGCTTGCTACTCTGCCCTTGCGTGCTGTCGGAGTTTAGACTGTTCCCCCAGGTGTACTTGTTGCCGTTGGTAACCTTAGTGACCATAATCTTTAGGATTCTACCCAAGGTGACGGTGGAGGGAAGGTCCCACTGTACCTGGAGCAGACGTCGGCTATACTCACTTGGATTTTCTGGGGGGTTCACTTCACTCGAGACGGTTAAAGTGGAGAAACTTGGTCCAGTCTATTCATTAAGCAGGTTGTCGGGGTAACTGTTCCACCCACTATTTCTGTACTGGATTCTGCGAGGTTGGGCTTCATCACCAACTAGTGTTTTCGGTCCGGAGAGCTTACTGTTTGTGTGTGGTTTGACTCCTAGATTTGATAGCGCGTGTTAATTTGTTTGTTTTTACTTTTAGAGACCATAGGTGTGAATTGTGAATTTTAATTGTTAGGTGTGAATTGTGAATTGTTAATTTTAGTTTTAAATTGTTAATAAAATTCACTGAAGTTGAATATAATGGAAAATGTTCCGGAATTTATCAACCTAGGAACCCCTCCTAACGAGAATCCTAGTACTTTTCCTTACTTTGGAAATGTTGGTCCTCCTTATATGGCTACTTTGTCATTACCTGGATTTACAATAGGTTTACCGATATGGTTATTTTCAACTTCGTTGGCCCAAAATACTCAAATTGTTCCACCTCAACCGGATGCTTCACCTCAACAGAGTTCACCATCTCAACATCACCAACCTTCTGTTGACCCTTTACCCTCTTCGCCTAATTTTTCTTCCTCCATTTCTTCCTCTTCGCCTGGTAAAAGCCTTGATGCTAGTAACCAGGAGTCTAAGAAGAAGAAGAAAGGGAAGAAGAAGAAGAAGAAGAAGCAAGCTAAGAAAGAAGTCAACCAACCAACCACGGCTGTAAGTGTTAGTTGTGTTGAGGAAAATTCCGACATGCATCGTAAACCCAAATACCCTTGCAGGCTTTGTAAGGGTGACCACTTCCTTGTCAATTGTCCTGGCATTCCAAAGGTCTTGGAAGTATGGTCAGAAAAATCTCATCAACTTTCCATTGATCCATCAACCAGTGATAGTCAGGTTCCTGGGAAAAAGGGTAAAGTTAGGTTTCCTTGTAAGTTATGCAAAGGGAGTCATCAAACTCACATTTTCCCTCACATGGATGAAGCCTCAACTTTGTTGGAAAACCTTACTGTCCCACAGCAAGAATTTCCAACTGGTTACCGTAAACTTTCTCCCAACCTACCGTCAACTGACGGAGTGATTGATCAAAATTCAAATACAATCGATCACACTCTTCCATTGGAGAGTGAAACTCATGTCACTCAGGTTGATGATCTATTAGTTGATCAAGTGGTCGATTCAATTTCACATTCGGTCGATCACACTCTCCTTTTCAAGAGTAAATTTCATACCGCTGATGTTCTTCTTGTTACATCGGATTCTTCTATGCTGCGGGGCATTTCACCTATTTCTACAGAACCCCCTCCAAGTACTGAGGTCTTTTCCTTTGATTGGAATAGACTAACAGAACCTCGTCTTCCTTCCTCCATCCCTTTCCAAATCATTGTTAAGGCTGGTAGTAGGGACATACATCGTACTCAGGTAGATGAAGGTGCTTCTGTCAGTATTTTATCCTCAGCTGTTTGGAAAGCTTTGGGTTCCCCTCAGCTTGCGCCTATTACGCAGAATCTGAAAGCTTTTAACAGAACCATTAGTGAACCTTTAGGGATCCTTCCTAAGTTCTCTATTACCTTGGAAGGTAAAACTGTCTGTATTGATCTTATGGTAGTTCGAGGTCCCTTGGATTTCAATTTACTCCTTGGGCGAGACTATGTTTATGCAATGAAAGCTGTCGTATCGACACTCTTTCGCGTGATGTCTTTCCCTCACAATGGAAGTATTGTGACTGTAGACCAGCTTTCGTTCCCTAGTCTTGTCTCAACTACCAATAATATGACAACCCTAAATGTTCTTGATTCTCAAGTGGTATCTACCCCGCCACGGGTTAATTATGTGGCAACTGGTCCCATGTTTTCAGCTACCGATGTAAGTGAGCCTCCCGTTGTTTGCTCATCTTCCTTTGATTTAGATCCGGTAATTGACATGGAAAACTCTATGGGATTATTTGAACACGATGTTCTTATCCCTTTTGAGTCCCTTGACGTGTCTTCCTTCCAAAAGACTATTCTTCCTTCTGATGAAGACCTCTTGGAAGCCATGATCAAGGTGTGTCCATTGACATGTCTTTCTTCCAGTTGGAAGCCATGATCAGTGAACACGAGGATAGTTTGTTCCTCTCTCAACCTCGTTAAAAAATGAAATTGGATGTTATGAGGAAAGTTCCTGTTACTGAGTCAACCTCATTAAAAAATGAATCAGGTAGATAGTAGGTTATATAGGAAAGTAGGATTAGCGAGGAAAGTTCCTTTTACTGTGTCAACCTCGTTAAAAAATGAATCAGTGTGTTCGAGGACAGTTCCTTTTCCTGTGCCAACCTCGTTAAAAAATGAAACAGGCTAGTATGAGGATAGTTCTTTTACTGAGTCAACCTCATTAAAAAATGAATCAGCTAGATTTTAGGCTATGTAGATTGTAGAAAGTAGGATTTTGAGGACAGTTCCTGTTACTGAGTCAACCTCGTTAAAAAATGAATCAGGTATGAGGATAGTTCTTTTCTTGTGTCAACCTCCTTAAAAATGAAACAACTCCCTTTTCAAGTTAAATATTGAAAGTAAACCTTCATTTCATCCAGCCGGTTGAATGCAATGAAGCCTGGGGGGCATGTACCTCGCTTTGCATCATTATCCTGGGGGCATGCGAACTTTTAGAGCATAGTTCCTTGTCTTGTGTCAAGCTCGTTAAAAAAAATGAATCAAGGTTTTTAGAGTAGAGTTTCTTGTTAGGTAGATTGTAGAGAGTAGTTCCGAGCATAGTTCCTTGTCTTGTGTCAAGCTCACTAAAAAATGAAACAACTCCCGCAAGTCTTTCTAAGATTTTGAAAGTAAAGCTTCATTCCATCCACCTCATTGAATGCAATGAAGCTTGGGGGGCATGTACCTCGTTTTGCATCATTATGCCGGGGGCATGTGAACTTTTAACAAGCATAGTTTTTCGTTTCAAGCTTGCATAAACATGAAACTGAATCCGAGCATAGTTCTTTTCCTGTGTCAAGCTCGTTAAAAAATGAAACAAATCCTCCTCTAATTGAGTCGAGAGTTTGACTAGACCTCATAGATGTTAGGTTGTACGTTTAGGTTAGTTATTTTAGTTTTTGCATAATTTTCTTACAGTTTTAGGTCGAGTCTTTCAAATGATCTCGTAACTCAACCTTCATTTCATCCAACTGGTTGAATGAAATGAAGCTGAGGGGGCATGCGCTCTAGCAGTTATGCTTAGGGGGCATCAAGCACAGTTTTATCTCTGTTTCAAGCTTGTGTAAAAATGAAACTACTCTGAAGCATAGTTTTTCTCTGTTTCAAGCTTTTGTAAAAATGAAACCTATCTCGAGTCAATTTCAGTTATTTTCAAGACTCGTTAAACTCATGAAAATACCGAGATTATTTTGCTATCTTTCATTCTCGTAAAACAAATGAAAATGCCGAGATCTTTCCGTCTTTTCCTACTCGTAAATTAAATTGAAAGTCGGCCATATGAGTACATTTTTATCATTTTTTCGAACTCATTAAAACTTACGAAAAAGTGAAAACCATGAGTACATTTTTATCCCTTTTTCGAACTCGTTAAAACTTACGAAAAAGTGAAACCTCAGAGTCATCTTTTAAGCCCTTTTCTGACTCCTAAAACATGAAAAGATCACCGAGCGTTTCTTTTACACTCGTTAAAACGGAATTAAAAGACGGTCCCCTTTTAGCTCTTTTCTGACCACAAAATCAGGAAAAGATTGCCGGGTTTTTGTCGTTTCAAACTCGATAAGGAAATAAAACGACGTGTCCTTGACCGCTTTTTACTTTTCAGGTCAGTGGCACTAATTATGAAAGTACTCCTTGGTCGCAAGATCAAGCGGTTCCCCCAGGTATTATTTTATACTTTTTCGGGCTTGAGGGACACAAATGTACGAAAAAGTTCAACGTGGAGTCTCCTTTTGTTTTTTCAGACTCTCTAAAAATTGAAAACGCCGAGTTTCTCCTATACTGGGCTCGTTAAACTTTTACAGTAGAGGACCTGTTCAATTACAAACAGGAACGAACCACTCCTTCCTAGGGTTCGAATTTAAACTAGGTTGGACTCGTCCGAAGGATGAGCTTATAATCAAGCATATGTTATCCTCCTCAAGCTTGTTAAAAATAAAGAGGTACTTGCCAGAAATGGTGGGGGAAAAGAGAGAAGAATGAACCTGTTTGTTACCTTTTGTCTCAAAAGAAACTTTATTACCACTCTTGAACACGACACTTTTCATTCACCTGGGTTGGGAAATCTTTTACCTCACAGTTGACCAAACCACTTTGAAAGTCTTTAACCTGGTTCCAGGGATTAACTTTGAGTTATCCGTCACCAAGCCATCTGTCGTGTCGTTATGTGTTCAAGAGGTCTGCAAGCAAAACTTTCATCTGCAAAATACTTGTCATCCATTTGACCATCCCTGAGTCAGTCCTTACAACAACATTTCTTCAACTTGAACAATGATTTCGTGTTGCGGGCTTGCCTGCAACGGGTCGCTTTCTATCGACATCGACACATTATCTAGAAAGATGACTTAGGAATCGACAGCACCTTGAAGTCTGCATGCATCAATGGCAGGTTTCTCGCCTTTGACGTCAGTTTACATCATTGACTTTCGATCAAAGGATTCCGTGAAGTGTTCGACATCAAAACATCTATTCACATTTCACGGGTTGTGCTTGGTACTTTGAGAACCATTGACATTACTAGTGGTTTCTCTCACGCTTGTTAACAGTTTGCATCATCGACTGGTAATCAAGTGGTTTCTAACATGTTCGACATCGAATCATTTAATCACATGGCTAGAATCGTACCAATTCGGGAAGTAGAAATGAAGACCCTGGATCTAGTTTCTACCATCCAGGCTGTGAGGAGTTTTGTATTCATTATCTATGTAGACTAATCATAAACAGATGGCTGCGTCCATACTGTGTCTACAAAAGTCTATAAAAATGATGTACTGCAAGATCATTCCTGTATCAGAGTAGTTAGTCCATTAGTTAA
The DNA here is from genome assembly GCA_031772625.1 of Pinus tabuliformis. Lineage (NCBI taxonomy): Eukaryota > Viridiplantae > Streptophyta > Pinopsida > Pinales > Pinaceae > Pinus > Pinus tabuliformis. Next base: position 1,409,065,452 of record CM062804.1, read on the forward strand.
AGTTTTGAATCTGAGTATGGGAATGCCTACCTCAGTGATGATATAATCTTATCCATGTATTTTGTGTTGAAAATTGCAGGTTCCAACCAGGCCATCCACAAGACAATCCTTGAAATGATAAAGCGCTTCACCCTTCCTAGAATTACAAAACCCTAATCTATTCCAGGCTTCGCACTTTAGGGGGCAATCTGTTACACTAAAAAATGTCACCTTGACTACTTACAGTTAGTATGGCTCAAATCAACAGTCATGCTACCCTCTTAGGCAAGTCTTATGCCTCTGTTATCCATCTCAAACTCAAAGAAGAGAGAAAGTCTTGTAAAAAATATGTTTATCTCTGGGGTCGCAGGTTCTCTCTAGCCTTACCTGCGGGGACGCTGACCATGTTCACAAAAGGTACGTCCTTGGACGCTCTGTATGTTAAGGGACAGGTGCGTCCTTCTGTAAAAGGCAAAATGCGCGAGTTTCATCTTTAAAAAGTTACTTGTGGTTACTTCTAGAACTTTCTAGAGGTCGGTTTGATGAATTGGATGCGCCTCCAGTTGGTTCATGTATCTCTACTAAGGGGGAACTTATCCCATCAATAAGGGAGCTATCCCACCCAAAGAGGGGGATTATCCCATTGATGGTGGACCTGAATAACCTCTTTACAGCACTATAAATAAAGACATTGAGCCAGAGGGAGGAGAGGTTGGAGCTATACATTTTCTTTGGGTAAATGCTGCAGGATTTAGGTCTTCCATTAGAGCCTTTGTGAGGAGAGATTGTCTTCACTTGATTCTACTTGGAAGAGGGTGAGCTTTGTCAAAGTAGAGGAAAACCCTTGATGGACCCTGGGAGGAACTTGCACAACACCAAGGCCAGGTTGTAAGAGTTTCTTTGTTTCGTTATTAATACAAACTGGTTTATTTTTCTCAATAGCTTGTGTTAATGAGTTATTTCATGTGTTCCTTGGTCTGCATGTTGAATATATGTTTTATTATATGAAATGCAAGTGCTTGGTAATTGTTTGATTGTTTGTGGTTGCAGGAATTGACTTGAAGGAGGAGCTCATCCGGATCGTCAAGAACGGACTTCAACAACAGCGTTTTGGAATAAGGTAAGCCTAAACACTTGTAGTTTTCATGTTGTAAAAGGTGTATTTAGAGAAAGATCACTCCATTTTGTCTTGTTTGTCATTAGAATGTCTTAGACTTCTAGGAAGGTCAGCTGTGTCCGCACCCTTGACCAATTCTGTGTGACAGTGGTCAAACGCTGTCACCCGTGTCAAATTTTTACTCGCAAGATGCGCGCGCATCCAGCTCCCCTTTTTCCCGTTGTCACCGTCGGTCCCTTCACTAAGTGGGGTATTGATTTTACGACTTGTAATCCACCTTCAGCGGCGAATCACAAGTACATTATCGTGGCTGTAGACTACTTCATGAAGTGGGCGGAGGCCATGCCTACTTATAAGAACAACAGTGACACGGCAGCATTGTTTCTTTTCAATCAGGTTATCTCAAGATTCGGTATCCCAAGAGAGATTGTCACTGACCATGGCAGTCATTTCCAAAATCATCTAATGTCCGAATTGGCTCTTAAATTAGGTTTCCGTCAGGAGCATTCGTCTCCTTACTATCCTCAGGCCAATGGACAGGTCGAGGCGGTCAATAAAACTCTTAAGACGATACTCCAACGGACAATCGATAAAAATCGGTCCAATTGGCACATTATGTTGTATCCGGCTCTTTGGGCATACCGAGCCTCCGTCAAAACGGCTACTGGTTTTACTCCTTTTCAGTTGGTTTACGGGATGGAATCTATCTTTCCGGTCGAATGTGAAATTCCATCTCTGAAATTGGCTGTCGAGCTTCTTCCTGAGACTTTGAGTCTCGAGGAGCGCCTAGTTCACCTGGAACATCTCGATGAGCAGCGTCGAGATGCCGCCACGATGAATGAGGCCCATAAGAAAAGGGTCAAAACTCAGTATGATAATTCTGTCCGTCCTCGTGTCTTTTCTGAAGGTGACCTTGTCTTGGTCTATGACCAAGATAAGGATGCCTTGGGGGCAGGCAAATTCAAGCCTATGTGGTACGGTCCTTTCATTATCAAACGAGTCTTAGAAAAAGGATCGTATGAGTTAATTGATTTCGAAGGAAACAAGCTGGCGGAGCCCCGAAATGGGCTCTATTTAAAGAAGTATTTTGCTTAGTTTTACCAGGCAATGGCTTCTTTGTATTCTATGTATATTTGTACATATATTGTCGAGCGTTTTCTGATATCAGCACTTTTTGGTCTGTCTTGGCAGGTTTTGATGGATGATTTGGTTTATTTTGGGTTCGCCGATGGTGCTAGTCGGCACACTCGGAATCTTGCTTCCGCAGCTTGGGTACTTTATTACCCAACTGGTCAGTTGATGATATCGAGAGGCGTGTGTATCGGTCCTGCTTCAAACAATATGGCCGAGTATACAGCTGTTATCAATTTATTATCCGAGGCAATCTCTTATGGGATCGACTCGTTGGTAGTATATCTTGATTCTCAATTGATAGTGTCTCAGTTAAATAACATTTATCGGGTTAGAGATCCATTATTATATCGCCAATATTTAAGGGTGAGGTTGTTGCAAAGATCATTTATTTACATTAATTATTTGCACATTCCAAGATCTCAAAATTGGTTAGCTGATTCTATCGCTAATCAAGCATTAGACTAGCATATCAATCATTCATCATCATAAAATCATGCATCAAAAAGTCAAACTGTATATATATATATATATATATATATATATATATCGCAGAGCGTCTCAAGTGTATATATGTGTGTCCAAAAATATACAAAATTGGGACTCAAATGCCCATAATCATGTCAGGCATATCTAATGCCTCGGCTCTGGATGAGCAGCTAAATAAGTAACTATAGCAGTGGCCACGCGCCGAAAGACGCGAACCCAGTCACGTGGCATCCCAACCACATGACGCTGCATATCTGGAGGAAGGTCCTCTATCTCGGCCATCGGTACTTGGTAGCTCAGTCTCGCCAAGTGTCGCTGGACGTTGTTGAGGGTCCTTTCCGCATCCGCAGCCGCCTCTTCGGCTCCTCGGCCACGCCGTCCATGCCGCGGGAATCCATCTGGTCGCACAGGCCCAATGTCTGGAACATGATCATCATATTAGTCATTTGAATCTCATCAAAAAATATTTTTCAAAATTTATCATTATATTTGGAAAATCCAAAAAAATCATAAAATCATAAAAATAAAAAATCTTACCAATCTCGCCCCATGCTGCATCCGGTGGTAACACTAGATCAGGATCTCCTCGGAAATCCAGCCCAGCATAGGGGTAGTCATCTATGGCGATGATCTGTTGCTCCCACCAAGCAAAAAAGTCATCGTCGAATGCATTCCTAGGCACTTCCCCACCCCCCAGACGTTTCATCAAGTCAGCCCACCGGCCCATGCGTGGATCACGTGGACTACTGATGGGAACTGCTACCCTGGGGCGGAGTGCGGGAACCTTCTCGAAGAAGAAAGTGCATAAAATAGTTCCGTACCCAAAGTTCTTGGTCCGTCCCCTCCTGATAGAAGCAAGTTGTTCCTTCATATTGGCAAGTAGAGGAGTACACCAGTCAAACACCGTGGTGAGACAGTCCACTGCTACGCTCATGTTTACCCGTGATGCCTGATGTAGTGAGGATGATCCGTTCACTCGAGCTATGGTGAACAAGATTATCCGCAGTGACAAACTCGCCACGTCTGGGATAGAGATCTGGCTCCCGACCTTCCGATGACCTGGGCAGTAAATTTGAACATAGTCGTCTACACTGAGGCTATTCCGAGTCCTGCCCCAGGAGTGTACTACCTCTCCCCTTCAAGAAAGGCCCGTGATGAAATATATATCTTCCACTTCTACCCTGCGTGGCATCTGATCAATCACAAAAGCTTCTTCCTCGACATCCCAATAATCAATGAGTCTCTCGAGCAGACGCACGTTTGCTTTCATATTTGGCAACTTGAAGAATTTTAACAATCCGCATCCCCGCAGGGCGTCTAACGCCTCATCATTGTTCATAACTTCATTATCTACAACTGAGTGCTCTCTTTCACGCCATGTGATAGTCATCCTGGAAGAAAAAAATCATTTTCATCTGTTAGTTTTTTGTATAAAATTAGTTTGCTGCGCACAAGCGGGTTCACTTGTATACAGTCGCGTGTAGGGCTGTCGTATACGCGATTTATATACAGCCAACCCGCATGTACGCTGCAGAGCGATTTTTTGCAAAATTCTAACGGTGAAACATTAATTAAACTTCCTAAAAACTATCACAATTAATTGCAAGACAAGTTTAGTGCTTACCTGGAAGTTTTCGGCAAGTTTGAATGGTTGAATAAGTCACGGGGAAGTTTGCTCCTTTTGCTCCACAATTTTTGCTCTCCAAGTCAAACGGTGAAAATGGTAAGTCCAAAATTTCTTTTTATAAGTTTTGAAAATGCAAAATTTTTTCAAAATTTTATTTTGTTTGGTTTCATGTCACTTTTAACTTGGGAGCTTGGAATGTCGAGATTGGGTTGTTTTTCAGGACATTTTGGACATTTTTCGACGGTTCGAGACGGTTCCATGACTGCTGACCCGTCATGGCAGGTATCGTGTTCTCACTGGCATATAGGTTAGGGACACCATTTTTCCGTTGCATTATGCATACTAGCCTCCATTTGACCGATACAACTGCCGTAGGGTCAACCCCATCATGTTATGGTTCGTAAGCCATTTTCACTCGCCGATTCTTTAAATCATGACATGATGGTAGAGCCATTCTTTTACATGGGCATCCTAGTTAGCACCTCACTGACATTTGTTGCCCATGCTGCTTCGTTTGAGTAGGCTCGGGAGTCCTCTGTAGTCCCGCCACGACTTATGCGTTGAAGACTCATTCCTCTTTGCTTCTTCGCTTCGTTCTGGCCTTATACCCTAGAGGCTCCTATGTGTGTCAAGTTGTACTTCTGCATTGCATGTTGACCATTTGCACCTTTTGGCCTATAGCCAGCTTCACTTGGACTCGTGTTTAAGCCAACTTTTGACCATGACATCTGCAAAATCAACTTTGCATACCCTTGACTTCTATAGCTTGACATACCCAGATCCGTGGAAGGAACTTACCTCTGAGTGTCACTGACCAGTTTTTCACCTCCCTGCATTGAGCATAGGAACGTTCCTTTCCCAGGAACTAGATAATCTGTTTCACCGATACTCGTTCTTTCCACTGTACCATAGCATTCTTTTATTCTTTTTCCGGCTTATCAGAAAAAGACAAAAAAATTAAATATTCCAAAAAGAGCGGGAACAGGGACATTATTTCCATTTATTGTTGGTAGCTAGAGTCAGTCATGTCGCCCTTGAACAAAGCACTCAAAACAAAGTCTCCTCCGCATGGGTGGGATTTAGTTTGACTTAGGTACGCCATAACCTTGTTATCGAGTCAGTTCTCCCCCGATTGGTTATCTCTTCCAATCATATGGAGGGTTCGTTCGTGCCTCCTGCATGACGAACTTATACAGATTCATCATATGCTGCCACATAGTCACATTGAGTCGTGATTTTGTTCAAGGGAAGTTAGCCTGAGTCGGCCTTTCTGTGGTGTCTCTTGACTCATTTTTCAGTCGGCCATCCTTGGTTGTCAGTGTCATGTCTATCATCACATCAGTTATATTGGTCCTTTACTCGTGCCGGTTTGAGAAGGTCCCCATTGACTTCTTGCTGGCGGGTCTTGTCCTTATCGACGACGACACCTTGCTCTGAGGACAGGCCTAGAGCCGCACCCTGGCCCTATTTTCATTATTGATAGGTCACCTTGTGCTCAGCATCGATCAGTATCATGGGTCTTTGACTGAGTGGTTTCCCTTGTGTTCGACATCAGCATACATTATCACACATTGGGATTCGTGCAGTACCTTGGTTTCCATTTGACCCTATTGGTGGATACCTCGCCTCTGTGTCAGCTTTCATTATTGGTTGGTTCAGAGGGTTTCTGCCGTGCGCTAGCCACATCTTGTGTACGCCGGAAACGTACTTCGGTTGGGTTACTACATCTTTTTTCGTCTGATTCCTTCCACATTATTGGCCTACGGGTTACACTCGCGCTAGATTGATGGAGGATGCCTTAATGCCCTCCTTCTAGCGGATCTTTCCCTATCGACTCCGACTCATTGCTCTGGGGCAAAGATCTAGAGTCCATTTGGCAGTACCTTGGGGTTTGCAGTCATTAGTGGCAGATTCCTCGCTATCGACAGTGGGAAACCATCATTGTCTCCTGATTGATAGATTCTTACAGGTATTCGACTTCAGCTCATCTATTCACACTTGTTAGATTGCACTGGGTACCTTGACGCTCATTATCATTATCGGTGAGTAGTCTCGCGTTTGTTAACGGTATACATCAATGACCGGTAATCAAACGATTTCTCACATGGTCGACTTCAGATCATTTATTCCCATGGTGTAGAAATGTACCACGGCGGTCGGTGAAGACCTCAGGTTGTATCAGCATTCATTGGTTCACTTGACAGTTGCTCCTGTTGCTGCTAGTTGATACCACTCCACCTTATATGTTGCAGTCAGTCATGGCGACATTCTATATGCTGGCACCTGAGTTTGCAGTGTAGTACCATCCTATTCCATCATGTTCAGTTGGTACCTTTTTGGGATCAGTCTTTGATATCAGTGATCCGTTGCATCTTTCAGCATCATTGACAGTCTTATATGTGATATTCAGACATGTACTTACTCATTATGATCAGATGATCCATTATGTATTTTCCAGTCATTTATACTTGTATACTTAGTGGATCCGCTTGTACTTGATATGCGGACATGCTTTAATTTTCCTGAGCATGGGTATGCCTGCCTTAGACAGTGTTTCTTTCTGATCTCCTTTCGGTGGCTTGGTAGGCTGAATCCTGGTGAAGTCCTCCTCGGTTTTTCGGCAGAGTTCCTTTCCTTGTACGTACTTAATATATTTCGGCCATCATGTTCCCCTTCTGACCTCATACATTAGGGGGCATCTGTTATAGCTCCAAATCTCACTCTTATGATTTGTGATGCTGCACTCATGGCCTAGGGCAACCCCTCCTTCCAGACCTGGTCCAAAAATTTAAAAAACAGTGTTTTATTCCCTATACGCGACATTGCCCTGAGTTAAATGCGTGTACATGCGGGTATGTCATACCCAACCCGCGTGTATCTATTAAAACACTTAAAAAAATATAATAAATTCCTCTTTTTCGGGCGGAGATCGCGGGTTTACCTGCTGGATCACCTGTTAGTGCCTGTGGCCCAACTGTTCCCAACCAACTCCTAACTAAAAAACTACTTTGGAGAGGGTATAAAAAGACATCAAAGGGAAGGCCAAGGAGAGAGAGAAGAGAGCAAGATTATTATGCTGAGATTTTTCCCTTAGACCAGGTCTGAAGCCCTTGGTGCTTTCTGCACTTCCCCCATTTTGCATAGGAAACCCTTGTTTCCATGTGTATTGGTGATCATTCATCCTTGATATCATCATTGAGTAGGACTTGGAAGGAGCTCTTGTTGGAGGCTTGAGGCTGGAACGAATCCGGGAGGAAGCTTTGCTTGGAGCCTGCTGAAGGTGTTCAGGTGATATCTTTCCGATATATGTACTTTATTTGCCTTTATATATAAAGAAACACGTCTTTGTTCCCGAAACAATCTTTCTTTATGCTTATTAGATTCTTGTCTTGAATTCTTATGCAAGTGGTTACTTAAAGATTTTTATAACTAACTTTATAGCATAAAGATGGTTTATACATAAGTATCTGTACATGTACTGTTGTGTTCTTTGATTTGTTTGTCTTGCAGGTCAAAGAAAGAAGAAGGGAACTCCAAGAAGGGTTTGGACCCTAAAGGCCTTCTCGAACGTAGGACCTTAGGTACGTACCCTAAACATTAGAATTTGCTTAAAAGTAAAAATGATGGCTGTGTGTGTGTTTCTTTGAATAAGCAATTTTCAGTCTGGTAGAGTCTTAGCCCAAAGGACCCTAGGGGTACTTTCCCTTCAACCATGCCTGAACTATTTTCCCTTCTCAACGAATGGTTGAAACTGTAGTTTTTTTTTGGTCTGATAGAATTTGGTTAAGTCATAGCCACTTTATATACCCACATTTCAGCTAGATTCATATCACTATGAGGAGGACAGTCAATGTTATCTAATTTTTCAAGCTCATGCTTCAAATCATGAACATATGCTGGTAGATCAATTGATATCCTTGCATTTGACATAATTTATAAAGGGTAAAAATGCCAATATATATTTCAAGACCCAAAGCTAACAATTCCTTTTCTATGATTCCAAAAGAAGTTTTATGTTTGATCAATAATTGACCTATAGAAAAAGGTGTCACAACTATAAATTTCTTAATATTTGACGTGAAGTGAAATTCAGCAAGATCTAATCACTGCATAGAAAGATGCAAAGAAAATAATTAGGGAGGAATAAACTTAGGAAAACAATACAGTTCTCCTTCAAAACCATAGGCTCCAATGTCACAGTAATTGGGGAGAAGAAACCAGTGTCCAATGATATTTTAATTTTTCAAATATAAAATTCTCTTGGCTTCTTCTAATATCCTATCAAGAGCCTACTGGTGGTGCTGGACCTGCCAACATTCAGGGGATCTCCCTGATATGAAGTCCCAACTAGACCTCACACCATTTAGAGTAGGAGTCACAGCAGTGGGTGGTAATTCAATGCCTTGATCGCATAATCACACAGAGGAAAGTATGATAACTTTGGGTGAGAGCAAGTGTGTGACCCTGTGGAGAGTCAAGTGTGATGCATGAAGGTTCTGACACACAAAGGGAAAAAGGAAGTGCACCCCTTAGAAACATGTAATAGTATGTAGCTTTAAAGGAACACATGAGTGAAATGACATCACAAGCTAAAATGAAGAATAGTCCACAAGTTAAATTGATGAGTTAATCCAACAACACACATTCAACAAGATTCGTACAAATGCATACAAAATAGTTCATAAGCATATGCCTAAGTTTGAATAACATACATTTCCAATACAACAAGAATAGTCCTACTATATTAATTACATATTCTTGAAAGTGTGATGGCTTTGATTTTATTATTATAAGTGAAAGTTCCATCTATACATTCACCATTAATACCACTCGCACCAATAGTCGAAAATTACAGTCAAGAACACCTACTCCTCCATAGAAGTATACTTTCTCTATGCTATGGAGAAGCCAAGGTTCTTCACAATACTCCCAAGATTTTTCGAAGCCTAAGCATAGCAAAAAGCTTGGCTCCCAAAATCCTGTTACATGAGTTATGAGGTTCTATTTATTACAAGAGGGGGTGACTCTTCAATAATCCCTTTGTGACTTTTGGACTACCCTCATGAATCTTCAACTTCTTCACTAAATAATGCATTACATTACATGATGAATTTTCATATTCCAATATTGACACTTGGAATTTAACTTACAAAATAATTATAAATAATATTACATTTTCCACATGTACCCATATAAGACAAAATAGGGTAGAGACAGCATAACAAGACACAACACTATGATTCTAGAGCTTGGGGAAAGTCCATCTCAACAACCTCCACTTGTTGCTTCTCGATCACATATTGGTGCCAAGCTTGGTAATGTGTGATGGTGTCCCCAAACTTCTTAATGGTGTATTTCTGGAAGCGAACTCTAGCCTCCATGGCATCCAGGTATATTTTCTGGGAACCTGTGTCCAAATTGTTCTGAACCATGAGCAACATTGTCTTGATCTTTATAGGACCACCAATGTACTTATGCATGTTGTGTGCATTCAGCTCCAAGTCTTCCTTGATGGATTCTCTTCTTAGCTACTCCAAGTACTTATCAATCTCCAACAGGACTTGGTTCTTTGGTTTAGCATCGGTGAGGGAATTAATCGATGGGATATGATGTTTTCTCACCAAGACATCCAAGCTACTTTACAATCACACATATGAGGTTTGTGTGCTGCCGATGAATGATGCAAGCTTATCATTATTATAAATCAACATTCAAACCTTCATTTTCTCCAGATCTTGCTGCAGCTTCATCTTCTTCACTAATTCAAGTGGGGCCCCCTTGTACCGCATTGTACACTCTTGTACATGTGCGCTGACAGCATGTATGTTCTTGAGAGTTCGAACAAACTCTTTGCTCTGCTATTGTAGGCCATGAAAATGGACAAATTCTTTATGAACGGTGAAAAATATGGCATAAAGCTTTCATATGGTATCTCCAAGCATTGATACTTCAGTAAGCATCATTGTCCTCATCTCCCCAATAAGGAAACTACATTTTTCGTTGATGCTCAGAGTTGTTTTGTCTATTTCCTGGAAACCTGCAAGTTATTTTTCAGTTGTTCATTCTCAGTCATCAGATACTGAACATTTTAGATTTTTTCTCCTGCATAGGCCAAGATGGCTTGGGCAATGGCAATTGGATGCTTCCTAGTGCCTGACACTATCACCCTTTCCTTGATGAATGTAGGTGATGCATGATCATCCAAAAAGTTCTTCCTCCACACTTGTACAATCCTCTTATGGAACTCATCAAATTATAGATTGTACACATCCATGATTATATCAGCATCAAAGAGAACAACATCTCCTTACTTGCTCAAGGCTGGCTCTGCTATTGGAGGTGATGGAGACTCAGGGATGACCTATGGTTCTCTCAGCATCAAGTTAGTGCTTCATTTTATGGCTCCTATTCCAACTCCACGTATGTTAATTCGATCAATTTCTTAATCTGTTGAGCAAGCTCGAATTCCTACATCTGTTCGCCATCTTATTGAATTGTTGGTTGTTCCAGCTCATCAACTTGTATCGGTGCTTCCTCTTATGTCATCACACCTTGCCTTTGTTCTTCTTCCTACTTCCACTTCTCTTATATTTCTCTCCTCCTCAACTCTTTTTCTTCCTTCAACTTCTTCTCTGTCTCCTGCAGCTTCATTTCTTCTTCCCACAATCTCTGCTTTTCTCTCTTTCTCTACTCTTCTCTCTTCATCCTTTTCTCCCTCTTATCTTTTGTTGCCAAAGATGCCTTTGCTATAATAGGATCTACCATCATTTTGCAACTTTTATCTCCCTTTGGATCATCAACAATCTTCCTCTTTCTCTTCTCCTGCACTGGATTGCTAACTTTTTTTATTGTTTCTATTCCTTTCGGAACTGCTGCCATTTGTAGAGAAGCCTTCCAAGTTCTTGCTATACTAACCAACTCATTGAGTCTAGAGGCATTGTACTAGTACCTCCAAGGATCTTCCTTTGACCAATGAAATTTCTTGTTGATCCACGAAAAGTAAACTCTCATACAATGGTCCTTGCAAATACCGTGGGGATCATACAAATTAAATTCCTTGGTGACAAACTTGAATTTCACTATGTCCTTAGCTTTGGCATTTTCATTTGTCAGGCTAGGAGGTAACTCCTTAAATGAACTTTGTTTATTCATTAAGATTGTTCATGGTTATATACATGAGGGAGTGACTCTTGGGATTCACCTCCCGATGACTCTTCCTTTTCCATTATTTATTATTTACATTATTTACGAGTGTTCACCCAATCCCCATGATTAGGTGTCAACATCCCCCCTTAATCTGAAGGGATGTTGGTGAGTCCAAGCATTATTCTGAATCTTTCAATATTTTCTCTCTCAAGTGCTTTAGTGAAGATATATGCAATCTGCGCATTAGTGGAACAATGGCGTAGATGGATTGTCTTGGCCTCAACATGATGTTGAATCAGATGGTATTTTGTATTGATGTGCTTCGTTCAATCATGTAACTTTGGTTTCTTGGCCAAATTTATTGTAGAGGTGGTGTCAATCATGAGCGGAGTTGAATGTACTTGTTTTACCTACAAATCTTAGAGAATTTTTCTGAGCCACACAATTTCTTTTGTCGCCTTAGCTGTTTCCACATATTTTTCCTCTGTTGTGGAATCTGCTAGAACTGATTATTTGCATGATCTCCCAGAGACAGCTCCTGATCCAAGATTCATACCATAACCAAAAGTAGATACCCTAGTTTCTTTTTCTCCATCAAAATCTTAATCAGAGTATCCAATTAAGCTGAAGTCACCCACCTGTGTATACTTGTGTCCAAAGTCTTGAGTTCCCTTCAAGTACTTTAGAACACTTTTTGCAGCAGACCAATGTCCCTCACAAGGCTTTTCCATAAACCTAGAGAGGATTCCAACATCAAACGAAATGTCTAGTCTGGTAGTAGTCATGGAGTTGAGACTTCCTACAAGTTGTCTATACTTTGTTGCATCCTCAAATTCTTTTCCTTCAATGGATGCGAGCTTTAAGTTTTGCTCCATTGGAGTAGTTAGAGGATTGTACTCATCCATGCCAAACCTATTCAACAGATATCCAATGTACTTCTTTTGAGAAAGGAATATAAAATTTGGATGTTGAGTTACTTCAATACCAAGATAGTAATGAACATAGCCCAAATCAGTCATTTCAAAATCATTCCTCAATTCCTTCTTTATGGATGCAATGTAGCCCTCATTGTTCCCTGTCATCAAAATATCATCTACATATACCACAAGATATACAATTTTTTTTCCAACTTTCTTGACAAACAAAGTTGCATCATCAAGATCATAATGTTTGAAATTGAGTTTCAGAAGATGCTCAATTAAATTTTCATACCAGGCTCGCGGTGCTTTCTTTAGGCCATACAATGATTTCACAAGTTTGCATAATTTATGTTCATGTCCTTTTACAACAAATCCTTTAGGTTGGGACATAAAAACATTCTCTTTTATATCTTCATTCAAGAAAGCAGTTTTTACATAGATTTGATGGACTTTCCAACCGTTTTGAGCTGCTAGGGCAAAGAGTGTCCGGATGGTAGCCCATTTTGCTGTGGGGGCAAAAGTATCCTCATAATTGACCCCTTCCTTCTGTGCAAAACCTTTTTCCACAAGTCTAGCTTTATGCTTGTCAAGTGATCCATCAGCTTTATACTTGTTCATGTAGACCCACTTGCAGCCAATTGCTTTGGTTCCTAATGGAGGATCAATGTTATGAAACCAACTCACAAAAAGATAGAAAAGATAAATCAATGACTTAGAAATCTACCCCTTCGAGGGGGAAGCCTCCTTTACATTACAAAAATGAACTATTATTGGATGATACAAATGACGAGACCTCCTTTCTGTATATAGGAGTCTAAGGGGTCCTAATATAATCAGAGCCGACAAACAATAATAATGTAAGGGCACAAAAATAATAACAGTGCGCTTCTATGGGGAACAATAATAACAATATGGGGACTACATGGGCACAACAATATAATAAGGGGGTTTCACTAATTACAATAAGGGGTTACACTAGTATTATAGGGACCTAACATGCCCCTCTCCTCCAAAAAGTGTTGTCCTATCCGCTTGAGTAGTTATGGATGCTTATGTATAAAATTCTCGTCCTCCCATGTGGAATATTCAGTGGGTAAGTTCTTCCACTTGATGAGATACTATGAAATTGATTGATTTCGTAGCTGTCAGGTTCTTGTTTCCATGATTGCTTCAGGTTCCAATATGGTTTTTCCTTCCTCGTCAAGTTCCAACAATATTGTTTTATCTGATAGCTTGTCACCTATAACCTTCTTTAAGCATGAAACATGGAAACTTGGGGGCACTCGGAAATATGCAGGGAGCTCCAATTTTTATGCCATAGTACCAATCTTTTGTAGCACCTTGTAAGGACCATAGTACTTTGGTGATAATTTATTATCCTTCTTAGCTTGCTTGAGGGAAATTTGTTTGTATGGTTGTATTCATAAAAATACCCAATCGCCCAAATCAAAACTTATTTCACTGCGATGTTGATCTACTTGTTGTTTCATTCGATTCTGCCCCAAAGTGGGGTTTGTAGGTTTTAACCCCGTACATAAATTACGTGCATAAGAATTCTAAAACACAGAAAATAAACAATACAAGAGCATAACATATAAAACACATATACACAGAGATTTTCCCCTGGATCCAAAAACTGGGACTACCAACTTGACTTTTCATTAAATTCTTTTCAATGTTACAATACATATTTATACATGTCGAAGCATCCAATACCATTGACCCAAAACCATCATGTCTAAAACCATGGACCGAAAACCATAGGTAGGTCCACCCAACCTAATATAGAGTCCAAAAAAAAATTTCCCGAGGCGCTGCTCCCGACCTCGTAGAGGGGGTCTACCCTTCCCCCCTCTAACCCCCCAGTTCACTACGTAGGTTAGTCGTGGAAAGAATATAACACAACCCAACATTATCCCACTTGTTGTTTTCTTTCCATAGGGGGCCACAGGAGAGATTAGTCATTTTTCCAACCCTGAAATTCCCATTGTTTCTCTACACCAAGATAACTTCTCAGAGCTCACAGATTTTGTCAATGCATCTGCAATATTCTTCAAAGTGTCCACCTTTACCAGCAATACCTTTTTGTCTTCTATCATATCCCTCACAAAGTGATACTGAACATCAATGTTCTTTGTCTTTGAATGATAAGCAAGGTTCTTTGCCAAGAAACTTGCACTTTGGTTGTCACAGTCTATCCTTATAGCTCCTTGTACTAACCCCATACTTGAACACAATATCTGCAACCAAACTACTTCCTTGCTTGCATGAGTGGTTGCCATGTATTCTGCCTCTGTAGTTGATAGTGCCACTATAGATTATTTCTTACTCATCCAACTGACTGCACCTCCAAATAGGTTAAACACATACCCACTTGTAGATCTTCTCTGATCCAGATCTTTAGCCCAGTCTACATCAACAAAGCCATGGATATCCAAAACTTTGTCCTATCCTGGTCTTCCTTGGTAGCACAAACCATAATCATTAGTGCCATGCAAATACCTGAAAACCCACTTCACTGCTGTCCAATGCTCCTTCCCTGGTTTTGACATAAACCTGCTCAATACTCCCACTTCATGTGCAATGTCTGGTCTAGTACAGACCATTGCATACATCAGGCTACTGACTGCACTTGCATATGGAACATGAGACATATCCTCTTCCTCTTCTTGTGTCTTGGGACACTGTTCTTCATATAACTTTACACCTACATGAATAGGAACCTTCACCAATTTACTATCCTGCATATTAAACCTCTACAGTATTGTCTCGACATACTTCTTCTGGTTTAACCAGAGCTTCCTCTTTGCCAGATCTCTTTTAATTTCCATGCACAAAATATAGTTTGCAACACCAAGATCTTTCATGTCAAATTTGGAGGACAATTGGGTCTTCAAATCCTAGATAATTTATTTTTCATTTCTAACCAACAACATATCATCCACATACAAGACTAGATAAATAACATGGTCACCAATTAATTTAAAATACACACAGTGATCTGCTTTGCTTCTGGTGAAGCCAAGTGCCCGTATAAATGTATCAAATTTCTGATACCGCATCCTTGGTGACTATTTTAACCCATACAGAGACTTCTTTAACTTGCATACCAGTTCTTTCTTACCCTTCACCGTAAAGCCTTCAAGTTGCTTCATATAGATCTCCTCTTCCAGATCCTCGTGAAGAAATGATGTCTTCACATCCATCTATTCTACCTAAAAATCAAAAGTAGCAGCAATAGATAAAAGTAATCTAATAGAAGTTACCTTGGCAACAGGAGAAAAAATATCACCAAAATCAATTCCCAGCACCTGGGAATAACATTTTGCTACCAACCGAGCTTTGTATTTCTTCACCTTTCCTTCTGCATTTGTCTTCTTCTTGAACACTGTTTTACACCTGCATCATCCATATTGCTTACAGAAATCAGATTTCTGGCTAATGCAGGAATATGCAGAACACCCGGAATTGTTCTAACCCTTCCACCTTGCAACTTCAACTTTACTTTTCCGCAACCAACAATTCTAGCCTTCCTATCATCCCCTAATAAGACATCACCACCATCGTATTTATCATACTCAGAGAACCACTCTCTATGGGGAGTGAAGTGAAAGGATGCACATGATTCAATCAACCATGCCTCATGATCTACATGTGTACTTAAAGAAGCCAAGTACACATCCCCACCTTCATCTGAGGTGGTTTTCGCCTCTGCAGAATAAGCATCATCAGATCCCTTTCCTTTGTTAGGAGCTTTAGATTTATAGTCCCTTTTGTAGTGACCTTCCTTTCTGCATTTCCAGCACACCACGTTTACAGGTTTTCCTGGAGATTTAGATCTCCCTCTAAATTTAGATCTCCCACTCGATGAATTATTTTTGTTTCTGTTCTGGGAATGTCCTCATACAAAATTGGCATCACCATTCTGGCTCTCCAATTTTTCCATCTCATCTCCTCCATCAACAAGGATGAGACTATTTCATCAAAATGTAAGGCAGTTGCATTGCTACCTATTACAATAACCAGACTATCCCATGAATCTAGTAGAGAACACAAAAACTGATGCACTTATCTTCATCTGAAATTTTAATATCAACAGATGCTAACTAACTTACCACAGTATTAAATGCGTTCAGATTCTCTGTCATCGAGTCTCCATCTTTCATCCTCAGGTTATACAACTTTTTCTGTAGGAACAGTTTATTCACCAGAGACTTAGATTGATACAAAGTCCCTAACTTGTCCCACAAAGACTTCGCCGTAGCTTCCCCTGATACATTCAGCAATACTGAATCTGAGACACACAATCGTATTGTGCTCTTTGCCTTGTGATCCAACTTCTTCCATTCTTCATCAGACACTCCCGTTGGTTTAATACTTGGATCTACTGCGATCCACTGATCTTTATCCAACAATAGATCCTCCATCTTGAGTTTCCACAACTCAAAACTCTGACCATTAAATTTCATGATCTCTATCTTTCCACTGCTCACCATATTCTTTCACCACCAGAATTGATCTTGTAGATCTCCCATTGAACAGGGTCTACCACAGGCCCGAGCGAAACCCCTTAGCAACAAAGGTGTCTCCTTGAAGCCAAAATAACTCTGATACCAAATGTAGGTTTTAACCCCGTATAGAAATTACTTGCATATGAATTCTAAAACACAAAAAATAGACAATGTAAGAGCATAACACATAAAACACATATACACAAATATTTTCCCCTCGCTCCCAAAATTGAGACTACCAGCTTGATTTTTCATTATATTCCTTTCAAAGTTACAATACATATTTATACATGACGAAGCATCCAATACCATGGACCAAAAAACATCGCGTCCAAAACCATGCACCAAAAACCATAGGTAGGTCCGCCCAACCTAATATAGGGTCCAAAATTTTTTCCCAGGGCGCTTCCCCCGGCCCCGTAGAGGGGGTCTACTTGCCCCCCTTAAAACCCCCAGACAGGGGCGCCTCGTTGCACAATTAGTGCAACAGAGGAGGGATCTACCTCCCCTCTAACCCCCCAATTCACTATGTAGGTTAGTCATGGAAATAATATAACACAACCCAACAGGGTTATCATTTAAAAGTTTGAGAACTTATTGTTGATGCTCGATGTGATCTTTCACTGCTTGAATATTTTTATTCTTGATAATTCCTTTTATATTGAGAGTTTGAGGAGTGTTAATTCTTGCTAATGCATTACAAGATATGGTCGGATTCATTTCTTGATGCTCTATGTGATCTTTCACTTCTTGAACCTTTTTATTCTTGATATGTCCTTCTATCTTGAGAGTTTGTGGAGTGGTAATTGTTGTCAATGCTTTACAATATATGGCCAGATTCATTTCTTCTTTCTCTAGGGTTGGTTCCTGGTGTATATCCTCTTCTTTTGATGTTTCTTGATCCTTTTCTTCCTCCTCTTCACAATCTATGTAAAATAATTTCTTCTCGACACACTTATAACCTTTATCGTATTTGCTATCACAACTATAACAAAGCCCTTTTTTCTCTTTTTTCTTCCAATTGCTGTGGTGTAAATATTGTAGGTTGTGGAAGGTTAGGAGAAAAAACACTTCCATATATACAGTTGTGAGTGGTAGGATTCCTTGTTTCCATAATTCCTCTTTTAATTTTTCTTGCCAACCTGAATGCCTTCTCCAATGAATCAGGTTCCCAAAGACAGACCTCATGTTGAATGTTATCCTTTAAAGTCCCTATGAAGACATCAATCCTTTGCTTCTCTAGAATATCATTTACCCTTATATTTGATTTTTGGAAGTCTTCAATGTGCTCTTCCATTGAACCCTTTTGATTGAGATTTATCAATCGGCTAAAGAAGGTGTTGCTATTTGTATCCTCATAATGCGCTATCATTTCCTCCATGAAAATTAACTAAGTGACAAGTGGTTTACGAGAACAAAACCCTCTATACCATACAAATTGACTTGGCTCTAAATATAAAGATGAAATATGTACCTTTTGTAACAGTTATACATCATGTAGATCAAAATATTGCTCCATCTGTAGTATCCAATTTACCGGATCCTTGCCATCGAACTTCCTCATATCGTTTTTTCTTGATTTTAGGATCTCGATCTTGAATATGTTGTATATCTTAAATTTCAGATCTCTAAGGTCTGAAATTGTGATCTATGTTATGCCTCTTCGTCCTCTTTCCAATTCCACCAGTCTTATCGAAATTGGATTCTCCAAGAAATATTTTGCCCAATCTCCCAAGATGACCTGATTATATACTTTTTCTGTAGAGCGAAATTGTACAAAGTGCCACGTGTCACTTTTTTGACCTTTGGACTTGAAACTGATATACAACAAACTATAGACCATCCACTTTCTGTAACTTCTTACGAAATTTCAATCTAATACTGAAAGAGAAAGTTATGACGATTTTCCAAAGGTCACCTGTTTGTGATGTAATTCGGGAGCCTGCACAAACCCTAACTTCCTTGGACCATATATCGGAAAATATAGCGGTACAAGCTCTACAATTTGGACCCAAGCTTTCACACGATTTTGGATCAAATGGGTTTTAATTTTAGAGTCTTAACCTTCATATAAACAAATTTATAGCGAACATGCCATGATGACCTGTTTGCAATGGAATTTTGGAGCTTGCAAAAACCCTAACTTCATCAAATCATATCTCCGAAAATATAGCGTGAAAAGATATGACTTTTAGACCCAAGTTTTACACCGATTTTTCCTCAAATGGGTTTTTTTTTTATCTTCTGAAACTTTGTAGAGAAAAAGTTATAGCAAAAATTCCACGATGACCTATTTGGAGCAGCGAAACCCTAGAATCCAAATCTCTTATACCAAATGTTATGAAACCAGCTCACAAAAAGATAGAAAAGATAATCAACGACCTAGAAATCAACCTTTTTGAGGGGGAAACCTCCTTTAAATTACACAAATGAACAATTCTTGGATGATACAAATGAAAATACCTCCTTTCTATATATAGGAGTCTAAGTGGTCCCAATATAATCAGAGCCTACATAACAATAATACTGTAGGGGCACAACAATAACAATAGTGGGCTTCTATGGGGCACAATAATAACAACATGGGGACCACATGGGCACAACAATACCATAAGGGGGTTGCACTAATAACAATAAGGGGCTACACTAGTAGTATAGGGACCTAACAATCAACCAGCTTCCAAGTGCCATCCTTTATCAAGGCATCATACTCCTTTTGCATCACTTCTTTCCATTAATCATGAGAAGTGGTTTCTTTGAAGGAAGTTGGCTCAAAATCTGTAGACAAATTCACTTCACACTCATAAGAAACATCCATATCAACAAGTGAATCAAAATCATCTACATCACCTCCATTTTTCCTGGTTGAATTTCTTGTTCTTGTCTTTCTAACCTCATCAGGATGAACACTTTCAAGTGTCTTTGTTAGCCACTTTGGGGGGACCTTTCTGTGATGGTCTATGCTACTCAGTTGATTGAGTTGGGATTGAATCAAGGTTGAGTCTCCTAATTTTTTCAATCACATCACTCAAAGTATCATCAGTGGTTGGAGTTTCATGTGGGGGAGAGAGTGCTTCAGAAGAAGATCCCATAGATTGATCTAGTATAGGAATCCCCCCCTCAAGATGTGGAATTTGATTATTAAATTCTTGAAATTATTTTGAATTTCTGAATCTATCCAAGTGATCAAGTTGTCACTCAAGAACATTGTCAAATATGGAAAATTCAAGAGAGATTACATCTCTAGATACAACAAAATTTTTATTAACTTCATCATAGAGACGATATGTTTTGGAGTTATTTGAATACCTCAAGAAGATACACTTACGACGTCTTGCACCAAGTTTATTTCTAGTACTTTTGGTATTAAGGCATAACAAGTGGAACCAAAGAAACTAAGATGCTTTACCGAAGGAGTGTGGCCTACCACATTTCATAAGGAGTCTTGTTTCTAATAGCATTAGATGGACATCTATTATTTACATATACAACACATAGAACTTCATCAACCCAAAACAAAAATTTTACATTATTGAAAAACATCATGGAACGTACCATATTTAAGATTGTCATATTCATTCTTTCAGCTACTCCATTCTATTGGGTTATTATAAGGCACAGTTGTTTGATGTTTGATCCCATGCTGGCAAAGATGGTTTTCAAGTTCATTTGAAGTGTATTCTTTTCCATTATCAATGCAAATAGAGCCAATATGATATTGTGCATCATTTTAAATCCATGTATGAAAGTTCTTGAATGTTTGAAAAGCATCAGATTTGTTCTTCAATAAATAAACCCAACACATTTTGGTGTAGTCATCAATAAATGTCATCATATATTTAATTCCATTTGTAGAAGGAACAGACATTGGACCACAGAAATCTGAACTAATGAGTTCATGTTTTCTATGTGCTCTGGAATGTGGATCATGAAAAGACTGTTTGTTATGCTTTCCTAGAATGCAAGCATCACATTTCTTAAGTTTCCTAGGATTTGCAGGAAAACTAGTAACAACATTTTTCTTCAACAAGCGAAGGCTGTCATAGTTCAAGTGTCCAAATCTAGCATGCCATAATAGACTTGATGGGAATGTACCTTCATCATAATGAGAATTGTATGAGAAATTTTGTGCACAAGCAGAGGTACCTTGCATCTTGAGAAGCCTTTATTCTTCTATCCCCGTCATGAAAAGTGAGTGATGTGATGCTTTTCTCACCTCAAACTTGCCATAAAACATATGAATGGAGTGTCCTTGCTAGCGGATGTGGACCAAGGACAACAAGTTTCTCCTCAACTATGGAAAATATAAAACATCATGCAGAAGAAAGCATGGAAGACCAGGAAATTTAAGGTTGATTTTGCCAAGCCTTGATGGATTGAGTTTTGATTTGTCTACAAAGTATACTACTCCATCAACATTGTAAGTAAATTATTCAAAAAAAATATCTTCTAAAAGTCTTGTGGAAAGTTTCTCCTGAATCAAGAAACCAATCATTTTTCCAGGAAGCAAGTGAATCATTAAACAAGTCTTCATTTACTCCAATATTACAGTATACCACAACATAGTGAGTGGATTCAGGTACTTTACCTTTCTCTTTGTCATTGGTTTTACCTTTGGGTTGATTTCTTTCCTTCTCAATTATATCCCAAGGAAATGTGCATGTGGATGCATCATGTGATCCATCTCTATTGCAATGTATGCAATGGAGATCATATTTTTCTCCTTGAGAGTGTCTCCCCCCCGCCTCTAAATTTCTTCTTCCTCTTCCTCTTCAACCACCTCTTCCTCTAGAAGAATATTGAGTATGATTCTTCTATCTTTTTTCAAGAAACACAGCTTCTTCAGAAGACTGAGGAGTTGGATTCTTCCCAAAATCTTTCTCTCTCTTAGCAAATTTATTCACAAGGGAGTCAAAGGTAATTTATTTGAGGTTTCCATTCACTTGCAATGACTCAAGATAATTTGAATAAGTGGGATAAAGTGCCTTGACAAAATCTATCAGAGGAATGTCTAGTTCAAAATTAGTGACTTTGATATCATGCATAATAGATTTTACTTCTGATGCAAGAGCAAGAGGATCACCATTTTGTAATTCAAGGCTGAACAATTTAATCACCAATTGGACAACTTCAAGCACAGAGTGTGAGTCATAGAGTTCCTTCAATTTTTCTAAGGCTTCAAAAGCATTTGAAAATGGTGAAATATGGTGACTCACCTCTTCATTTACATATGTTGCAATCAAGGCATAGGCCATGTTGTTCTTGTTTTCCCAAATGGCGAATTCCTTGTCTGAGGTGTCGTAGCATATTTTGACACACTGAAAATAAAAAAATTTCAGTGTGAAATTGCCTTTTCTTCTGAGTTAAATACTGAGGGCATATATAAATTTTATGCTTTTGGATGATTTTGGTTTTTTTTTTTTTTTTTTTTTTTTTTTTTTTAAATAAATAAATTTTAATAAAAATATATAAGTTTATATTTTTTATTTAAACATTTATTTAAAACATTAATTTTATGTTTAAGTGGGCCAAGCCTTAGTTGTCGACCCCACCAAATCCCGTTCCATTTAATTACTGGGACCCACAGCTGTCACCTCCACCTTCGAAATCATGACCCCACCACCATTTCCGCTCATGTGTTAAACACCCATCACCTCGCCTCTCATCCCGCACACCCTTCCATCATCTGATGGCCCACAACCCTTTTCGGCCCTCATTCGTCATCCAAACTTTATCGGGAGGGGTCCGAAATAGGCAATTTCCCAAACTACCATCATAAACAACCTTTTCCACATTTTAGTGTTTCGGGACTTAAAATCCTAAAACCATTTACCGCCTTGACTTACTCCCGAACGTGGTTTACATCTATTCCATTACCGCCACTTGTACATCATCATCCACCTCTGCTCTCCTATCCATTGCATTCATTCCACTTCATCTGCCACATCATCCATCTACTGCCCTTCATCCAATAAAACTTCACCATGTCAGTTGCCCATTGCACCACAACGCTCTTGTTCCATTGCTTGTCTCATGGTCATTGAAACTATGTTTTTCCTATACACTACATTGATTTAAAACATGGTTTCCAAACACATGAGAATGTAGTTTAAGAAATGGAAATAGGTTTTTTCTTCCAATATCCTTATTAACAAAAACCTCTCCCAGTTTTGTAACAGCTCTTATGGTTTGGGATATTTTAAAGAAACTTTGAAGACATATGTTCCCGAATTTTGCCTATTTAGTCATATTTTTGCAGAATAGATTGTGGCCAATAAAAGATGATTCTTTAGAAAATGAAGAAGGTTTGTGTTCCTCTAGGAGTATCATGGTGGTGTAGCTCTAATAACCTGAACTAGGGTTTAGCTTGGCATTCAAACTTCTGCCACAAACTCTGGCAGAGGGTAGTGCCTTGTTCGTAGAGCTCCGAAGGCGCGGGCTGGCCTTAGCCCAACAGATGAGGAGAGTAGGGTCTAATGGGGCCCCCTCATACAAGCAAGCAATGATGGATAAAGGAAAGGCCCCACTGGAAGGGGTGCAGATATTTGGCTCTAAGAATGCAGGAAAGGATGAGCTAAGCAAGAAGAAAAAGGTGGGTGGGCAACCCAAGGAAACCCAAATTCAAAAATGAATCAATGATATAAGGATTCTAAAAGGAAAAAATAACGGGAATACCAATCCTGAGAAGTTATAACAAGAAGCAGAAGAAATAAAAAAAGATGGTGGATACTGAAGCCCTGCCCCAGTATGACACAGATCTAGAGGGATCTGTCACTAAGACCAAAAAACAGGAGAACCTGGGGCACTGCAAGCCCAAAATGATAGAAAATCTACGGGTTGTTATCACCGACCCTAAAATGCAAGCTTACAGAGACCATATGTCAATACATGTGGTGATCTGTAAGTTCATGGGCTTCTGGCCTACAGAAAAAGCCCTCTGCTTATGGATCAAACAACAGTGGAAGCCAAAAGGGGATGTCAGACTACACCTGGGCACCAAAGGTTTCTTTACTGTAGTCTTCGCGAACCTGGAAGACAGGGACCACATTTTTGATGGTGGACCATACTTTTATGCCTCAGCAGGTCTATATATGAGACCATGGAAACCCAACTTTGCACCAGAACAGGAGACCTTCAAGCATGTACCTGTTTGGATACGCCTATTCTCTCTCCCCATCGATTACTAGAGACTTGCAACGCTGGAACAAATAGATAAAAAACTGGGAACCTTCATCAAAGCCTCGGAAGCTACCCTGCAAAAAAGGTACACATCTTGTGCTAGAATATGTGTTGAAATGGATGTCTCAGGTGCCCTTCATGAAGGTCTATGGTTAGAATTTAGAGATGAAGTCTTCTTTCAAGCCATAGATTATGAACAAATATCATTTCAGTGCCGGAAGTTCCACGAACATGGTCACCTGATTAGGGAATACCTAATGAACAAGCCAATTGAGAAAGCCAAAGAAAACACAGGCAAGCATCAGGAACATTTCACCCATCCAAATGGAATACATCAGGCCAATAGGAAATACCAACCTGAAACTAGCACTTCCATCAAAAGCACAGTCAATGCCTTTGAAGTTCTTAGGTCTGACACTGAAGCAGCCGAAGCCCCCTAGGGACCAGACCTAACGCAAGAAATCCAAGAAGATCAAGCACAAAAATCACAAAATCCTAATCCAAACCAGACATTCGAAACCCTACAATTTCAAGAGTTGACTAAGGACTTAGAAGGAGATGCGGAAATGTTAGTCAGTGAAATAGGAACAAAGGATATGGAACTCAGTGATATTCTAGAAGGGAGGTTATGGATCTCATCACCATGGTAGAGCAATGGAAACAAAAAGGAATGGAACATATCCCAGAGGAGGAAGTAGACAGAGTGAATTCATTATTCCTAGCAAGGCAAGATGCAGAACAAAATATGCAGAAAAGAGGCTTTGGCGCATCAAAGGGTCTGGGAGTTAAAGCCCTAGGATTACATCAATCAAACACTAATGCCAAACATAGGAAGAAGAGAGGCCGACGAACAAACAATGAGGCACTTCAAGAGCTAATTCAGATGCTCCTCAACTCAGGGAAAATGAAAGTCGTTGAGGCTTTCACGCTTCCCTCTTAAAAACCGTGTTAATTATGAAGATTCTTTCATGGAATGATAGAGGGCTAAACGGCCAAAGGAAATAGAGACTTCTAAGAAATAAATTCAAAAATGACAATCCTGACGTGGTTTTTTTGCAAGAAACCAAATGCTCTAGCTAGAAAATGAAAGGGAAAAGCATGGAATACATGGAAGTGGAAGGGAATGGAATGGAGGGAGGCCTAGCCACACTTTGGAATCCCCACGTCCTCCATCTTATAAATGTAGAGGCTTCTAGAGCATTCATCTCCCTGGAAATGCAAATCATAGGGGATTCCAATACATACCTATGTGCTAATATTTACAGCCCCCAAAGACTAGAGGACAAACTGATAATGCTAGATCGCCTCTCCAAATTGTAGCACATATATCCCACGGCTAAAGCCATATATGGAGGAGATTTTAACATGATAACCTTGCTAACAAAAAATAAATGAGGAATAATAATGCTAAATCGAGATGCAGAGGCATTCAACAGCTTCATCAGAAAAGAAAATCTTGTGGACATCCTCCCCAAAAATGGCTTATTCACCTGGAATAACAAAAGAGGTGGAGATAGGAAAATTGTCTCTAGACTTGATCGCTTTCTCATAATAGAAGCCACCCTCCTTGAGGTGGTAACTGTAGAATCGGACATCATTCCCTGTGGAGGCTCTGATCACTAGCCCATTACCATGGGCGTAGCCATCCTCACAACTCCAAAAAATAGACCTTTTAGGTTTGAGAAATTTTGGTTAAGTCACCCAGAATTCACTTCCAACATCAAACAATGGTGGCACGAGCTGATGGACACCAGAGGAACCAAAATGTACAGGTTCCAAGCCAAATTAAAGCACCTCAAAGCACGACTCAGATCCTTGAACCAAGAGGTATTCAGAAACATCTTCAAAGAAAAACAGACCTTGGAGGAACAGCTAAAACTAATCCACACAAACTGGATCCAAGGGGACATCACCCAAGATGTCATTAACACAGAGCAAATCCTCATGCAGAAGTGGAATGAAAGATGCCAGCAGGAGGAAATACTTTGGTGACAAAAGTCTCGCATTCAATGGCTCAAAGAAGGGGAAAAAACACCAAGTTTTTCCATCGGTCGGCTATATATTACAGGTGTGCTAAAAAAATAACTCGGATGAAGGATGAACATGGCACCCCCCTCCAATCCCATCAGGATATCTCCTCCCTCCTCACTAATCACTTTAGCCACATTGCAATGGAACTAGATTCAGATAAGGAAGATGCTATAAGGGAAGTCATGGCCTCCATTCCAAGGTTAATAATCGAAGACCAGAAGAAATCTTTAGACCACCCTGTTACAATGGAGGAGGTGGAAGAAGCAGTGAAAGAAATGCCTAGTGGAAAAGCACCAGGGCTAGATGGTTTCACCATTGATTTTTATAAAACATGTTGGGAAATTGTGCATATGGAAGTGTGGGAGGTGGTGGAAGACTCTCAAAAATCATCATCCATCCTCAAATCCCTTAACTCTACCTTCATCGCCCTTATTCCCAAAGAGGAGGCCACAAGCACGCCTTCAAAATTTCGGCCAATTGCTTTATGAAATGTTCTTTATAAGATTATCTCCAAAGTAATGGCCAATAGACTGAAGCCAATTCTTCCTGGGATAATCTCAGAGGAGAAATCTGGCTACGTGGAGGGCAGACAGATCATGGATAATGTCCTGCTAGCTCAGGAAATGGTTCACACTCTTCAATCCCGGAAAAAGGCAGGTATGATCATCCAGTTGGACCTCTCAAAAGCCTATGATAAGGTTAGTTGGAGGTATCTGGAAGCTTTTAGATTTTCTCAATGCTGGATCAACTGGATTTTAGCCCTAATCAAATCCCCTAGATTTTCTATCCTAGTCAATGGAGCTCCCACCTTCCCCTTTTCCCCCTCTAGAGGTATTCATCAAGGGGATCCCATTTCCCCTTTTCTTTTTGTCATTTTGATGGAAGGCCTGAGTCACATCATTAAAACTGCAAAGGAGAAAAACCTTATAAAGGGCCTCCAACCCCTGCCACCCTGCCCAACCACTACTCATCAACAGTTTGTGGACGACACCATGCTCCATGGTACGCCTACGATTCGAGAAGCACAAGGATTCAAAGATATTCTTAATCTCTTCAGTAAAGCTATAGGCATGGACCTTAATCTAGACAAATCCTCCATTTTCTTTTTCCACACTCACTTAGTGATCCAGAAAAATATCATTGCTATCCTTGGGTTTAGAAGGAAAAACCTTCCCTCTAAATATCTAGGAATCCCTTTGATTGATAAACCCTGGCAAAAGATCCACTGGGAAATATTGCTTTCTAACCTCGAGGATCGAAGTAAACACTGGACTAATAGGGCCCTTAACTTTGCTAGTCGGCTTGTCCTAACTAAGGCTGTCCTACAAGCCATCCCTCAGTATATGCTCTCCATCCTCCCGACCCCCAAAGGAGTTCTCCAGAAGATTAGAAACATTCAAAGAACTTTCCTATGGATTGGAAATTCGGATAAACAAAAATGGGCTCTAGTGTCTTGGGAAAACTCTGTAAACCCAAAACCCTAGGTGGTTTGGGACTTCAAGACCCAAACACAGTAAACAAGGCCTGTGGGGCAAAACTCTGGTGGAGGTGGGTTAAATAACAACAAACACCCTAGGCCAAGCTATGGAAAGCCAGGTATGATGATAATTGGAGCCCTCAGGATCTCATTCGAATGATCAACCCACCAACAGGATCCCCCATTTGGAACATGGCTAAGGCCAATCAAAACATCATCCAGCAGCATTGTTTTTGGGAAATACGTAATGGTAACACAACTCTCTTTTGGGAAGATTCTTGGCAGTGACTACCCAATATTGAAAGTCCTAACTTTCTTCCTTTGCAGCATAGGTACCAGGCACAAGGTAAACTAACGGTGAACCAGTACTGGAGGAACAATATTGTGGACCAGCACTGGAGACATTGGGACACAAACACTACCCCACAGGCAGATGGAATGGATAACCTTCTCTTATCCTTGCACTCTGGTCTGGATAAAAGGAAGATCCATTACTCTTAGGATGAGGATCAATTGAGATGGGGAAAACTAGATGGTGGCTCCTTCAACCTAAAGGAAGCCATACTTTATTTAGAAAATAGGGATCAGGAAGAGAAAGTGAATTGGCACAACAATGTATGGGACACAACCATTTGGTCGAAGATAAAAACCTTCTTATGACTCTTAATGAATCGTAGGATACTCACTTGGGAGAACCTATGCAGAAAAGGTTTTATCGTTCCTTTCGGATGCCCCCTCAGTGAAAAAGAAGAGGAATCAATGCATCATCTCCTCAACATTTGTGAATGGACAAATAAACTTTGGGTTTGGGTGGAGGAAATATTTAATCAAACAGACCGAATCAGAGACTCTATACAAGATAGCATGGCCAAATTGAGAACCAATTATTCCACCTATGACTCTGTAAACATCCTATGGAAACTAAATCTAGGTTTGATCGTCTAGCCTACTTGGAAAGAAAGAAACAAAAGAATTTTTCAAAATGATTCCAGGCAGCTAGATACGATTAAAACTAATATCATGCAAAATATGCATGAGACTACCCTTACCAGGTGTAAAGCAGAACAAGAGATCAGGCCATCCACAAATGATAGGCGAATTCTGAAGCTTTTCGGGATAATCACTGCAACTGATCCCATTTCTCCGGTGAAGGGACCTTTACCCAGTTCCTCTCCAATCTCCTGGCAACCTCCTCTACTGGGATTTCACAAGTTAAATTTTGATGGGGCCTCTCAGAGCAACCCTGGCCCAGCCGCCTTGGAGGGGTAATATGCAGCAACAAAGGCAAAATTCTCCACATCTTCAGTAATTCTCTGGGGGAAGCAACCAACAACGAAGCCAAATTTGCAGCTCTGGAGCAAGGTTTACTAATCCTAATCCACTTAGAGAAAAGGGAAATAATAGTGGAAAGAGACTCGCTCCTAGCTATCAATGTAGCGAGGAAATTATAAACTGGTTCACGGGCCGAGAAGGTAACAAAGAACCGGCGACTGGCCATGGTAACTGATCTCATAGCTAAACATCTCTCCATTCTAGATGGGGTAGTTCTATAGGCAATCAGGAAAAATTTGAATGATTTGGAAGATAGCCTTGAAAACCACGCAGTCGACCATTCAAATGATAACATGGACACCTGTTGGCAGAATTTCACGTGTGAAAATCTTCGGAACAAATTCTTACAAATCTCCAGGCACACTCACAGGTGTGTCAGGAGAAAGGGATGACATACATGGGACCACTCATCAATGATTTATGCGGCCAGCTATAAATGATCACTCCCTAATCCATCATGCCTGGAAATGGAACTGCGGGTGGGAGTCCTATGGTTCACTTTGGGAAAGGTGGGAGATCAATGCAAAGATAGAGGTCAGTTCACATATCATGAATCAGAGTACATGTGGCCTTGGTTCCTCAATAACCAGCACGGTAGTCCGAGTGTAATTGATTGTAATAATGAGAAGACAATCAGTCACCTGCTGGGGACACAAACTGTCAGGCACAAGGAAAAAACAAAGGCTTTGGTAAGGATCCTGGACCCTCACATTGTGCCCGCAACTATTAATACAAAGACCACCGGTATTGCATTCACATGCCTTAGTTATTTCATAGAGTTCAGCCTTGTGCATACTCTGTGGTGTTTAGAAGCCCAACTATCAATTGCCAACCCCTGCAATAGATTCATGGCAGATAGCAACAACTGAAGCGCTAGAGCTTCCAGGGAGTTAAAAGAGCCCAGGAGATATACGAGGCCTCCATCTCCATGAAAGGCAAACAATTTATTGAAGAAATCGAAGCCGAGGTAAACAAAGCCCAGGAAGGGATGGACATCAACACTATCAGTGAGGAGAATGACTGGCTCTCAGATCCGGTCACCCCAGCTACCAGGGCCACCCAATTCCTTAGAACACAGAGCGAGGCCTAGCAAATGAAGACAATGCTAGCTAAAGCCCTGAGCTTGCAAGGGGCAGCTTTGAAGGAGGCCTACCAAGTGAATTCTATCACCTCGGCCAAGAATTCTGCGAGGCTAGATAAGATGGAGATCACCATGAACTCCCTCATGGAGGAACTGCGGATGCTGGCTCAGATCCTGGGAGCTTTCATTTGGCTCTTCAAGCTTTCTATTCACCAGGGGCTTAATGTTGTTATTGATATCCCTGAGGACGACTCCAAAACCACCACGATCGAATGCCACAAATCACGCAGTGCACCCAAGGAAGATGATGGAGCTGGTCCTAGTGTTGTTGCTGCTCATGAAGATGCAAAAATTGACCAGTAGATCTTCAAAGAGGCGGTTGTCCACAACGAGTTACAGTCTACCCTTTGTTGTTTAATCTTTCATTTATGTTGTCTATTTAGTTTTTCATTTATGTTGTTTGTTATTCATACTATACGACGAGCCACTAAGAGGCCTTCTCTGTTAGTTTTGGCTTTAGTTTTGTCTAGCAGCCCTATGTGGTTTGTCGTTATCAGGTTTGATCCATGTTTAACCAAGGTTCTATTATGGTAGTTCAGTTTAAGCACAACATGTTTACTGATCCATAAGGCCTTTGTAAGCAGTCTTTTGTTTTGTTTGGTCTGCCTTTCTCTATTCTCTTTAGCACTGGTAGACCCCTTTTGTAACCATATGTAATTTTTGTGATCTAATATATCAACTGATTTACACAAAAAAGAAATAGGTTTGTGTTCCTAATATGATAAAGTAAAATAACCTACTTCAGATTTTACACAGCTATTACATAATCAGAGTTACAAGTACATCTTAACAGCCTATTTTTCAAATTGTGTAAATTCCTTTTTAGACTTCTTTTTGCAGAACATATTGTGAATAGCTGAAGCTGGATTTCGAGAAATAGAGTGAGATTTATCTCAAGAACATATTCATCTACAATAACCTCTCTCAATTTTTACAAGATATATCAGATTGAGATATACAAAGGCATGACTAGACCCTATTCTGCAGGATTTCGAGAGGAAAATGCTTAAAAGACAATTAGTGACTTGGAGACCACCTCATCAAATATGAGTTGTAAACAAATTCGAATTGCTCTTCTTAACAACATAAATCCTCAAGGATAGTACCAGAAATCTTCAAATAGTTTTAGTTACCTTTATTTGTGTTCTATTTTTGTAAAACAGTTTTTCAGATATTTGTAATAGTCCTTGATATTTTATCAAGATATTTTGTAATAAACTGTATAAATACTTTATCAATTGAAGTAATAAGGGTGGGCTTTTGATGCCAAAGATATTAACACTGTAATAGAGCTTATGTTGTAGTTTTTGTAATGAAAGCCTTACGACTCTAGTTTTGACAGAATTTTGTGCTTCGAGTATGTTTTTCTAGTTTTTCATATCTTATTTCTACACATGATAAAAGTGTTTATAGGATGGTCTTCAAAATCATTATCTTTAGAAAGAGATTTTTTATTGGACTATTTGTTCATAATAACTCCTCTTTAACTGGTTTTGTTTTGTGCTTTTTGACAGCCATTAAAAGAGATTAGCGTATTAGGCTATTTTCCTGAAATAGCTCCTCTTTGAATTGGTTTCAGTCTGGCCATTTTGTTTCCCTTTAAATATGTTTTGTTTTGTTATAGAAATCTTCTACATGCATCCAAATCTTCCTAGTGGTCAAGTAACCAGTTTGGCTACTCAATTATTAGGAATCTTCTTACATTCTTCTACCAAGTTCTTAAACAAATCAAGTCATTCTGTCAGGCTGGACGCTAACACTTTCAAAAGGAACCCTATGAAGAACCTTTAAATCATAAATAGGAAATGTCATTGATCGTCTACCACCCCCAATTAAAACCATAAATCCGATCATTGTGCTTCAAAGGCTATTGTTCAATGACAGGTGAACATTGTTAAACAAAACCTCGTAACACTGAGGGAGCCCCCTCTGGTTCAAGGGCCAGCTTGAGCCTAAAGTCTGGTTGAGTTGGTTTCCTGGCGTAGTTTTTGCATCCAAGCATTGCCTACAGGAAACATGTACAACATGAGGTAGGTTTTCCTGGTTCATTATCTCCTTCTCCAACACAAACTCCTTTCCACAACTCATTAAAAATGAGAGTGTGTTTGATCTTTCGAGACCACTTAGGATAGTTCTCCTTCCCGTTGAGAACCACTCCCACAATGGATATCAATGAGTGCATTTTAAAATCTATGTACTTTAAAAAAAAATGTACTTCTGGTGGCAAAAAATGTAGTTCTGGTGACTAAAAATTCATTTTTGATGTAAAAATGCAATTTGATATTTGAGGACAGAGGTATTATATGGGGTAGTGGTTATATGGGAGAGGGATTATGTGGGGGAGGGAGTATTTGTGGGAGGGAGTATGTGGGGGAGTCAATGTATGGGGAGGTAATACACATCAAACAACATTAAAAGACTAGAAGCCACAGGGAGGTAATGACTGGAAGCTCAACGAAAGAGAGACCAAGTAGTGGTATTGCAAATAGTATAGCTCAATGGAATGGGCGAGGGTATTGCAAACAATATAGGTGACTGTGGCAGAGAGGAGCAATGATTTAGTGAACCGATACTACCAAGCCAAAGGAGAGGACCGACTGTTCGGGCCCCACGGTGGAGTGGTATGGGGAGATGAAATTGCTACGAGCATAGCAGAGATGAAATCGCTACGAGAAGAATGGTGTTTCTCTCATTAATTAACCTGATGGAGAATGATGAATTGAAGGGCTATCATCTCAAGGCTGAGGGGATGAGTACCTGTAAATTTATAAAATGTGTGACAAATGGGGACGAAGCTGTAGGAAAGACATGTATGTTGATTTCGTATACGAGCAATACTTTCCCAACTGACTCAGGACTATATATATATTTCGTGGGATATTAAACGATCAGGAAGGGTGTTGAGGTCAGCACATATGACAACATTCAAAACAAAATCTTGCAAAAAATATGGAGTAATACCACAACGTATGGTATGGGAGCATATGGTCAACACGTATGCCATCATTCAAAACAAAATCTTGCAGAAAATATGGAGTAATACCACAACACTTCCATGCAAAAACTACACCACAACACCTCCACACAGCACACCTCTGTCCACACCACCTTTGGCTTCATTGCAGAAAATGGATTCTTCAACAGTTAGACTAGAATGCACATAATATGGCAAGGATATATTAGTCTACAAAAATATAGAACAAAGGCATGAAGGATTTACAAGAGAAGGAAGCCAAAAAAATAGTTGGCTCTGATACCATGTCAGGTCAGGAGGTAACTCCTCAAATGAATTGTGTTTATTCATTAACATTGTTCATGGTTATATACATGAGGGAGTGACTCTTGGGATTCACCTTCCGATGACTCTTCCTTTTCCATTATTTATTATTTACATTATTTACAAGTGTTCACGCAATCCCCATGATTAGGTGTCAACAACATCTTTGAAGCTCTTAATCTTGTATAATTCGATTTGCGAAGGAAGAGAGGGCCATGACACTTTCTTCTTCCTATGAAGTCCTGCTAACAACCCTGTAGCGAGGTGGTATGCATGATCAGTTTTTTAGTGTCATACCTTGGTAAGACATGCAAAGGCTTCTCTCAGCCAAACACTCTAATGAAGGTGCCACCCGGTGAGGCATACAAATCTGCAATGTTTACTATCGCCTCCATTGCTTCTCAGGACATGCAAGGTGGATCTTGCTCAAATATAAGCTTGTATAACATGTTAGTGTCTATGAGTCACCAATAATCAAATGTACTGTTTCTATGTGGTTGATAGGGTCATTGGATCAAATTTTTATATTCTCAAATAAAATTTCAAATAGAATTTGATCATTGGTCAGTTCTAGGTCATTAATACTCCCCTCCATGCTCATGGTCATAAAAATGGTCTTGTCATAACTCCTTGGGATAGGTCACCAAAAGAGTGTCTTAATCATCATTAAAGGTCATCATATCATTGTCATACATACTGCAAGGTTTCAAAGGTATTTAATCATGGTCTTAGATATCAATTTGGTGTCATCATTATGTCATATCTGTTGGAATTTCTAAGTCTAACTGTTAGAAACCATTCATGTACTTTCATATTTATTCCTTCCTACTTGTTCTGATTAATTAACAAGTTACTTACAACGTAGATACTGAAAATAAACACAAGTACATGCTCAACACATTACAGATCATCAACTAAAGGAAACAAAAACAAGCACACAAATGATACCATTATTTTTGGACTAATGTCCCCAGAAAAACCCAATGTGAGAAACTCGGTGCAACTATCTGAGGGTTTGATTTATTAAGCAGGTTCAGAATACAATCTGGATGCCAAATCCAGCTCACCCAACAAAGAAAAATCTCGGTAGTAGCACCTCTCAATTTGAGACAGATGTTCCAGTTGAAACCCTGGATAAACACTCCGACAACTCCTCAGGTCCAATCTACCCCATGAAAAACCCCAGCGTCAACCTCTAGGGACTGCGTCAACCTCTTCTGCCCTCTGCATCAGCTTTCCCAGTAGTTCTGGCAGTTCCCGATAGTTCTGTCTATTCCCAATAGTTCTGGCTTCTACCCTTTGCGTCAACTTTCTCGGTAGTTCCGGCAGTTTTCGTTAGTTTCGACTGTTCTCAATAGTTTCGGCTTCTACCCTTTGCATCATCTTTCCTAGTTGTTCTGGTAGTTCCCAGTAGTTTTGGTTGTTCCCAGCAGTTTCGGCTTCTTCCCTCTGCGTCAGCTTTCTCGGCAGTTCCCGACAGTTTTGACTTCTACCCTTTGCATCAGCTTTCCTGGTTGTTCTGGCAATTCAAACAGTTTCGGCTTACCCTCTGCAACAGCTTTCCCAGCTATTCCAGCAGTTCCCGATAATTCCTGACAGTTCCGGCTTCCACCCACTGCATCAACTTTCCTAGTTGCTACAATGAACCTCTCGGCACTATCTCTACCTCTTTTCTTCTATATTCACTGCCCCTCAGCTGCAACTTTGATCACTCTCTCAACTTTCTCGGCAAACCCAGCCCCAGAAAGTCGAAATCTTGATCTCTTGGTGTATTCTCCAAGTGACCCTCAAGCCTCCTCTTATACTTTTCTCGTTGACAAATCAACGACCGAGATAAGTCCCTAATCAACGACTAAGATTAAATCTAGTTCGATCCATGAATTTTGGACCATTCTAACACATTTTTATATTAATTCAAATTAATATTTTATTTTCCCTAAGCTTAGACTTAGGGACTCCATTAAAATATTAATTATTTTAATATCTCCTAAACTATTTAGAATATGCCCAAACCTTTTCTGGGTATTGGAGATCTCATGTGCCTTAACTTCTCCACCAATCTCTGTGGCTAGAGCACATTCGATGCTACCCCAAAAAAACACTCCCTCTTAGTGAGGACTGTGTTCTAGCAATACTCCTCACTAAGTATCACCCTAATCATCTGACTTTGGTCCCTGTGCTGATGCTAGGCCTGCTGCCCATCATCTGTACTGCTACATCTCGTACTGCTACCCATGTCCCTGCTACTTCCACTGTTGCATCCGTACAACAACTCTCTCTCATCCTGCTGCATCGTGTTGCCCATAGCACTGCCACTTCTAACTTCTGCACTGCAACTTAGTTACTGAGAAGTAAGTAATTGATCTCCCAACTCCGACATCTATGTCAGGGTAGAGACACCCATGAAGCTAAAAACTCCCTTTGTCACTGACAAGTTCTCCCTCTCTAACCTCTGCGCTGCTGCAACTACTCGATGCATCTCACACCGTTGCACACATCTCTGTGCCATCCTGCACTAGTGCAACACTCCTGTGCTTCTCGCACTGCTGCCTCACATTGTCCTAGGAATCCTACACTATAGCTCCCTCTGTTGCTCCTGCCTCATCCGTCTCTACTGACATTCGCCAGTACTGATACTCCTCATCTAGGCTCTTGTAGCAAGGTGTAATCCAAGAGGCTAGGTACCTTGAGGATCATGCCCCTCATCGCCTGTAGTCTGTCTAACTACAGCTCGATGCCTCCCCACTTTCGCTCAAGTGGCACGTGATCAATCATGGCACAATCATCATTTGTCTCCTCTGTCGACTCCTCCAAGTCTCTCTACTATCCGCTTGGAAGTTCTCGGTTTGACTCCTGCTGAGTCTCTCCACTTCCCGTCTGGAAGTTTTTTGTTTGAATCTTGTTGAGTCTCTCTACTTCCCATCTGGAAGTTCTCGGTTCAACTCTTGCTGAGTCTCTCTACTTCCTGTCTGGAAGTTCTCAGTTCGACTCCTGCTGAGTCTCTCTACTTCCTGTCTGGAATTTCTCTTCTGGACTCCCTCTGGGTCTCGATTTCCCTTCTGGAAATCCTTCTGCCCATGTCGAGATGCCCCCCACTCTGATCGTATGTGTAGCCGCACCACTGATCTGGATTTCTCGGCTAGAAACCCTCAGTAGCAACTCCCTCCTCCTTGGCCTTGACCTGTTAGGTACTGTTCTGACAACAGTACCCAACTAGATCCATTCTATAACTTACCCACAACCTCCTAAACCCCAGCATCCTAAAGGTGAGAGCTCCTAGGCTCTGTACAGTCCCAACATCAGAAAAATAGCTTCCTTAACCAACCACGCCAACCCTCCTGGCCTCTGCGTGAGCTTGTCTTTGCCTCCCTCAGCCTCTGTGCAACCTCTTCTTGGCTCGAGCTTGATGATGCAGGCACTGTGTCACCCCTCCCTTGCTGCTTTGCTACTAGGAACAATGTCTGTCACTCGGAACAACTGTTTTCCACTGCTACTGTTCTGCTCTGTTGATGTCCTCAGTTCTCCTGTGATCTGCACCCACCCTCTGATACCGTGTAGGAATTTCTAAGTCTAACTGTTAGAAACCCTTCATGTACTTTCTGATTTATTCCTTCCTACTTGTTCTAATTAATTAACAAGTTATTTACAAAGTAAATACTGAAAGTAAACACAAGTACATGATCAACACATTATATATCATCAACTGAAGGAAAAATAAAGAAGCTAAAAAATGACATTGTTATTTTTGGATTAATTTCCCTCAGAAAACCCAATGCAGGAAAATCTGGCTCACCCAACGGAGAAAAATATCGGCAGTAGCACCTCTCAATCTAAGATAGATGTTCCAGCTGAAACCCTGGATAAACACTCTGGCAGCTCATCACCTCCAATCTGCCCCATGAAAATCCCCAACATCAGCTTCTAGTCAGCCTCTTCTATCCTCTGTGTCAGCTTTCCCGGTAGTTTTGGCAGTTCCTGATAGTTCCGGTTGTTCCCGGCAATTCCGGCTTTTGCCCTCTGCATCAGCTTTCTTGATAGTTCCAACAATTCTCAGCAGTTTTGGTTGTTCCTGACAGTTCTAGCTTCTGCCCTTTGCGTCAGCTTTCCTGGTTGTTTTGGCAGTTCCCAGCAGTTCCGGTTGTTCCCAATAGTTCTGACTTCTGCCCTTTGCGTCAGCTTTCCCGGTAGTTCCAGCTTCTGCCCTCTGCGTTAGCTTTCCTGGCTATTTCGACAGTTCCAGTTATTCCCAACAGTTTCGACTTCTACCCTCTGCGTCAGCTTTCCCAGCTATTCGGACAGTTCTAGCTTCTGCCCTCTGCGTCAACTTTCCTGACAGTTCCCGACAATTCAGCTGTTCCTAGCAGTTCCGGCTTCTGCCCTCTACGTTAGCTTTCCCAGCTATTGAGCTAATCCTCCTGGCACTATCTCTACCTATTTGCTTCTATATTCACTACCCCTCAGCTACAACTTTGATCACTCTCTCAACTTTCTCAACTAACCCAGCCCCAAAAAGTCGAAATCTTGATCTCTTGGTGTATTGTCCAAGTGACCCTCAAGCCTCCTCTTATACTTTTCTCGTTGACAAATCAACGATCGAGATAAGTCCCTAATCAATGAATAAGATTAGATATGGCTTGATCCATGGCTTTTGGACCATTCTAACACATTTTTATATTAATTCACATTAATATTTTATTTTTCCTAAGTTTAGACTCAGGGACTCCATTAAAATATTAATTATTTTAATATCTACCAAACTGTTTAGAATCTGCCCAAACCCTTTCTGGGTATTGGATATCTCATGTGTCTTAGCCTCTCCACCAATTTTCGTGGCTAGATCACATTTTATGCTACCTCAAATCAACAATATCATCAATGAGTCGTATAGGATCTATGTCATCACCATAGTAATCATCATGGGATTAGTAATGAGGGAAAACGTGTTCAAAGAGTTTTCTAAGGTACATTTATCACCTCATGAAGATGTAACCTTGCATGATAAATTAAGGTTGTAATATATATGGAGCAGGCTGAGTATAAAAAGTTTCAAATCAAGCCAAGGAGGCCAAAGACAAGAGGACTAAAGAGGCAGAAAGGACAAGGGAGTGAGCCATCTCCTCCACTAGGTCAACAGGACATTGAGGATACCATTGCAACTGAGCTTGAAAAGGACAAAGAGTATTGGCTTGGCAGGGTCAATGAGCACCTGGAGATGCTCTTGAAGAATGCCAATAGGGACACCAAGCTTCAAAGACACATGGCAATGCACTACTTCACCAGGAACCAGATTTGCAAAATTAGGGTTAGGAATATGAAAAAGAAGCTAAAGAAAACCCTAATCAAGCTAAAGAAGAGAGACAACCTTGATTTTCTTGCTGATGCATCATTGATTTTCTAACCCATCATTGACAAGGAAAAATAAATAAGTTAGAAACAATTTTGAGAAATTTTGGAAAATTTTGAGTTTTTGGGCAATTTTGGAATTTTTGGCAATTTCATGATGCACAGAAGCACAACAAGCTCACGCTACGCTTCTTCTCAGAGCCACCAAATGATGGAATTTTTTCATGGATGGATATATATTGAGTATTACATCTCATATATGGACTTGGTTTTGCATTTCACTTCACAGGTTGCAAGGAAAAGCTCAAAAACCACCTAAAATACATGTTTCTGCCACCTTTTTGGACCCCTCGCTACGCTTCTGGAGTAGCCTTGGGAAAATTGATTTTTAGGTGCCTTGGAGAAGGATTTTTTCAGGTTTGAAGGTTTATAGGGAAAGTAGACATCCTAATATATATTCCACAACCATCAATTTAGAAAAAACATTAAGCAAAACCCCTCAAAAGTTCCCTCAAAGCCTCACGTTGCGCTTCTATCCCTCACGCTGTGCTTTTGACTCTATTTTTAGTCATCTTTTTCAAAAGCGGTTTATGACCAAATGAAGATGAATTTTGAAACACAAAAGGCATTTTTTGTTAAGGAAAGACCCAATCACAATAACCTCCTTCATTTTCTACACAATTTTCATGGATTGTGAGATATTCAAACTTTCTTGGAGGCCTATGTCATAAAATCAAATTCTCCAATTTAATTGCCTGTTTTAGCCATTCTTTTGTGGCACGTATTCCACGAATATGGGAATGAATTACACAAACCGGAGAGATTTTTTTCTTAAAAACAACATTATCTACAAAATTCTCTCCCATGTTTTTAAAAAGTGTTATGTTTAAGAAGATATACTTTCATCTTTGACCCCTATTTTTTTCCCTACGCTTCTGCAATGAACGTTGCGCTTCTGTGGAAGAAAGCCAATTTTCGAGTTTTGCTTGGTCAAAGTCAAATTTTGTCAATGTAATTTGTTTTATAATGAGTTTAAATGATTTAATTAAGTTTCATAGTGATGGTAAGAGTCATTTCATGTCAAATCCATTGTAATTAATTCTTTGAAAGTCAACTAAGTCAGTTAAGTCTAAATAGGGAGTTGGTTTCTAACCTCCCTAGTTTTAGGTTTGGTTAGATAGATTGATGTAAATAGTTCCTATCATGATGGATTTGATCCCTGAGAGGGGGGAATGTGGTTTTTGGTCTATATGTAGCCTAATCTAAGTCATATAGAGCGTTGGACATTTGAGAGAGAGAGGCTTGGAGCTGGTGTACACTTTGTAGGAATTATACCAACAATTGCAGCTATTATCTTGGGATTATTGTGGTATACTTTTGTGGTGGTGTTTTTCCTCTTTTTTATCATCAAATTGAATATATATTTATCCTTATTACCATGCCTATGCTTTCTTGTGATCATCTCATAGGTGTTTAACATAATTCGTAAGTCTTATGCTCTGTTCTGATGAGATTTTCATGTTAAGTGTTCTTTCTTCTCATAAATGAATTAATAAGTTTATGATCATTTTGATCCTTCCTTATTTCAACCCTATACCATAATTAAAAATCATATATTTCACTGATCATACCTACCTTTCCCCATTGTATCTCTACAACTGATCTTTAGAAACCGTGACCTAGTTCCCAGACCCATGACCCTAGTCCAGCAAACCCTAAAATCAAACTCTAGTGAGTTGAATATCTAGCCTAAGATCTATTTTCCTTCCTAGTAATTTTATTGGTTGTGATATCATAGAGAGAGCCCTCTCTGATTTGGTAGGGCTAGCTACCAGATCCAAAGTTGGTTTGAGGTTACCTCCATCAATCTCCTTTCTCAGCCTTGGGACATGTTTAGTCAGTTTATTGTTCTTAAATTGCAAGCATAAATTATCGACCAGGGAAGGTAAACTGATGAAGTACAAGTGCACTATAGGTGCTCAAAGTTACTTACGTCATTAAGTTGTTTATGTTATGGTTAATGTCTAAATTTAGAATTGGTATGGAGATGATGTTACGGTATATATTAGAGAATTATCTTGGAGATTTGTTAATTGATTATTCTAAAATTAATCCTAATTGAATTGAACTTTGTGGGATGGTTGAATAATGATCCTAACTCTACTCTGTTAAAGTGTTTTTTATTATGTTTGGATTTTTATGTTGCAGCTAAACTAGGCTAACTATGAAAGCATGTGAGGGAGATTCTATTTTATCAATCTGGAAAATAAAAGATGCTTGAATTCAGATGCTAAGAAAATATTGTCACTCTTAATTATTGCAACTTCATTCAATGCAAAAATAAAACAAAAAATGAGAATGATAAGCTATGAAATAACTAGACTATGAAACAAAATGACTGAGTTATACTAGGTAGAAAGCAAACAAAATGATTGAGTTATGCTAGGTATAAAGCAAATGGAATTACTGATGCATATATCAATTTAATAGAGAACTCCATTGGACTGCATCCTAAAAATATAAAACAAAGAATCCACAAATTAATTCTAAGAGACAAAATAAATCTACTTGCAGTGAGTCAAAGACCTGATCTACACATAGGGTCCCTCCAAGAGGTAGTCTACAACTTTAATCAACACAACATAAAATGTATGAACCAAGATCTATTAATCGGAAAAATAGTTTCAATAGGATGCTTTCAAAATTACATACACTGGCATGCACCAAAACACAGAGCGACGATTGTTCTTATAGAGTTTTTTTAATTAACAACATGAGACATTCAAGCCTAAGTGTCTTCACTACAATACTTATCAAACCAAATCATATCACATATTCATTGATTTTCTATTTGAAAAAGCAAATCGATAATATCTCTTGAAACTCAGACTCTGATATGGCACATTATCTTACAGTTGAATGTCATGGTTGACCGTGTTGCAGTGCGATTATCTTGATGTATTGGTTCGAGTAAACAGGAAGAAATCCATGATAGGATCATTCTATCTACCCATATTCTCCTTTGTTGTGTTGCCTTACTTGAACCCTGTCAATAATGGAAATAGATGCGGATTTGTGGATTAGTTGCAAAATTAGGTCAATTCTATAGCTAAATGAAAAACTTAATAAAACAATAAGGCATATGGACAAAATATGAAAAAGATGACATATGTGTGCTTATCTTAACAAAACCTTATATATATTGCATTTATTTTGATGATAGCAATAGGAAAAAGGAGGAAATATGGGCAAAAAGGGTGTCAAGGTAAAGCAGTTCTTGGACTCTACATTCCCCCACACTAGAGGTTTTGTATGTCCTCATACAACACATAATTGTCATTCTCTTATACATTCTTGCTATCACATCCAGGATTCACTTTCTTCGTCTTTCTGGCAGCCACTGTCATTCTTGGTTTCTTCATGAGGGTCTTATACTTTAGGTTGATGAGTTATCTTTGCATTGCCCTGTTTTATTTCTTCAACCTCTTGTTATTTTTTGTACCATAGACTTAAGTGAAGAATAAGGTTGTCACTCTTGGCAATTTGAATTAAATTTTGTGTCTTCAGTGTTTGATTTTAATTTTTAAGGTATCTGTTTAATGACTCCAGCTCAAAGATTTCTTGCTTCAAAACGTTAGATGTTGAAGGTTCTTGTGGCTCATTAAACTGGTTACTTCCTTCTCTTCCTTCTTTTGGACTTTGTATTGATCCTTTGGTTGTTGCTTCCTTTCTCTCTAATGATTCTATGTAATCATAAATTTCTTGCTGAACAGGATCAATGCTTGGACTTTGTACCCAACTTCTTGGAGGTGAATTTAAGGGAGGCGGTGACACTCTTGGTGACAGTCTCATTGACTCTCTTGGAGAGTCCTCAATACCTTCAGTTTTCTCTTTAGACTCAAGATCAATATATTCTGCAACTCCTGAGGCTACTTTTTGTACTGTTTTCGATTTGGTACTTCTTCTTAAACTTGTGGTTGGCAATCCCTGGAGTTATCTTCTCTTTAGATTTTGGATTTTCTTTCTAAGGAAGGATCTTGGTTTGGGGTAAAATCTTTGTTTTCTTGCTGGCTTTATTTCATCTACAATTCCATTTTTTCATTTTCTGCAAAATATCTACAATGGATAGTTCATTTTCTGATAATTTTTGTTGAGGCTACGGTTCCTATTTTATTATTGTTTCCATTTTTCTCTTTCTTCCCCTTAAGGTTCTACTACCACTTGGTTGTTCAGGGTTTTTCTCTTCAAAATGATTTCTTACTAGAAAGGTTTCCCAATTGTCACCTATGCTTTGAAGATGAAACTCAATCAAGATTTTTATCAATCCATGATGGTACATTGTATTATCTATAGACTGGATTTTATTTTGAACATTCATTGAAATTTTCTTAAGGCTATGAAAGAGAAAGTATGGAAGATTCATTTGATGTTCTTCAAGGAAATTCATCATTATCCTAATGTGGTAGAAAAACATACATCCAAATCGACCTTCACAAGTAATAAATTTTTGAAGTACAAGGAGAAAATTTCTCCATTTGCTTTTGAGGGTTAAACTAGGAATACCTTTTCTAAAGATGGTAGTGTACATGTTTGGGTTTTTCAAGAAGATTTTCCAATCTTCCACTTCAATTTCTCTGTTTTTGAACCACTTTTCTCCATATCTAGGCAATTCGGTAGCTTCTGCAATCAAGGACTATGTTACTGCGAACTTGACATCACCTATTTCAACCTCTATTCCATCAAAAGATCGTGAAAAATTCTTTGTTACCTCCCCATGGAAACAATCAATTTTTCTATGAATTTTAACCACTGTATTTTCTATAACAGTTCCCTGGTCTGAGGGTATCCTTCCAAGAACTTCTTTCCTGTTGGTTTTGTTTGGACAATAATGCCAATGGTAAGAGATGTTTTTTCTCAAGAACTATTTACTTAACAGGGAAAAATTGCATTGGTAGGGTTTCATTTTGTGATGGAGAGAGATAGAGAGGTTGTATGAATTTGGAGAAATGAGAGAACATGTGAATATAATGAAGGCTTGCGGAAATGAGTTAGTCATTAGAGCGCATTCAATTCAATGATTCAGCGATCAAATCAATGGATTCAAAATGAGGACGAGACATGAGTTAAAATGGTGGACCATAATGGATTTGACAAGCGACTATCACCCATGATTTGCAATGATTTCGTTTTATTTCGGTAGTGCTATGTCCACATAATTCATATATGAAATATGTTAACCCTTATTGTAAAATTAAAGCATCACATGCCTTCGACTGATTTTCTAACCTTTATTTGTCCTTTGATATCTTTTGCAGGTACTTTTCACTTAAAAGGAGTCAATTATTCTTCAATTTGAGCCACCAAATGTTCCTATCAAATTGGCTGCAGGAATATTATTAGAGCTACAAAAACTTGTCCGAGCTGCAGAAAGTCACTAATTATGTAGCTGAGAGATTTTTCTTTTAAAAGAAAGGGATGCTCAGGAAAAGGGAATTTCCTTTTGGAAGAAATGGTAACGAGAGATAATTTAAGGTTCCAACAAAAGTTGGTTTTCACTTTAAATTTTCTGCATAAGCATGCCAATAACTTGTTGGTTTTCATGTTTATACATTATTATATATATATATATATATATATATATATATATATATATATATATATATATATATATATATATATATTAATTTTTTTATTATTATTATCATGATTATTTTACTTTTTTTGTGATAGAGAAAAATAAAATTTCTAAGGTGGAAAAGAAGAAGAATTCTTCTCAACCATCTTCAATTCTAAATTGTCTTGGAAAATTTTGACAAATTCTTCTTTTGTCAATGGCTTCTGATAAAGTCTAATTCGATGTCCATTTACTTAAAGAGGAATCTTCTCTTCATCAATATTCCTGATTCAAACTGCACCATTGTCAAAGACATTTTCAACTTCATAAGGTTGAAGCCAGTGAGTTTGGAATTTTCCTTGGA
Organism: Pinus tabuliformis; assembly: GCA_031772625.1. Taxonomy (NCBI): domain Eukaryota; kingdom Viridiplantae; phylum Streptophyta; class Pinopsida; order Pinales; family Pinaceae; genus Pinus; species Pinus tabuliformis. Next base: position 1,409,110,130 of record CM062804.1, read on the forward strand.
AGTTTTTGAACTATGAATCAAAGAGTAATGCCCAATCTCCTGGATGGAATTTCCTTTATTTAATGTACTTGTCATGCCATCTGGATCTCTATTGTTGAACTAGGTTGGTTTTCTGGAAGGCTTCTTGTCTTATTTCATCAAGCTCATTGAGTTGTCCCATCATTTGCTTTTGTGCTTTTGATAAGTCAAGATCCAATTGGATTGTTGTTTTATAGGTCTGGATTTGGAACTCTATAGGAAGTAAGACATGCTTCCCATAAACAAGTTCATAGAGAGTATGTCTTGTAGTACTTCTCCATGTAGTTCTATAATCTCATAAAGCTTTTGGAAGCTTTTCTGCCAAGTCCTTCCTATGTAAGTTGTACAGTCTTAGTAAGAATTGCTTCAGTCACCTTGTTTGTAGACTAAACTTGTCCATTAGCTTGTGGATGGTATGGAGTGGACTTTTGATGCTTGATTTTGTATTGCTCCACAAGCTTTTGCACTAATCTGGATGTAAACTGTGTTCCTTGATCTGTTACAATTTCTCTTGGAACACCAAAACATGTGAAAATATCCTAAAAAAGAAATGAAACTACAACATTTTCAGTAGCAAAAGGAAGTGCTTTAGCTTCTACCCATTTAGTGACATAATCAGTACATACCAGAATATATATTTTTTTGCTCTGAAGGTGGATTGATTAGACCAAAAAATCTAGTGCCCATTTTTCAAATGGTTCAATGAGTACTTAAGACTGCAATGGCATTTCATTTGAAATAGTAGGTTTTCCCATTCTCTGAAAACTGTCACATATTTTAACATATTCCTTGGTATCCTTGAAAATGGAAGGCCAATAATATCCTAAAAGTAGGACCTTATAAGCAGTTCTTTTGTCAGAAAAATGTCCTCCACATGGTTCATCATGGCATGCTTTAAGTATTTATGGTATCTCATCTTCTCGAACACATCTTCTGATGATGATATCTGGTCCCGTTTTGTATAACTATTCGTCTATCCATGAATAAGATGTGCTATTGTGAACTATCCTCCTCTTTTCTCTAGGAGACAAATGAAATGGTATTTTCCTTGTAGCTAAATAGTTAGCAATATCTACATACCAAGGTGATTTAATAGATACCACAAGTTGATCATTATTATCATTTTGAATTCTAGATAAAAAGTCAGCAATTATATTATGCTTTCCAGGTCTATCTAGAATGACGATGTTGAATTCTTCTAACAATAAGATCCATCTGGTTATTCTTCCATTAATGATTGGTTTATTCATGAGGCATCTAATGGTAGAATTGTCTGTGTGAATAAAAGTTTCATAGCCAGTTATATAATGTATGAATTTTTTAATGGCATGAACTACAACTAAAAACTCCTTCTCAGTTATAGTATAATTTAGCTCTGTTGGAGTTAAATTTTTACTGGTGTTATAAATTGCATAAGGATTAAGGTATTTTTTCCCTAACACATCTCCTAAGGCTGTATCTAATTCATCAGTTGATATATGGAAAGGAAATTTCCAATTAGGCCCTTTTAAGATAGGTGTTTCAAAAATTTTATTTTTCAAAGTTTTAAAGGAAGTTTGAAAATTAGAATCCCAACTGAATTCACAGTCTTTGGTAAGTAGTTTAAACAATGGAAATGCAATTTTTGTGAAGTTTTCTATAAATATTCTATAATATCCAGTAAAACCAAGAAAATTCCTAACATCTCATTGACAGCTTGGCACTGATAATTTAGAAATGACCTCACCTTTAGATGACTCTACCTTAATTCCATCTCCTAAAATATGGTGACCTAAAATAGTTCCTCATTAAGCATCATAAAACATTTCTCATGAATTAACAAAATATTTGGTTGTAGAGTTTAGGCTTCTATGATCCATATCAAGTTTACAAAAAAAAATTCAGCGAAGATCACATGAAACATAATTTGTCGACGCGTTTCGAACCAACCAGTGTGGTTCATCGTCAAGACAAGTTGAAGAAACAAATCCAGCTTAGCAGTTTAAATAGATAGAGCAAAGCCTCCAACGGCTAAAAAGACTAATAGCTACTTTTGACTAGGTACCGGGTTATTAAAAAGGGTTTTTGATCTCGGTACCTAGTCAAAAGTAGATGTTAGTCTTTTTAGCCGTTGGAGGCTTTACTCTGTCTATTTAACCTGCTAAGCTAGATCTGTTTCTTCAACTTGTCCTGACGATGAACCACACTGGTTGGTTCGAAACGCGTCGACAAATGATGTTTCATGTGATCTTCGCCGAAAAATCTATTGTAAACAAAATATTTGGTTTTTTACATATTTTTAGAACTTTTCCTAGATTTTCAAGTGCTTCTTTAAAATAATCTCCATAAACTGTGAAATCATCCATATACACTTCCACACAATCATGAATAAGATCAGAGAAAAATTTGAGGACTACTCTTTGGAATGTTGTCAAAGCATTGCATAGTCCAAAGGGAAGTACCCAATAAGCATAAGTTCCCCATGGATAGGTAAATGTGGTTTTATCTTGATCTTTATGTGCTACCTGAATTTGATTATATCCACTAAAACCGTCCAAAATTAAAAATATTTTTTCCCTGCTAATGTGTCCAAGACTTTATCTATGAAAGGAAGTGGAAAATGGTCTTTTAATGTTACTTTATTTAATTTCCTGTAATCAATACATACTCTCCATTTCCCATTTTTCTTCGGAACAACTACTAGGGGTGAAACCCACTGACTGTCTGATATTGGATAGATGAAATTTACATTTAGCAACTTTTGTAGTTCCTCCTTAACAATTTCTTTTAGATTTGGTTTCATTCTTCGTTGTTATTGTCTAACTATTGCTGCACTTTATTCAATGTAGATATGATGTGTGCACATTTTAGGATCAATCCTCTCATATTAGTGTATTCCCATGCATAAGCAGAAGAATGTTTTTGTAAAATTTATACCAGTTGATTCTTTTGTAATTCTTCCAGGTTTTCATTAATATTCAAAGTTTTGCCTAGAAAAATTTATATTGAAGAATTCCCAAATTTCTCCATAGAGAGAACAGATACTTGTCTAGATGAGAGATATTCATTTCAACTACGGTCATAATGTGAGGAGGGTTCATTATTTTCCAGTAGATTTAAAATTTGTTCCTCCTCTTTTACTTGTTCAGTAGTGAAAACAGGTTGTATTTCCATCATCATCATCTATCCATTCCTCATTGTCTATTTCTATTGTTGTTTTTGCAGGTGGGTATAATGTAAATTTCTTTGTAGATTTTCCATCTGAGATAAACATGTCACCTGATCTACAACTGATGAAAGCATTAGCGATAGCTAACCAAGGTCTTCCTAGGATTAATGGATGTCCTCCAAGATTATTCTTGGGTGTTAAGACCATGAAATCAATAGGATATTCCCAAGAATCTAAGGATACACAAACATCTTCTAACACACCATCGGGTTTAATTACAGACTTATCTGCTAATTGTAATAGTGTTGGTATGAATTTAAGGTTAGGAAGTCTAAGTAAATTCATAACTTGTTTACTCATTATGTTTATGGATACTCCTAGGTCAATCAGTGTGTTTGGTATTTCAATTCCATTGATGTGAATTTTCACAATGGGGCTCCCTGGATCTACATATTTTTGGATTATTGTTTTCCCCATCATGATGTCTGCAATTTTCCCAACTAATTGAATTCTTTTTATGTCTTTTCTTTTTCTTCCTCATCTTTGAGTACTTAATTCCTTAATTTTTTTTGCAAAGATTGGTATTTCTTTTATGGCTTGCAATAAAGGAATTTTTATACAGACATTTCTTAATTCATCCATCATATTATAATAAGGAAATGTGATTTGTTTTTCTACTCCTTCATCAATTTTCAACCGTTCAGGAAAAGGTGGTCTAATGGATACCGAGGGTTGTTCTATAATAGGAGTATTTATTGGAACATTTTCTGTTTGATTATTCTCTTTCTGAGGGAGAGAGGTTTCTCCTTCTTCAGATTGATTTTTATGTTTTTGAAGACTTGTCCTTGCTTCCTAAATAACAACAGGGATTTTTCTTTGCAATACTCTTCTAGACCTTAATTGAACATTATTTAGATCTAGTGGAGTTATTACACAGGTTTGAGGATTTTTCTCTTCCATGTTGCAAACAGGTTGTTGTTGTGATATTTTATTATGGGGATTCGGAAGTGGTTAAGTGGGTAATTGATTTGATTTTTGTGCAAATGGTAGGAAGAGTTGTGGATTTTGATTTTAAACTTGGACTTGAGGTAATTGATTGGCTTGAGAAATTTGATTAGATTGGGGTAGGAATTGTGGTGGAAAATTAGGATAAGATGGTGAATATTGTTGATATTGAGCATAAGCCCCATAAGGATTTTTCCATCCTTGATTCCAAGATTGTGATTGTCACTAAGCCCAAGGCTGCCAAGTTGGATTCCAATTATTTTGTGAAGATTGAGAAAATTGTTGTGGTCTAAAGCCTTGTGGTTGATTTGTGTGAGATTTTTGCCATGGTTTCTTAGCAATAAAATAAAGAGGGTCTACTTGTTCCAGTATCTCTTCATCATTAAATACAACCTTGAGACCTGGTAAAGAAGGGAATTCCTTAGTGTCATGCTTATCTGCACATATGGCACAAGTTTCTATAGTTTTTAAGTCTAAAGGACATTCTCTTAGAGCATGCTTCTTTTGACATCTAGGACAGAAAATGGATAATGCATCATTTTCAGATTTTTTCTTGTTCTGTATTTTAAGGGTGTTTATTTGTTCACTTAAACTCCCTAAAATATCTGTCTTTAAAGTATCAAGAAAGCTTCCTAATTTTGCCCTACTGATTGCCCCAACTGTAGATTTATTGATTCTTGATAAGAGAGGGTCTTTAGGAATTTTTCCAACTCGTGCTTTACCACTTGAGATATGTACACATAAATCACAGATATCTGTAAATGGTAATTGAGAAATATCTCCTTTTCCTATTAAGTTAAGGAGATCGATCCATTCATCCTTGATATCTTTGAGTAGGAGGGCTTTCAAAGTTTTCTCATCCAAATTATCAATTTTTGCTCTTTTAAGATTATAGACAAATCTCTTGACTAAGTCTTCAAGAATATCATCTTCTTTTTGTGTCATTTTGAAGACTTCATCTTTAACGTTATGAAGCAAAAATTAATCTCTATATTTCTCTAATAAATCTTCTTTCATTTGTGCCCATGTCCTTATAGAATTCGTCCCTAGACTCATGAACCATTTTAATGCTGAATCCTTTAAGGTAGCAGGGAACAATTTCAATTTTTGAGCATCATGCAGATAATCATATGATATGCATAATACTTCAAATTCGAAGAGAAATGTCTCTGGGTCTTCAATTCTTTTTCCATGGAAATTAGGAAGAATAGAAGGTGAAATATTTTTCATTGTGAGGGTTGTATCTTCATCAAAAATAGGAAATCCAAAAGGATCTTGATTTCCTCTACCTCTACCCCCTCCTCTATTTCTATCTCCACCCCCTCCTCTACCTCTTCCTCCTCCAATCCAATTTTTCTCACCATTGACATTTTGTACCTCACCTCCCCCTTCTTCAGCCATGATAGATTCTTCAAAACTAATTTAAGGTTCTTCTAATTTTTCTGGTTCTTCTATCAATAGATAGCCAAAATAAGTTTCTTGTTCCTCTTCTTCACTGGGAATTTCTAATTCTTCTCCTAAAATTTGTTCACCAGTGGAAGATAGAAAAACTACTCCTGTAGTTGGAGATGTAGGATTTTCTTCAATTACAACTTCATTAGATGAAGTAAGTGAAGTTTTGGATTGGATTTCTGATCATGAGACTTCGGGAAGTCTTCGTTGTCCTATAAATGGAATTTGGGTTTGAGTAGGTGGTGTGGAACTTTGAAGTCATGGTGGAGTGAGTGGATTTGTGGGGATTAAACTTCTTCCTCGTCCTACAAATCTACCTCTAGAGTCTCTTTCCCTACGCATATCATGTTTTTAATTGATGATTTTTTTTTAACTTCTATTGTACTTCCCTGGAAATGACGCCAAAATGTTTAGTCAATTTATTGTTCTTAAATTGCAAGCATAAATTATTGACCAAGCCAGCTAAAATGATGAATTACAAGTGCATTGTATGTGCTAGAAGTTACTTATGTCGTTAAGGTGTTTATGTTATGGTTAATGTCTAAATCTAGAATATATATGGAGATGATGTTACTGTCTATATTAGAGTATTATCTTTGAGATTTATTAATTGATTATTCTAAAATTAATCCTAATTGAATTGAACTTTGTGGGATGGTTGAATAATGATCCTAACTCTACTTTGTTAAATTGTTTTTGATTATGTTTGGATTTTTATGCTGCAACTAAACTAGGCTAACTATAAAAGCATGTGAGGGAGATTCTATTTTATCAAATTGGAAAATAAAAGATCCCTGAATTTAGATGTTAAGAAAAGATTGTCACTCTTAACTATTGCAACTTCATTCAATGCAAAAATAAAACAAAAACGAGATTGATAAGCTATGAAATAACTAAACTATGAAACAAAATGACTGAGTTATATTACGTAGAAATCAAATGACCTAATCCGCATGTAGGGGCCCTCCACGAGGCAGTCAACAACTTTAATCAAGTTTACAAAAGATTTTTCGGCGAAAATCACATGAAATATCATTTGCCGACGCGTTTCGAACCAACCAGTGTGGTTCATCGTCAGGACAAGTTGAAGAAACAGATCTAGCTTAGCATGTTAAATAGACCGAGCAGAGCCTCAAACTAGCCGTTGGAGGCTCTGCTCGGTCTATTTAACATGCTAAGCTGAATCCGTTTCTTCAACTTTTCCTGACGATGAACCACACTGGTTGGTTCGAAACGCGTCGACAAATGATATTTCATGTGATTTTCGCCAAAAAATCTTTTGTAAACTTGATATGGATCACAGAAGCCTAAACTCTATAACTTTAATCAATGCAACATAAAATGTATGAACCAAGATCTATTAATCGGAAAATAGTTTCAACAGGGCACTTTCAAAATTACATATGGTGGCACACACCAAAACACATAGAGACTATTGTTCTTATAGAGTTTTTTTAATTAAGAACATGAGAAATTCAAGCCTAAGTATCTTTGCTACAATACTTATCAAACCAAATCATATTGCTTATTCATTGATATTCTATTTGAATAAGTAAATCGATAATATCTCTTAAAACGCGGACTCTGTTCCGACACATTATCTTGCGGTTGACTATCATGGTTGATTGTGTTGCAATGTGATTATCTTGATGGATTGGTTCAAGTAAATAGGAATAAATCCATGAGAGGATCATTCTCTATCTACACATGTACTCCTTTGCTGAGTGATCTGATAATCACCCTATGAGTGACCTTAGTTAAAGATTTATTGAATAAAGGTATTACAAACTCATGTGCTGGTGTGTGTCTATGTTATTTAAGCAACGGATCGATCATATTGCCAATACACAGACATTTAGATGGAAAGAAAGCAGAGAAATATAGTAAGCAAATACAAGAACACAAGAAATTAATAAGGAGTTCATCCTAATCTCCAGGGCTACATCTCTGGTCCAGCTTTCAGTGGTGGCCTTGTTTTATTGTGTCTTAAGTAGAGAATTACAATGCAGGAGCTCAATATGAGTCACCTGAAATAGATTTTCTTGGCAGGGTTGTTCTTGGATTCCCCAAGCCACTGGAGTGCACAGACTCTGTTGCCTATCAACTATGTGACCTTCTGGTCTACAATGGAGAGAGTCCAATGTGGTGCTCAGTCTGGATATATCCTCTCTGGGATGGATTGAATCTCTCAAGCTCTCTGGTGCTCAGTGCTACCTTTGGTCAGCTCGGCCCTCTGTCCTCTTTCTACTTTTGCTTCACTGTCTTCTTCTCTTTGTTTTTCTGTCTTTCTGTGTTCCATCCTCCTCTTAGAGTTCTGGTTCCACTTCTCCGTTTGTGTTCTGTCTTTGTTAATGGCTTTAAAATCATTCGTTCCCATGTATATTTGGTTCCTCTTCCACCTTCATCGAATCCCCTTCTGCAGCTGCGCTTGGAGTTCCCTAGCTCAGCGTCATCATCGGCCCACAAGGAGTGGCCACATGTCCTCCTGTAACACGCCAACCTGCTTCATCGGTTCAATTCTTCAGTTACATTCGTGGAATGAGTCTTCCTCCATCATGGCGGTCAAAACGGACTTCAAATCCTTCTAAATCATGGCTTATTCCTTTGTCGATTCCGCTTCCCCATCGGGCGCAATCTCAACCATTAGATCTGGGGCCCCCAGATCCGACACCATACACACGTTTCACGCGGTTGACTTTCTCAACCATTAGCAGGTGATCAACGGCAATTTTCTCTCTTCTCCGCTTGCCACGCGTCGATCGTTGACTGGTATTGCTTCGCTTCCATATTGTTGTGGCCAGCAACAACCCCCCTTCTTATTTAGTGTTATTCCTAATACTAAATAAGTGGGGACCCTTAATTACAAATCTAAAAAATCAAAGTTATGCTTAAATTTCCTTTTCGAATAAACTTACTATCATAAGCTTAGGAAAACCCCCTTGGAATATCTAAAAAATCCAAGTTTTATGATAAGGTAAGATAAAATCTTTCCTTAAGAAAATCGCATCGCAAAAAGATGACAACATACCACCCTATAAGCCGAATTCCAATATTGCGAGGTTGCGATATGCAATAATAAACAAATATCGCATCGCATTCAGCATAACTTACATTGAAAAACTTTAATTTGCCGATATGCGATGACGTCGATCGCAAATCGCATTTCGCAGAAAACAGGTTAACAAAGATTGTCATCTGTAACTTTTCTGTGACCTGCGATATTGCGATTTCGCGATACAGCGACAATGTGATGTCACGATCGATCAACTTTGTGATGTTATGATTCTACGATTTTGCGATGTTGCGATCTGCGATATTGCGAAGCAGATCACAAAATTGCTTCATCGCAGATCTTTTGGGCTCATTATTCAAGAAAAGTATTTTCCATGTGCTGACATCGGGTTATGCGCTTTAATGCTAATAAATGAGTTAGTTGTCAGTTATTAATGGAATATGGGTTCATGCTTATCGAAGAATCATCTCACGTAAGGTGGTATACTTTATGTGTCTGCGGCATTTAAAACTTTCCCATCACCCTTCCTTGTCATTCATTTTCACTTCACTTGTGAATTGCAGGAACGGAGAACGGAGGCCAATACAAAGCAATACGCAGGCTAAAATGGGAAAGAAAAGCAAATGGTGCCCTTGTATATAGACACGGCCTGTAACAGAGACGCGGGAATTGCTACGTGGGAAGGCATGTATAATCTGCTTGAAGAGTAAAATCCCAGAGTAATGGAAATTGTTGCTACTGTAAGCTCAAATGGTTCTTCTCAAGCATCTATCACAGAGCTATCCTTCTCATTCTTGCACCGGATAGCAGAAAGGCCCAAAATTCTCCCATACACGGATATGGTCAAGTGGATATTGGACAGCGTTGATATCAGAAACAGACAGTTTAAAACTGAGGGTCAAGGACTTATTGGCTCATTCCTTGCACAGGATTTAAAGCTCATGTATCATTTACCGAAGCCACAGGCAACCTATAACAAGCAGTTTATGGAGAAATTTGTGAAAGAAAATCAAGACCTGGCAGAAACCACCAAGGATTGGTCTAGGAGGGACGAGCCACTGAAGAAAGATAAACACAGTATGTACAGTACTGGTTCTCTCACCTCCCCATATTGCTTTGCTACTGCCATGCTCTGTAGATTGTTTGGAATGCTAGATATCAACAAATTTTCATCAGAATGGTTACCGTTATTGGATGCCGCCATGAATGAATGCCACTATTGTAGATTGGGAAAAAATATTGTTTGATAACCTAGTCACGGCCATTGTAAGTTACCGATATAAAAGAACTGTCTCTCAAAGAATTTATCCCCCTTTTTACCTCTCTACATATGTAATGGATGCAATATGTTATGTTTCTAAGTTTCCTGTTATGGGTTGGAAGTGGACAACTCAAGACCCCTTACCCATCCATGTCTGTCATAAAGAATTGTGGGACTCTAAGTTCACTCCATACTTCTACCAGATTTGTCATGGAATTATGCTGCCCTTGTACAGAATGTTGTATGATAAAGATGCTCCGAGATGCTCTCCTAAAGTAGAGGTAGACATCCTCCCTGTCGCGAGATGGTTCGGGGAAGAATTGTTTACTTATGTCAGGGTATTTGGAAGTTCTGCTTCCCCTCATGTCCTACCTTTGTATATTCCTGATAAACTCTTGGCTTGAGAGATTGCCTATCAAACCTGTGGAGAAGGCGGTCTGACTAAAGATTTTAAAGACAAAATGAAGGCTATATGGCCACAGTTTCTTGTAGACTGTGGGGCCTTTTCACTTTTTGATGTAGGCCATGCATTCACAGAAGTAAAAAGTATGATGTGCTTACATTTATTCAAATTTTCAAGAATACCATTTGACCCTCATGATGTTGCCAAGAATTTCACTACTGCAGTCAAGATAAAGGTGTTTTCTGGAGAAGATGATTTATTCGATGACGTATTCCAACAGAAAAGCACACTTGAAGAAATTCAGCATGTAGCCCAAATGCAATTCTCTCCAGAAGAATTTCAAAAGTTCAAAATATACAGGGAAAGAAGGTTAGCCAGTATTCCTTTGGAGAAAATACACCTAAAACTCGCAAGGGAACCAACTCCAAGTGTAAGTATTAGTGGAAGTTCAGGCACAAACAATCTAGATCCAAGTCTGGAAAAGAAATGTCTGAGCATTCTAAAAGATCCGGAAGTGAACAGGATAAGAGCGAAGGGTCAGTAAAGGATACTGCCCAGTCAACGGAACTTCTACAGCAACAGGTTTTTGCCTCTCCGCAAAGAGATCCTCCCCCTCTCGTCATTCAGCCACCGCCAGTCACAACCGAACTAGATAAAGAATGGGAAACCTTCAATGACTTGATCAATCTTGAAGGACAAACCATAAAAACACCTATGAGAAATGCACAGGTAACAGAGGAAGTAGTCACAAGAACAGTCAGCAATGTCTCAGATATGGAGCATATTCCTATTGCCCCATCCTCTAAGCTTATGCTCAAAATAGAAGAAATCCCTCCTCTTGATATATTTTATAGCCCATAGCACAAAGCAGTAGTAAGAAGACAGAGAAAGAAAAGGAAATTGGAAAACGTGCTCTCTCAAGACGCAGAACAATTAGATGTCCTGTGGCAAGATTCAACTAGCAATCCCACTGAGAATCTCACCAAAATATCTCAGATCGCAGGAGCATATGCCTCTACAACTATTGATAAAGCATCTGAGGTACAACAATTGCTAAAAGAAAAGGAAGATCAAATACAAGTTTTGCAACAACAGTTGCAACAAGCTAATGCTAACAATGAAGCACAGAAACAGCTTGAAAGGCTACAGCAAGACTTTCAGCAAATGCAGATAGGCTATCAGAAAAGTTTGGATGAGAAAGGAAAGCAGTTACAAGATTTACAGGAGATGCACAAGGACAATCCTAAACTAACAGAATTTATCACAGAGTCCATTTCCTTGAATGAACAATTACTATAGCAGCAGGAAGCGTTGGGCCAAAAGATATCGCAATGGAGCTATTATTGTGAAATAAGTGATAAAACCACTAATCAAGTGGTAGATTTACGAAATGACTATGATTTAATTGATAAACGGGTGATGAATATTTGGCTTGGCAAGAAACAGACGAAGGAAAAAGAGCAGGTGCACCAAGAATTAATGAAAACCACAAAGAAATGCTTTTTAATAAATGGGACGAGCAAATCAAGGAGGCAGAGCAAGCAGCAGAAGAAGAAGCCACGGCAGCAAGCAGTATTATTGATTGTGTAAATGAAAATTTACACAGGGCAAATTTGAACGCAGAGACCACTCCAGGCTATTTACCTAACGCACAGCGACTAGAGACAGATTGGAAGCAGAAGGCAAAAGAAAAGGCACAAGCAATCCAAGGGTTAACCAAGTTGAACTGGGATTATTACTGGGCATACTTGGTAAAGCCACATAGCCAGTGGATGACTATCAAGTGTATCGTCAATTCGGCCGAAAAGATGGCACCAGCTCTTATCGATTCTATTTTCTCAGCTCAGCTAAAATCGGAAGTCAGCCAGTCGACTCTTCTCAAACAGATGCTGCATACGTGCGATTTCAAGGACCAAATACAAAAGTAGTTTTAATTTTAGATTCAATTTTAGTTTTAATTTTGTTTTATTTTCCTGAAATGAGGACGGTCATTTAAACTGCATCCTACATTTTTGTAATAATTTATTTTTAGATTTAGTTAGTAGTATTTAAACCCTTCTCATGCATTTAGAGAAGGGTCCTGAAATTTATCAAAAACTTATCCCCATAACATGCACTTCTGTACCCTCTGAGGAGGTTTTGATGAATGAATGGAATAGGATTTATTGATGTTTGGATTTGATATCTACTACTGATGTTGCACTTTTGTACTCTTAGTGGATATTCGATCAAGAAGAGAGAAATCGTTATCGCTTGAAGCTCATGGGTGGGACTATTTATAAATGGTATTTCTATCTCTTAACTATTTCTGCCTGTGTGTTAAAGTGATTTTCATGTTCAATTATTTATATATTAATGTATGAATGCCTGAGTTACCATTTGGAACTTTTGTACGATGATAGCTATTTATTTATGCTTAATATGTGAGTAGCTTGCTATGCGATATGTTTTTCACAACCGTTTCATCTAACATTTTATACGAAGTGGTTCATCTTTATCGAATTCTTTTCTCATAACACCTGAATGATCTTTATTACCAGTTTTTGTTTGAAATCATTTTAGATCGCATAAAAGGAAAGATTACACCCTGGGTTAGTGTAGATTTACATATTTCTGTTTATTAGAATATAATTTCCTTATTATTATATTAGAATTAGAGTAGAAGTATTCCATTTAGAAACTGTTAGAAACATAAATATCAATCTTTCTCACACACACACTTAAATTGGGAAACTGGTCCCTTATCCCCAGTCGGACCCGCTATACCAAACGAAAAAGGAGCTGCCAACCAAGGATCGGACCGGGCGGGTATCGCCCTTGTTGTAGACCTGATTTTCGGGGCTTCAACATATTTGGCGCTAGAAGGAGGACCCTGAACTGTGAAAGGCAAGCAAATCTAAATATAAATACCATTCTGAGAGTAAATCGCCCTCACCATCTCCTCCGACTTCTCCATTGCATTTAGAATCTGTAAATCCAGAGTCAGAAGTCACTTGATCAACAGACGCTGCTACAAACCCTGACATTTGAGAATAATCTACTATTGAACCTCCTGAAGTTGAATCTTTGATTCACAAACTCCAGCGATTTTCAATATCTCCTCAAAAATCTGATAAATCTCAAAGCAGCATGACTTCGCAATATAACCCTACTCATCCTCTTGCCAGGTTAAAGAGCGAAAAGTTTGGTGTCCAGCCAACCAAATTACCTCTACCTACTAGGAAGAGAGCAAGGAAGTCTCCTAAAGGGTCCGATAGTGAGACTCTTTCATCATCATCATCCATCTCAACCTCTTCACCGCGAAGTCAACCATCCACTCCTCCACTTCAGATCATCGTCCATCAGCCTATTGCAACTTCCTCAACTCCTTCTCAACCACAGGGATCATCTTCTGCTCTTTCCTCTGTTAGTAGTTTAGCGATGGCCCAAACTCCATGGAATAACCCAGGGGCAGTCTTAATGCCTGCACCCTTGAGTCAATACCAGCCCATCCTAAAAAATGGCTGCCTAAGTTTAATCATGAGGCAGGCATGCTATCGGAAGAACATATAAATAACTTTATGCTATCCATAAATCTCAATGGAGTTGTTAATGAAGATGTCGTTGTTCGACTTTTTCCTTATACTCTGCAAGGAACAGCCGGATCATGGTATTTCTCATTACCATCTGGATCTATTACTAGTTGGGACATCTTCCAAGAACAATTCCTGACCAAGTTTGGTGATGACAGGTCTACAGCGACACTGATCAACGACTTGTCTAACCTTAGGGCCGAGTCAAGAGAACCTATAAAAGATTTCAATTTACGTTTCAATAAAATCTTAAACAAAATTCCTGTTGCTTCTCAGCCTAGTGAAGAAGTGCGAAGTGAATGGTACATTACTGCTTTACCATCAAACTTAGCAATCTTTGTTGATAGGGCTAACAAAACAACCTTAGTGGAAAACATGAAAGAAGCGATAGCAGTAGAGAAACGTATTACGGCCCTAGAAAAGAAAAACGCAATAGAGGAATGAAAATCTAAGAAGGTCTCTTTCAAAGAAGATCCCAAGAAAAAACAACTGAAAGATCCATTCGATTTAGAAGGATTACAAAAAGTTTTGAAGACCATGTCTAACGAAATGGTCGACATTAAGAAACAAGTGGCAGAAACGTCTTCTAAAGAGCCATACAGGCCTTTTAAAAGAAATCGTCCAACTGATCCTAAACCCCCTAATGCTATTTCAAATGTTGAATCAGAAGAAGAAGAAGAGGAAAATGTTACTGAAAAACATACCAATGAAGAAGAAGTTGTAGAGTTACAAGGCATGTGGGATTTCATCCTCCCAGATGAATAGGATCAAGAGGCATTCCCGGTTAGTACTCACAGTAGAAATCAACTTGATCCTCCTCAACCTACACCTAAGCCAAAGAGCGCAAGCTCAATGACGAAGGATAAAGTCGCAGCCAAGAAAACATCACCTAAAGCGACTCAAACTAGCCCAGTCCAAACAGACACATCTACTCCATCTAAAACGCTAATCGTTTCGGATGAAATGGAGTATAACATCATAGAAGATATGAAAAAGACTAGGGCCAATATTACTCTTTTTGAATTGAGCAAGTTAAAACACCAGCAGAAAGTACTTTTGAAAGAATTACACGCTGTGCCAGTTGCACCTTTACCAGCTGTTGTAATCTCTCAAGCTTCTCATGATATGGGAAGACCTCCAACTAGTACGATGAATAAAGTTGATCCAAATGATATCGCATTAATTGGAGGAAGATCGAGATGGCATACTCCCCCATTTCTCTTTACTTATGAAATTTTCAATAAAAATGTGCATAATTGCTTAGTCGATTCTGGAGCTTCATCGAATATTTTACCAAGATTAATTTGTGCAAAACTGAAAGTTCAACCACAAAAATCCGTTGTGTGCATAGTTCAGCTAGATCGATCGTAAGTTGAAGTGATTGGTGAGTTAAATTAGGTTACCATAAGGCTGTCATCCAACCCAAAGGTATGTCAAGTTATTGACATTTTAGTTGCTGATATTCCTGAATTTTATGGCTTAATTCTTAGTAGAGATTGGTCAGAAAAGCTTCATGGATACTTTGCAACTGATTGGTCCCACATGTGGCTGCCTTATAATGGTAAACCAAACCAGATAAAAGTTGAACGGGAAAAACATCAGAAATACATAGTAACAGAACTCGAGGGAGAAAATGAACCAGTAGCATACAATTCTAACATCATTGGCAACTATTCAGTAGATTCTTTCTTAGGAAATTTTAATGCTCACACTTCACCTTACTTAGAACATTCTGTTTTATCTCAAGTAGAAAATTTCTCTCAAACAGATAGTTCTAAATGCATTAGTTTTATAGATAGTCCTGTAAATAAATCTTTGTTTTGGAAACTATTTTTTGATGGTTCTAAATCTAACGAAGGAGCAGGACCAGGATGTGTATTAGTAAGCCCAGAGGGAGATAAAATCATGCTAACTTGCGGACTCGAATTCGAGTGCACCAACAATACCGCAGAATATGAAGCTCTAGTCCAAGGGTTGTACAAGGCAATCAGATTAAACGTCAAATATCTGCAAGTTTTTGGAGATTCTGAAATTGTAATCAGACAGGTATGTAATACTATACACTGTTTATCAGGTCATTTAAAGCATTACCAATCTTTAGTTCAAGATCCGACTGAACATTTTATAGCATTTAATATTTCATCAATTCCCAGACTCCAGAATGCTAGCGTAGACCTCCTAGCCAACGTAGCTTCCAAGCTCATTCCTTCAAAGATTTTAGCCCTGACCGATTTTCAATTGAGTTAATTTTTAGACCATCTATCCCTGATAACATTACCAATTGGATGATTTTCAACGACGATCCTAATATCATGATTTTTCTCACATTGGAAGGATCCTACACCAATCAAATAATTGAGGAAGACCAACATGACCAACAATTGCAATATGATAGTACTAACAATGCTATACCTAAATCAGTAGTCAAATTAGAAGACCTTTATGATTTGAAAGATTGATTCAAAAGATCTACCAATTCAAAACTCAAAAGTTCAACTTTGAATTATGAATTAGTAAATCTAGGAACTGATGCCAAACCGCAGAACATCAACCTAGGCCTTGGCCTAGCCCCTGAAGAAAAATTAGCATATATCCATCTCTATCATCCAACATACTATCCCAATGATTGATAATGAAAAACCTATCCAATAAAAGTTGAGAAAGATCCATTCAAATTTAGAAAATCAGATCAAAACTGAACTCAATAAGTTATTGAACGCCAAAATAATCTTTCCCATTAGACATTCTAAATGGGTTTCCAATATGGTACCTGTTAGAAAGAAAATGAAGATATTAGAATTTGCATTGACTTTCGAAACCTTAACAAGGCCTGCCAAAAGGATAATTTTCCTTTGCCCCCCATGGAACAAATACTGCAGGCAGTTGCGGGCTCATAATTAATGTCATTCTTGGATGGATTCTCAGGATACAACCAAGTGTTGGTACATCCCGACAATCAATTAAAAACTACATTCAGAACTAAATGGGGCACATACGCATATCAAAAGATGCCATTTGGTTTGATTAACGCAGGTGCCACATTTCAGAGAGCTATGGACATTGCATTCAAAGGGTTAGTTAATAAGTCAGTGGTAATTTATTTGGATGATATTACTGTTTATTCCAAAAAATGAAACAACCATCTCAGGATTTAAAACAAATCTTCCAACATTGTTTAAGGTATGGGATTTCACTTAACCTGAAAAAATCCTTTTTCGCATTAAGTGAAGGAAAGCTTCTAGGATTCATAGTGTCAAAATCTGGAATTCACATAGATCCTGACAGAATCAAGGAAATTTCCGCAATACCCCTACCTCACAACAAGAAAGCCATGCAATCTTTCCTTAGCCAAATTAACTTTGTAAAGATATTTGTTTCAGACTTTTCAAGAATTGTGTCTCCTTTACAAGCCATGATTAAAAAGAACGCAAACTTTAAATGGAGCCAAGATGAACATGAGGCATTCAATCTGATCAAACAAGCTATTATTAATGCTCCATCTGTAGCAACTCCAAATTTTTCTGATCCTTTTATTTTGTATACATTTGCCTCAGATAAATCATATGCTGCGATACTCACTCAAGCAAATCAAGAAAAGGCAGAAGCCCCAATTGCTTTTTTCAGTTCCAATTTACAAGGTGTTGAACTGAATTATTCAGATGTGGAAAAACAAGCTTACACTGTTTTTAAAGCAATTAAATATTTCAGACCTTTTTTACTCAAAACACATACCAAGATTTCCAGCTGTAAGAAATCTTCTAGTACAGAAGGATGTGGGTGAGAAAAGGGCCAATTGGGTTACTGCCTTACAGGAATACAACATAGAAATCAAACCAGCAAGTATTGTAAAAGGTCAAGGCTTTTGCAAAATGCTGGCAGGAGCATCGCTAATGTCCGAAAATCCATCTAAAGAGGTACAAGTGTACGAGGTAAGCCTAAACGATGCTGAGTCATTATATGCTGATATTATTTATTATTTAAAGAATGGATATGCCCCTTCAAACCTCGATCATACCAAGAAAAGAGCTCTAAGGTTAAAAGCCAAACAATATCAACTCGTGAATGACGTTCTTTTTAGAATAAATTATGATTCTGTTCTACTTAGATGTCTTGAGAAATCTGAAGTTGAAAAAGTCTTTCAGGAACACCACGATGGGCCAACAGGCGGACACTACGCTGGAGAAACCACTACTCATAAGATTTTACGCGCAGGCTATTACTGGCCCACATTATTCAAAGACGCACATAACTACGTAAGGAAATGCCAAGTCTGTCAAACTGCTGCTGGGAGACAAAAGAAACCAGCCTTTCCACTGCAACCAGTTACCATAGAACAGCCTTTCGATCAGTGGGGATTGGACATAATAGGTGAGATCGTTCCTCACTCTTCTAAACAGCATAGATACATCCTTACAACAATGGATTACTTTACTAAATGGGTAGAAGCAGTTCCACTCAAGACGGCTAATGCTGAAAACATCATTGAATTCATAGATCAGTTCCTAATCACCAGGTTTGGATTGCCTTCCGCTTTAATGTTTGATAATGCATCATACTTTTTTGGTAATGCAATGACTAAATTTGCACTCAAAAGGGGTTTCAAGCTTAAATACTCGGCCAATTATTATCCGTAAGGGAATGGGTTAGCTGAATCAACAAATAAGAACTTAATTAGAATCATTAAGCGAACCATTGACCAAAATCATAAAAATTGGCATAAGTCTTTAATATATGCTTTATGGGCAAACCGAATAACACAGAAAGCCTCTATCGGCACTTCTCCCTTTAATTTAGTTTATGGGAAAGAAGTGGTTCTTCTAACACATCTGGCAATTCCCTCTTTAGCCTTGGTTCAATATATTGATGAAGCACCAACTTCCTCTTTAAAACTTAGGCAGCTGGAATTAATTAAATTAGAAGAACAACAAGAACAGGCTAAAATTACTAACGCTCATCATCAAGCATTGGTAAAAGCCTCTTTTGATTCCAATATGGTATCCAGAAAAGACTTTCAGATGGGAGATTTAGTTTTAAAATGGGACAAGGCTCATGAAGAAAAGGGAAAACATACAAAATTTCAAAGAATGTGGCTTGGTCCTTTTCAAATTGTAGAAGTCGTAGGTCTGTCTACCTTCATGTTACAAGATTTAACAGGGAGAAGAGATTCTTTACCTGTTAATGGTCAGATACTCAAGAAATATTTTCCATAGAAGATTATTCTTCTATTTTGTAGAGTAGTTGTTCTTCTTTTCATAATAAAACCAGTTGTGAATGGTTACAATAGGTATTTACGAAAAAGACACCAATTCTCTTTCAAATTTTGATCTTTCGCTTGTATAAATAGTAAATCTTTTGGAAAATTGATCTTTATTATTGAAAGATACAGTTAAAAACTCTAGCCTAAATATGATACTAGTTTCAACTTCATAAAATTTGATGAAAACAACCTTTAGTGAGAAATTATTTTATATCAGTGCAATGAAAGGTATCAATAAAAAAATAAAGATTCTCTGTAGAACAACCATTTCCAAAAACTCTACTATTGTCGTCCAGAGCTATCTTAAGGAAACAATGAGTTCCTCCCTACTAATGAAATCACAACTTTCAGGGAACAATCCAAGGATACACTTTATCTTAAAGAGTGAGAGGTCTCATCATGAGCCGACTTCTCATAATCACAGATATTATAACTTGTTGACTTTGCCAATACTGCATACCACAACAGGGCAATGACTAAAGATTGTTGCAATCAAAAGGCAAGGGGTCTCATCACCAGCCAGCTTGTTCAGCAAAATTATAAATCAGTGAATGACTGTGTCATAAATTGGCTACCAAACCAAGACATTTCTCTTTAAGAATAAAAAACAAAATCAAACCAATAAGTGTGGATGTGGATTCTTCTTTGGGAATTGTAGAATTCTTGAAGTAGGATAAAGGATCATTGTTGGGTAATAGGTAACCCTGTCGAGGCTATAAACGCCTACTGGCAGCAGAGGCTCTACCTACGACAAATGATCATATTTAAAACTGGTTTACAGAGAAGACTTTGTTTTATCTTTACAAGCCAAGTAATGACTGATGTAAATACAAGGACTAGCTTGAGGTAGCAAATAATCAAAGTTGAAAATAGTTGAAACAAAATGTCATTGACAGGTTAAAGTATAATGTACTTTATCTTTCTATAATAAAGTTTAACTTTCTGGAAAATTTTCTGTTTTGGAAGTTTTGAAAATTCAAAAAGCAGCAGAGATAACTGGTTCTTCCAAGTGAATCGCCAATTGTTGTGGCCAGCAACAACCCCTCTTCTTATTTAGTGTTATTCCTAATACTAAATAAGTGGGGAACCTTAGTTAAAAATCTAAAAAATAAAAGGTATGCTTAAATTTCCTTTTCGAATAAACTTACTATCATAAGCTTAGGAAAACCCCCTTGGAATATCTAAAAAATCCAAGTTTTATGATAAGGTAAGATAAAATATTTCCTTAAGAAAATCGCATCGCAAAAAGATAACAGCATACCACCCTATAAGCCAAATTCCAATATTGCAAGGTTGCGATATGTGATAATAAACAAATATCGCATCGAATTCAGCATAACTTACATTGAAAAACTTTAATTTTCCTAGATGCGATGATGTCGATTGCAAATCACATTTCGCAGAAAACAGGTTAACAAAGATTGTCATTTGTAAATTTTATGCGACCTGCGATATTGCGATATTGCAATTTCGCGATACAGCGACAATGCGATGTCACGAGCGATCAACTTTGTGATGTTATGATACTTGCGATTTTGCGATGTTGCGATCTGCGATATTGTGAAGCAAATCGAAAAATCGCTTCATCGCAGATCTTTCGGGCTCGTTATTCAAGAAAATTATTTTCCATGAGCTGACACTGGGTTATGCGCTTTAATGCTAATAAATGAGTTAGTTGTCAGTTATTAATGGAATATGGGTTCATGCTTATTGAAAAATCATCTCATGTAAGGTGGTATACTTTATGTGTCTGCGGCATTAAAAATTTTCCCATCACCCTTCCTTGTCATTCATTTTCACTTCACTTGTGAATTTCAGGAACGGAGAACAGAGGTCAATACAAAGCAATACGCAGGATAAAATGGGAAAGAAAGCAAAGCTCCGAGCTTAGAAGAAAAAGAAATGGTGCCCTTGTATACAGACACGGCCTGTAACAGAGAGGCGGGAATTGCTATGGGGGAAGGCATGTATAATCTGCTTGAAGAGGAAAATCCCAGGTAATTGAAATTACTGCTACCGTGGGCTCAAATGGTTCTTCCGAGACATCTATACACAGAGCTATCCTGCTCATTCTTGCATCGGATAGCAGCAAGGCCCAAAATTCTCCCATACACGGATATGGTCAAGTGGATACTGGACAGCGTTGATATCAGAAACAGACAGTTTAAAACTCAGGGTCAAGGACTTATTGGCTCATTCGCTGCACAGTATTTAAAGCTCATGTATCATTTACCAGAGCCACAGGAAACCTATAACAAGTAGTTTATGGAGAAATTTGCGAAAGAAAATCAAGACCTAGCAGAAACCACCAAGGATTGGTCTAGGAGGGACGAACCGTTGAAGAAAGATAAACACGGTATGTACAGTACTGGTTCTCTAACCTCCCCATATTTCTTTGCTACTTCCATGCTCTGTAGATTGTTTGGAATGCTAGATATCAACAAATTTTCATCAGAATGGTTACCGTTATTGGATGCCGCCACGAATGAATGCCACTATTGTAGATTGGGCAAAAATATTGTCTGATAACCTAGTCACGGCCATTTTAAGTTACCGATCTAAAAGAACTATCTCTCAAAGAATCTATCCCCCTTTTTACCTCTCTGTGTATGTAATGGATGCAATATGTTATGTTTCTAAGTTCCTATTATGGGTTGGAAGTGGACAACTCAAGACCCCTTACCCATCCATGTCTATCATAAAGAATTGTGGGACTCTAAGTTCACTCCATACTTCTACCAGATTTGTCATGGAATTATGCTGCCCTTGTACAGAATGTTGTATG
Organism: Pinus tabuliformis; assembly: GCA_031772625.1. Lineage (NCBI taxonomy): Eukaryota > Viridiplantae > Streptophyta > Pinopsida > Pinales > Pinaceae > Pinus > Pinus tabuliformis. The sequence continues at coordinate 1,409,132,044 of CM062804.1, forward strand.
ATAAAGATTCTTCGAGATGCTCTCTTGAAGCAGAGGTAGACATCCTCCCTGTCGCGAGATGGTTCGGGGAAGAATTGTTTACATATGTCAGGGTATTTGGAAGTTCTACTTCCCCTCATGTCCTACCTTTGTATATCCCTGATAAAATCTTGGCTCGAGAGATTGCCTATCAAACTTGTGGAGAAGGCGGTCTGACTAAAGATTTGAAAGACAAAAAGAAGGTTATATGGCCATAGTTTCCTGTAGCCTGTGGGGCCTTTTTTCTTTTTGATGTAGGCCATGCATTCACAGAAGTAAAAAATATGACATGTTTACAGTTATTCAAATTTTCAGGAAGACCATTTGACCCTCATGATGTTGCCAAGAATTTCACTACTGCAGTCAAGATAAAGGTGTTTTCTGGAGAAGATGATTTATTCGATGACATATTCCAACAAAAAGGCACACTTGAAGAAATTTTGCATGCAGCCCCAATGCAATTCTCTCCAAAATAATTTCAAAAGTTCAAAATATACAGGGAAAGAAGGTTAGCCAGTATTCCTTTGGAGAAACTATGCCTAAAACCCACAAGGGAACCAACTCCAAGTGTTAGTCTTAGTGGAAGTTCAGGCACAAACGAATCTAGATCCAAGTCTGGAAAAGAAATGTCTGAACATTCTAAAAAATCCGGAAGTGAACAGGATAAGAGGAAGGGTCAGTAAAAGATACTGCCCAGTCAACAGAACTTCTACAGCAACAGTTTTTTACCTCTCCGCAAAGAGATCCTCCCCCTCTCGTCATTCAGCCACCGCCAGTCACAACCGAACTAAATAAAGAATGGGAAACCTTCAATGACTTGATCAATCTTGAAGGACAAACCATAAAAACACTTGTGAGCAATGCACATGTAACAGAGGAAGTAGTCACAAGAACAATCAACAATGTCTCAGATATGGAGCATATTCCTATTGCCCCATCCTCTGAGCTTATGCTCAAAATAGAAGAAATCCCTCCTCTTGATATATTTTATAGCCCACAGCACAAAGTAGTAGTAAGAAGACAGAGAAAGAAAAGGAAATTGGAAAACGTGCTCTCTCAAGACGCAGAACAATTAGACGTCCTGTGGCAAGATTCAACTAGCAATCCCACTGAGAATCTCACCAAACTATCTCAGATCGTAGGAGCATATGCCTCTACAACTATTGATAAAGCATCTGAGTTACAACAATTGCTAAAATAAAAGGAAGACCAGATACAAGTTTTGAAACAACAACTGCAACAAGCTAACGCTAACAATGAAGCACAGAAACAGCTTGAAAGGCTATAACAGGACTTTCAGCAAATGCAGATAGGCTATCAAAAAAGTTTGGATGAGAAAGGAACGCGGTTATAGGATTTACAGGAGATGCACAAGGACAATCCTAAACTGACATAATTTATCACAGAGTCCATTTCCATGAATGAAAAATTACTACAGCAGCAGGAAGCGTTGGACCAAAAGATATCGCAGTGGAGCTATTATTGTGAAATAAGTGATAAAACCACTAATCAAGTGGTAGATTTACAAAGTGACTATGATTTAATTGATAAACGGGTGACTGAATATTTGGCTTGGCAAGAAACAGACGAAGGAAAAAGAGCAGGTGCACCAAGAATTAATGAAAACCACAAAGAAATTCTTTTTAATAAACGAGAAAATCAAGGAGGCAGAGCAAGCAGCAGAAGAAGCAGCCACGACAGCAAGCAGTATTATTGATTGTGTAAATGAAAATTTACACAGGGAAAATTTGACTGCAGAGACCACTCCAGGCTATTTACCTAACGCACAACGACTAGAGACATATTGGAAGCAGAAGGCAAAAGAAAAGGCACAAGCAATCCAATGGTTAACCAAGTTGAATTGGGATTATTACTGGGCATACTTGGTAAAGCCACATAGCCAGTGGATGACTATCAAGTGTATCATCAATTCGGCCAAAAAGATGGTGCCAGCTCTTGTCGATTATGTTTTCTCAGCTCAGCTAAAATCGGAAGTCGGCCAGCCGACTCTTCTCAAACAGATGCTGCATATGTGCGATTTCAAAGACCAAATACAAAAGTAGTTTTAATTTTAGATTCAATTTTAGTTTTAAGTTTGTTTTATTTTCTTGAAATGAGGACGGTCATTTAAACCGCATCCTACATTTTTGTAATAATTTAATTTTAGATTTAGTTAGTAGTATTTAAACCCTTCTCATGCATTTAGAGAAGGGTCTTGAAATTTATCAAAAACTTATCCCCAGAACATGCACTTCTGTACCCTCTGAGGAGGTTTTGATGAATGAATGGAACAGGATTTATTGATGTTTGCATTTGACATCTGCTACTGATGTTGCACTTTTGTACTCTTAGTGGATATTTGATCAAGAAGAGATAAATCGTTATCGCTTGAAGCTCATAGGTAGGACTAGTTATAAATGGTATTTCTATTTCTTAACTATTTTTGCTTGTGTGTTAAAGTGATTTTCATGTTTAGTTATTTATATATTAATGTATAAATGTCTGAGTTATCATTTGGCACTTTTGTACGATGATAGCTATTTATTTATGCTTAATATGTGAGTAGCTTGCTATGTGATATGTTTTTCACAACTGTTTCATCTAACTTTTTATACGAAGTGGTTCATCTTTATCGAATTCTTTTCTCATAACAGCTGAATGATCTTTATTACTCGTTGTTGTTTGAAATCATTTTAGATTGCATAAAAGGAAAGATTACACCCCGGGTTAGTGTAGATTTACATATTTCTGTTTATTAGAATATAATTTTCTTATTATTATATTAGAATTAGAGTAGAAGTATTCCATTTAGAAATTGTTAGAAACAGAAATATCAATCTTTCTCACACACACACACTTAAATTGGGAAACTGGTCCCATATCCCCAGTCGGACCCGCTATACCAAACGGAAAAGGAGTTGCCAACCAAGGTCTGGACCGGGCGGGTATCCCCCTTGTTGTAGACCTGATTTTCGGGGCTTCAACACATCTAAAACCGCTTACCGTTTGAGGGTGCCCCGATTAATACCACCAGTTTTTCGGAGCGCGGGTCTCGCCTTGTCCTTTATCGCTTTTTTGCTTTTCACCCTACGGTTCTCCAGCTCCCCACGGGACCGAGTGCTCGAGGCTTCTCCATTTTGAGCCTTTTCGCCTAGCGATGCGTGATTAGCATCAAAATACACCTCCATTTCCCGATCTGGGCCTCCCAGGGGCTAATTTCACCTCCTGCACAGTCTCCATGGGCCTCGATCAGCGTGCTTTGACCGAGGTCCTCGTCGTTCCACGCTAGCTGCCATTGCCACTAGTTCAGGGTGTTTTTGATCGCTATTTTGAATTCTTAGAAGATTTCCCGACCTGATACAGTCATGGTTCTTTTGACAGTTCTTTATGGATCCAATTTGGATCATGGCCTTCCCACTGAAAAAAAATTTGGACCACCAAAAATTGGTTTTCAAGCATCAACTAAGTGAGGGTATTGCTTTCTCACTTGTCCAATCTCAATCCACTTTCCACTGCTTGGCTTCGAATCTTTGAGCCCAACTTTGAGGTATTCCACATATCCCCTGCACGTTTTCCTTACCTTCCTGTCCAACATTGTGTCTTCCTGCAATTGATTAAGATAATCAGGTAGCAAGTCATCAATAGAAGGAAATTGACTCTACTCTTCAGGGTCCTCAATCATTGAAGGTTCAAACAATCTCAAGCAATCTACATTTACGACTGAGTAGATGTGCATGTGAGCTGGTAAATCAAGGCGAAAATCATTCTCACCAATCTTCTCAAGTATCCTAAAGGGTCCATACCTGATAGGCTTTAGCTTTTTACCTTCACCTTGCATCCTGTCCTTGCTGATATACGGCAAGACTTGGTCACCAACTTGAAAACTATGCTCCATCCGATGCTTATCATGCCTAGCCTTGTACTTGGCTTGGCTTCTTTCCAGCTGTTCCTGTACTACCTGGTGGATCTCCTAGATCTGTTCAATGAACCTAGTTGCCTTGTCCACATCACTGTCTCCATCAACCATGGTATCTTTACCAAATACAAAATCCAAAGGAGACCTTGGTGTGAAACCAAACTAGGTCTCAAAAGGATATCTCTGTGTAGAAGAGTGTTTTGCTCCGTTGTAAGCATGCTGCACATAACACAAGTGTTCATCCAAAAGCTTAGGATGTTTGCTGCAATATCCTCTCAGTAACTGGATCACTATCTTGTTAACTACTTCTGTCTGGCCATTTGTTTGTGGATGAAAAGTTGTTCTTTTCTTTAGTTTGGTGTCCATCAGTTCTCATAGACTCAACCAAAAATTCCCCACAAAGAGGGTGTCTCGATCAGATACAATGGAAGTGGGTAATCCAAAATGAACCCATACATGTTCAAAGAATAATTTTGCAATTAGCTATAATCTGTTTATTACAAGGTATCAAAATACACATTTTACTGAACCTATCCACAACAACATATAGATAATCATGATCTTTCCTAGATCTAGGCAGTCCTCCAACAAAATCCATGGAAACACTTTCCCAAGGGTGTAAGGGAACTGGCAATGGAGTGTACAAGCCTAGTTTTTTATTGCTGGGCTTTCTTTTAGCACACATAGCAAACCCTCTTACATATCTAGAAACTGTCTCATTCATTTTCAGCCAATAACAAAACCTTTGCAATTGTGCAACTATTTTACTTACCCCAGCGTGACCTGATATCAGAGAAGTGTGTGCTTCCCTAATTATCTTTACTCTCTTAGTTTGTGGAATGCAGAGTTTCCCACAATGATATAAGAGTTGGTCCTTCATGTGATAGTCCAATTCTTCCACTCTTTTGCCTTGACTCAAAGTTGCATATACATATTTAAAGTCCATATCTTGAGCATATTGTTCAATGTAGCTTTCATGTAGTACAGGATTATGCTTAAGTATGGTAGATGCATTTATAATGGGTCTAGATAACATGTCTACAACTTTTTTATGTATGCCCTTTTTATATCTGATGACCAAATGAAGTTGTTGTAGAAAACCCATCCATCTGTAATGTCTTGATTGCTGCAGCTTAGTTTGGGAGTGTAGATATTGAAGTGGTTGATTATCAGTATGTATTAGTGTCTCTTTTCCCATTAAGTAATGTTTCCACTTTTTCACACTCTGAACTAATGCATACAAATCTTTATCATATGTAGGATAGTTAACTACTGCAGTATTAAAAGTCACAGAATGATAACATATGGGTTTACCGTGCTGTGTCAACACTGCTCCCATGGCATAGTCACTAGCATCAGTTTGGATCTCAAATGGTCTTTGTAGATTTGGTAGTGCTAGTACAGGTGCTATACTAATCTTTTCTTTCAAGGTGTCGAAGGCTTTCTGATGTTTGCCTCCCCACTGAAACAGCTTATTCAATCCTGTTAAAGCATGTAAGGGAGCTTCAATTGAGGAAAAGTTAGAAATGAAATTCCTCCAATATTTTTCTACTCCTAAGAAGATTCTCACTTCTGTAGCAAACTTGGGTTTATGCCAATTTACAATGACTACCACTTTAGAGGGATCTATTTTCAATTCACCACCCCCTACTATATGACCCAAGTAGTTTAGAGATGTTTTTCCAAATTCACATTTCGAGAGTTTAACATAAAGTTTTTCTCTTTGCAAAACATCTAATGTCTGCTTAACATGCTTTAAATGTTCTTCCCACGTTTTACTAAAAATTAGAATGTCATCCAGTTACACAATAACAAAATCATCAAGAAAAGGTCTTAGCACATCATTCATTAATCTCATGAAAGTAGCAGGAGCATTAGTTAAGCCAAAAGGCATAACTAGCCATTCATACAATCCCTGCTTTGTTTTGAAAGCAGCCTTCCATGCATCTTTCTCTGCAACCCTGACCTGATGGTATCCACTGTGAAAATCCAGCTTGGTGAAATAAACAGCTTCCTTTAATTGATCTAAAAGATCATCTATGCGAGGAAGTGGATAACGTTTTTTTATTGTTATCTTATTCAGTGCTCAATAATCAATACACATTCTCCATGAGCCATTTTTCTTTCTCACCAAAACGATTGGTGAACCACATGGTGATGTGCTAAGCCTGATGAATCCCTTCTCGAGCAACTCCTGCACCTGCTTCTTGATTTCAACACTCTCTAAAGTAGACAACCTGTACATCCCAATGTTAGGCAATGGAACATCTTGCTGTAAAATAATATCATGTACTATTCCCTTTTTGGGTGGCAGACCTTTAGGTTCTTGAACTAAGACATCATACTCTGAAACAACCTTTTCTATATCAGCTTCTTGTTCAGCATTACAGCCCTCAAATACATTGGTTTTATCAGGCTTCTTTTCCTTTACAACTGTCAGTAAGAATTATTTACATGAATTTATCATTCTTTTCATTTGCCCTGAGTTTATGAGAGTATAATTATTCTTGAGCTTATGATCTCTTACAAAGTATTTGATTCCATCATTGACAAGTAGATACTTGTTCTCAGCTCTATAGAAAATAGCCTTTCTATCATACAAGTAAGGACTTCCTAAAACAATTCCACATATATCCAAAGGAATTATGTCTAACTCAACCTCATCTATAAATGCTGGCCCAAAAGAAAACTTGAGTTTGCACTGTCTAGTCACTTGTAGTTGTGCTTTATCATTCAACCATCCTAATGGGTATGGTTTCTTGTGAGGTGTAGTTGCTAATCCCAATTTCTTTACAATTGCTTCAGAAATCAGATTTACTTGTGAGCCACTATCAAACAAAGTATCAATCTTTTGATTTTTGGAAATAACTCGAATATGGAAAAGCTCATGTCTTTTTCTCTCATTTTCTTCATCAATAACAGATTGAGCAGAATTACTAGTAGATGCTTCATAATTCTTACCTTTTATACCTGTGGCTACAATAGTTGTTTCATCTCCCGAGTCTGACCCCAAATCTTTTTGAATAGCTGCAGTAGTCTTCTTCTTCTTGCCCTTGGACTTCTTAGGTCTCAGCTCTGGATGTAGAATCCAAAAATGCTCATCATCATGCCCATCCTTTTTACAGTGAGTGCATGAAGCTTTGCTTTTTTGTACAGTGTTAGCCTTCCTTGCTTTCCATTTCTACTTTCTTTTCTCCTTGCTCTTGCTTGCAGTGGGTTGGGATGGTCCCCCAACTTCTGGATTTCCATTCTTTCCTCTAGCTTCTAGAAGAGTAGCTTGTACAGATACCTCATCTATACTAGTGGGATTGAACATGAGGATGGTATGCCTCATGTAGTTGTGTAAACCACCAATATACTTCAAAAGAGTCTCTAGTGAATCTAATGAGATACCCAGCATCAATGCTCTCTTTCTAAATTCTTGAGTATACCCTTGCACACTTTGCCCTTTCAACTGCCGAAGAGTTTGCCAACTCATCATGCCTTGTTGCATGTAGGCCAATGGATAGAACTGCTTTTTGATTGCAGAAACAAATTCACTCCAGACAGAGATAGTCTTACCATGTCTTTTCATATCAGCTTGGGTTCTGCCTTCCCACCAAACCAAGGCAGTGCCTCCTAGGCATAGGCTTGCCAGCTGAATCTTACTCTTGTCTGAGTCTATGTTCTGTACCCTGCAATACACATCAATTTGTCTAATCCAATTGTCCAACTTTTCAACATTTAGCTCTCCATCATATATAGGCAAATCAAATTTAACATCTAGCTTAATCAAAGATGCTTTCTTATTATGCACAGGGCTATTAGGAGGTGTGAGAAACCTTTCCTTTTTCCCTTTTCCTTTGGAGTGGTCATGGAAGTGAGACTCATCTTCTTCTTTATCTTGTTTAGACCCTGAGGAGTCTTCATCCTTATGCTTTCTAAAGTCCTTATACATTTCTTCTACCATAGACTTTATAGCTAGGAAACATTCTAGGAAATGAGGGTCTGGCCACACAGAACCTTCCTCTGACATTGTCTTATGAGGACAAACTCTCCCAATTTCAGGATTAGTTTACAAAAACTCTCCTTCTCCTAATTTGAGCTTTGATCTAGTGAGCATTCAACAGCTATACCAACACAAGCTTGTCTAACCTTACAGCCTAAAGCTCTGATACCACTTGATCTGATAATCACCCTATGAGTGACCTCAACTAAAGATTTATTGAATAAAGGTATTACAGACTCATGTGTTGGTGTGTGTCTATGTTATTTAAGCAACGAATTGATCAGATTGCTAATACACACACATTTAGATGGAAAGACAGCAGAGAAATACAGTAAGTAAATACAAGAACACAAGAAATTAATAAGGAGTTCACCCTAATCTCCAGGGCTACATCTCCAGTCCAGCTTTCAGTGGTGGCCTTGTTTTATTATGTCTTAAGTAGAGAATTGCAATGCAGGAACTCAATATGAGTCACCTGAAACATATTTTCTTGGCAGGGTGGTTCTTGGATTCCCCAAGCCACTGGAGTGCATAGACTTTGTTGCCTACTAGCTCTGTGACCTTCGGTCTACAATGGAGAGAGCCTAGTGTGGTGCTCAGTCCGGATAGATCCTCTCTGGGATGGATTGAATCTCTCAAATTCTCTGGTGCTCAGTGCTGCCTTTGGTCAGCTCGACCCTCTATCCTCTTTCTGCTTTTGCTTCACTGTTTTCTTCTCTCTGTTTTTCTGTCTCTTTGTGTTCCATCCTCCTCTTGGAGTTCTAGTTCCACTTCTCCATTTGTGTTCTGTGTCTGTTCATGGATTTGAAGCCATTCATTCCCATGTTTTTTTGGTTCATCTTCCACCTTCATCGAATCGCCTTTTGCAACTGCGCTTGGAGTTCCCTGGCTTGGCGTCATCATCGGCCCACAGGGAGTGGCCACATGTCCTCCTGTAATGCACCAGCCTACTTCGTCGGTTCAATTCTTTAGTTACATTTGTGGAATGAGTCTTCCTCCACCGTGGCGGTCAAAATAGACTTCAAATCCTTCTAAATCGCGGCTTATTCCTTTATGATTCCACTTCCCCATCAGGCGCAATCTCAACCGTTAGATCTGGGGCCCCTAGATCCGACGCCATACACACGTTTCACGCGGTTGACTTGCTCGACCATTAGCGCATGATCAACAGTGGTTTTCTCTCTCCTCCGCTTGCCATGCGTCGATAATTGAGTGGGATCACTCCACTTCCATCCAAAACCGCTTACCGTTTGAGGGTGCCCCGATCAATACCATCGGTTTTTTGAAGCACGGGTCCCGCCTTGTCCTTTAGCGCTTTTTCACTTTTCGCCCTGCGGTTCTCTGACTCCCCACGCGACCGAGTGCTCGGTGCTTCTCCATTTTGAGCCTTTTCGCCCAACGATGCATGATTAGCATCAAAATCCACCTCCGTTTCCTGATTTGGGCCTCCCAGGGGCTAATTCCGCCTCCTGCGCAGTCTCCATGTGCCTCGGTCAGCGCACTTTGACCGAGGTCCTCGTCGTTCCACACTGGCTGCCATTGCCACTAGTTCAGGGTGTTTTTGATCACTATTTTGAATTCTTAAAAGTTTGTCTCGACCTAATACAGTCATGATTCTTTGACAGTTCTTTATGGATCTGATTTGGATCACTGAGCTGGCACACTCGAACCTTGTCAACAATGGAATTAGTTGCAGATCTATGGATTAGCTGTAGAATCAGGTCAATTCTGTAGCTAAATGAAAACTTTAAAAAAACAATAAGGCAGATGGAAAAAATATGAAAAATAGGACATATGTGTGCTTACCTTAACAAAACCTTATATTTATTGCATTTATTTCGATGATAGAAATAGGAAAAAGGAAGAAATATGGGCAAAAAGGGTGTCAAGGTAAAACAATTCTTGGACTCTACAGGACACTGTGGAGTGCTAACATAATAGAATGATAAAGTGGTCAGTTAGCCTTTCCATCACTCCACAATAGCTATAGTAAAAAGGAAACTTGAAATAGATGTTAATGGAAGTCTCTTATGGTTTTCATGTCCAACTCATGCCAAGGAACTATTGTTGTGCACATATTGCATCCATTAAGTATGCAGGCATGTAAAAACGTGCTTTCTCACTCTTCGATGGATTCTAAGCCTTAGCTACATGGGACTTCAACTGTTGAGCTAACAGATCCAACTACTTGAATGGCCTCCCATCACTTACTAACTAGTCCAATAAGACTGCCCACCCTTAACGGAAGGTCTCTTTGTTCTCTTGACCATATATTTTGTAGGAAAAGATGCTCAAGAACTAATAAGCCTTCCTAAGGGAAATTGTCTTGTAAACATGGGTGGATGTTTGTATAAAATTTGATGGCTCTTTCACCTAGAATTTGACAATGTCTCTTCTTTTCACATAGTTATGGGTGGCATAGAAGAGTGAGTCCACGTGCTTCACCAACTTGGGAAAGTGATACATCTACTGAAAGTCTTTTTCCATGAAGGTGGAAATATTTCTCCTGCTGACACTACTCAATTTTATAGTCTGTTCATCTGTATGTTGGAGAATCCAGTTGATTATTTCCACACATGGGAAGGCGGGGTACTTGCATGCAACCTTGTATAACTGTGATTTTTGGATCCTAAGATAAACATGTCAGTCCTCTAAGTCTTCCTTAAGTTCCTCTGCAAAAGTGTCTTTGATATGTTGCCATGTCAGTGTTGTTCCCTTCTCAATAAACAACTAAGTATTTGCATACAATGGTAAATTAACCGATATCTTCTCAACTGCTTCCTCAATATTTCTCTTGGCAGTTTCCTTTGATGCAGCTCTCTTTGATGCCATGTTAAATGTGAATGTTGGAGAGATGCTCAATAATTGTTGTACCTATGGGACAGAGAGGACACTCATCGCAAGCAAATGTCAGTTAAAAAAGAAAAAAACCTTCAAGGTAAGTTCAAGCAGCAATTTGGGCAATTGATGTCAGGGATTGCACAGTTTTTCTTGACATAGGTGGTTGACTAATTGTGGGAACTATGCACCATGAAGTCCCAAAAGTCAAGGTGGAAGATTGATGATTTAAACTGCGCAATGAGGAGTTCAGGCTCGACCAAGGCCTGGGAGAGATTGTGCATTGCACAGTCTCAGTGGCCAAGCTGGGAGGCTGGTTCCTGGAACTCCACATTGCACAATTAAATCCAGCCTAGGCTATGCTCTACGTAATTCCAGAAGCCAAGATAGAGCTTGAGTGTCCAGATTGCGCAGAGCAAGGTGGGAAAAGTGAGATCCAAGCAAGGGAACCTAGATCTGCCCAATGGGAGTGTGAAAAACAAGTAGATCTAAAAGATATTGTGAATATGAGTGTAGATTTGACTAAGTGTTGATTCATGCATTTGAACCAAGTGCAACAATTGATTAAACCCAAGGAAAATGAAGAATGTGAGGAGAGTTGCCGCAACGACGACCGTTGGTGCAAAAATAGGAAAAATCATGTGACACTTGGGAAGGCAATCTATAACTTGAAACAACACTTCTACAAGTTAAAACAAGTTAAGAAGTCAGCAACCATGTAGAGAAATAAGTGAAACAATACTGACAGAAGCTAAACAAAAAAAAGCGACAAAAGACAACAAAAGAAAAACTCACCCATAAAAGTGACGACGATTGCACCAAAATTTCCTTGATCTCCTCGAGAATGTTAGAGCCCCAAGATGGAGGATGGAAATGAGCTCTAGACACATCAATTAAATAGATTTGGACAAATTAGGGTTTATGACATGCATGCCCAAAATCAAGGAAAAAGTGACACTTGGCAGAAGTTTCTAAAAATAACACAAATGCCTCCTTCAAGATACTAAAAATAGATCCCTATTTTTTAGGAATGTTTTTTTATTTTTTCCTTTTTATTTTTTGAGGAAACTTGCCATGCAAATTACCGGGAAAGGCAACGTAGTTCCGGGAATCGAGAAACTTTTCGGCTCAATGCACTACACAGTTTCTGATCTCAATGAGGATTGCACAATTTTTGGGTTTAGTTTTCGGCTGCTCCCTCATGACTGTGCAGTTCGAGAGCTCAAGGCTCAATGGCAGTTAGGACTATGCAATTCCCAATAGCAAGGCTAGTTTCCCTCAAGAATTACACAGTTTTCTGGGGCAAGCCTACAACTAATGTGGGACCAAGTCGAGAGATCAGCTTGTGAGTTATAAAATCAACTAAGAAAATACAAGACGAACTAGAAAGATAAGTCTTATTCAAGACATGGATACCTGGATCAGTGCAAGATGAGTCAAAATGGTTTAGAAGGAAGGCTCCAAAATTGAAGCATAGGCAAAATTTTGGAGGGTGGTTGTAGCCTCTACAACATTTGTGACACACTGTAGAACTCCAACTCTCTGTATGGACCTTGTCTCATGAAAAACGAATCTAAATCTTTAGGAAGTACTGTTCAGTTCTTCGATTATCATAGATTCTTCACTTAGCTTGAGTTAAATATGTAGTCCCTACCATTCTCTTAATAAAAAACACACATACCAAGACAAGTCAAACCAAGTTGTTTCGATTGGGGATGAGGGGTATATAGATGCACAAGTAAAATAGTCTGTCAGATTCTAAGTTTCATCTCTAGTGTTGCTCCGCTGCTAGCACGCCTAGAAAGTACCCCGATGGAGTCACTTTAGGAACACAAGCATTGCTTCGGTGCCAATGAGCCTGGACAATACCCAGGAGGAGTTAATTTATTCACCTCTTTACACAGGTAGCTTTTCTCTTCTTTCACCCTTTATTTCATTTTTTCATTTTTTCCCATTCTTATTTTTCAAAGAAATGTGCATAGGCACTTATTTATTTCATGAGGTGGAAGAGGGATCCCAACTTATTGAGAGCAAAAGAGGTTTTCCCTTCAGAGAAGGATATTTATATATATCTCTGACATACTTTTTATGGTTTTTTCCTTCTCCTTACTCTACTTGACTAAGTTGACAAGGGTTGACCAAAAAAGAAAACCAATTAGACTAGGTGGTACTTGTTAAGAGTGCAAGCATCATGACTTCACCATGACTCTCACTGAAAGGAACATATTTTCCATCAGAGTATCATCGACTAGAAGAAATGCAAGATTAACATAAAGAGAGGGAATAGACAGATAACCAAGTGTTGATAGTAGTACAAGTTCCTCATGGACTTCACCCTACTTGTCTAAGAAGCCAAACACAATTTCATGTGAGAACTAATATATAGGTGCAAAAGAAAACAAAAAAAGGAAAGAAGCGGGATAAATGAAGACAAATTAAGAAAATCAAGGAACAAACAAAAAAATAAAAACTACTCATACTCCTAACCTAACCAGAACATAGGCTAACTCACGTAAAGTGATACTTCCAATGCATCCATCGGTGCATTGGTTTTCCCATGAAGGCGAGATCATGATCGACAAGAAAAATATGAAAGAAAACCAACAAATAAGAAAGATAAAACAATGCAAACCAGAAAATTTGAAGCTTGAATGCATCCGCAAAAAAGTAAAAACGGAATGCACATGAGAGACACTTTGTTGGTGTACCATGGTGTCCTAACACAGTGTGACTGGAAGACAAGAATGTACACACATTCGAAATTGAGAAATGAGTAAACATGAAGAAAATTTTCATTTTGCAACAATGCTTGCTACGTACGAATCCTCCCATTAGGGTATTTTGAGGTCTAAAATGGGCCTCCTAAGGAAATTATTAAATAATAATGGAAATAATAAAACAAGATTACACTACATCATCAAATTTTAAAGGGGAAAAAAACAATATTTTTTCAACTCGTATTTTTAACTTATCTCCTGATGGATTTACTCAGAATTCGAGCAGAAACACTTGTTGGATGCAAAATTTGATTGCTCATCCAATGAGTACCCATATTGCATATTTTTTATGGACCCTACTACACCAAAAATGAGAAATACATGAAAAATGTTATTGCAATAACATTTCATGTATTTCTCATTTTTCATGTAGAAGGATCCATCGAAAGTATGCAATATGGGTACTCCTTGCATGAGGAATTAAATTTTGCATCCAACGAGTACTCTTGCTTGAAATTTGAATAAAACCTTAAGGAGATAAGTTGAAAATACGAGTTGAAAAAGTAGTTTTATTATTTTATTATTTTTAATCTTTTTACTTTTTTACTCCAAAAATGGTGAATCATCCCCCATTGTTGACATCATCATCTTGAATCCTATTGGTTCTTATAAAACTTATTTTGGTTGTACATTTTTCTTAGGAGGCCCATTTTAGACCTAAAAATTCCCCTAATGAATGCTTGAGCAATAGGATCGAGTGATTCCGGTGGAGGATGTGAAAATTGCGAGATAGATTGATTTTCACTGTGAACAACTGAGTGATGAGGAACCTGGAGAGATTCAACAGATTTATGACCCAAAGTGGAACTGACCTCAAGGCTACAAGAACTTGACATAACCATTAGCTTCGGCTGAAGTGCCTTGATAACTTGGAGAGGTTCCAATTCATCAGAAGATGGATTATCAAAGACCAATTGCATAGAAAGATCAACAGTAGATAAATCAGAATTCTAGTCAAATGAATGAATGAAAATATCACGACAACCACGATCAGAAAGTTCAAGATCACGAATAGAGGCATCCTCATGATCTGACAAATCATATAGAGGGGATAATGAAAAGTGATAAATCCCACCCTCTATGTTTCCGGAAAGCTAAGAAGAGAGATTGGGAGGATTAAGGAAGAAAATTTTTTCCTCTTCGCATTCAAATGAAAAAATGGCATTCCACGTATTCTGCAAATGATCAAAATTAGAAACATTCGAAAATGAATTTTCACATAAAGGACTAGAAACAACATAATCGTGGAAGATGTCAAGATAAAGCGGACGAGGTGCGGATAGAAAGAGCTCATCCTTCACCATAGATTCTTGTTAAGATTCCCACACATACTCATCAAAAATTATATCACAAGTTGGGTTTTAAACACCAAATCTATCCAGAATTTGATCCTCGTGAACATCACAAGAAAGATCTGAGATATATGAACACAAAACACCAAAGTCCAGAGGATCAAAGGAATCAAAGGATGAAGGACAAGGAGATAACACTTCAACACAACCATCAAAGTCACAGTCCAAATTTGTGTAGAAATTCTGAGCAGGTGGGGTAGGAGGACATGGTGACGGATCAATAGGTGGATTCTCAACTTCTCCCACCTCGACCTGTGGAGTTAGAGTTGTTTGATGAGAAGGGGACAGAGGGTCACTTGGGACAACAACCTTGTCTGTCTCAGATTTAGAAGCTCTAACACCAAGGTATGTTGGGAGAGGTTTGAAAGATTTTAAATCATGTGGATTTTCAGAAACGTGAACAAGATATTGAAATATTTCATCCAAGAATTCCTAGTCAACTTCATCTTCAAGAAATTCAAAATAGTAGTGAAGAAAATGATCATGAAAATCTTGAAGAGATTTGTCAGGTGATTTTCACAATTTTAATTTTTTTCTATTGAGGGATTTGAAATAATAAATAATGAAAGTGCGACATGATTCACTAACAAGCTGATTGAAAGAGTGTATAGAGGTTGCAGGATATGTGTGACACCATTGCTTAGCACACCCTTCGAATGTGAGAGAAAAAAACCCACAGGAAATATCATCATATGGGACGTCATGCCTGTCACAGAATCTGAGAAAAGAAACTGCGTGCATGAGCAAGGTTATCCCACCCTCACCATTGAACTTAATTCTGGACAAGTCATTTAAAATCCTCACCGGCACTTCAAAACGTGTAGAGTTAGAAAAACATGTCAGGGTTATGATTTGGGAAGAATTCATGAGATGTGTGCAAAAATTCAAAATAGAATTCGAGGGATCAACTTGTCGCCTAGGCCTCCTTCTAGTGCCAGAAATGTTGATAGTGCTGGACCTGCCAACATTCAAGGGATCTCCCCAATATGAAGTCCCAACTAGACCTCACACCGTTTGGAGTAAGAGTCCCATCAATGGGTGGTAATGTAATGCCTTCAACATGGAAGCACGCATAGGAAAGTATGATAGCTTTGGGTGAGAGCAAGTGTGTGACCTTGCAAAGAGTCAAGTGTGATGCATGAAGGTTCTGACACAAGAGGGGGTGACTCTTCAACTCCCCTTTGTGACCTTTGGACTACCCTCATGAATATTCAACTTATTCACTAAATAACACTTTACAAATGTACATGATGAATTTTCATATTCCAATATTGACGCTTGGAATTTCACTTACAACATAATTAAAAATAATATTACATTTTCCACATGTACATATATAAGACAAAATAAGGTAGAGACAGCCTGACAAGACACAACACTATGATTCTAGATCTTGGGGAAATTCTAGCTCAGCAAACCTCCACTTGTTGCTTCTTGGTCACATATTGGTGCCAAGCTTGGTACTGTGTGATGGTGTCTCAAAAATGTTTGACGATGTCTTTCTAGAAGCAACTCTAGCCTCCATGGCATTCGAGTATATTGTATTAGAACCTGTGTCTAACTCGTTCTAAAGCATGAGCAACATTGTCTTGATCTTGACAGGATCATCGATGTACTTCTACATGTTGTGTGCATTTAGCTCCAAGTCTTCCTTGGTGGCTTCTTGTCTTAGCTACTCCAAGTGCTCATCAATCTCTAGCCAGACTTGGTTCTTGGGTTTAGAATTAGTGAGGGAACCATGGTGTTTTCTCACCAAGACATCCAAGCTTCTATACAATCGCACATATGAGGCTTGTGTGCTGCCAATGAATGAGGCAAGTTGCTCATTATTCTAAATCAACATTCATACCTTTGCTTTCTCCAGGTCTTCCTATGGCTTAATCTTCTTCACTAAGTCAAGCGGGGCCCCATTGTATTGCATTGTCCACTCTTGTACATGGGTGATGTTAGCATGTATGTTCTTGAGAGTTTGAACAAACTCTTTGCTACGATGTTGTAGGCCATGGAAATGGAAAATTTCTTTATGCACGGTGACACATCCATCCTAGAGCTTCCACATGGTATCTCCAAGTGTTGATACTTCAACATGAATAGTTGTCCTCATCTCCCCTAATGTAGAAACTACATTTTGTGCCGATACTTGGAACTGTTATGCCTCTTTCCTAGCAGTCTGCAAGTTCTTTGCTAATTGTTCATTCACAGTGATTAGATACTGAACATTTGATCTTGTTTCTATTGCATAAGCCAAGCTGGCTTGAGAAATTGTAGTTGGGTGCTTCCTAGTGTCTGACGCTATCACCCTTTCCTTGATGAATGCAGGTGATGTGTGATCATCCAGAAAGTGCTTCCTCTGCGCTTGTACAATCCTCTTTTGGAACTCATCAAATAAGATTGTACACATCCATGATTGGATCATCAAGGAGGAAAACATCTCCTTGCACACTCAAGGCTAGCTCTGCTACTGGAGGTGGTGGAGACTTAGGGATGACCTGTGGTTCTCTCGGCAGCATGTCAATATCATCATTCTATGGCTCTTGTTCCAACTCCATTTCTGTCACTTCTATCAATTGATCAATCTCTTGAGAAAGCTCCCAATCCTCCATTTGTTCACCCTTTTCCTCAGTTGCTTTTTGTTTCAATTCATCAACCTGTATCAACATTACTTCCTCTATCATTGTGCCTTTCCTTTGTTCTTCTTCCTGCTTCTACTTCTCTTTCTTTCTCTCCTCCTCAACTCCTTGTTATCCCTTCAACTTCTTCTTTGTCGCCTGCAGCTTCAATTTTGCTAATCTCAACTTAAGCATGAATGCAACAAATTACATATATAACCATAAATACAGAGATGCAACAAAAATAACACTTCATTTCATTAATCTCAAATATGGAAATATGCTTACAAACAAAATGGAAATAATCCTAGCTCAGCCTAGCTGAGGCGATGGTAGATTATCTCCGAGAAGAGATGCAGCGGCTACATGCCTCTGAACTATGTTACAATTAGGCTCCAAGGTCTATTTATTATTGAGAAATAGTGGAAAACCCTAAACGTCCAAAAACCTAACCCTAGGATATGAAGCGCCAAAAATATGGGCTCTGTTTGGGTAAATTGGCACATCGATTTCCCGAGGTCGCAACTTTGGCATACGATCTCTATTTGACATGCACAATACCTCGTTAGAAATATCTATCTAAGGACTATAAATTAAGTGGTAAACACTAGTCAAAATTCCATGTTGGCCCCAGTTTTCCCAAAAAAACATCATTTAGGGCCTCAAAATGAATCCAGAAGTTTAGGACCCAAAAAACTGCCAAAAATAGTAAACTATGCTACAATTGAGGAAATTGAAAAATTGACAAAGATAGTTGTGGGGGTCCCAGTGGAAAATGCGGGTGGTGATCCGAGTTGACTCAACTCTCGGATTTAACCAAGATCTTTTACTTCCGTGATGTTGTTAGAATTGCATTTAAAAGAGCATAAAGGAACATATATGCATGTTGTAAAGAAGAAGGAACATGACAAGAATCAACAACATAAAACACAAGACGTTGATAACAGAGTTTGCCCAGGAGGGACTACGTCTCTGGGCCCCGGTGTCAAGATGGTTTAGGTCACCGCATTAAGTGTTGGAAAGAGTGAGGATGTACATGAATGTGTTTTCTCTATCATACAAGGAATATGCCCTCATGTAGGAGTGGCTCCAAGAGATGTTCCGCTGCAAGAACTCATTCAAAAAAGGGCTCCTATCAGCATGACATAATTTCATGTATGCTAATAATGAGCATCCCGCCAACATGTCATCAAAGGGATCTCAATTCAAACATACATGGTGACACATGAGTATCCTGTCAACATGGCAACAAAGGGATCTCAATCAAAACATGGCAATAAGTACATCTCACATCAAGAACAAAACAATATCCCATATTAAACATCGAACAAAAATCTATACAACACAATGCATCTCAAGCAAAGAGACAAAGAAGTACATGATCACACTATATATACCTCACATAAAGGAGTTATTTGAAGAAGAGGATGATAAACTACTAGATCTGGCTACACCATCAATATCGTGGTGTCCAATCTCATGGAAATGACTGCTTGCACATTGAATGATGACACCTACACTCCACTTTGAAAAATGACTGAAAATGGAATGATCAAATGGAAAATATGCTTACACCATCAAATTCGTGGCGTCGAATAGTGTAAAATCAAATGTGAAATTTTTGAATTCTAACAAAGTGAAAATCTAGCACTACAAGATCTTTTAGATTCCCCCTAGATTCCTCAAATATTCCCTCCTTTGGGTCATCTGAATATATGCTGCTCGGATCAACAAATTGATCTCTCCATTAAGATCCTTGTGAAATTCTGAGAAGAATGAGTATAAAGTTGGCTGCATTTTGAATCTGGGAAAATTTAGCCACCAAGGAATCTAGAAAATTCCCTCAAGGTTCTCAAAGATTCTCCACTGCTGGGAATCTACAAATCTGCTGCTCAAAAGGTGAATCCAACCTCGCCATAGTGTTCCCTGTGAAAATCTGAGAAAAATGATTGTAAACTTGGTTACATTCTAATAAAATGTATTTTTACCTCCTAGGGAATCTTTTTGGCATCTTAAGATTCTCTGCAAAAATTCTGTCTCAAAAAGTGTGCCATCATGGTTCTGCCTCTGTGGACTGTGTCATGGTTCCGCTCCTGGCTCAGGGTTCCACACAGTCACGGTTCCGATCCTCTCTCAGTTCTCAAATCACTTCTTTGTTTTGTTGTCCTCCTCGCAAATGAATTCGAAGGTTTATATATTAGATGTGGTCAGAGCTATCAAGGTTGAGCCCCATGGCCCAATGGTGGTGGAGTCATTTAGGAGGGTGAAGGTTGCAGTTTCAAACCCCCACATCTCCAAAATAGCGCGTTAAAGTTTTATTGTTTCGGCGCATTAATTTTTTGTATGCCCTTGGCTTTGCTTGATTAAATATGGAGTGGTATATACTATGTGTAGTGTTAAATGAATGCGGTGGAGTGTTTGATTGTTTAAGAGGTAGTTCCACATGGAGGGTGGTGTGAGGGTGTTTGGGAGGCAGGCCGGCCACACCGATTGAGCGAGTTCAAGCCCTACCACCCTCATTGTAATGTTGACAAGTGTTGTTTGGTGGGGCGTGGGTCGGGTCCACCTTAGGTGGCCTACCCACCCTAATATAAATATATGTATAATGCAGGTATGGTGTGGCACATGGGGCGGGGCCAGCGGGGATCATGGCCTGTCGGCCCATTTAAAATCACAATTTGATTTTTTTATAATATATGTTGTTTGGGTCCGATGGAGGTGGCGAGGGTCATGGCCCGCCACCTAATTTAATATATATATATATATATATATATATATATATATATATATATATATATATATATATATATATATATATATATATATATATATAGTCATTTTTTTATTTTGTCTAATATAAGGGATATTAGACAAATTAAAATGGCAACAATTTCGCCTGCTCTCAAGAGTTAAGTTCCCATGCCGGTTGATGGTGAATTTGTAGGACAGTTAAGCCTGACCCACAACCCAACTTTGACCAAAACTTTGACTGGCTCTTTCTCCCTCATACGAGCTTGGATTTTTGCGCCATTCACACCGTTTGAATCAAGACGACAAGATCTACTCTCTAGTGCTGGTTTGGGAGCAATATGACCACTTTGAATTTTGACCCTTTCTGAGTCCTCTAGGACTTTTGCATGTGTCTGGAGCCACCTGGATCAGGTGGCCACCAACATCCACTGGATCAATCCTCTCCCTTAGGAAGAAATGGTCCCCATTGTGTTGAGTGCCTCCATGAGATGGGGAAACTTCTGCTGAACTTGGTCCCTGGTGAGCCACTTGCCTTGGTGCAGGCATTGGCCGGCTTTGAGAACCCGATATGTTTGGATCTTCTCCTGGCAAGTGTTCTTGACATGTGTGCCCATAATTAGATCAGTGGTGGCATGTTCCATGCAGTCTGGGTTTAACTTTGTTGGTGTGAGTTGTTCTACACTGTATGATGTGTTAAGTAATGGTGGGAAGTATGGTCGAAGGTGGTCCACATTGAACACTGGGTGTATGCCAAGGAATGGGGGAATGATGAAATCAACAACATTTTCTCCCACAACCTTGGTAATGGTGTAAGGACCATATCATAGTGGTCTGAGCCTCTGATGGGCTCTGGTAAGGCATTCTTTTTGCACATGCAACCAAACTTTGTCACCCACCTAAAACTTGTGTGGCACCCGACATTGATCATGTTGCTGCTTATACTTGAAATTTTCCATAATGGAGTGGTGATATATCAGCTCATTGGGTAGAGGTGCTTCGAGAGTTAGATCGAACGAATGCTTGACCTGATAGTGAAAGGTTACCCCTATGGGTGAGGAGAAGATGTCCTTGTATTCTTCCACAGCCGCATCCACCTGCTTCTGCTGCATGGAGGAACCCTTCCCAAGGTCCATGGATGTGGCTATGCTCTTCCCATTATTTTGCGAGTGAATCGGAAAGAAACAAAAATTCCTAGTCTAGGAGATGATCTTACTACATTTCTTAGCAGAGATCAAAGAGATGGCGGTAGGTGGAGCTACCACCAGTATTTGGTATAAAATATTACCTAAAAAAATAATAATAGAGTGAGGTCTCGACTCATATACAACATGTCACTTCCACAAGTATGTTTTTCCTAATAATACATCACAAACGTGAAGAGGAGAAACATCACATAATACCTCATCTGTGAAGGGCTTGGTGATGTAGGGAAGGCGACACTATTGGCTGACTCGAAGATCTCGTCCTTGGTGAAGCCACCTGATGTTGTACAAATGCGAGTGTGGTGTGGTTAGTAGGCCCAGCTACTTCACAACCTCTCCTGAGATGAGGTTCTTTTGGCTCCCACTATCGACAATGAATTGTAGTCGCGAACCCTTCACCCACATTTGAGTGGAAGATATGCCCCCCTCCTCTAGATCTTCGAGCTCATTCTTCTAGATCTTGGTGGTGGTAACAGTGGCGCTAGGATCCGCATCAATAATATTCTTCCATTTTTCATTCCTCTTGTTGGGTTCTGACTCAGAGTCGGAACATGCATCTAATTCTAAAGCCTTCAACTCGGCCACCAGCAACTGCTCAGCTCGACACTCACTTGTGTTGTGATTGGGGCTATTATGGAACTCACACCACGTTCATGTGTCCTTCATTGACTTCGTGGTCTTATTCTTTTCTTGCAGATTTGACGGGTTGTCTTGGGTCACCTCACCTTGGCTTTGTCCTTTGTTCTTCGGTTTGGGGGCACTTTACCCTTGCTTCGAATTCACAGATCCAAAGTCTCGCTTCTTTTATTTAAACTTTTGTTCAATCTTGACAACATATCAGTATATCGTGCCAAGCGAGTATATGTCTAGGAACTCCATCTCATCCTAGATGTAACTCTGTAGGTAGCCATGGTACTTGAGTACCAAATGTTTCTCAGAATCCTTGATACCCAACTTTGTGCGAAGGGTATGAAAAGCATTGGTAAACTCCGACACGTCTTGGTCCCTTCCGTGTCGCAGCATGGTCCACTTTATTTATTTATTCTATAGCTCTCGATAAGGTAGTGCTTCTCCTTCATGGTGTCCTAGAATGAATTCTAAGTGGGTGCAGCTGAAAATAGTGAGGGTGTACTTTCATCCTTCTTCTCACAGTAGGTTTCCCACCAGTCCTTGATGTGGGGGCGACTTTGAGAAGTGAAAAACTAATCTTTTCCCGACTGGAGAAATCATTAGTAGAAAAATATCCTTCTATCATATTTAACCATTTATCTGCAATGTCCACATCTATCTAACCCTCAAATATGGGGATGTCAAAATTAACTTGTACCTTAAAGGGTGTGGCACTTCTAGAGTAGCTACTAGAAGGAGATGTGTCACCCCTTGGTAGCCACTTAAGGATATGGAAAAAGTTGTCCATCACCATTTTCCTCTGTCACTAAAGGGCTTATTCGAGCAAGATTTTGAAAGGATCTCCTACCCCCTCATCTTTCTTCTCTTTCGCCATGGGAGGTCGTCAGGATTTGTGAGGTTGGTCTTGCAAAGGTTCGACGATTTCGAGACCTAACTCCTTAAATCTCAACCTTATTGGAGACATGCAAAGAAAAATAAAGAAAGAGCAGACCCCTCTGATACCACTGATCTGAACTTAAACAAGAATGCAAAAAAATATAGATATAACCATAAATACAAATATGCAACAGAAATAACACTTTATTTCATTAATCTCAAATACTGAAATATGCTTACAAATAGAATGGAAATAATACTAGCTCAAGTGATGGTAGATTATCTATGAGAAGAGATGCAGAGGCTACATGCCTTTGAACTATGTTACAATGAGGCTGGGAGGTCTATTTATTATTAAGAAATAGTGGAAAACCCTAAGCATCCAAAAACCTAACCCTAGGAGATGAAGCGCCAAAACTATGGGCCCCCCTTTGGGTAAATTGGTACATCAACTTCCCAGGGTCATAACTTTGGCATTCGATCTTCGTTTGATGCACACAATACCTCGTTAGAAATATCTATCTAAGGAATATAACTTCTTAGCAACCAAATCTAGTTAAAGGCCCTTGTTGGCCCCTATTTTCCTAGAAAACATTGTTTAGGGCCTCAAAACGTCTCCAAAAGTTCAGGACTTGAAAAACTTCCAAAAATAGTAAATTGTTCTACAATTAAGAAAATTGAAAAAATGACAGAGATAGTGGTGGGGGTCCCAGTGGAATAGGCGAGTGGCCACCAAAATCCACCTGGATGATCTGCTTCCTATAACCTCTACTTTTCTCTCTTCCTCTATTCTATTCTCTTCATCCTTTTCTCCCTCTTCACTTCCACTTCCAAAGATGCCTTTTCTATAATAGGATATGCCATCATTTTTTAGCTTTTCTCTCACTCTGGATCATCAACAATCATCCTCTTTCCCTTGTCCTGCACTAGATTGCTGCCTTCTGCTACTGTTGCTATTACTTCCAGAGTTGCTTTTGTCTGAAGAGCAACCTTCCAAATTCTTTCTATACTGACCAACTCATTGAGCTTAGAGGCATTGTAGCAATACCTCCAAGGATCCTCCTCTGGGAAATGAAATGTCCCATTGAAACATGGAAAGTAAACTCTCGTACAATGGTCCTTGCAAATACCATACGGATCATACGAATTAAAGTCCCTGGTGTCGAACTCAAATTTCACTATGTCCTTAGCTTCGACATCTACATCTTTCAAGCTCTTAATCTCGTATAATCTGATATGCAAAGGAAGAGCGGGCCATGACACTTTCTTCTTCCTATGCAGTCCTACTAACAACACTATAGCGAGGTGGTATGAAACTTCATGCATGATCAATTTTTCGGTGGCATACCATGGTAAAACATCTAAAGGTTTATTTTCGCCAAACACTCTGATGAAGGTGCCACCTGGTGAGGCATACCAATCTACAATGTTTACTATCGCCTCCATTTCTTCTCGGGACATGCAAGGTGGATCTTGCTCAAATATAAGCTTGCATAACAGGATGATAAATTGGTCAATTAGCCTTGCCATCACTCCTTAATAGCTGCGGTAGGAAAGAAACTTGCAATAGATGTTCACGACAGTCCCTTGTGGTGTCCATGTCTAGCTCATGCCAAGGAACTTTTGTTGTGCACAAATTGCATCCAGTAAGTATGTGGACATGTAAAACCTTGCTTGCTCATTCTTTGGTGTATTTTGAGCCTTAGGTACATGGGACTTCAACTATTGAGCCAACAAATCCGATCAGTTGAATGGCCTCCCATCACTTACCAACTTGTCTAGTAAGACTTCCCACCCTTTAGGGAAGGTTTCTCTGTTCTCTTGGCAGTATATTCTACAGGAAAATATGATCAAAAACTAAAAAGCCTTCCTGATGGACTTTGTCTTGTAAACATGGGTGGGTGTTTGTATAAACTTTGACGGTTCTTTCACCTAGCGCTTAACAATGTCTCTTGTATTCACATTGCTATGGGTGGCATAGAAGAGTGAGTCCATGTGCTCCACCAGCTCGGGAAAGTGATACATTTGCTGAAAGTATTCTGCCCTAAAGGTGGAAATATTTCTCCCACTGGAACTACTCAATGTCATACCCTGTTCATCCGTATGTGAGACAATCTAACTGATGATGTCCACACATGGGAAGGTAGGGTACCTACATGCAACCTTGTATAACGTTGATGATCTAGGAAGATCTCATCAGATTAGTTACACAATGTTCAGTTCATCGTCAGCGTTTATTTCATCGGTAGCGTTCAGTCGTCATCAGTATCCAGTGTTGATTCAATGTTTTGGTTCATGGTTATCGTCATGTGGTGTTTTATGTCGCATTGTGACAATTTATTGTAATGGATTTTTTTTATTTATTAAGGTGATGTAAAAGTGTAAGTCTAACACTAAAGACAGAACCTAAGTCATTATAAAAACCTATGCTAAAGACCTAAGTGACTAAACCTAAGACCTAGCCCTAAACCTAATACAAACCTAGACACATAAACCTAAGTCTAAAACCCATTGCGGACCTTTGTAAAACATTACAAAACACATAGCATAGTTAACTGCACTATCGACCGCAGCGGAACTGTGATCATGTGAGCAGATGGGTTAACGGTGGGGTGAGAGTCAGCGAAGTATTAACCATAGTTCCTAACCACAATAATAAAACGCATCGAAACCAAATACATGTGAGAAGTGAGCCAAACAGGCAGAAGTTGCAGTGATGAACGTGGAAGACAGGATAACCGGGCGAAGGGTGTAACTGCCACAACACATGTGAACACACTACAAACCACACAACAGAACTGTCGAAGGGTAACACCAATGTTACAACCAACCAGTCAGTTGCTAAGGAACTCGACCTAGTCACATGGCAATAGTTAGCCAGCGCGCCGTTTGATAACTGCCAGTGGGTTCTATTGATCGACTATGGTATTTTTGGGTTTTAATTGTTTTATATACAGTTTCTAATTTAACCACCATGTAAACCTTATCCCTAGGTGTCAAACAATGATAAGACTGAGGCATATGAACCCTGAAACTCAACCATCCATGGAAAATTTAGCCAAGGAGGTCAAATGAACCTGAAATTCCTATAAATTCATCCTTTTTCTCATGGAGAAGGGATATGAGTGGTTTTGGAAGTTTGTTTGCAAATTCCAGAGGTCATAGGCTGTTTATTTTTTCAATGTAACAGGAGCATCAACAGTCGGAATTAGGAACCGTGAAACGCGTTGGAAAGTGATTTCAGAGAGCTTTTTGTTGACAAAGACTAGAAGTGCTTGTGTGCACATTCAGTCTGGTTCATTTTCCATGTAATCAACCTTCTCGGACTTAATCTTAATAAAGCAGTCACCCATCTTGAAAGTGGACCCGGAGACGTAGTCCATCAGGGACGAACTCTGTAATCAATATCGTTGTCTGGTATCTCTTTTTTATTCCGCAAATTCAAGCTTAACTATGTTTATTAAGTTATCATTTCATTCATTAAATCAACTGCTTTCCTTCAGTCTTCCACATTCAGCACTTAAGGTTAATAATCAAATTCACTGATGGCAATTAATCAATTCTACTTCAGTTTTAGTTTATTATCAATTTCAGATCACCTGACCACTGGATGCTAAGATAAACTTGTTGTTCCTCTAATTCTACTTTAAAGTCCTCTACAAAAGTGTCTTTGATCTATTTCCATATCAGTTGTTCCCTTCTCAATAAACAACTAAGTATATGCATATACTGGTAAATCAATTGATATTTGCTCAACTGCTTCCCCAGTACTTCTCTTGACAATTTCATTTCATGTAGCTCTCTTGCATGCCATGTTAACTGTGAATGTTGGAGAGATGATCAACAATTGTTGTACCTATGGGACAGAGAGGACACTCATGGCAAGCAAATGTCAATTAAAAACCAAAAAAAATTCAAGGCAAGTTCAAGCAGCAAGTCAGGCACTTGATGTGAGGGATTGTGCAGTTTTGCTTGACAAGGCTAGCTAACTAACTATGTGAACTACACACTGTGAAATCCCAACAATCAAGGTGGAATATTGATGACTGAAACTACGCAATGCGTATTTTAGCCTGGGCCAAGGCCTAGGAGAGACTGCACATTGCATAGTCTCAGTGGCCAAGATGGGAGGCTGGCTCCTAGAATTGCGCAGTGTAGAGTTGGATCCAACCCAAGCTATGCTCTGCATAATTCCATAAGCTAAGCCAGAGGCTTGAGTCTCCAGATTGCGTAGAGAAAGCTATGCAAAGTGAGGTTCAGGCAAGGGAACCCAGGTCTGTCCAAGGGGAGTGTGGGAAACACGCAGATCTAAAAGATAGTGTGAAGCTAAGTGCATATCTAACCAAGTGTTGATGCATGCATGTTAAAAAGGTGCAACAATTGTTTAAACCGAGGAAAATGAAGCATGTGAGGAGAGTTGCTGCAACATTGACCATTAGTGCAAAAACATGAAAACTCATGCGACACTTGGGAAAGGAAATATATAACTTGAAACAACACTTCTACAAGTTAAAACAAGTTAAAATTCCATAAACCATGCAAATAAATAAGTGAAACAACACTCATAGAAACCAAATAACAAAAATAGATTGAAAAAGCGACAAAGGCAAAACTCACCCGAAAAAGCAATGACGATCTCACTGAAGGTTCCTTGATCTCCTCGATAATGTTAGAGCTCCAAGATCGAGTGTGAAAATAAGCTCTAGAAGCATTGATTAAATAGATTTGGAAAAATTAGGGTTTATGACAAGCATGCCTAAAATCAAGGAAAACCGACACTTGGCAGAAGTTTCTAAAAATAACACAAATTCCTCCTTCGAGATACTAAAAATAGATCCCTAGTTTTTAGGGATGATTTTTTATTTTTCCAGGGAATCTTTCCATGCACATTGTTGGGAAAGGCAACGTAGTTCTGGGGATCGGGCAACTTTTCGTCTCAATGCACTATACAATTTATGAGCTTAGTGTGGGTTACGCAATTTCTGGGCTCAGTGTTAGGTTGCCCCCTCATGACTTCACATTTCCAGAGCTCAAGGATCACTAATAGTTAGGACTACGTAATTCCCAACAACAAGGCTAGTTTTCCTCAAGAATTGCACAAATTTTCGGGGCAAGCCTAGAACTGATATGGGACCAAGTCGGGAGATCAACTTATGAGTTAGAAAATCAACTAAGTAAGAAAAAAAAAAGGCAAACTGGAAAGATAAGTCTTAGTCAAAGCATGGATATGGATCATTGCAAGATGAGTTGTTGTAGTTTATAAGGCTCGCTCCAAAATCAAAGCTTAGGAAAACTTTTGGAGTGTGTTTGTAGCCACTACAATAAAGCCTTTTCCAACATTTTGGCTGGTAAATAATAGGAGAAACGATGTATAAATTTATCAAAGCTTCCAAGAATCCTTTCTAGATATAATAGTTGTGACAAGTAGTCTATCTCCTTTTCTTTCTATGTCTCATCTTTATTTGTTTCTATTAATTTAGTGCTAATAAAATATTTAGGATAATTAAACCAAACTAAGTGCACCGAATATGTACAACATCTGAAAATTTGATAACTCTGTGCCATGGTCAAATCCACATAGATATTTTTGACCAAGTACCCTTGGAAGTTTATAGTAATCTCATGAGGGTATCTTAGTACTTATCTCATGTAGAAAAGCATTAGTTCAACTACCTTGGAATCAGAGTATTGTTAGGAGGGAGGCCAACATCTAATATAAGGGTTTAAGAAAATTGGCTGAAATGGGAAAGGAAACTTCAGAGACATCGATGTGATTTTTAAGTAAACCCTATAAAAAATTTAATTTGTCTTCATCTGACCATATAAGAAACAACTCGGCCAACTCTTTATCAAAGAAAACTTTACCAAATGCTTAGCATTTTATCTAGGAATTCTTGGGAAATATCAATATTAACGAGTTGGATATCTCAGATATGAGAAAACGGCTGAGAAGGGAATCATCTACAGATTTTTTAGTCATACTTCCCATAAGATCTCGAAAAGGCGAGCTATCAACAATGTTGAAGTGTGGGAGGTGCTTACTAGGTTTCCAACACTGGTTCAACTCATGATGGGAGGTTTGTATGTTCTAAGAATAACTGGGAGAAAACTTTAAACGAGGCAGGAAAATGAAAATTATGGCATTATATATGTGTTAAAATCCAAATTAAACCATGCATGCGTTATCGATTACACCACTCTCGTTATTAATGTGACGAGACTAAACGTTTAATGCAATTGCGGTACTGATTACAAGGTGAATCGTACAAAGGATCAATTGGATACATTATCGTTAAAACGAGCATTAGTTGCAACCCGAAATGAACATCGACTGTTGATCTAGAAAATTATCAATTTTCGGACCGTTTCAGGCGTAGGATGGGATGTTAATGTCCACCCACGTTGAGGCCCAAATCAATATCCATTGTTGGATTGGAATACTAATGACCATGTGATCATTTCAGGTTGAAATGAAGGCATTATCCTCCGCGCTATTTGCAACTCGAATCAATATCGTACGTCGGATTGACTGTGGCTCAGTTGTTAGATGACTTCAGGCAGGAAACAACGTTTTGACAAGAGTTTTGCCTTGGCATCCAAAAATCAACACTTTACTCGAGTTAATAACCTGTGTTAAACCAAAGACTGAAGATTTATACATATAATTTGAAGTTAGGTTATCAATCCATTTTAATCTTGTGATTAATCTATAACTATACAATTAAATTTTAGATATGGGAAACATGAGCCAAACTTTAGTCCTTGAATCAAATTTATTCCAAAGGGAATACACAATAAGAGTTTTTTTTACTTTCAAAACAACAATAAATAAAGTTATTATTTTTGGGATTCAACTGCGTTAAGTAAGTCATTCAAGTATGACCATTTCCATGAGAGGTAGTCGTAGTGACTAATTTCTCATGATTTGAATAGTTCACTTAGCACTCATTGCATCGGGTGATGCTCACAGGGGTGAAGAAATGGGATTGAAACTAGTGAAATAAATCACATAGCGTCAATCATCACTTCCGGGGCTTGCACCCGGTAACCAGGACTTCCCGGGAGGTCACCCATCCCAGAGCGCCTCTGGCTCCAGTGCGCTTAACTGTGGAGTTTTCCCCACAATCAAGCCTACTTAGCTTGCTACCCCATTTGCAAAACCTTAGCAAGTGTTGTGCCTCATGAACCATTCAAGTAGAGATCCCTTCACTCTTTTTGAATTTAAGTATAGGGGGTTTACGCAGTGCATTATATTAGATATCATTTTTGGGATTCAACTGCGTTAAGTAAGTCATATACATGAATGACTTACTTAATGCAGTTGAATCCCAAAAATGATATCTAATATAATGCACTGCGTAAACCCCCTATACTTAAAAAATAAATAAAGTACTAATATAGCTACAACATTTGACTCCAATTGCGGATACTGCTTAATTATGAAGCAGTGAAAACACAAACCAAGTGCCATATTTTGGGATATGGAGTTAGGGGAGTAATTGATGGCATTTAGTTGCATCAATGAACCAATCTCACATGTGTGCATTAATTCTATCATACCGGTTATGACATGAAATCCTTGCAAAATGATAGTTGACATGAGCTCACTCGATTACATGAAAGGTGACAAGACTCAATTTATAATTTACTACTGAGTGCCATGTTTCTCATATGTTTAGCATTTGGAGCCTAAAATCTATAAAGGACTTACAAAGTGTAAATGATGATGGATGGGCCATCCAAAACAGGAAGTTCTAGAAAGGAGATACTTTATTTAAAGCTATATAACATGCTAGAGGAGATAGAAGACATGAAGATTCAACTAAGCAGGTTAGAAGAGGGGTTGGTGATTTTGCTCGGAATTATGCAGGTTGTATAGGATTTACAGAAGGCTGCAAACACTCAAGGAGGTGTTCATGAGGATTCATGCAATTCCCCAAAGGAAGTCTTAGAAATTTCAAACTAAGCAGAGTCCCTAGTTGTGAAGAAAAACTCTTATGCTGTATTTTTTGTAGAATTTTGTATTAATTGGTTTACAACCAATGGGCATTTCCAAAACTTGATATTTTGGAAATGTTATGGTGAATTTCAGACTTATATATATATATATATATATATATATATATATATATATATATATATATTGCAAGCACGTGTCTTTGGAAATTAATGTTCATAGATGTTATTTGATTTGGTTGTGAATTAAAGAATGTTTTTTTCTTAGGAATTGCGAGACATTTGGTCAGTTTTGATATATTTCATCACTCATTGATTCAAATTAGCTATGATAGATAATTCCATGTCAATTTATGGTTCAATATATAATAATTATGCAAAATTTAAGTAAAATGTGTGACTTTCAATTTCGTTTAGAAATAATTGGCATTTATGTAACTAGATTGTAAGAGAATAATCCCTTTTATGATATCGTCTACATAAATTTTCATGCCGGATGTCGGTCTACTTCCAATGAGCGTCCATAGCCCCAATGGAGTCATCCACTACCTTGGGACAAAGAACTTTTTGATTTCTTGTTTGTTCTTTATACTCGAGGACTTCTTTTAGTTATTTTGTGTAAATATACACATGCATTATATATATATATATATATATATATATATATATATATATATATATATATATATAGATTAGCATGATGGGAAGATTATGCATTGGAACTTAATCCAGTACCACTAACCTTTCTCCACTACTAGCAAGCTATTAAAAAGTCATAAATGCAAAAATATTTTCTTATATTGATAATTACTTGTGTTATTCTTGTATTCTTATTATCTTATTTATGTTTTTCTTTTCTATTATTTTCATCAATAAATCATGAAATCAAAACATGAAAATCAATGACACCAAATGTAGGCATGTAGCCAGGGCTAAAACCCATCTCTAGGGGAAAACCCAGTCAAACTCTTCCATGAATCAAATTGTTACAGACCAAGACCTTAGACCTAAACAAAATACCTTCCTCCTCCACCAAGTCATCCGTCCAATATTATTAATCAAACTTTTGGTAGTCTCTTCTTATCTAGTAGCTACAACCTAGAAATAACGCAAAATTGTGACCCCCAGCTACTCCAAAATTTCGGCTCAACAACAATCCAACAACTTTGCATGTGTGAGACAAGGAGAGAGAAAAATTGACTTCCTTTTTCTTGACCAAACCTTCCTTCTTCTTCGATATGGTTTTCTTCCTCTTCCTTGAGCTTCACACCCTTTTTCTGCCTCCAATAACTACAGATTGAACTTCTTGAGTTGATGCTCTAAATGAGGTCGTATTTCTACCTTTATATAGTGTTTGTGTGAGGTCAAATTCCCTTGATGAGGTTGACTTGGTAGAGGAGGCCTAAATGACTTATTTTATACAAAAATAAATTTATTTCCTGACTCAAGAAGCCCAAGAAGGGTCTTTTATATTATGACATGGACAAAGATACTTGACATAAACCCTAGAAGCCTACAATGGATGCTTTGATCGAAGAACCATTGACCCAAGCATCAAACCCATCCTTTAATAAGTCAATAATAAAATTTATTTTTCTTTGACTCAAATACAATCATGAAGATTGACTCTAGTTACATTAATCAAAACAAGCGTTTGTAGCCCCGACAAAGATATCAACATGCCCCACCCAAGAAAAAATAGGCTTTTATCTTTGGAATAGTATAGGTGGCGATGAAAGTTCTTGTGCGAGGTAAAATTACAGATAATCGTCCTTTTTAAATATCCAGTTTAAAGATGAGAGAAATTGAAGTCATATTTAATATAAACATAACACTTGTATAAAATATCTCATGATAGATGATTAAAAATGCAATTGAATAATTTAGCTTTTGCTTATTGTTCATGAATTTGAAACAAAAGATTGGCCAAAATGTCTCATTTTAAAGATTGCATTTTTACATTTTATTCTTTGTGTGTGTGTGTTTATATATATATATATATTATATTTTAATTTTATACCCAAACTATTAGGTTGGGAGAGAAATAGGTTTTACACTGTTGTGCCAAAAACTTGGATTTTCACCACCATAATTTATTAATTCAATAAAAAGTTTTTTATTATTATTTTCTTTTATTTTTTATTATTATATATACACATAAAATTATTATTATTATTATTATTTTAAAGAGAGAGAACTCTGTAGGTTAAATAATGTTTAAGAAATTGGTCGTTTATGTTGTACCTCTGAGATAGTAGTAGGTTAGCTACCAATGCTAGAGCATCTAAAATAATTTTTTTGGGGTTTTTGGTTTTAGTTTTGGAAGACCAATGAATGAAGATAGATGTAGAATTGAAATACTTAATCCTTTGGATAACATTAATATCTCATCAAAGGGTTGCTATAAAACTTTACACGATGATATAGATCAAATAGTGGTGAGAAGAAGACATAAAATAATATGATTATCACAGTTTCCAGAGCGTAAAATAGAACAATCATAAGTATGAAAACCTTCTAAACTACGTTCCAAAGATTCAAGGCAATATACTTAAGCTTACAAAAGATGTTGATGATTTATTGATTAGAGGGGATTAGCTAAACAAACAGTTCATTAATCCATTCTCTTAATAGATGATCACTTCAAGAGCTTATAGGAATAAATTGAGACACAATTATTCCTACCTAGATATCTCTATAAGTCATAAGCATATGAAGAAAAACATAATGATTGATAACTGGAAAAACTTACAGGATAACACAAATTGTGTAAAACCAAATTCAGAATCCTTTGCTTTGTATTAAGGTTCTAGAAAGACTAAGTACAATAAGTGTCTACAAAAGCTTCCTTCAAAGGTGCAACTAGGTTCAAAGTAGAATGAACAGTCACAACTTAACAAGCAATGAACAATGAATCCTGAACTTCAAACCATTAACAACTCGAGAAGAGAGTTATTTATACAATAATGAAACTAAGAAAATATCCTAAAACTAATTAAGATTTATTCTGGGAAAGGAAATATCTTCATGCAAGAAGATAGGGGCAGCTATTGAACTGCTTCTTGCTATCCTTTTTATTCAGGTTGTGCTGGGTTTATTGTTTGATATTTTTCCCTTTAAGCTTCTTGATTTCTTGTATCCTTTACGCTGGTTGATTCCTTCATTTGATCTTGCATCTGATACTCTTTAAACTCTGTGAATATCCTTTGACCCTGGTGAGTAACCTTTACTGTGTTCCTTTTTACCTTTACTGTGGATTTCAAGTTTTCACTGTGTTTTTCAATAGTAAATCCTTTTAGATTTTATGTTACATGGTAAAGTAATTTGATATGATCTTCATATTTGTCTTCTAATTGTATGCAGGTTTTTTCTTTGTAAGCCTAGAACATAATTTTTCCCTGCAAAACATAGAAATTGTTAAGAAAACATAGGTGACAGAGGAGGACATCAATGGCTTATTTGAGCTCGAAAGGATATTGGAAGGAGTCCATAGCATATCGGAAGGTAAAACAATGGTTTTATTAGTCGCAGAGGCTTATGGAGGCTTCACTGTGTAAACGAACAAAACAAAGCCAAAATGTCGATTTTTGCATTTAAACGGAAAAATAACTTTATTTTTGAAATATGGCGCAAAGTGAACAGTGGTCATTTTGTTGTTTCATGGGAGTTGGTTTTGGTTTTCATCGCACCGCTTGTGAGGCGCGGGCGGTTTTTGGGAGGGGTCACTCGATACAATCTGAACCTGACACGTAGTAAAGGGAGGTTAGTGGAATACTGCTTTTCGGGCGGGTAATGCTCAGACAGAGAGCCAACTCGAAATCACTGAGGGTCAATAGATTTTAATGGATTTGATCAAACGATTGTGGAGCAAAAGAGCAGCGCGGAGGGTCCCAACCATTAACTATGGCGAAAATGGCTTTATTATGGGTTAAAACTGAGATTAGCGGTGTTTTATGTTTAAACCATAAAAACATTTTAACAAAGAAATCCTTCGCAAAACAGATATGGTGGACTTGAAATAATATGAATGCAGGGGGATAAATGGCGTCGGGTCTAGGCTCCCATCGCATATCGCAATCGAAGTTTAGTGAAGGAAGGCCCATCGCAAAGGAATGCAATAAGGGTCGGACGAGATGTGGAAAATAAAACATGAATAATACTACGTCGGGTCTAGGTTCCCATCGCAATCAGAGATCGCAATGGTGGAGGGTAATGCTTTAGCCAGGACTTGCGATGGAGGCAAATGTGAAATGGGTAATGAATTATGATATATATTTGCATTAGGTTCGGGCCCATCGCAATCGCATATCGCAATGCGGGGAGAGTGCACGTAGGTTGAAAGGCTTGTGATCCACTGATGCGATGTTTTATTAAATACATAGTTTTTATAATAAAACTAATGGTTTCGAGTTATTTAATAAAGGAAGTTAATAATATATGGGAAAGGCAACTTTTAGGGGTTTAATACTATAAGTTAGAGTTAATATGAAATATGAGAGGAAAGGGGAAACAAACTAAGTATAATGCTTTTTATGAGTTATTTGCTTTTCACATATATACATTAATACTTAGGCTAAACAACTTTTGTGGGTTTTTGGGTAAAAGGGGACTTAACATGGGTTTTTCACTTTTCCTAGGCAAAAAGGATTTTAACCTTAGGAAAAGGTTTTTTTTTTTTTTCACTTTTCCTAGGCAAAAAGGATTTTAACCTTAGGATGTTTTTTTTTTTAAATGGAAAATGAATGAATATGAATTGTATGAAGGTGGGAAGGGGAAATTAGTAAATATAGGGATGATTAAGGATGGGGGAAGTTAATTAATTGATCTTGTAGACCTTCATTTGCTTTGTTTAATTGCATCATGGACGTAGAAACATATGGCAAAACATGATAAATGTACATTTTGTCCAATGAATTATCATACCTCTGCAACCTTTCTTCTATTTACCCTTTGCTTATCCTATCATCTTTTCTTCACTTAATGGGTGCATTTAAGGTAGCAAACCCTTTTCCTTTCTTTTTATTTTACAAAGCAAACTATCTAATTCTAACTTTATAACATCTAAGGGCTCAGATTAAACTGATGACCACCTTATTATTCTCTACCTAACTATTGATCTGCCAAGATTAAACAGTTTGGCTAGATCTTTATTCTCTAACTATAACATCAAATTTAAAGCATGAAGCAGTCAAGATTAAATAGTTTGACTATCATGGGTTGTGGCATTTATGACAAGTTGCACACAACCATTATTTTGTAGAAAAATAGTAGTGGCATTTAGACTTGCTCACTTTCAAAGTTTATTTGTTTTCTTTTCTTTCTAACCTAACATTTTCTTTTTGCCTCGATTTTTTAGGGCATCTAACCTAACATTTTCTTTGATGTGGACATCATCATCAGGATATTTTCAAAAACATTATATTCAATATTGTTATGTCCATATCCTAACTTAACATTTTTTCAAAATATTTTTATGTATTTTTTGATTAATTTATTCTATCTTATCAAAACCAAAAAATGCTACAACAGTTTATAGGTGGGCTAATTAATTCATCTTCAAAAATTTTAAGCGAAAAGGTATTCTCTCATTTGATTTTATCAATTACTAAATACCCTAAGCAAAGATTATCGAATTTTCCATGCTTTCTGGGATCTTCATTTAGTTTGTCCCGTTTCAATACCCAATCTCTGGGAAGAAAGGTTTATTCTTCGACTTGTTGATCAGATAATTTTTTAACCTTTTCTTGATGTTTAGTAATTTTATCATATATTTGTTCTATTTCCCGTTGGATATGGATTATCTAATTTATTGTTCATTGCATGTCATTCATTTCTTCATTTATTTCTTATAACAATTTCATAATTGATGCAGGAGCATCTAGGCCTAGCCAGCAATGTGATGGTGTGGTCAAATGTTGTGGCTAACGAGAGTTTGGAGGAAGAATTGGTTATTTAACTTTATTTAATTTCAAATTATGTAAGTAGTTATATTGTTGCAAATACTAAGGAAAAGAGAGAATAAAAGGCAAGTGATCTTCCCTGCGTGGAGATCAAGCCAAGAAATTTAGTTTGTTCAAATTTAGATAGGATTTGATTTCTAAATGTATAGTCTATCCCTTCATTTGTGGAAGGAGATTGTTAAATAGAAGATATATGTATTTTCCTTCTTTTCTGAAAGGGAGGAAGACAGAGAAGATTCAAGATGGAACTGTAAGCCTACGGGTAGATTAGGAAAGAAGAGGCTCCAATTAGAAGAAACAGGCCAAAGAGGGTCAGAGAGCCTCAAATATGTAATTATGTGTATATAGTATATACAGAGAGTTAATTTTGAGTGTGGACGGTGTGATTCAATATGAAATGATGAATTCTATTTGCATTAATGATTCTGTTTAATATATGTATCTAGGCGGAATTCGGCGAACACAGAGAGGAGACAGAGACAAAGGAACCGTGTATTTATGCATTTTCTAGTCGTGTTGTGTATATATATGCCTTAATAATTTAAATCTTGTTTATAAGTGTGTTGATCGACCATCGATCACTTAAGGATCAATGGTGATCCATTGATAATCAAAACATTGATACATGTAGAGTTGAATGTGCTTAAACAAAGTATGGTGGGAACCTTGGATGAAGCGTAAATCCATCAAAACAAACGAAATCAAGTTAAGGAGGAAACAGACGAAGAGTGCATAGGAGCCATTAGATCTCATAGATCAACGGTCCAGATTAAATCACATTATTGCATCGGAACTTTGTTTCATATGGGCAGACCTCAGGGTTCAAAGAATGCTGATATGTGATCACCGCTATATCGCATCGGCGAAAACCTGCGGTTGTGATCGGAACCGGGAAGGAGACTTAGCGATTTTGATTAAGCGATGAAGCGTCAACCGTCGGATCAGAAAGAGGATCGACGGTTAGGATCTAGTCGTTGATCGCTAATCACAAAGGTCAAGTGCAGAGGACAGTGGAACATCGATACTCCGATAAGCGATATCACCAATATGCGATAAGGTGTGATTGGAGGTCGAGGAAAGCGAAGATCGGAGAGCGCAGCATAAAGGCTTGGAGAGCCAGAGCCGACAGAGTTATAGATGCAGTTGTATAAATTCTGAGATT
The DNA here is from genome assembly GCA_031772625.1 of Pinus tabuliformis. Lineage (NCBI taxonomy): Eukaryota > Viridiplantae > Streptophyta > Pinopsida > Pinales > Pinaceae > Pinus > Pinus tabuliformis. The sequence goes on from CM062804.1 coordinate 1,409,170,079, forward strand.
CAGCCTTATGGTTTGAAGCGGGTTTTCCCGTGTTTTCTATGTATTGTGATAAAGTTATGAGTCCCAGGGTTATAAAGGAAAATCACCAACTATGCTTCCGATATCATGGTGAACCATTGCGATAATGATATGCATTAAGGCATACCTCAAAAAACGTGCATAGGTGAAGAAATATAAAAATGCATGGTTTACATATGTTTTGGGTAAATTCTATTATTGCAGTATTATAAAGGGATTAACGATTCTGATATGTATTCGGGGACCATAACCATAGGCCCACGACTGATAATTGGGTAAAAAGGGGGTTTATTGCCTTAGGGTGATTAACATCCCATCAAGTGATATCAAAGTAGGGATGCTCTGTTTATGAAGATTATGACAAAAAAGGTATGAAATTTGTAGTGGTCGAATGAATGGCAATGTTGGGCACAGGATTACAACAGTAAGAATGTAGAAGAACTTTTGGAAGTTCTTGGAAATTGTAGCAGAACCTCATTCTAGCTGAGGATTGGAATAGATAGGGATAGAGGAGCCCTTAAGAGAAGTGAGTGGAGCAACCAGAGAGAGAGAGAGAGAGATTACTCAGTGCAAGTTCTAAAGAAAGAGGACTTGGAGACTAGGCAAAGGAGAAGCTTGGTGAGAAGATCAACTTAGAAGGAAGTTGATTGGTTGCAGGTGTAGGAGCTCACACAGAAGAGAAGATGGCTATGGAAAGTCATATGGAAGGTTCATAAGAAGGCTACAAGATGAAGGAGAAGGGTGCTCAAACAATCCATAGGAAACGAATCAGTCAAACATAGCTTGACAAGGAAATAGTTGAGATAAGAGAAGAACTCGATGCGTTAGTAATGCTGCTAGAAAGACTAGGTTGGGTCTTGAAGAAGAAGCTAGTGAAGTGGCCTAAGTTGCAGAGAAGGCTACAACAAATACAGGTAAAAGGGTTGATGGAAAACCTTAGAGAAGCAAAAATGGAAGATTCCATTTGTAGACCAAAATAGGGGGAAATTCTGGGTGAAGAGGATAATGAGAGATTAGCTGAAGATCTCATGAATTATTGGAATAGTCCAGAACAATTAGAAGATATGATGACAAGGGAAGCAGATGAGGCAATGAAGCCTTGTGATTTTAATTCTTATAGTTTGTGTATGTTTGCAAGATATGCAGAGGATGATGGACAGTATGGTGAAACTCTCACAAACAGGAATGAAGCTCTTAAGGTGAAGTATGATGGAGAATGCCTTTTAGAGGAGGAAGGTGTTGATTTATTGCAGCATAAAGAGTTCATAGATTATTTTTTTTTTGGTGTAAGACAGTCAGATGAAGTTGATAGGGACCAGAAGCCTAATGAAAATGCCATAGTGGTATTCCAAGAAGGTAAGCAAATGAATTTTTCTGATGGAATTGATGAAAGAACTTTGCAATATGATAATGCAGAAAACAGGATAACTTAGGAGGATTGCCAGGAAAATAATGAAGCTGAGAATGAAAGTTGTGATGAACCACTGGAAATATTTCTCATGGAAATAGAGTTCTTGGAAAGATTGCTCAAGGAACCTGAAGGAGAAATGAAGCTTTCAGAACCTGATAAAGAAGAGATTATGGTTACCATGCATGATAAGGATGAAATGTCTCAAACATTTATAGAGTTAAGTAAATGTTTAGACTCTTCAGTTAATGATGTGACTGTAGGTATGGAAGACAACATTAATAAATATGATGCTAAAATCAAAGAAATTGAGCAGAGATTATTTGAAGGTGAGATGAAAGATCAGGAACAACAAGGAAGTTATGTCCTTAGAGATATGAAGGAGATAGAAGTATTAATCCAGTAGGATAAAGATGGAAGGAACCAGCAATTTAAAAGAGATGTTCAACAACATGAAAATGAATTTGAGGAAGGCACTAAACTGCAAAAGTATAGCAATTGGAAACAGAATGAAGAACAAGAGATTAGTCTGGCAGTACAAAGAAAGACAAATGAAGATCGAAGATACAGATGGAGAATGAAGAAATGGGTCAAGTGGTAGCTATTGCAACAGAGGTGGAATGGCAAGCTGATGAATAATTTTAGGGAAGTTGAAAAAATTCATATTGATTTGTTAGATAAGAAGAGACTCAAAGGAATGGAGTCACAGCAAGGAGGATCTGCTGAAATCTAGAAGATCTATGATGGAAGATTGGTGCTTGAAGCATCAAAAGAGGATGAAGGATCTTGTATATTGAAAACTGATAATTGTTGTATGTTTGCAGGTCATGTAAACTTGCGGAAGAAAGGCAGTTATTGGAAACCGTCAAACCAACAAGTGGAAAGATGACTACCCACAGTCATATGAAGAATAAAGAGAAAAGTTATAGTCAAGTGAAGGAAGATGTCCAGTCAAATGACATCCAAAAGATAAGTCAGAATGAGGATAGCAAAGGAATTATTAAGATCAAAGAAGTGTTTGGAAAGGAAGAGATCCATTCATACAAATATGAAACAAAGAGTTTTCTCAGGAAAACTGATGAAGCTAATACAAAGCAAATGGAGAATATTATGGTGTGTTCAGGAAGTGGGAGTCAACTGGAAGGATTGATGATGAAATTACTTGAGGAGAACCTGGTGTCTCATAGTTTTGAAACTAATATTTTGTGTGTAAATGTAGGATACACTAAAGTAAGGCAACTATTTAAGGTTGTCATAAGGGAAAGGAAAAGCAAAGATATGATTTTTCAGAAGTTAGAAGAAGGAAATTCACATAATCTTGTGATGCAAAGGAAAGAGCAGTTGTTAAACATAGTTGTAGTGAATTATGCAGATATTAGACAACTATTGAGGACTGAAGCCAAAGGAAAGCAACTACTGAAGATTGATACAGAAGACTTGGTAGATGTTAAACAGTTATTGAAGATTATTGACCTTGAAGAAAGCTAGAGTAGAGAAGGACTAAAGACAAATGTTGCAGACAATGAAGTTAGTGAAGATCGTGCAAAGCTCTTGGGAGAAATTCCAAATGAGATGACATATTTGTGGCATGAGTCAAGTATTTTGGAGAAGAGGCAAGGAAACCAAGGAATAAGTGATCAGACTGCACAACCAGAACTAAATGAGAATGAAGAAGTTGTCATGGATGACAAATATGGAAAAGAAGTTGTCAGAAATGTTGGCATAATGAGGGAACAGGGTAAAGTACTTATGTTTAATGAATTGAATAATTCTGGTGAATATTTATATGTAGGAACAAGGCAATGTGAAGTCAATTGAAACAAGGAATTGATTCTGAAGATCAGATCAAAGTAAGGAAGGATGAGATCATAATGTCTCAGAAAGATGGAATGATGTTGAAATTACAGTATGGAATTGTTGAATTGGAGATGAGTTCAAGGGATGATAGTAACAAAAATACTATTGTACCAAAAAGAGTTATTGATGAAGAAGAGACTGAAGATGATATTTCAGAAGCAAAAAAATATGATGCCATGATCCTTAGGGGTGCAGAAATTAAGTTACTAGAAGAAGAGGTATTCCAAGTACCTAAGCAAGCAGGAAGAATTATTAGTTTTCAAGAAATTTGTGGAATTACAGGTATACTGGGAATTGAAGTAAGAAGTGATGAAGCCATGAGTGAGAAACTAGAAGAAGGAACTGGAATTGTTGCAGGGGATCAATGGAGAAGGAATTTGTACGTTTTAGAAATGTATTGGCACATGGATTATGATGTTCTTATGCAAGAACACATCCAGTTGCAGGGGAATAGTATTCATCATCTGAGAAGTGAAGTGGACAAAGAAATTGATGAGTTGTGGGAACTCATACAACAACATTCCAATAAAATATATAAAGGACAAAAGAAGAAAGGAAGATGGGCTGGAAAGAATGGTACAGGTGAAGGTAATGGTAAACTACAAATTAAAGTGTGGAAGCCTAGCATAAATTGTGATGATGAGCAAAAAGTAGTAATATATATGAAAAAGACAGCAGCAGACAGTGAGAGCATAGCTAATGGGGCGATGCAGCATAAAATATGGAGACTTGGAGAACAACAACCAACAACAATAGTAACCAAGGATAGACTATCGAACAAAGTATGGGATCCAGGAGGACATAGATCAGAAGCACATGATCAGGAGATCATGATTATTTTTAACCTTGGGAGTCTGATGCAGGAGCATCTAGGCCTAGCCAACAATGTGATGGTGTGGTCATATGTTGTGGCTAACGAGAGTTTGGAGGAAGAATTGGCTATTTAATTTTATTTAATTTCAAATTATGTAAGTAGTTATATTGTTGAAAATACTAAGGAAAAGAGAGAATAAAAGGCAAGTGATCCTCCTTGCTTGGAGATCAAGCCAAGTAATTTAATTTGTTCAGATTTAGATAGGATTTGATTTCTAAATGTATAGTCTATCCCTTCATTTGTGGAAGGAGATGGTTAGATAGAAGATATATGTATTTTCCTTCTTTTCTGAAAGGGAGGAAGACGAAGAAAATTCAAGATGGAACTGTAAGCCTACATGTAGATTAGGAAAGCAGAGGCTCCAATTAGAAGAAACAGACTAGAGAGAGTCGGAGAGCCTAAAATGATGTGTATATAGTATATACAAAGAGTTAATTCTAAGTGTGGACGGTGTGATTCAATATGAAATGATGAATTCTATTTGCATTAGTGATTCTATTTAATATATATATCTGGGCAGAATTCAACGAACACAGAGAGGAGAGAGAGACAAAGGAACTATGTATTTATGCATTTTCTAGTCGTGCTGTCTATATATGCCTTAATCATTTAAATCCTGTTTATAAGTGTGTTGATTGACCATCGATCACTTAAGGATCGATGACGATCCATTGATAATAGAAATATTGATATATGTATAGTTTTGCATGCTTAAAAAAAGTATGGCATGAACCCTGGATGAAGTGTAAATCCATCAAAACAAGTGAAATCAAGTTAAGGAGGAAACAGACGAAGAGTGCACAAGAGCCGTTAGATCTCATAGATCAATGGTCCAAATTAAATCGCATTATCGCATCGAAACTTTGCTTCATATGGGCGGACCTCACGGTTCAAAGAATGCCGATATGCAATCATTGATATATCGCATTGGCGAAAACCTGTAGTTGTGATCGGAACCAAGCAAGGAGACTTAGTGATTTCGATTAAGCAACGAAGCGTCAACCATCAAATCAGAAAGAGGATCGACGGTCAGGATTTGGTCGCTAATTTCTAATCGCAGAGGTCAAATGCAAATGACGGTGGAACAACAATACTCCGATAAGCGATATTGTCGATATGCTATAAGGCACGATCGGAGATCGGGGAAAGTGGAGAACGGAGAGTGCAGTGGAAAGGCTTGGAGAGCCAAACCTGACGGAGTTATAGATGGGGTTGTATAAATTTTGAGATCCGACCTTATGGTTCAAAGAGGGTTTTTCCCGTGTTTTCTGTGTATTGTGATAAAGTCATGAGTCCCAGGGTTATAAAGCAAAAGCACCAACTATGCTTCCGATAGCATGGTGAGCCATTGCGATAGTGATATGCGATAAGGTATGCCTCAGAAAACGTGCATAGATGAAGAAATATAAAAAGGCATGGTTTACATATGTTTTGTGTAAATTCTATTATTGCAGCATTATAAAGGGATTAACGATTCCGATATGTATTTGGGGACCATAACTATAGGCCCACGACTGATAATTGGGTAAAAAGGGGGCTTATTGCCTTAGGGCGATTAACATCCCATCAATAGCTTTAGACCCTAAGTGCAACAGAATGACGAAGTTAATGCCATATATCAATTGGAAAGGAGATGTATGTATTTACCTTTTCATATTGATTTGATCTACCCATACAACATACTTGAGAGTGACATGCCAATCTCACTTTTTTGAATATAAGGTTTTCTTGAGAATCGTTATGATATTCTTATTTGTGTATTTAACTAGTCCATTACCTTGTGGATAATAGGATTTCAAATGTCCTAAGTTGATATTGTAATAATCACAAAAATTCTCAAACACCATAGAACAAAATGGCTTAGAGTTATCAACTGTAATGTCCCTTAATAATAAATAATCAATAATAAAAATTATAAATAATAAATAATATAATATAATATTAAATAAATAATAAACAATAAATAATAAATAGTAATAGTAAATAAATAATAAATAATAATAAATTAATAAATTAATTACATGCTCTAAATAAATATAAATAAGAATAAACAGAAAAATAGTAAAAATCAGTAAAGCTATCAAAAAGTAAAAACAAAAGAAATAAAACAAGAAAGCAGTAAAAATCAGTAAAGCTATCAAAAAGTAAAAAAAAAAAGAATAAAACAAGAAAGCAGTAAAGTTGCATGTTGACACATGGAGTGTGTGCATGTGGTTCCCCTTCCAATGTTTGCTCTATTTAATAGATGGGGAGGAAGATGAGAGGCATTCCATCATTCCATGATTCCACCATCCATTCTCTTGGGAGAATAGTGTTGTGAGACAAAGGATTCCCTGGCAGTAGTACGTTGATTGAGGGCTCGGGGGTGGCTAGTTGTAGCAAGATTTTGTGCAACTGAGCCTACGGTTGGGTGGAGAGTTGTCCCCAAGACTTTGTTGCAAGTAGCAAAATTCAACTAGCATTCCACAGGTAAGTTGTCTCTCCTCACATTTCTTTTGAAATTTAATGTTAACTAGTTGATAAATTGCTTGTTGATTATAAATCGCTTGATTAATCTAATTAATTATGTGTTGTTATTTCGGGGCTATTACATATGGTATCAGAGCCTAGGTTCAACTCTTAGGGCCTATAGACATTTTAATGTAAATATAAACTTCTTCATTGATTTTTCCATCCTCACACCCTTGAATAAACTTTTGTTTGTAATCTCATAGTCAATAAGTTGTATGATATAGTTCTTTCCATGCAACCTGGTTAGATAATCCATCTCCTGACAGAAACCATATGCAATTGAATAGTCACGGCCTTTTAGATTGATTTTTCTAAGGGCATAAATGGTACAGTCCGATGATATAACTTTGTGTACCTCACTGCTACCACCACTGCCTATCTTACCTAGTTTTTGATAGATTTTATTATTAACCCGAAAGAATGCATCTGGATCATAGTGTTTTTTGCAACTGCTAGTTGTTTCTCTACTGGTACCAGCCTTCTCAAAGTTACTTTGAGAAGAAGACACTTGGACCGATTTGTTTAATCCACTTGCTAGTTCAGGACCTTGACCTCTCTCTTCATTTGCTTTGGGCACTACAAGAGTCTCTTGAGAAACTCTTTCTTATGCTAACTTGGTTTCAACTCGAGGATATTGAAGCCTTGCATTGATTGGTTCTTCAATTAAACATCTACCATTGTTTTCTTTCGTAGAGGCCATAATCCTTTTTCCCGAGTTTTGATTTTGATTTTTAGTCCATCCCAATGGATTTATCCTGCCCTAAATTTGATGGCTTTTTCTTTCAATTTTAAAACTACAAAATTTGGCATCCATCTTTCTGTCTCTGCCACTTTTAGACTGTCTAGGGTATTATAGCCATCAATGAAATGAATCTATGAGTGTATCTGAACTGGGTGATGGTTTGTTCTGTCCAAGGGTTTTTGGGTTTTCTTTTGACAGGATAATCAGGGCCCAGGGTGTTTACTTCCCCATGGATTTTCCATATTGTCTGGTTGGACTTCCTTGGATATAAGTGCTAGAACTGAGGGGATAGTTATGCTGCAAAGCTTCGTGGGTTTTGTACTCGGTTTCATACTTTTGAAATTCATGTCATTCGGGCATGGTTGAGTTAATGCCCAGTAAATGGCCGCTAGGCTGAATTATTTCTTTATAAACCAGTTTTTTTTATGTGGTGAGAATAGGGTTTAGTTTAGCGTAGCATGCTGTGGGAATATGCAATACCTAGTTGAAGCAGGACATATACATCGACGTATTTTTTATATTTCTCACCTGTCTGCTAATTGACACACTTCGATTTATCCGTTACCTTCATAATCGACTATTTTCGTAGATTTGTTAAAGTGATATTATGGTTAGGCTTGATGCTTGCCTGATATGCTAGTGTTATTGCTATTTTATATTATATTAATGTTGATTGTGGTGGATTGTTTATTTGTCTTGAATCTCTGTGTTTTTAATATGCGTTGCACTTGTAGTGTATTAGATGACTTGTCTCTTTCAACAGAGCCTGTTGACTGAGGCATCTGTCTGGATGTTTTCTAGTAAACATCTGCCATTTATGGGCATTCCATGAATACTCATTTTCTGTAAATTTTTCCCACCTTACATTTTTCTTGGATGTATTCAATCCATGTTTAATGTCGATGTTTTGCAGTTTTTCTGCCATTGTTTGTTTCCTGTAAATTTTTCCCACCTTACATTTTTCTTGGATGTATTCCATCCATGTTTAATGTTGATGTTTTACAGTCATTCTGCCATTTTTTGCCATTGTCGATGTTTGTTTCAGTAATAGGTCAATCCAAGAAAATAAATTCTGAATTGCTTTGATAATAGGCTAAGGGGCTGGGTTACAAACTGCGGATTTCTGTCACCCTGTGTAACAGTACTGAGGGGCATCTGCTCCTCCGAAAGAGCCTATAATCTCATCTGTTTTTGAAATTCCTGCCATACCGCAAACCGCAGCAGGAAGAGAACCCTGGTAGACCTCATCTGATATATATTTTTGAAGTAGTTCATGGGCTAATAGATGATGAATGCCTAATAGAGACCCTGATCTACAGATAATGATGCCAAAGGTCCAGAAGTGCATCAGATTGATGCCATGCTCTGGCATGCAAATGTTGAAGCTATGGATGGAAAAATAGATGTGCGCAGAGCTGAAGAGTTTCATGCATCAAGACATAAATTCCTTGAAGAATTGCCCAAAACAGAATGAGGATCTGGAAACTTCGAATTTCCACTTGATTCATGTAGTGCTCCTCTCTTACCATTTGAACTTGGATCCTCACATAGACCATGATTTTGGACAGAGAATAATGGCTTGGGTGCAGGCATGCCCTGGACTAATGTTGGATTGGTCGCAACAAATGCTGACGTTGTGCATGATGAAAATGCAGGTACAGACAGAATTGAAGAGATGTTTGCCTCATTTACAGAAGAAGAACTAGCCCTTGGTTTCAGGTTTTGATCCACGGTCATTTGTATTGTTGCTATAGAAGTCAGATTTGGTTTGGTAGCATATACCTCTTTATGAGTGTAAACTTCGTCTTTAACCGCATTAGGTAGACCTGCCTGCTTCGAGTTCTGTTGATGAATGGTAAATGACTGCCCTAAATTACTCAAATTTTCGCTTCCCTGATTTTCTGTCAATGCAAGTGAATTTAAATGAGATGACAAGTTCTCCACACCAGTATCAGTGGCCACCTTTTCATAGGCCTCAGTAGACACAGAAACAATAGGAGTAGATGACATTTTTGGCCTAACTTCAACATCAGAAATGTAACAATCACTCTTTAGTGTATCACTACAACCCAAGGCAAGACCATAACTTACAAATTGGCCCCTTCTAACAAAACTTTCTTTGTTATGTTCACTTATGAGTGAAGGGTAGGGCTTACTGTGAATGGAGTCATCTCTAGAAAAAGAGCTTGAGAATGTCTTTTTGCCATCGGCAACATGCTTCAACAAGCTGCTTGACTTCAACTGCACTTGTTGGTCATCACATGCTGGATAGAGTTGCTTATTTTGTGTGTCTGTAATGCATGAATTTGGAAGCTCAATACTTTCGCCTTTAATTGAGGAGTCAAGGTTCACAAAATGCACCCTTTTTGGTCCATCAGATATCACTGGTTTTAAAGGCTCGGACCTACCAAACGCATCATGAGACTCCTGTTGTTGTTTCAGTTGATGTTTTGGAGCTGCTGCTGCTTCAACATTTGAATGCACAGAGTAAGGCTTAACTTCTTCACTGTATACACTATAGCTATTCATGGATAAATTGTGCTGAGTCATTAATTTCTGGAAGCTTACCCCTGAATCAAATCCACTTGTGCCAAAATAATCACCTAGCCTTCACCTAACCTTAAATCTCCAATGTTTTGGCTTGGGCTTCCAATACTCTCCATATCGACAGTTAAAGAGATAGACGTATCTTCAGCTAAGGATTTTCTCTTTCGATGTTCTGGGACATCATAGTTTCCTCCAGTAACTCTTCTAGATGAACTACTTTGGTCTGAAGTTGATGCTGCCTTCTCTTGCTCTGGAAAAATATTTCCAGCAGGTACAGGGGAGTCTGTGCTAGCTTCTACATGGTCCTTTTCACCAAATAGTGACAGTTTTGGGACAACATTATTTTCTTCCTCCCTGGAATTTGGAAGACAGACATCCAACTCTGTGTTGGATATGAGAACACGCCTGGCAGGCCCTACACAACCAAACACCATTGTTAACCAAATAAAATCCATGGTCCAAATGAAAACCCTTTATCACTCACTCTTTACCAATTTCTCTCAATTTGTTTTTTTTTTCAAATTGGCAAGCCATATAATCTTGCATATGAATCTGAATCAAGAAAATTACATATCATGCATTGTATTTCATAGTAGCGAACTACACAGTGATCTACAAAAATTTGCAAGTGTTGGTTATGCAAAATTACTTTTAGTCCTTTCTATGTATTTTCACCGGATGCATTGGAATTCCAAGCATTTTTTTTGTATCAGAACAAATCATTTTGATTCTCCTTATATCATTTCTCAGAGTTGAGCTGCCTCCTATCTGATTTAATAAAGCTATCCAAAACAACATTGTGTTGGGTTTCCTCCTAAATGATTCTAATAAGCATCCATCTAAGGGTTGGCTTGTTAGCTGCGACACATTAAAAAATGCAAACTAATCAATGCCAACAATCAAATTTCTATTCTTTAATGCAATGCATTGATAAATCTCAGCTGAGGACATTCTAATAAATACTTCTTCCATATTCTCTTGTCGATAATCCATCTTGTAATTAGCTTTTCTGTTAATTTGCATAGACGGAAGTGTCGATTTGCTGCAGTGGGAAACCCTATTTATTATTATCTGTTGTGTGTTTCTACCTTTAAAATGAAGGGTTTGTATACGATATTGTGCTTGTGGTTAGATTTATGAGCATTACATTGTGTCAGCTTCTAGGATCATTGGCAATTGTTCAAGTACTATCACTATGCCATCAAGTTCATCCTCAACGAATTTAGACGGGATTTGCTTGATATTTCACCTGCTTTGAATGAAGCGGCAAGTGCAATAGTTGATGTGAGTATCTACATTCTTTCCCTATCTCCACATAAGTGTCCACTAGCTCCATAAAATATATGGTTTTGGCATGAATTATAGAATCTGTTCAAAAGCACCAAGCAGAGTTAATTGTGAAGAGTGTTCACCTTGCTTCTTTGATCAGTCACAAATTGAAATTAAGTTTTGTTTCAGTTTATTATAATTTGAAACAAATGTTGGGTTGTGTTATATTCTTTCCATGTAGTTAACAAGGGGTTTGAGGGGCACCCATAACCCCACTTTATGGGGTCTGGGGCAACACCCCATAAAATTTTGGTTTTGGACCCTATGTTTGGTTGGGGGGACCCATCTATGGTTTTGTGCATGATTTTTGGTGAGCTCCAGTATTGTAGCAATAATGCTACAACTCCTGGGGCTTCCTGTCTCTCATTTTATCAACCCGGTAGTTCGTACAAACTTGGAAGCGACGGTGCTATATGCACAAGTACTAGCTCTTGTCGCAGCTGTCACTTGGTCAGCTGGCACAAGTCCGCTAGGGCTCAAGCCAACTTCTATAGGCTCTCAGAAGAAGCTTGCTAATTGATGGACGAAAGCTAATCTCAAAGGAAAGCTACTCTACTTGACAAAAATGAACTGAAAGCAAATCAAAGCATGTAAACCTAGGAAACCCTAATTTTAACTAGTCTAACCTCTACAATGCAAGAAATGTGAATGAAACTTCTACCAATGCTGCTGTTACCTCTAATAGGTGCAAATGCATGGATCTAAACTACTTGCATCATGAAAGATATGTTTTTGTATTTTTCCTTTAAGTGTGTGGAATGATGGTGATCTTGTGCTAACTAGGGTTTGGTTGTGCAGATGGGATGAAGAAGGAAGGAAAGCGTGGGACAGGTTGGGAAGGCTAGGAGAGGTCCCTAGGGATCCTTAGCATCCATCCACAGAGGTTCCTCGCATTCAGATGCTCAGCAACCGAGAGAGTGGCCTTCTACAGGATGGCTGTGGAGGATCCTACAGGATACTCTGTTTTCTACAGGATGTCTACAAATGGCTACAGGATGACCTACCGTGAGTGTTTGGAGTGTTGGAGGAGTGATGGAATGGTAGGGGGAGATGTGTAAGGTAGGAATGAGGCTGGTGATGGCTGTAGAAGTGGAGGAATAGGATAGGGAGTGAATGTAGGGAGTAGGTTGGAAGATAGAGGGCTAGGTCAATGAAAGGGCTAGAGAATGGGAGGACGTGAGGAGTGAAAGACTTTGGGAGATAACAGAGCGGAGCAGGGGTCAAAGATATGGTTGCATGCGTGATCAAGATGGAGGACGAAGTGATGGAACGAGGGAGAGCAGTGTAAGTGAAACAAATGCTTATGACTGTCACTCAACCAAAAATGCATCAACCTAAACTACCTATGCTTGTGAATTCAATGAACAGCAATCTAAACGCGAAGGAGAATGTGCATGAAGTTGTGATGAAGGTGTGTGGTGCAGGTGTGAATGGCAAGGAAGCATCTAACGTGACTGTGACTATATTGCAGCAATCATCAAGTAAAGAAATGCGTGTTTTTGGTGGTTAGTCATGGACTTCACTCCAATCCCAGATGAGACGGCAGTGAGCCTTAACAACCTTTTTGTTGGAGCTCCAATCGATTATATCTATCCTCTGCTACACTAAGCAAGTGGAAACAAATTCAACATAAGCAACTCCTATCTAACTCATGAAAAAGACCAACTTAACAACCTGTAATTCGAATTGCATGTGTAAATGAAAAGCTCAAAGTGCTGAAATGAAATGGAAACAACACTACAGCAGAGGGGACCTATGGCTCTCAGGTTGGGCCCTAACCTGAGAGCTATAGTCTCCTTAAGAAAAACTCAGAACTAGATCACAAACTGCCTTCTTTATTCATAACTGATATCATGCCAAATTGGCTTACAAAAAGGAACGAAAACTGAAATGTGCTTCAAAATTACAATAGCAATACGAGAGTTTCAACAACCTATCTAAGGCTAAGGCTTTCATACTTATACAAAAACGATGATCCAACAAGTGTCCTACATTTTAGGAGCTCGGCTGTCCAACTAGAGTTTAACTGCTGATCCTGTAGGATGGTCATAATTGCTGTTCCTGTAGAGCAGTTTATAACTGCTGTTCCTGTAGAACAGCTGGCCGTTTTTTAAGCTCGGAGGGGAGATGGATTAGAGCTCGGAGTTCTTGATGGGAATCACGAGGGATGTCCCTAGAACCGTGGACATCCTCTCCCAAAACCCGCAGTGCCACCTCGTTGTCTCCTTAACTCCTTTTTCGTTGTCTTTTGCTCCCTTTTAATGCCAAAACCTGGAATCAAAATGCATTAGTCACGTAGAGAGAGTGCCTACCCTTCTTCCTACAAACAACATGAATAAACTAAGAAATGCATGCATAAGCAATAAAAATGAATGGTTTGAGCAAGTAGAATAGGCCAAAATGAGCCCAAATTGTACCAAAATTGGGGCTCATCATCACCCCCCAGCTGAACCATTTGCTCATCCTTGAGCAACTTAGTCAAGATCCTCATCCTTCATGGCTTGCACTGCTCCCCTTACATCCCAAGCTTCTGTGGTGATGTCTTCTTGGTCGGTATGAAACCCTGCTGTGTTTTCTACTTTTTCCCATTGTGCCTGGTCATCCTTTTCTGTACTTCCTTCGACCAATCCTAGCAGCAATGGAGGGCTGAGTTTAAGGCCAATCCAGCTGGCCTGAAGTCTTTGCATGGATCTCTTGTAGAGGTCTACTCTTGCCGATGCTTCCCTCATTCTGGTCGGGGTATGGTACTCCCGGATCTTCAAACTATGTGCCAAGGCATGCCACCTACGTGCACAAGCCTGGGCAGCAGTTTCCCCCAATAATCTGTCCATGTCCTCAAAGTGGGCTATTGCTTGAGCTTGCTGGTCCATAAATTTCAAGGAAGCTGTAGGATCATTGGATAACTGCTGGCGGGCTGAGATGAGGGCAACCGGATCCTCTGGTTCTGCCCGAATGTACAATGGCTCCCTCACTTCTCGGCTCATGACCGATTTTTCTTCAGTGGCCCTCTGATCCTCATGATTCAGCCACGAAGCAAACGCCATCAACTGTAGATCGCCCAAGGCGATATTGGGATCCCAAGAGACTTCGTTGGGCAAAACCAGATTGTGGATGTAGAATTCTGCTAGCTTGGCTTTGTCCTCTGCTGAGCTAGTACTGCATATTTCAGCGAATTGCTGTGGGTTATGGATCTGCTCAATACCTCTTTGTGCTAGTGTGTTTATCTGGAACTGTAGCCACTGATCCTTCAAGTATAACCCATAAGACTTTGCAGGATGTCTGCACTGCAGGGCCTCCATGGCCCAACTGGCCATGCAAGCCAATTGTGTTTCCTTTTGTTGCAGCTGTTCCTTTAAGGCCTGCACTTCAATTCTTATCTACTGTTCTTCTTCCTGTAGAAGTGTCTTTGGCTCTTCAAGATTGGTGGTCAACTCCTTCTTGCCTTCTTGTTCATTTGTGATGCCCTTGGAGGACGTTTCTGCCCCTGCCTTGAGTTCTTGTAGCTGCAACCTTAACTTCTGGTTTTCTTCCTGTAGAAGTGCCTGCTGGCAACTAGCCACATGTTTGGCCATGGTGAACTCGCTTCTGACTTCCCTGAGCTGATCTTGTAGAGGGCCTATGTCCCCCACCCCCTTTGATTTGGCAATTTGCATCCATGTATGGGAGCGAACTCTTTCTTTCTCTAATTCAAAGAATAGGGGTACAGTAAATTTTTGTGGGATGATCTTGCCCGCCTCCAAGAAGGTATAATATGAATTCAGATTGGGCGAAGGGCTAGGTTCGGGTATATGTTCTCTTGCTGTTTCTTCAGGTAGTTCTGCCTCATCCGCCCCTGGTGATGAGGGTCCTCCTTCTTCTCTTTGTTCGGTTTCCTGTAGTCGAGCCAAGGTATCCTGTAGGACGTTTTCAGCTTCCTGTAGCCTGGTTTTCTCGTCCAACAGGTCCACTCGGTCTTGCCATGTGCTCTTCTTCGGACTTCCCTTTTTGTAGGTAACTGTGACCTTTGAGGGGGATTTTTCTTTGGGAGAATCAGGGGTATCCTTAATGACAATTGGGCTGCTGGACTGCTTCTGTGGCTTCCCTGTTTTTATCCGAACACTTCTCCGTGCTTTGAAGTAGAGAGGGGGGTCCCTCTTCCTTTTTCCTTTTGGCTTAGGTGGCGTACTGAGGCCGGCTAATACAGCCGCTGCCTCTCGGGCTAAAACATCCACCTTCTGCTTCTCAGATTTTGGTTTTGCATGGCTTCCTGTAGAAGCCTGTTTTTGTACTTTTGTGCTTCCTGTAGAAGCTGTTATCGGGCTTCCTGTAGAAGCCTTGGTCTCCTTTCCTGTCGTGGCAGGCGTCTTTACATCTACTTGCTTTGCTGTAGGGGTTTGATCCTTTTGTTTGCTTGTGGGTGCTGAAGTGGTAATTGGGCTGACATGGCCTGCCCCAACTTTGTCTCTTCTGCTTTTTGACCGTATCTCTCTTGCTGACGGGATGGGGGAGTCAGCTTTTTCTTCAGCCTCCTTTTCTTCAGCCACCGCTTCCTTGTCTTCACTGCTGGAGGAGCCACTATCTTCGATCAACATTTTAATGTCCCCATCTCGTGTTAGATTCCTAAATGACTCCCAGGAGAGGGGAACTTTATACGAGTGCAGTGCATCCTCCACAAGCAATTTTATTAACCCATGATGGGCTATCTGATCAGGGACGCCCTGTCTTAGCTTTGTAGCACACTCCATTAGGGACTGCAGGAGATAATAAGGGATGCTTAGTTTTTGCTCTGCAGGAAGGTCAATTCCGTGCCTTAACTCAGTGAGGAGCCGGAAGTGATATGCATACACGATACTGAACCGGCCTTCACAAGTAATATATTTCATAATTTGCAAACTGACTTCGTTCCATGGTGGTGACAGGCTGGTCCTCCTCACCCCGTTTTTATCCTCAGAGAATTCTTCCTCAGGTGTGAAAAACTCCTTCTTTGCTTGCTGGCTCTGCTTCCGCTCTTCTTTATCCCACGGCAGACCCATGGGCAGTTCTGTGATTCGACTTATATGCTCTGGGGTGAGTTGGAGGCTGAGACCTCTGAAGCTTACCGTGGCCAGTGTCAGGGATTTAGGCTTCAAGGCCTGTAAGAATTCCTCGGCTACTTCATCATCGTAGCCCTGTAGCTTATCACAAAAAGGCATCCATTGTGCTCTAGTGAAGAGCTCAACCACTGCCAGGTTTCTCCTTAATGTATTTGAATCAGTGGGCTCTCGCCTGATAAACCCACCAGGCATGACGAACACAGTGGTTTTGACCAAAGGCGGTAGATACAAAGGAAATTCGGTCTTAGAGACAGAGCATGCAATGAATTCACAGACCACAGTCTAATTATACTGCTATCCTGTAGAAGCGATAGTATAGGCACGGCAATCCAATATCTTTTATGACCAGACTGTGAATAATGACCTTGCCACCTTTGAAAACCAATTGCGGAAGGAGTTTCAGGGTTACCTCTTTTCCCCCACCTTTTTTACGTGAAGACTTCACCTTCCTGTAGATACTGCTTTCCTGTAGGACTGCGTTCCTGTAGAAACTGTTCCTGTAGGAGCAGTGCGCAGACTTCGGGGGGAGCTATAGTTGGACAGCGGTCGAGAGGTGCCTTACCAGCGTTCAGGTAGCCGAGAGCTTGGCGTATCAACATGCAGAGGTAATCAGAGGAGCTACTCGAGTCTTGAAGTGAGGTTGATGGATATACACGCTTAATCGAGCCGATTAGATTTTGAATCGGCGCAGCCCGTGGCGCGGGGGGTGAGTTGTCCCCGCCGGACCGTTGGGTGACGTCACCCATCATCCGCCTGCACATTCGCTTGCTGCCGCATTCATTCCCACAGATCTGCCGCCGCCCTTTTCGGTTAAACTCGTTTCACGGTTGACGGGACTGATCTTCACGTGCGTGCTGCGTGTGTCCTTTGTTGTGGCTGCCACCTCATCATCCTACTATCCCTTCACTAGCCGATGTGGCCAGTCAACTGGCCTTACGGCCGCTCAACCATTCACCTTTATGCCATGCAAAACAAATCAAAGTAATATCCATGCGATTTGATGGAGAGAAGGATTAGAACACTTACCTGTGCGCATCTGCATATGATTTTCAGGTTTTTGGACGACGGATCTACCTGCTGCATGTGGCTTACACAGTCCGGAGGCTCGTGGTCACGGGATGCTGGCGCTGTGGTGGACGTTCTGGTTGCATGCGCCCACGTTTTGCTTGCAGATGGCTGGCCGATGAATGGCATCCACTCCTGCAGGTTTGACTGCTACAGGATTCCCGCGGGAGCCTTGCAACAGTCTCACCTCCTTGGGTGCATGCTGCATGCTGGCGGTTCTGGCTTCTCGATCACGATCCCAGCGCTTCTGATGCATAACGTGGAGGTGGTATGGCTCTCGGTGCTTGGTTTTTCTTTGACAGATGTTTTTTCACGAGAACTCATTGCTTTGTTGTGCTGCTGCAGGGATCTTGGTTGCATGGCGACGAGGATGGTGGAGCAAGATAATAGCAATGTTCAGGGGTGCCATCAGTGGCATGCATGCATTCAATCCACTCCTCAGTCGCTAGATCTTCATTTGAAACACATTTCGGCCGTCGCAACCTTCTACAGGAAGTTTCCTGTAGAACACAGAGCTTCCTGTAGAAATTTTGCACTTTCCTATAGAAGATCCGCGTCTTCCTGTAGGAAGACTGTCTGTTCCTGTAGAAAACTGTATCTTCCTGTAGAAGATCCAAATCATGATAAAAATTGCACATACCTTGAAAAACATTGTTATTCTTGGAGGAGGTGTTGATGACATCCTTTGATAGCATGATGAAGGCCCCTGGCTTGGAGTGGAGAGGCTTCTTCTCCTCCATAGAACATCTGCATGCAAAACTTTTATTGTGCTTATTGTTTTTTTCTTTTTTTTTTCTCTCTTTTTTTTTTTTTTTTTTTGAAAAGATAGCAGGGGCGCCCCAAAGAGGTTTTCACCCTTGCTACCTGCCCTGAGCGCCTCAAAGAGGTTTTCACTCAAGGATCTTTTTTAAACTTTTTTTTTTTTTTTTTTTGAAAGACAATAGGAGCGCCTCAATGAGGTTTTCATCCCTACTGCCTGCCTTGGGCGCCTCAGAGAGGTTTTCACCCAAGGATCTTTATTTTTCTCTTTTTTTCTCTTTTTTTTTTTTTTTTTTTTTTTTTTTTCTCTTCAGGGTATGCCCAAAGTGGAGGCAGAACCCTTCTCTATGACCAAAACAGATTTCTCCATAGTGCTGATAAACTCTTGTCTTGAGGGAGGCTTCCTGTAGATCTTCAATCGGTGCCCATTGACAAGCATGGGAATGGCTTCCTCATCAATGGTTCGAATGAGGACAGATCCATTGTCATGGCACTGCTCCACTACATATGGTCCTAGCCATCTGGTTCTCAACTTCCCCTTGAAATCTTTGAATCTGGAGTCATACAACAAAGCCCAATCTCCCGGCTGAAATTGCTTGTCATGGAGATGTTGGTCATGCCACACCTTCCTCTGAAGTTGAACCACTTCTGAGTGAAGGAGGGCCTGCATGCGGTGCTCATCCAGCCCATTCAGCTGCAACAACCTTTCTTGCTGTGCATGGCTGAGATCTAGGTCCAGCTGAGCTGCCATCCTCAAAGTGTTATACTCAAACTCAATGGACAGCAAAGCTTTCTTCCCATAGACCAGCTCATAAGGTGTGAAGCCGGTGGTGGTCTTCCAAGTGGTGTTGTAAGCCCATGTGGCCTCAACCAGGCGATTTGCCCAGTCCTTTCTGCTGCTGCTCACCACTTTGGTCAAGATCCCCTCTAATGCTCTATTGGTGACCTCCACCTGCCCATTTGCTTGAGGATGATAGGGAGTGGAGGTTCTATGCTTGATCTTGTGATGAGCTAGGAGATCTTCAACCAAGTGGGAGGTGAACTGGCTCCCTTGATCGGTGACCAGCTCTCTTGGATAGCCAAACTTATAGAAGATGTTCTCTCTCAAGAACTCGGCCACTTTTTCTTCTGTTGCTGCTTTGATGGCTTTGGTCTCTGCCCACTTTGTCAGGTAGTCAGTGCACACAATGATGTAGGATCTTTGCCTCGAAGAGGGATTGATTGGACCCACAAAGTCCATGCCCCACTTCTCAAATGGCTCAAGAGTCACTTGAGGTTGGAGAGGCATCTCATCCCTTTGGGTCGGTTTCCCCATTCTTTGGCATTGGTCGCACTGGCTGACATATCTTCTGACATCTTGATGCAGTGTGGGCCAATAGTAGCCTGCCTGCAGAATCTTGAAGGCAGTTCTCTTTGCTGCAAAATGTCCTCCACAAGGCCCATCGTGACAGGTGAGGAGGATGTCAAAGACTTCCTCTTCCCTTACACAACGCCTTAAGATCTGATCAGGGCCAAGCTTGAACATATTGCCCCCAATCCATGTAAATGAGGCACTCTTTCTGATGATTTTGCTCTTCTCTTTTGAAGAGAGGTGCGGAGGGAACTGAGCTGAAACAAGGTAGTTTGCTATATCAGCAAACCATGGAGAGAGTACTGATATAGCAAACAGATGCTCATCAGGCATCTGGTCATCCACCGTCCCATCTTCATCTGCAGACAAATCCAATCTAGACAAGAAGTCAGCAACAACATTTTCTCTCCCCGGTTTATCAACAATGGTTAGATCAAACTGCTGCAATAAAAGTAACCATCTAATAATACGAGCATTCACATCTGGTTTATTCATCAAATATCTAATAGCAGCATGGTCAGTATGTACAAAAGTCTGGTAACCGGTAATATAATGTCGGAACTTGTTCAGTGCGTGGACCACAGCTAAGAATTCCTTCTCGGTTACAGTGTAGTTCAGCTCGGCTTTGGACAAGTTTTTGCTAACGAAGTAAATGGCATATGGAAGTTTTTCCTCAACTTGTCCTAAGGCTGCACCTATGGCTTTGTTTGAGGCATCAGTGTGGATGTGGAAAGGTAGGGCCCAGTTTGGACCTCTCAAGATTGGTGCTGACACCAACTTGTCCTTTATCTCATTCAAACTCCTCTGACAATCGTCAGTCCACTTAAACTCCACATCTTTTGCCAACAGACCAAACAATGGTGAGGCTAACTTGCTGAAGTCCTTAATGAATCTCCGGTAGTATCCTGCTAATCCCAAGAAACTCCGGACATCCCTTACTTTTTGAGGAGGTGGAACCCTCTTGATGAGAGCAATTTTGTTGGGATCCACCTGCAATCCTTGGGAAGAAATAGTATGGCCTAGCACGGTCCCCTCAGTCATTAGGAATTCACATTTTTCAGGACTAAGGGACAAGTTCATCTCAGTGCACTTGGTTAGGACCTTTCCCAAGTTGGACAATGCTTCCTGGAAGTTGGCCCCATAAGGGGTAAAGTCATCCATGTATATTTCCACTACATCATGGACCAACTCCGAGAAGATGCTCAAGACAGCTCTCTGAAAAGTAGCAGGAGCATTGCATAGCCCAAAGGGAAGGACTCTGTAGGCAAAGGTACCCCAAGGACAGGTGAAGGTGGTCTTATCTTGGTCTTCCGGGCTGATTTGGATTTGATTGTACCCACTAAACCCATCCAGGAAAGAGAAGAACTTCTTTCCTGCCAGTCCATCCAACACTTGATCTATGAAAGGTAGGGGGAAATGGTCTTTCTTGGTAGCTTTGTTCAGCTCACGGTAATCTACACAGATCCTCCACTTCCCATTCTTCTTGGGAACCAACACTAGAGGGGACACCCATTCACTATCTGAGATGGGGTAGATGAATCCGGCATCCAACAGTTTTTGCAATTCTTCCTTGACAATGTCTTTAAGGGCTGGATTCATTCTCCTCTGGGGTTGCCTAACTGGTTTACAATCCTCTTTGATGTATATATGATGGGTACAGACCGAGGGATGGACTCCTTTCATCTCCTTATAGCTCCAAGCAAAGGCATCTAAGTGGCTGGCCAATAGGCTACACAACTCCTTCTCCTGGGAAGGAGATAGGGAGGAGCTGATCTTTAATGCTCTCTCAGGGCCAAACTCCACACTTTTGACTCTGGGAGTGACAGGGCCGGTTGTACAAAGGTCCACTGAGGTGCTAGCTTGGGCATCCTCCACCAACTTCTCTAAAGATAGTGCACTGGAAGGTGGATTCTGGATCAGGGTCTCAATCAGATCATCCTCGGTAGGAGGGTCTCTTCTATTGGTATCTAGGGTGCACAGAGGTGCAGAGTACACCTCGTCTTCCTCTCCTTCCTCCAACCAGAGTGGTAAATCATGCTCTAAAGAAGGTTGGGCAGGAGGGTATAGGACTAGCTGCTTGGACATGGGACCATTCTTGATGGTCATGTTTCCTGCCCGACAACTTATGTAAGCATCTGCAGTAGCTAACCAAGGCCTTCCCAAGATGAGAGGATATCCAGTAAGCTTGGCCTTTGGTTGCAGAACCAGGAAGTCTGCAGGGTATTCCCAAGAATCAATAGAGACCAAGACATCCTCCACAATCCCTTCGGGAGTCACGGTGGAGCGATCTGCTAATTGCAGTACTGTCGAGGTCTTCCTCAAGGAACCCTGAAGATTGAGTTTAAGCATGGTATCTCTGGTCATCACATTGATGGCTGCCCCCAGATCAATCAAGGTGTGGGGGATAATGGTGCCATTGATGTGAACATCTACTACAGGGCTTCCAGGATCTAGGTACTTTGGGCAGATGACTTGTCCTAGCATAAGGTCAGACAGTTGTCCTATGACATTGATAGTTGAGGCATCTTTCTTCCGTCTGCCTGGGTGTTTGAAACACTTCTCCTTAACCAGCTTGTTATATATAGGCACATCCTTGATGGCTTGGAGAAGTGGGATTTTTACACACAACTGCTTGAGCTCACCCACAAGCTCATCTTCTTCGGGGTTAGGTTGTGTGGTGGCTGTTAGTCTCTCAGGAAAGGGTGGAATAGGCTTTGGTTCACTCTCCTGATGGTTTTCCTCATCCTCTGGGGGAGGAGGTTGGCGATCTGGAAGAGTCTTTCCAGATCTAAGATTGATCTCCTGGATCTCCACAGCATAGGTAGGGCATGAGGTCTCCCCAGTATATACCTGCTGAGCCTGTCTATTGTTGGGGTTCGGGTTCGGTTGAGCAGGCATCTGAGGTTGCCTAGGAGGAGCAGGAGGTAAAGGTTGAGGTTGAACTGGTGGTGGAGGCAAAATGGCAGGAGGAGTGTTGTATTGGGGCCTCCACCCCGACTGAGGAGCACTCCATTGAGGCTGCGACTGGGTATGTGAGTGATATGGATGAGAGGGAGGTTGAGTAGGATACTGAGGTGGATAAGACCATGGAGGAGGCATGGACCAAGAAGGATGAGCAGGGGGACCCCAGGAAGGCATAGGAGTCGATTGGTTGGGGTTGTAATAAGCTTGAGATGCCCCTTGCATCCCCTGCTGATAAGGTCTAGATCCTTGAGGCCTCCGTTGGTTGATGAAGTAGAGAGGTTCAGTGGGGGCTTCAGTCCCTTGGTACATGGCTTTAAATCCAGGTAAGGTTGGACACTGATTTGTTGGGTGGTCCTCCTCACAAACGAAACACACTTCAACCGAATGCAATGGACATTCGTTCTTAGGGTGTCTTCTGGTGCACCTAGGACAGAAGATAGCCAAGGCTCTCTCAGCTTCTTCTTTCTTCTGCTGGATCCTGAATGTGTCCAGCTGCATGGCAATGGTCTGTCTCACCTCACTCTTAAGATCTTCTAATTGGTTTGTAAACTCATGTTTGGAGAAAGGGACACCAGTGGAGAGGAGATTTCCTCTACCTCTTTTCCTAGCTGCCCTAGAATGATTTCGGAACACAGTCTTGATGTCCTCATAAGGCAGTTGGTAAATGTCCCCCCCAGCTAACATGTGAAGGGTGTCTAAGAGATCTTCAGGGACTCCTCGGAGTAGAACCAACTTGAGGGATTCAGGGTCAAGTGTGCACCTGGCCCGTTTATAGCTAAGTTGGAACCTCTCCTCATAATCCTCTAAAGACTCATCATTCCCCATGGTCATTCGAAAGATCTCTCCCTTAGTTTCCTTGGACCTACAATAATCCCTATACTTGGTATTGAAGGCTTGCTGCATCTGAGCCCAAGTAGCTATGCTATTCCCAGGTAATCCCATGAACCAGCATAGGGCTGCATCCTTAAGGGTGGAAGGGAAAAGCTTCAGCTTTTGCTCATCTTCAGTATAGTCATAGGTTCTACAAAGGACAGCAAACTCAAACAAGAAGGTATCAGGATCCTCAGTGGTCAGTCCATGGAAGTGAGGCAAAGCAGAGGGGCTAATGTTTTTCATTTTCATCTCTCCATTGGTCTCTCGGATGGGGAAAGCTCCTTCTATTCTCTCATCTTCTCTCCTATTATCAGCCATGGCTACAGATGGAGTGGTCTCTAACTCTTCTTCTTCTATAGGGTCTTGGTATATCTTCGGATGTTCACCTATAGGTTCCTCTGGGTCACGGTCACCAAAGAAGAGTGAAGGGTGACTCAGTGATGTGGTGGGGGTGTTTGGTAGGAATTTGCCTGATCTATCACGGTTCCTACGAGGCATGAAATGGAAAGGACTTTTCTTTCTTTTGTTTTGAGTGCTTTTGTTTTTTCTTTGGTACCTGCAAAACTGAAACAAAGTGATCTACAACTAACTATATTGCTCAAATGAAATTGCAAAATTGGAAAGCTAATCTAGGAAAGCAAGAAATATTAATCTAGGAAAGCAGGAAATGCTAATCTAGGAAAGCAAGAAATGCTAAGCTACTTTTGAAAAAAGGGAAATGAAGTAAACTACTGAGCAGAAGTAAGAGTATGGAAGTAGAAGAAAAGCAACAATTACTAATACTCTGACGCTTCCCCGGCAACGGCGCCAAAAATATGGTGAGCTCTAGTATTGTAGCAATAATGCTACAACTCCTGGGGCTTCATGTCTCTCATTTTATCAACCCGGTAGTTCGTACAAACTTGGAAGCGACGGTGCTATATGCACAAGTACTAGCTCTTGTCGCAGCTGTCACTTGGTCAGCTGGCACAAGTCCGCTAGGGCTCAAGCCAACTTCTATAGGCTCTCAGAAGAAGCTTGCTAATTGATGGACGAAAGCTAATCTCAAAGGAAAGCTACTCTACTTGACAAAAATGAACTGAAAGCAAATCAAAGCATGTAAACCTAGGAAACCCTAATTTTAACTAGTCTAACCTCTACAATGCAAGAAATGTGAATGAAACTTCTACCAATGCTGTTGTTACCTCTAATAGGTGCAAATGCATGGATCTAAACTACTTGCATCATGAAAGATATGTTTTTGTATTTTTCCTTTAAGTGTGTGGAATGATGGTGATCTTGTGCTAACTAGGGTTTGGTTGTGCAGATGGGATGAAGAAGGAAGGAAAGCGTGGGACAGGTTGGGAAGGCTAGGAGAGGTCCCTAGGGATCCTTAGCATCCATCCACAGAGGTTCCTCGCATTCAGATGCTCAGCAACCGAGAGAGTGGCCTTCTACAGGATGGCTGTGGAGGATCCTACAGGATACTCTGTTTTCTACAGGATGTCTATAAATGGCTACAGGATGACCTACCGTGGGTATTTGGAGTGATGGAGGAGTGATGGAATGGTAGGGGGAGATGTGTAAGGTAGGAATGAGGCTGGTGATGGCTGTAGAAGTGGAGGAATAGGATAGGGAGTGAATGTAGGGAGTAGGTTGGAAGATAGAGGGCTAGGTCAATGAAAGGGCTAGAGAATGGGAGGACGTGAGGAGTGAAAGACTTTGGGAGATAACAGAGCGGAGCAGGGGTCAAAGATATGGTTGCATGCGTGATCAAGATGGAGGACGAAGTGATGGAACGAGGGAGAGCAGTGTAAGTGAAACAAATGCTTATGACTGTCACTCAACCAAAAATGCATCAACCTAAACTACCTATGCTTGTGAATTCAATGAACAACAATCTAAACACGAAGGAGAATGTGCATGAAGTTGTGATGAAGGTGTGTGGTGCAGGTGTGAATGGCAAGGAAGCATCTAACGTGACTGTGACTATATTGCAGCAATCATCAAGTAAAGAAATGCGTGTTTTTGGTGGTTAGTCATGGACTTCACTCCAATCCCAGATGAGACGGCAGTGAGCCTTAACAACCTTTTTGTTGGAGCTCCAATCGATTATATCTATCCTCTGCTACACTAAGCAAGTGGAAACAAATTCAACATAAGCAACTCCTATCTAACTCATGAAAAAGACCAACTTAACAACCTGTAATTCGAATTGCATGTGTAAATGAAAAGCTCAAAGTGCTGAAATGAAATGGAAACAACACTACAGCAGAGGGGACCTATGGCTCTCAGGTTGGGCCCTAACCTGAGAGCTATAGTCTCCTTAAGAAAAAATCAGAACTAGATCACAAACTGCCTTCTTTATTCATAACTGATATCATGCCAAATTGGCTTACAAAAAGGAACGAAAACTGAACTGTGCTTCAAAATTACAATAGCAATACGAGAGTTTCGACAACCTATCTAAGGCTAAGGCTTTCATACTTATACAAAAACGATGATCCAACAAGTGTCCTACATTTTAGGAGCTCGGCTGTCCAACTAGAGTTTAACTGCTGATCCTGTAGGATGGTCATAATTGTTGTTCCTGTAGAGCAGTTTATAACTGCTGTTCCTGTAGAACAGCTGGCTGTTTTTTAAGCTCGGAGGGGAGATGGATTAGAGCTCGGAGTTCTTGATGGGAATCACGAGGGATGTCCCTAGAACCGTGGACATCCTCTCCCAAAACCCGCAGTGCCACCTCGTTGTCTCCTTAACTCCTTTTTCGTTGTCTTTTGCTCCCTCTTAATGCCAAAACCTGGAATCAAAATGCATTAGTCACGTAGAGAGAGTGCCTACCCTTCTTCCTACAAACAACATGAATAAACTAAGAAATGCATGCATAAGCAATAAAAATTAATGGTTTGAGCAAGTAGAATAGGCCAAAATGAGCCCAAATTGTACCAAAATTGGGGCTCATCAATTTTCGCACATGTTTTTTGGACGCGATGGTTTTCGGTCCATGGTATTGGACGCGATGGTTTTCAGTCCATGGTATTGGATGCTTCGACATCTATAAATATGTATTATAACATTGAAAGGAACATAATGAAAAATCAAGCTGGTAGTCACGGTTTTGGGCTCCAGGGGAAAATCTCTGTGTATATGTGTTTTATGTGTTATTGTTAAGTTATGGTATGTTCTATGCTTATAATAGTTTAGTTCTTTTTCTTATTATATTCCAAAGATTAGCAATCACATGTACATAAAGTAAAGTGCAGATAGAACATTAAACGATTGACATAAAACAAGCCAAGACAAGAGACACAAGATGTGGCGGCTAGCCAGGGACAAACCCCACAATGTGTGGGGAAACCCTTTGATCAAATCTTATTTTATCTTCAATGATTCAGCAGAGAGAAATAGCACAATAAATCTGATTCATATTAGCAGTAGCAAACCCTAGCTCAACAGCATCAGCATTAGCGACTTCATCATCAAACTAGGGCAGACGATATCTCACAAACCGACTGTCGGATCGGCTTGATTCCACCACCAAAAGTTATGGATTCGAGAGGAGGTTCAGATGAACCTACAACATAGTTCAAATGAGGAGATCTTCTAGTCCACGTAGGTCAAAATTTACTTCTACAGTTGCAGCTTCAGTTTTAGCAGCTTCCGGCTTCAAACTAGAGTAGTTGATATCTTGCAAACCATCTGTCGGATTCACTTGATTCCACCACCAAAAGTTGCAGCTTTCAGAGGAGGTTCAAATGAACCTATAGTGTATTTTAGATGAGGATATCTTCTAGTCCACGTACGTCAATCTTTAATTTTGCAGTTGCAGCTTCATTTTCAACAGCTTCTGGCTTCACATGTGTGAGTGAGAGACCCTTTTCTGTGCAGTAGAGAATAGACTCTTTTATGCACAGTAGAGAGAGAGATGTGATGAGATGAGTGAGTCCAAATGAGGAAAAGTCATCCTGTATTTATACACAATGTTGGTGTTTGAATAGATGCGACTGTTGGGCTTCTGAGCCTAGATGAGTTGTAGATCGACTTGATAATAATTCCATAATCAAAATAAATTAATATCTCCATGAATACTTATCAGAATCGGACGATATTTATATCAATCCTACACCTCTCGACAAGAGAATCTAATAAAAATATTATCAGCCATGAATAAGATGACCCACATGAAGTTTGGCCCTAGTTGCCAATTTTAACACTCCCTCTCAACTAGGGAGAACTTCATTTGCAATCTGTCTATCGGTCGTTACTATTCATCCATCAAATGCACTACACTATACAGCCTGTCCCTTGCCCTACTCTGCTCTATTCTTCCTGTTCTGCTTTGTCTTGTTCTACCCTGTATTGCTCTACTCTTGCATTGTTTTGTTCTGCTATGCTTTTTTCTGAATTATGAAGAAGAAGAAATGATCGAGGATATATCATACTGACTCAAAGTCAGTCTCAAAGTATGTACCACTGGTCCCAGACCAGTCTCAACCAACCTCAAGTCAACTTCATAGTGAGTAAAACTCCACTGGTCCCAAACCAGTATCATCCTCCACTGACTCAAAGTCATTCTCAGAGTGCATACCACTAGTCCCAGACCAATCTCAACCGACCCGAAGTCAGCTTCATAGTAAGTACCACTCCTACCACTAGTCCCAGACCAGTATCATAGTCTCAGAGAGTGTACCACTGGTCCCAAACCAGTCTCAACTAACCCGAAGTCAGTGTCATAGTATGTACCACTCTCACTGGTCCCAGACCAGTACTACACTAACACAAAGTCAGTCTCAAAGTATGTACCACTGGTCCCAGACCAATCTCAACCGACCCAAAGTCAGTGTCATAGTACGGTACAACTCCTACCACTAATCCCAGACCAGTATCATTGATCCTAGATCAATGGAGTTCATCCTAGCATAGGGAGTACGGTAGATACAACGATGCATCCATCGGTACTACTATGGTACCTAACTTCATTTCCCTACTCATTGATCAGATGAGAGGTACTTCTCATGAGTCCCAGACTACATGGGTAGGATGCCTCGACAGGAGAGCTAATCAATCCTGTCCTCATAGGAGAACACATCAATCCTGCTACAATCGCCATGGAGAACACATCAATCCAGGCCGCCATGGATAACACATCAATCCAGGCCTCGCAGGAGAACACATCAATCCTGCTACAATTGCCATGGAGAACACATCAATCCAGGTCTCACAGGAGAACACACCAATCCTGCTACAATCGCCATGGAGAACACATCAATCCAGGCCTCACAGGAGAACTAATCATCTTACTACATAGGAAAGCGAATCATCCTGTCCCACAAGAGAGCGAATCGTCTTGTTCCAGTGCGCACCACTAGGGGAGGGTGAGTCACCCTGTGGTCGTATGTTGCTCCAGTAAGAACCACAAGCCCTCAGAGCTCCCAGAGCTCAATGTATGTAACATGAAGGACCCTTGTACAAGGGTTTCTTGACGACTCCAAGTCGTTTGGTAAAATCATAGATTAGATCTTTCCTCGGGGCTTTGACAAGTTGTATCAACCTGTACATCATCTTAATGTGATGGAGCCTCCTTGCTCATCAACTTACCATATCCCAGATGATGTCTATCTACTGGAGCAATCGACGAATACAGGATTCCTCAATAATCGAATCCCACCTCTGGTTGTTACAGAGAATCACAGTGGTATGTGTTCAAACAACTCACTGAAGAGCTTCCCCAACCAAGCAGCCTCACAGGAGACCATGCTAGCAGCAATATACTCTGCTTCGGTAGTGCTCAGAGCCACTGACTTCTAATTCCTGCTCATCCAGGATATCGAAGTAGATCCCAAGGAGAAACAACAGCCGGAAGTGCTCTTACGGTCCTCCACATTGCCTGCCCAATCAACATCAGTGTATCCAAGTAGTCTCACATCTCTGGTAGTGTATCTTAATACATGAGAGATTGTGTCCTGAAGACATCTCAGAAGATTCTTGGCACCAATCTAGTGAGTGCTCAACCAAATATGAGCTCACAATGCTAACTGCAAAACATATGTTCAGATGGAGGTTCACCAAGAACATCAACGCGAATGAGTTTTTAAAACTCAGAGGCATTTCCAAAATCTGGTCCGACATCACTACCATATAACTTTTGGAAGTTAAGATCCTCGAGGTAGTCACAGGCTTGCAGTCCACCATACCAAATCTTTTTAGAATCTTCACCACATATTTTCGTTGAGATAGGAAAATTTCTCTTGGCTTCTGCGACACTTCAAGTCCTAGGTTCTTCATTTCAAATTCAGAAGCCAACTCCCTCTTACATTTGTGAATGAGAGGCTATGCACCTGTTAGAAAGAGGTCATCCACATACAACACCAGTACGAGAGGCTTGTCATCTTCAAACTTAAGGTAAAGGTTAGGATCAACTTCACTCCTAGTGAATCCCAGCTTCATCAAGTAGCTATCGATCCTCTCATACCATGCTCGGGGTGCTTGCTTCAGCCCATAGAGAGCCTTCTTCAACCTGCATACATGAGATTTTCAATCATAAATCTCAAATCCTTCGGGTTGCTCCACATAAACCTCTTCTTTGATCGAACCATGCAAGAATGCGGTCTTGACATCCATCTGATGTAGGTTCCATCCTTGTGAAGCCCCAAGGGCTATGATCAAGTGGATGGTCATATATCTAGCAACAGGTGCAAATATCACATCATAGTCTATACCTTCCTTCTAGGAGAAACCACGAGAAAGAAAATGAGCCTTATACTATTTCGTACTTCCATCTGCTGCAGCTTTATCTTGTAAAGCCATTTTGAAGTAACAATTGTCTTGTCCTGGGGTCTGGGAACTACTTCCTAGACATCATTCTCCATAATAGACTTATATTCTTTAGTCATAACATCCTTCCATACTTTATGCTTGATGACATTTGAGAATGATGAAGGCTCATTTTGTATGATCATGAACATGATGGTCAGGTATCCCTGATACCTGTTAGGTTTCTTACTTTCACGGAAGGTTCATCAGGGTGCAGCATGTCCTTCAGCATCATCGAGTACCCCCCTAAGCCATGAAGGCCTCTTCCTAGAAGAGGAAGGCTCAGGTGGATAAATAGGATCCATGGGTTCGTCCACATCAGGAATTGTTACATTATTTACCCATAGAAACTTTGGAAATCTTTGGACAGCTTCCACAATCGTACGATTCTTCCTTTCCACCACACCATTCTACTCAGGAGTATGTGGTGTAGTAGTCTCCCTCTTAATGCCAGCCTCAGATATCCCTGAGTGAACCAACTGTAATATATCAGAGGTCTTGCTTAGGCTTGAGGGGAGTGGTCCCCTTTTGAGCTTTCCTTCGACACATCCCGAACATACACCTTTTTTTTTCTACTCAGAATTCGAGCATCCTTGTTACCATATGTCTTACATCGGGTAGATATTTGTAATGAAGGTGGGAAATCCTCCAATGCCAAAATTCGGACTGAAGAGATGTGTCACAAGACATGACACCTAGCAGACTTCCACTGACCTGATATAAAGAATCAACTCGAAACCCAAGAGTGAAATCATTTTTAACATTATTTTTCCATATATGTACCTTGCCATCGTTGAAGGTTACCTTGTAGCCTTTGTCTTCCATTTCCGACATGGATACCAGGTTCTTTTTGAGATCATGTACATATAATACATCTTGTAAGTGGATCGTATTACCTTGATTCAATTTGAAAGAAACATTGCCTACACCTTTCACGGGGAATTTCATGTCATCTCCAAGGACAATTTCCAGATTAGTTTCTTTCTCTATCAGATTATGGAGAACTTCTTTGTAACTAGTGAAGTGCCTTGAGGCACCACTATCAATGAGCCAAATTCCCATTGATTCTGAAGGAGCAGAGGTAGATAGGGTAGCTAGTAGATAATATTCATCCTGCTTATTGTCAACAGTGTTAGATTCATACCTGGAATTTCTAGCCTTCTTGAATGGTTGCCCTCTTCCTTGATTTCCAGCATTCGTTTTACCTTTGTTGTTGAATTTTCCATTCCTTCGATTACCATGAGAGGGATTTTTATCATCGTCACGGTGAGAGTCCTTTCTATCAGGAAATTCCCTTGCATAGTGACCTGCTTTATTGCAAATGAAACATCGTCCTTTTCTTCCACCCTTAGGTCCAACCTTTCTTTTTTATTTAGACGTAGAATTATTTCTTTTCTTAGCATGAGAAGAAAAAGCAGTAGGAGGACCTTTAGGCAAGGGCATTTCATGCTCTTCTACCCTTGCTTCTTCTTGAATGCATCTAGCCATTAATTCCTCGAAACCAAGAATTACATTATTGTTCAAAAAAGTAGTCCTGAACACGTACCAATCGAATGGTAATCCTCCAAGAGTTGTGAGTGCCATTTCTTTGTCAGTAATAGTCTCCCTAATATATAGGAGATCATTCTTGATCTCGGTGATTCTTAAGAAATATGCTTTCATACTCTCATCTTTACCCTTCTTGATTTCCCTCGGCTTATTTCTAAAAAACAAAACTTGATTTGCATCATTAACTTTAAATAAACTCACCAGTCTATCGTAGATTTCCTTGGAGGTGTCTAGTTTAGAGATGCAGGCCACCAAGCACTTGTCAATAGAGTCCTGGATGATCTTCTTCGTTTTAATTTCTCCATTCTTCCATTTGTTCCTGGTAGCAGGAGGTGCATTTGATGGAGGCTCAACAATATTGCCTCTCACATGATTCAACGCTCCTTGATCCTCAAGGGCTAGATCAATAGACATCTTCCATCCGTGATAGTCAGCTTTCTCACGGAGCTTTTCTTTGGCAGGAAAGAGTGTTGAGGACCCCATCATTCTTTTAGGACAGCCTTGCCAATCTTCTCTTCGGTGATTGCTCTTGCTCTTGCTCGGACTTTGTCTTCACCTCAGTTCTGATACCATGTTAAGTTATGGTATGTTCTATGCTTATAATAGTTTACTTCTTTTTCTTATTATATTCCACAGATTAGCAATCACGTGTACATAAAGTGAAGTGCAGATAGAACATTAAACAATCGATAGAAACAAGCCAAGACAAGAGACACAAGATGTGGCAGCTAGCCAAGGACAAACCCCACATTGTGTGGGGAAACCCTTTGATCAAATCTTCTTTTATCTTCAATGATGCAGCAGAGAGAAATAGTACAATAAATTTGATTCATATCAGCAGTAGAAAACCCTAGATCAGCAGCATCAGCATTAGCAGCTTCATCATCAAACTAGGGCAGACGATATCTCACAAACCGACTGTCAGATCGGCTTGATTCCACCACCAAAAGTTACGGCTTCCAGAGGAGGTTTAGATGAACCTACAGCAGAGTTCAAATGAGGAGATTTTCTAGTCCACGCAAGTCAAACTTTACTTCTACAGTTGCAGCTTCAGTTTCGGCAACTTCCGGCTTCAAACTAGGGAAGTCGATATCTTGCAAACCATTTGTCGGATTGACTTGATTCCACCACCAAAAGTTGAAACTTTCAGAGGAGGTTCAGATGAACCTACAGTGCTGTTTAGATGAGGAGATCATCTAGTCCATGTAGGTAAATCTTTACTTCTGCAGTTGCAACTTCAGTTTCAACAACTTTCGGCTTCACATGTGTGAGGGAGAGACCCTTTTCTGCGCAGTAGAGAAGAGACTATTTTTTTGTGCAGTAGTGATCAGGAGCTCAGGACCAAGTGTAGTAAAATGGTCAAAAATGAAAGTCATCAGAACTTTTTTGAACCTAAATTACCGAATAGATCTCGTCTTCCTGATTCCAGCGCCATGAACGGTTCGGAAAATGGTCACCGTATGAGAAAGTTATGCCAAAAAGAAGAATTGCTCAATAACATTGAAATTTTGTTTTTTTCCAAAAAAAATCAAAATAGAATATTCTTTGGAATATTCCATTTTGGGTTGGCCAATAGCAAGCTGCCACATGGTAGGCTCAGAGGCCACCACGTGGTCTGGATGACGTCAGCAAGCATGTTGGGTGCGTAATAAAATTTTGGGAAAAACGGAGGATCGAACCCTCGACCTCCTTACCGCAAGCCATGTGTCTTACCAATGGACCATGCAGGAAGTTCTTGTCATGAATGCGAAACAAACTATACTTAATGGTTGTAAAATATTTGGTCGTGGCCCAAAGGGGGCCAGCCCCTAAGTGCCAGCCCCCATACCATGTGACCTTCTGCCCATAACCACGGGCCATAACATATAACCACCAGTTCAACGCGTAATCCGAGGAAAACTGCCAGTTGTATAAATGCGTTCACATGCGCATTAAAGACAAACAGTTAAATCCGGCGGTCAGGTCAGGATTTGGTGGAGAATATGGCAGAGCGCTCCAAAAATGGCGGAATTGCCAAATTTAGCGGGGTTATCTAGCAGTTAGCCAGTTTTAACTAGAGTTTTTCTAGGGGCAGACTGGAGAAACTTTAATGAGCCATAACTTTGGCTAGGAAAGTCCTTTTTGGACAAATGTTTTATTATTATTTTGGGTCTCTTCGACCTTCTGAAGCCATTGGCACAGGTTTCATAGCCATCTGAGGTCGTTTGCAGGTGATTTTGCTTCGTGGAAGTTCCAGGAGTCACTAGAGCCAAATCAGTTTGGGAGCTGCATTGGGAATTGTGCAGCCAGTGAATGTGGAACGAAGGTCATTCCTGAAGTTTTTCAGCATTATGAATCCATTTCTACAGCTTTTTTTTCCTATTGAGGCATTCTTCTCACTTTTTAGCTTCAGGGAAGCTTTTAGGGCCACTAGGGCCATTTCAGTGCTTGAACTGTTTGGGGCTGTGTTCATCCATTTTTGGTGATTCAAAAGCCTATGTCCACTATTTTCGACCTTATGAATCTAATGGCAGAGTTTTTAGAACCAATTGAGGTCATCTTCACCTCGAAATTCTCCATGCAAGTTTAAAGGGCCACCAGGGCCAATTGGGGAAAGTACTGTATAAGGTACAATTTCACTGTTTAGTGTTTGGGAAAGAGCATGTTTAGCTAATTCCTATCTTTTGATTCTGTATTTACAGTCATATTTGTCTTTCAAGACACTCATATTCTTGTATTAGCCTTTGTAGCATTTTTAATACAAGAGGACAAGCCTGGTTTGAGAGGCTTGGTCCAGCAGATGTAGCCCAGAAGGGGTGAACTGCTTTATCATTTTGATGTATTTATTTTCTGAAGATGATATGCAAAAAAAAACGGATATAAAGTGTTAAACAACAAATTTACATAACTTGCATACACACATAATCACCTATTTAGCTGCAGAAAGTTATCTGTCTTATTCCGCAAGACATCAAACTTCAAGTATGTGTATGTCAAAGACTTCTAAGTGTTTACTTCGTTATTTCTTTAGGCAGATCCTGTAGAGGGCCAGGTAACCTCTGGAACTCATCCTCTCTTTAGAGGTGACATGTCCGGTAAATTCCCCTACAGTCTATCTCTGTATAAGAAATAAGAAGTTTTTACATTTTAAGAGGTCACTTGGAGTGTATAGCTCACATTTGAAATTATGGGAAATGGATACCTTGCACCCTTAAACAAGTACATTCCATTTTCAGATCAGATGGTATCAGAGCACTAGGTTTGCTTGACTGACATCACTAGCTTGATTGTGTAGCTTGAAAGGTGTCTTAAGCAGTGTTGAAGATTGACTGCTTTATTATTCTGCAAACTACTTGTTGTTTGAGTTTGCTGAAGCTCTTTTGTTCATTTTTATAATGACAACTTCCATAAGTGAGTTCTCAAAATCGTCCTCCTTCACAAGATTCTTTGATGAAGGCTTGAAGCAAGAATTTTTCATCATGATGAATATGGTGAGAGAAATGTATGAGGATGAAAGGCAGAGCTCTAGACTTCAAGAGCAGTTGAATTCCATGAGGGAAGAGAAGTAGTTGCTTTCTGACCAATTTCAGGAAATGGAAGGCCAACTTCATTTGCAAACATGAATCTAGAAAGGATGCATGAGTTGGAGACACAACTCCTTGTTGCCAAAGAAGCCTTAGCCAGGTATCAGCTTGAAGAAGAGGTAAACAATTCTAGTTTGTCTTCAAATTCTTATAAGAATGTTTATGTTGGTTCTTTTGAGAAACATACCAGAGGCATAGGGTCCAAGTTGATGTCCAAAATGGGATATGAAGGAAAAGGATTGGACAAACATGCACAGGGTATAGTTGAGCCAATAATGGTTGAGGTAAGGCCTAAGAATTTGGGTCTTGGCTATGGACAATCTTATGGAGAAAGTTCCAAAGTAGCCATGAAGGAAATTGAAACAGTTCCTAGAAGGTGTTTCATTTCAAGTTCTCTATCTCAAGGTTGTAAAGGTTGTATCCTTGAGGAATGCAATAGTTTGAAACATACCTTACAAGAAGAAGGTGTGCATAAGAATGCACTTGAAGAAGAGAATTGCGAAAGCTCTAAAACCATTGAAGGGATTGATGGTGTTCCAAAAGGAGCTTCCTCTTTGTTTGATTCACTTCCTCATGAAGGTAATGAAGGTGAAAGAGAAAGGTATAAATCTGATTTCAATCACATTTCCTTTGATCATGCAAAGCATGGTAAATTTCCACATAAGCATTGGAAAAGAATCGCATTTTCTTTTTGTGGTTTGGTTAACCATAGTGTTTCTAGATGTTGGAAAAGAATGGCAACATACAGGAAACTTTTGAAGGAAAGGAGGCAAGAAACCAAAGTTCCATTGAACAATGTAAATCATGTTGTCAAGAAGATGAACATGTGTTGCACTTATTTCCATAAGCATGGACATACTGCTGAAAGGTGTTGGACTCTGAATCCAACAATGCTTCCACGAAAGTTGAAGAAATGGGAGAAAGAGTATGGCAAGAATGGGAAGGAAGTTTCCATCATTGATATGTGTCAGGATGATACACATGTTGATATCGATGTGCAGTTAAAGGAAGTGCCTTTGAAATGGATTGGTAAGAAATGGTTAGAATTCTTATCCAATTAAAGTTGCATGTCTTTTGATTGAATGCATTTCTTTGTTAAGGGAATGCAAGTTGCAGGATGGTAAAAGATGAGTATGATACTCACTAGTTTTGCAGCAATGTTTTTCATTTCAACTCTTGTCACCCATATGTGTTTTTATTGGGTTGATGTACCTGTTGGTCTTAGAAAAGAAGAGTTGAAGTTGCACCTGTACATAGATGTTGTAGGTGTGTTTATCGAACTGTGTATAGTTCATTGTTTTTGATACATACATGTGTTTGTAAATGTATCTTGTTGTTGGTCGACTTGTGTCGATTGTGGTGCACATGTTTTGTCGACTTGTGTCAATTGTGCCACTTATGTTGTCGACTTGTGTCGATTGTGGTGCACATGTTTTTTCGACTTGTGTCGATTGTGTACACACTTGTTATGTTGATGGTTGAGTCCATTGTTCAGTATATTTCAAGACAACTTGTTATTGATGATTGTCTTGTTGCACAAGATACCTTTGGTGTCATTTGGTGCAGGGAAAGAATTTGGTGCAAAGCAGTGCATAATTCTATGAGCTGGAAAAGCATGCAAGCAAAGAGGGTTCAAATTTCAGCATGGGTCTCTACTTCTTTTGAGAAATTTTTGCAGCAAGTATCCCAAGAGTTTGGGATGAGCATTTGCAGTACCTTCAAC
Organism: Pinus tabuliformis; assembly: GCA_031772625.1. NCBI lineage: Eukaryota > Viridiplantae > Streptophyta > Pinopsida > Pinales > Pinaceae > Pinus > Pinus tabuliformis. The sequence goes on from CM062804.1 coordinate 1,409,207,075, forward strand.
ATGCTATAGCCGGTAAAAGCCTTCTCATTTGGGAGGCAGCTCTTCTTCTGGAGAAGAGGTGCCATGGATGGGCATCGTGACAGTTGGCAAGCCCACATGTTCAGAGGAATATTTCACCTTATACATCAGCAAGTTTCATTGTTGGTTCCTGCAATTTCAAATTTGTCTGGCGAAAGAACTTGGTCGGGATTCGACAAGTACTTGGCTTATGCAGCGAAAAGTCGCCATGACGACAGTTGTCAAAGCAAGACATTTTGGGGATCAGTATGCTCTTTTGGCTGAATGGAAGAGGATATTTCTATTCGTCAAGTGTTGTATAGTTTAGTTCAAAGATTCAGTAAGCTTTTGGGGACCAAAAGCCCTCTCATTTGGGAGGTGTGATTAGGAGCTCACGACCAAGTGTCGTAAAATGGTCAAAAATGAAAGTGCTCAGAACTGGTTTGAACCTGAACAACTGGATAGAGCTTGTCTTCCTAATTCTGGCGCCGCAAATGGTTCGGAAAACGATCGTCGTATGAGAAAGTTATGCCGAAAAGAAGAATTGCTCAATAACATTGAAATTTTGATTTTTTTCAAAAATAAATCAAAATAGAATATTCTTTGGAATATTATGTTATGGGTTGGCCAATATCAAGCTGCCACGTGGCCTGGATGATGTCAGCAAGCATGTTGGGTGCGTATTAAAATTTTTGGAGAAACGGAGGATCGAACCCGCGACCTCCTTACCGCAAGCCATGTGTCTTACCAATGGACCACGCGAGAAGTTCTTGTCATGAATGCGGAACGAACTATAGTTAATGGTTGTAAAATATTTGGTCTTGGCCCAAAGGGGGCCAGCCCCTAAGTGCTAGCCCCCATACCATGTGACTTTCCACCCATAACCACGGGCCATAACATATAACCACCAGTTCAACACATAATCCGAGGAAAACTGCCAGTTGTATAAATGCGTTCACATGCGCATTAAAGACAAATAGTTAAATCCGGCGGTTAGGTTAGGATTTGGTGGAGAATATGGCAGAACGCTCCAAAAATGGTGGAATTTCCAAATTTAGCTGGGTTAGCTGGCAGTTAGCCCGTTTTAACTGGAGTTTTTCTAGGGTCAGACTAGAGAAACTTTAATGAGCCATAACTTTGGCTAGGAAAGTCCTTTTTGGATGAATTTTTTTTTTATTTTGGGTCTCTTCGACCTTCTGAAGCCATTGGAATAGGTTTCACAGCCATCTGAGGTCGTTTGTAGGTGATTTTCTTCATGGAAGTTCCAAGAGTCACTAGAGCCAAATCAGTTTGGGAGCTGCATTGGGAATTGTGCAGCCAGTGAATGTGGAACGAAGGTCATTCCTGAAGTTTTTCAGCATTCTGAACCCATTTCTACAGCTCGTTTTTCCTGTTGAGGCATTCTTCTCATTGTTTAGCTTCAGGGAAGCTTTCAGGGCCACTAGGGCCATTTCAGTGCTTGAGCTGTTTGGGGCTGTGTTCATCCATTTTTGGTGATTCAAAAATCTATGTCTACTATTTTCGACCTTCTGAATCTAATGGAAGAGGTTTCAGAACCAATTGAGGTCATCTTAACCTCGAAATTATCCATGCAATTTTAAAGGGCCACTAGGGCCAATTGGAGAAAGTACTGTATAAGGTACAATTTCACTATTTAGTGTTTGGGAAAGAGCATGTTTAGCTAATTCCTATCTTCTGATTCTGTATTTACAGTCAGATCTATCTTTCGAGACACTCATATTCTTGTATTAGCCTTTGTAGCATTTTTAATACCAGAGGACAAACTTGGTTTGAGAGGCTTGGTCCAGCAGATGTAGCCCAGAAGGGGTGAACTGCTTTATCATTTTGATGTCTTTATTTGCTGAAGATGATATGCTAAACAAAACTAATACAAAGTGTTAAACAACAAATTTACATAACTTGCATACACACATAATCACCTATTCAGCTGCAGAAAGTTATCTGTCTTATTCCGCAAGACATCAAACTTCAAGTATGTGTATGTCAAAGATTTCTAAGTGTTTACTTCATTATTTCTTTAGGCAGAGCCTGTAGAGGGCCAGGTAGCCTTTAGAACTCATCCTCTCTTTAGAGGTGACATGTCTGGTAAATGCCCCTACAGTCTATCTCTGTATAAAAAATAAGAAGTTTTTACATTTTCAAAGGTCACTTGGAGTGTATAGCTCACATTTGAAATTATGGGAAATGGATACCTTGCACCCTTAAACAAGTACATTCCATTTTCAGATCAAGTAGAGAGAGAGAGAGATGTGATGAGATGAGCGAGTCCAAATGAGGAAAAGTCCTCCAATATTTATACACAACGTTGGTGTTTGAATAGATGCGACTGTTGGGCTTCTGAGCCTACATGAGTTGTAGGTCGACTTGATAATAATTCCATAATCAAAATAAATTCATATCTCCATGAATACTTATCGGAATTGGATGATCTTTATATCAATCCTACACCTCTCGGTAAGAGGAATCTAATAAAAATATTATCAACCATGAATAAGATTCCCCACATGAAGTTTGGCCCTAGTTTCCAGTTTTAACAATTATGCTCTCGCATTGTTTATTTTCTGTGTTTTAGAATTCGTATGCAGGTAATTTTTGTACAGGGTTAAAACCTACATTTGGTATCAGAGTAGATTTGGCTTCAAGGGGATGCCTTTGTTGCGAGGGGTTTCGCTCAGGCCTGTGGTAGACCCTATTCAGTGGGAGATCTACGAGATTGATTCTGGTGGTGAAAGAAGATGGCGAGCAGTGGAAAGATAGAGATCGAGAAATTTAATGGTCAAAGTTTTGAGTTGTGGAAACTCAAAATGGAGGATCTATTGGTGGATAAATATCAGTGGATCAAGGTAGATCCGGGTACTAAACCAATGGGAGTGTCCAATGAAGAATGGAAGAGGTTGGATTGGAAGGAAAAGAGCACAATATGAATGTGTGTCTCAGATTTAACATTGTTGAATGTATTAAGGGAAGCTATAGCAAAGGCTCTATGGGACAAGTTAGGGACTTTGTACCAATCTAAGTCTCTGGTGAATAAACTGTTCCTGGGGAAAAAGTTGTATAACCTGAGGATGATAGATGGAGACTCGGTGACAAAGCATCTAAATGCATTGAATACTGTGGTAAGTCAGTTAGCATCTGTTGATATTAAAATTTCAGATGAAGATAAGTGCATCAATTTGTTGTGTTCTCTACCAGATTCATGGGATAGTCTGGTTATTGCAATAGGTAGCAATGCAACTGCCTTGCAGTTTGATGAAATAGTCTCATCCTTGCTGACGGAGGAGATGAGACAGAAAAATATGGAGACCCAAAATGGTGATGCCTTGTTTGTACAAGGACAAACCCAGAACATAAACAAAAATAAGTCATCGAGTGGGAGATCTAAATCTAGAGGGAGATCTAAATCTCCAGGAAAACCTATAAAGGTGGTGTGCTGGAAATGCGGAAAGGAAGGCCATTTCAAAAGGGACTGCAAATCTAAGGCTCCTAACAAAGGAAAGGGATCTGATGAGGCTCCTTTTGCAGAGGCGAAAGCCACCTCAGATGAAGGTGGGGATGTGTACTTGGATTCTTCAAGTACACATGTAGATCATGAGGCATGGTTGATTGACTCAGGTGCATCCTTTCACTTCACTCCCCATAGAGAGTGGTTTTGTGAGTATGAGAAATATGATGGTGGTGATGTCTTCTTGGGAGATGATAGGAAGGCTAGAATCATTGGTCGTGGAAAAGTAAAGTTGAAGCTGCAAGGTGGAAGGGTTAGAACACTTCCGGGTGTTCTGCATATTCCTGCATTAGCCAGAAATCTGATTTCTGTTAGTAAGCCGGATTATGCAGGTGTAAAAATAGTGTTCGAGAAGGATACTTGCAAGATGGTTCAGGGAGCACTGGTATTGATGCGAGTTCGGATTGGAACTCTGTACAAGCTGCAAGGTATCACTGTTGTTGATGGGTGCAACAGTTCCGTGGTTCCTGAAAGTGGAGAAGAAAATCTAGTGGTCTCTAGAGAAAAGACCATGCTGTGGCATCAAAGGCTTGGACATATTTGAGAGAAGGGCCTTCGAATACTTCATGGTAAAGGTATGGTAGAAGGTATGAGTAATAGCTCTCTGGATTTTGATTTCTATGAAAATTGTGTATATGGGAAGCAAAATCGGGTGAGTTTCCCCTCTGGTAGTAAGAGGGAAAAACAGATATTAGAGCTTGTGCACAGTGATGTGTTTGGACCTGTGAAGGTTCCATCACTGGGTAAGTCTGTGTACTATGTATCATTTATAGATAACTTCTCAAGGAATACATGGATATATTTCCTTAAGAATAAATCTGAAGTCTTTGATAGGTTTAAAGAATTTAAGGCTCTAGTGGAAAACCAGACAGAGAAGAAGATAAAGGTGTTGAGGACAGATAATGGTCGAAAGTTTTGCAGTAAGGAATTTGAAGAATTATGCAAGAAGTGTGGTAGAGCACGATAGAAGACTACTCCATATACACCTTAGAAAAATGGCGTTACAGAAAGAATGAACAAGGCGTTGATGGAAAGGGCAAGAAGCATGCTTAGTGGTGCCAGGTTAGGACAAGAATTCTAGGCAGAGGCGATGGATACTGCATGTTGCCTGGTCAACAGGTCACCTTCATCAGAATTTGAGGATAAGACTCCACAAGAGGTATGGACTGGTAAGAAACCATCTCTTTCACATCTAAGGGTATTTGGATGTGATGCATATGTACATGTTCCAAAGGAGAAAAGAACAAAGTTGGATAGTAAATCTGAAAAGTGCATCTTTATTGGGTATATGCATGGTTTAAAGGGTTATAAGCTTTGGAACCCAGTAACAAGGAAGGTTATGTACAGTCGAGATGTGGTGTTCAGAGAGGTGCAAGATGTTATTAAACATGAAGTCCAACCAAAGGAACTTGAGAAGATAGAGTTTAACCTAAAGGAGGAAGAATCAGACTCTACAGTAGAGGAAGAATCAGACTCTACAGTAGAGGAGGAATCAAAAGATGAAGAGCCACAAACTCCATCTGTGAGAAGATCAGTTCGAGAAAGAAGGCAGCGAGAAAGGTATAGTCCATCTGCTTTCTGTTCAAATTTTGCTTTGTCTGTTACTGATGATGATCCCAGAACTGTGAAGGAAGCAGTGGATTCAGAGAATGGAAAACTCTGGAAAGAGGCCATGGTTGATGAAATGGCATCTTTGCACAAAAATGAGGCTTGGGATCTGGTGGAGTTGCCGGCTAGAAGGAAACCCATTGGCAGCAAATGGGTATTCAAAAAGAAGACAAATGCAGAAGGAAAAGTAGAGAAATAAAAAAGCTCGGTTGGTAGCAAAAGGTTATTCCCAGGTGTCGGGAATTGATTTTGGTGATATTTTTTCTCCTGTTTCCAAGGTAACTTCTATTAGATTACTTTTATCTGTTATTGTTGCTTTTTATTTTGAGGTAGAACAGATGGATGTGAAGACAACATTTCTTCACGGGGATCTGGAAGAGGAGATCTACATGAAGCAACTTGAAGGCTTTGTGGTGAAGGGTAAGAAAGAACTGGTATGTAAGTTAAAGAAGTCTCTATATGGGTTAAAACAATCACCAAGGATGTGGTATCAAAAATTTGATACATTTATACAGGGACTTGGCTTCACCAGAAGTAAAGCAGATCACTACGTGTATTTTAAATTAATTGGTGACCGTGTTATTTATCTAGTCTTGTATGTGGATGATATGTTGTTGGTTGGAAATGACAAAGAAGTTATCCAGGTTTTGAAGACCCAATTGTCCTCCAAATTCGACATGAAAGATCTTGGTGCTGCAAACTATATTTTGGGCATGGAAATTAAAAGAGATCGGGCAAAGAGGAAGCTTTGGTTAAACCAGAGGAAGTATGTCGAGACAATATTGCAGAGGTTTAATATGCAAGATAGTAAACCGGTGAAGGTTCTTATTCTTATAGGTGTGAGGTTATCTGCTAAACAGTGTCCCGAGACACAAGAAGAGGAAGAGGACATGTTGTGTGCTCCATATGCAAGTGCAGTCGGTAGCCTGATGTATGCAATGGTCTATACTAGACCAGACATTTCACATACAGTGGGAGTATTGAGCAGGTTTATGTCAAAACCATGGAAGGAGCACTGGACAACAGTGAAGTGGGTTTTCAGGTATTTGCGTGGCACTAGTGATTATGGTTTGTGCTACTAAGGAAGACCAGGATTGGACAGAGTGTTGGATATTCATGGCTTTGTTGATGCAGACTAGGCTGGAGATCGAGATCAGAGAAGATCTACAAGTGGGTATGTGTTTAGCCTATTTGGGGGTCTAGTCAGTTGGATGAGTAAGAAACAATTTGTAGTGGCACTGTCAACTACAAAGGCAGAATACATGGCAGCCACTCATGCAAGCAAGGAAGCAGTTTGGTTGTAGAGATTGTGTTCAAGTATGGAGTTAGTACAGGAAGCTATAAGGATAGACTGTGACAGCCAAAGTGCAATTTTCTTGGCAAAGAACCATGCATATCATTCAAAGACAAAGCACATTGATGTTCAGTATCACTTTGTGAGGGATATGATAGAAGACAAAAAGGTGTTGCTGGTAAAGGTGGACACTTTAAATAATACTGTAGATGCATTGACAAAATCTGTGAGCTCTAAGAAGTTCTCTTGGTGTAGAGAGACAACGGGCATTTCAGGGCTGGAAAAATGACTAAGCTCTCTTGTGGCCCCCTGTGGAAAGAAAACAACAAGTGGGAGAATGTTGGGATGTGTTATATTCTTTCCACATAGTTAACAGGGGGTTTGAGGGGCACCCATAACCCCACTTTATGGGGTCCGGGGCAGTGCCCCAGAAAATTTTGGTTTTGGACCCTATGTTAGGTTGGGAGGACCCACCTATGGTTTTATGCATGATTTTCGCACGTGTTTTTTGGATGCGATGGTTTTCAGTCCATGGTATTGGACACAATGGTTTTTGGTCCATGGTATTGGATGCTTCAGTATGTATAAATATTTATTATAACATTGAAAGGAACATAATGAAAAATCAAGCTGGTAGTCTCGGTTTTGGGATCCAGGGGAAAATCTCTATGTATATGTGTTTTATGTGTTATGCTCTCGCATTGTTTATTTTCTGTGTTTTAGAATTCGTATGCAGGTAATTTTTGTATGGGGTTAAAACCTACAACAAATGAGTGTTTGTCCGAAAAAATGGCAAAGGTAAAAATTTTCACCTATAGGCTGAAAGCTTCCCTAAAAATTTGTTTTTTTTTTTGTTCCATATCATTGTTTTGAGAAAAACTATTATATATCAATTTTATTTTTGACATTTTGTCATTTCCAGCCAGTGCTTCATTTGTTTCCTTAGAAGTTTTGAACTTTAAAGTCAGGCAAGTTTTACCCTGAGGTTAATCTGTGTGATTTGGTTCTTATATGATGAAACTACATTTCTGTTTCTTCTTGATAGTCATGTTTAATGATTTGGTGGCACATGTTATCCTTTATCTGACTGAGACTTGTAGCCTTAAGAATTACCTGAAGAGAAATTTGTAATCACCTACAGAAGCGATGACTTTCTGGTTATCCAGTGAGTGCCATCTTAAAGGAAGACACTTGTGCTGACTAAATGGTTAGGTGGGATTGAAGAGTGGTATACTGCCATGGAAATGACATGTTTATGATTAAGCCTTTTTAGAACTAGTCTGAATTGTGATTGAGTTCCTATATGAAATGCTTGGAGCATGCACCTTTAAGAGTTAGCCTTATTTATGACTGAATTGTCACTTAAAAAATTATAATTGAATTGCTATATAAGAAACTATGTTCTTGACATACACATGTTTGAAAAGCTTGAGAAGAAAAGAGGACTTCAAATTTGGGGTTTAACTTCAGACCATAGCGTCAGTCAAACAATGGATAAAAAAATTAAATAGTAGATTCAAATAGTTATGTACAGTAGTACAAAATAGTTATGTACAGTTGTATGGAATAGCTTCGTACAGTCATACGAATAGGTTGTACAGTGGTATGGACAGGCTGTACAGCAGGGCCAGATCCACAAGTTTTGCTGCTTTTTCTATTTTTTAGGCCTGTTGAATCATTGTCCGAGAGTTTTTTGTGAATGATTTGGTTTTATTTGCGAATTATTAAAAGGGTAGTTGAGGTGCATGCTTTCCTACATCCTCATGGGCTATAAATTCTCAATTATTGATCTCTATTTATGGTCACACTTAATAAACTCGTCGATGGCAGTAATCTACCCATAATTGACGATGTATAATTCTCTGAAAGATCGGTATATTTTTTGTCTATCAACTTATTTTCACATGAATTTTTCCTTGAGAATCGTGTGATACCATGCTATGATGTTAAACATATCTTGAATGATGGTCATTTCTAAACATTGTAAACAACTGAATTTCACATCCTAAACTTCATTTCATAAAGAGTAGCACAAGATGCGAACCCAAGATCTCTAGTTTAGAGAGATTTCATTCCACAACCATAACCAGTTGAGCAACCCACACATTCATTTCTTGTGATTGAACAATAAGCCAACTGACATGATTCGATCCACATTGGATGGCATTTTCCCTAAAAATTTTGAGCGCTATTGACATGGTATACTGGCATGTTCTTATGGAGGAACAAATCTTTAATACTAGTGTATTTTCTTAACTACTCACCACCGGTTCATTTTACAACACAGTATTTGGAAAATTGATGTTGACATTTGTAATATTGTCACCATTTGAAGTGCTCTAAAATAATGAAATTTGTTCCAATTCACAATGGTATAAACTCTAATATCTTATTACCTTAGATGACCGTTGTTTATGTGGAAAAATTGCTGACTCTGTCCACTTGCATCTATTCATTATTTTATGGTTTCAATCTGATCTAAAAACACAGAGATAACATTCCTTGAATTCTGATCATATTATTCACTATTTATTTGGGTTGGATTGTCCTTTAGTGATAGCAGTTTGCTTGGCATTTCTCTAGTCTATTATTGCAAGAACACAAATCTCTGAATATGATCTTCTAACAATGACAACAAATCCTTGATGATTAAGATGTGGTGAACTAATTAGGAGTGCTTATTTAGCTAAGACAGATACTTTTATGGAGCATCTAAATCATGTTTATTGTTTAAACTTTATGATACATCTAAATCATACACTATGATTTCAATTTAGTTTAATTAACTGTGATGATGTTGAGTATAATGTTACATGAGGTTGTGTGATATAATGGTAGGAGGATAATGATGCACATGTGGTTCTTATAGTGATGATGTATCCTTATGATGATGATGATATGCATAGGCATTATGATGTTATGTCAAGGTATATTGACATATTCATTTACTACGTGATGATGGGTATTTAATGTTGAATACTCATGATAGATATGATATGCTTAACGTGGCATAGGAATTATGATGCTATAATATGAGGTTTATTGACATGTGGTTCATTTATTATGTGAAGTCATGATATGTCTTTGATGCAAATATGTTGATGTTATAACTTATGATGGTATTTCATGAGATGAAGCATGTGATAGTTGCATACAATTTATGACATGCATGAGCATGTAGTTCGTTATTATTCATAATGTTGCGATTAACAATGATGAATGTTCTCATGATGACATGCAAGAATTAGCATGTGGATTATTTTCTATGATACTATGATGGTATAGCTAATGCATTGGTTGCATGTTGAGGTGTGATGATTCACAGGACTCCACAAATGGGTTGATTTATTTGATGATCTCGTGCAAGCCCATACACACGAGGGAGAATAAGTAACACCATATGGGTTGGGGACAAACTCAATCAACACTACATATGCCAGTGGTTCCTTTGTCGTGTATATCTCTTAATGGATAGCTCTTGAGGGGCTATGGGACCATCTTGAGGAGGCCAAGTGCTTGATATTATAGGCTAGGTGCCTAATATTGTATTGGGATGCCGAAGTCTGGTAGGGGTGTAAGGATTTCGATGCCTGGGGTCGTGCACCTTAGTGAGTTGTGGAGGGAGTGGGCCAACCTTGCGAGATGCCTGGAGACATTGAGCACTGTACCAGATACCTGCCTTGGGGCCTTGGGGGTAGATGAGGTCTGAGTCAGGCACGAGCCTTAGAGCCAGCCTTGGACTAGGATATAGACCGAGGAGGCTTATGCCTAATTGCGAAAGTGGGAAAAAGGACAAAGATTCCTTGGGATTTCCCAGGTGTTGTGAAATTTTCAATGCCTGTTGGTTATACTAGTTCAGTAGAGGGTGTCGGGACTATTACATGAAGTAATAAATAACAAAATAAATGTAATGTCCCTTAATAATAAATAATAAATAATAAATAATATAATATAATATTAAATAAATACTAAACAATAAATAAAAAATAGTAACAGTAAATAAATAATAAAATAATAAATTAACTACATGCTCTAAATAAATATAAATAAGAATAAACAGAAAAATAGTAAAATTCAGTAAATCTATCAAAAAGTAAAAACAAAAGAAATAAAACAAGAAAGCAATAAAAATCAGTAAAGCTATCAAAAAGTAAAAACATAAGAATAAAATAAGAAAGCAATAAAGTTGCATGTTGACACATGGAGTGTGTGCATGTGGTTCCCCTTCCAATGTTTGCTCTATTTAATAGATGGGGAGGAAGATGAGAAGCATTCCATCATTCCATGATTCCACCATCCATTCTCTTGGAAGAATAGTGTTGTGAGACAAAGGATTCCCTGGAAGTAGTACGTTGATTGAGGGCTCGGGGGTGGCTAGTTGTAGCAAGATTTTGTGCAACTGAGCCTACGGTTGGGTGGAGAGTCGTCCCCAAGACTTTGTTGCAGGTAGAAAAATTCAATTAGCATTCAACTAGCGTTCCATAGGTAAGTTGTATCTCCTCACATTTCTTTTGAAATTAAACGTTAACTAGTTGATAAATTGCTTGTTGATTATAAATCGCTTGATTAATCTAATTAATTATGTGTTGTTATTTAGAGGCTGTTACATCAACTATAATTTTCCTAGGGAAACTGAAATGGGAAAGAATGTTTTATTATAAAAAGTTCATATTGACCTTATCATTAATTTTCCTAAGGGGAGCAACTTCAACCCATTTATTAAAGTAGTCAGTAGTTGTCAAAATTCAACAATGCTAACCACTTGATTGTGGGTGAATTTCTCCAATAAAATCTAGCCCCTGTTATTGAAAGGGAGATTAAGCTAGGATTGGTTTAAGAGGTAAAGCTGTTAATTTATGTTTTCCTACAAGAAGTTATGGCTTTCTTATTCACATCGAAAAAAGGGTAGGCTAGTAAATGCAACTCCACATAATTTTATATGTAGTTTCCTTTAAGGCATGATGACCTCCACACACAGTATTATGATGTTAACAGATAAGGTAGTCAACCTCATTAGGTTAAACCCAATTTAATGGAACACCTATTGGGTCCTTCCAATACAATTTATTATTTATTATACAATATTTTACAACTTTCAATTTTAAAGGGTGTTTTTCATATTTTCTCAGAAGAGCAGTGCACTGTAAGTTTGAAGGTAAAATATAATATTTCCATACCACTTAGAATAATGAAACCTTTCATTGATTAGTAAGGTGCTAGACTAAGGTAACAAAAACTCTAGTTATTTATACTACTATGTACCCTCAACCTGAGTAGTGATCCTCATGTGAGCTAATTGATTGATACCTAGTGGTTGAAAATTTGTTTCAGTTAACATTTTCTCTAGACCTTGTCCCTTGAAAATTTTAATAGGTTTAAGTTTCAGATCTTATTCATGAATATTTTCTATCCACCTACCCCTCCACCCCTAAGTGTCATGTTGAACTAATATGTACTTCACATTAGGACATGGAAAATAGACAATAGATTTTGATTGTAAGATATAATCTTGGAAATCCTTTAGAGATTTGACCGGGGCATAAGCCTGTTTTTCAACTATGTTGCATTTTATTTTGGTTGCTTGAAGTGCTCTACTGAAAAAGGATATCGGTTGTTTGAAACCTTGTTCATTTTTTGTAACAAAATAATGGCTATAGTATGTATTGATCTGAAGGGGAAAATAATAAAGTGCTTCCTATATTTAGGAATTATCAAAACGAGGGCTTCTGTTAAGGCTTGCTTGATCAAAGAAAAAGAATGCCTAGCATTATCAGTCCACTTTATTTCCTTTCCCTTCTTTAAAGCATTTTTTATTTCTTTCAAAATTTCAACAAAGTTGGGGAAAAGCGTAAAAAAATTATCCTTCCCAAGAAGGATTGGATCTCCTTTTTAGTCTGAGGGAGGGGTATATTTTTAATTTCTGAACCCTCTCATGATCAATATGAAACCCCATCTCGAGTGACGATGTGGCCAAGTAATTTTCCCTTAGTCATAGTGAAAAATGACTTACAAGGGTTTAATGGAAAGCCAAACTTATGACATTTCTGATGTTAGGTCCCTATAATACTGGCATAACCCCCATATTGTTATTGTTGTTCCCTGTAGAATCCCACTATTTTTATTGTTGTGTCCTTATTTTATTATTGTTATGTAGGCCCTAATTATATTTTGACCCACTAGACCCCTATATATACCAAGGAGGTAATGTCATTTGAATCATCCAAAAAATTATTCATTTATGTGATATAAAAGGAGGTTTCCCCCTCAAAGAGGATTATTTTCAAGTCATTGATCTATCTTTTCATTTTTTTTGTGATTTGGCTACATAACATTTGGTATTAGAGCTTTGGATCCTAGGGTTTCAATGCTTCAAACATGTCTTCTTGACATTTTTGCAATAATTTTGTTATGCGATGCTTCAGAAGTTGAAATTTCGACCATGTGGAGCCAAAATATTTATGAACGTCATGTAAAAATTTTAGAGATTGGTTCGGTATATTCTCAGAGATATGGTTCATGGAAGTTAGGGGTTTTGTATGCTCCATAGTTCAGTCTCAAACAAGTGACTTCAAGGAAAATCATCATAACTTTTGTTTCAGGCATCCAAATTGAATTTAGTAAAAGGTGGTTGAATGTACATAGACTGTAGTTTCTTAGATGATATTTTCATGGACGAAGGTTGAAACAGTGACACACAACATTCTATCCAAGTTTGTTCTACTAAACCAGTCCATAAACAAACCATCTTGGGAAATTTGGCCTAACTTTATCTTAAAGAATCCAATCTTAGTCTAACTAGTGGGGTTGGAAAGAAGACATAGATGGATACCTCAGGATGAAATTTCATACCTTGGGATGTTGAAATTAGAGAGATACAATGGTTTCAAGTTTGAGCTCCTAAAAGCAAGAAAAAGGTGTGTAATTTTTTAAATTTGCATAAATTTAGTTTGAAAAATTAGTGTGAAGTGATTCAAAGGGTATATTGAAGCATATATATCATTATTTGGTTCTAATATGCCTTTAAATAAGAAAATGGAAACCCCCAGTAAACCAACAGAAAACTCTAATATGACGCATGAAGAAGAGGAAGAAATGAAACATGATATATCAAAATTACGAGACCAAGCATTGTAAGACAAAAATAATACTGAGAGGGGGGGATGAATCAGTATTATGGAAATATAAAATTATTTATGAAAATAAAACTTATTTAGATATTAACTTCAGAAAAATATAACAAGATCATGCACATGAAAAACACAAACAATCATCACATGTAGACACTTGGATTTTAGGTGGAAAAACCACCCTCTAGGGTAAAAAAAACCACCAAACTGTTTGTTGCTTCTTCTTTATTATCTATTGCTTCAAAATATTCTCATTTGCATTACTTTATATAGCCACCTCTAGAAACTGAGCACCCACCCCTTGTCTAAAATTTGAAATGTTGACCACAACCAACTTGGAGCACCCATTCCTACAATAGACAATCAATATGCATGTAGATTGAAGCCTCCACTCCAAGTACAAACAATTATGCAATAAGATAATGAAATTTAGAACTGAGAGAATTGTTGCATAAACAAAACTATCATCAAATGAGCACACTCATGAAACCAAAATTTCACACTCCAAATGAGAGAACAATTCTCTCCACACACACTCTCTAAACTGATATTCAATTTCTACTCTCAAATCTGAAATTGTTGAAGGATAATTTCTAAAACACACACTACAATACTGAAGCTCTGAACTCCTTGCAAAAATCACTAGTTGTGCACTTGGACTTCATGCACACTCACTCACTCACACTGCCAAAGAACCAACAAAATGAAAAACATTTCTCCACATATTTGTAATATCTGAGATCAATTAATTCTTCAAGTGATGGAGCTCACCCAAAACTTGTTCGCTTGCTTCAGATTTGATTGATCTGGTCTTTTTGACCAAATCAACCTACTCTTTCCACTAGTCTCTTGATAATTTCAACTTTGATCACCTTCTATATGCCCCATGACTTGTCTCAACCTTTTTTCTGGATAATTCTGACAATAAAGTTTTTAAGTTTTTTTTGTTTTTTGTTTTGTTTTGTTTTTGTTTGTTTTGTTTTGTTTTGTTTTGTTTTGTTTTGTTTTTTTTTTTTTTTTTTTTTTTTTTTTATTTAATTCGGTCGAATAGACAAAACTGATCAAATCTGACTAATTGCTCGCAAAACACCGCCAGCTAGTGACTGGTAAGTTTCAGTCACTCCCATAAGCCTTTATCCATGTGACTGGGGCAAAGCATAAGGTAATGCAAGAGTTATTGCCATCAAACTTGCCACAAAGCTTTAGGGGGTTGATATAACCTCTAAACCATGCTTCCAAGCCCAACTTGACACTAGGAAACTAGCTGCATAACGTCAACAAGACTCCACACACATCATCAACTAGACCTCTAAAAATAATGTAGCTCAACGTTAGATGAGGCTTTATTACCTCATGACACCTCTCCTACAGATCTTTTGAGACTATGACAAAATTTTACATCAAGATGACAACCCTGAACAAGTATACAATAGACTCAAGATGATACATAGAGACTCATGAGTACATAAATTCAATAGGTAACATCAATGGCAACACAAACATGCCAACAAACGCAACAAATTTCACTCTCACAAAGAGTAACAAAAAATGAATTGGTAGTGATGATGAATGTTAATATTGATGGTTTAAAAGGGGACATAGATGGTTTAAACTAGACATGAAAGTAAAGATAAATGTAAAGATGGAAGGGTTGAAGGAAGGTTTGACAAAGTTGCTGCAAGATAGGGTTCCTAGTGGTGACAAGGTATTCCATGAAAATAAGGATGAGGACAAAAGGAATATGAATTATGATTTTAGAGACTCCAACAGTAGGATGAAGACTAACCACATTCCAAATATCAATATGAGGAAGTTTGATGGCAAGGTTCCGGTAGCATGGATACTATAGATGGGGTAGTTATTTGATCTAAGTGATGTGCAACACAAAAAAAAAGGTACACATTGCATCTTTATCTTTAGAACCCAATCAATTTGTATGGTATCGATGTATTTTCTCTAGTAAAGCACTAGTCACTTGGACAATTTTTATGCAGGAATCGATAACACATTATGAGGATGAAAAGCAAAATACCTTCTTTGTCCAAATGATAAACCTAAAAAAAAGGGTTCATTTGGGGAGAACAGTGAGGAGATTGAATATAAAGGTAATTGATATTCTAGAGGAGCATCTGATTGATGCCTTCATAGGGACTTTAAAGGATAACATCCAACATGAGGTTTTCTTTTTGGAATCTAATTCATTATAGAATGCATTCAGGGTGGCAAGAAAATTTGAAAGAAAAGTTATGGAAACAAGGAGGTCTACCACTCACATTTATAAAGATGGAAGTGTTGTTGTTCCTAGATTCCTACAACCTACAAGGTTGACACCGCAACAACTAGAGGAAAAAGGTCAAAAGGACTTTGTTACAGTTGTGATAATAAATACAATAAAGGTCATAAATGTGCTGAGAAGAAATTATTTTATATAGATTGTGAAGATGAGGAAGAAAAGGAAACAAAACATAAAAATAAGAAGATATACACTAGGAACCAATCCCAGGGGATAAAAAATATGAAATTAATCCGTCCATGTCTTGTAATGCATTGGCAGGAGTTACCACTTCTAAAACTATCAAGATAGGACGATATATCAAGAAGGAAAAGGTAATAATGTTGATTAATTCATGTAGTTCTCATAATATTATTCGTTGTAATATAGCCAAGGATTTGAATTGTTGTCTATACCCAACATCAGGGTGTCAAGTGATCGTTGCAAATGGAGGAAGTTTAAATTGCGCAGGGAAGTTCCACAATATCAATCTAACCATGGGGGAATATGTATTGAACAATCCAATTCTTTCTATTCCAATGGGTTGTGCAAATGTTATATTAGGAGTCCAATGGTTACAATTATTTAGGGACGATAACTTTTAATTTTCAATAACGTTTCTTGAAATTTTTCTTAGAAAGAAAGGAAATTGAATTAAGAGGTATAATAGGGAAACTTGGGAAGATAATTATCTCTAATGTCATAAGATATCTTTTGAACAAGTAACAACAAGGGGTAATTGCACAAATATGTTTAGTATATGTTCAAACTTCTAAGTCATCGATTTCTCTAGATATCCAAAGAGTCGTTGATAATCATTCCAAGGTATTTGAGATTCCCAAAGTTGTCCCACTTATTTGCGATGATGGTCATGCTATTCACTTGATTATAGGAAGTGTTCCTCCAAAAATTAGACCTTACAAATATCCTTATGCCTAGAAGAGTGAAATTGAATGTATAGTTGTAGAAATGATAGAGGCAGGTATAATTCAACCTCGCCAAAGTTCTTTCTCCTCTCTAGTAGTATTGGTGCACAAGAAGGATGGATCATGGCATGTGTTCATATTATAGAGAGCTCAATAAGCTCACTATTAAAGATAAATTTCCCATTTGTGTCATTGATGAATTATTTGATGAACTACATGGAGTAAATTGCTTCACCAAGTTGGATCTTCACTTAGGATATCATCAAATTAGAATAAAGACATAATACATTTTGAAAAAAACATTAATAACTAATGAAGGTCATTATGAATTTTTGATCATGCCTTACTAATGCACCTTCCACATTTCAAGATTTGATGAATTCCACTTTCAAACCCTTCCTTAGAAAATTTTTGTTAGTATTTTTTGATGATATAATAATATACAAGTAATCTTGGAAACATCATGTTCAACATGTTTCCAGGGTGATCAAACTATTCGAGGAGAAAAAAATCTATGCAAAACCCTCCAAATGTTTCTTTGGGGTATAAGAAGTGGAATATTTGGGTCATATTGTATCTCATGAGGGTGTTAAGGTAGACCCTAAAAATTAAAGCCATAAAGGAATGGAAAATCCCCACAACCTTAAAGCATCTTCAAGGATTTCTTGGGTAAACAGGGTATTATCAATTTTTTTTAAGAATTATGGGAAAATAGCAACACTGCTAACAACGTTACTGAAGAAAGATGCATTATTTTGGAGTCCAGAAGAAACTAAGGCTTTTCAACATATTAAAGAGGCAATGTGCTGAGCTCCAGTATTAACTACACCAGATTTCACAAAAAAATTTATTGTGGAATGTGATGCCTCGGGATAAGGCATTTGTGATTTTTTAATGCAAGAAGGAAGACCAATTACTTTTGAAAGTCATCCAATCAAGGGAAATTACTTACACAAACCTATTTATGAGAAGGAAACATTTGAAATACTACAGGTTCTGAAGAAATGGTGCCCTTACCTAATGGGAAGACACTTCAAGGTAAAAACATATCATGATAGTCTTAAATACTCCTTGGAACAAAGGTTATCTTTGGAAGATAAAAAAAAATGGGTCACAAAGATGTTCATTTATGACTTCGAAATGATTTACAAAAAAGGGAAGAAAAATATTGTTGCACATGCACTCTCAAGAAGGGATGAGGATGTGGAAGCATTGCTCTATGCCATTTATATTATCCAACTTGATTCGATAACTAAATAAATGGATGAATGAAAGAATGATGAAGAGGTATGGAAACTCATTCAAAAGTTGTAGCAAGATCCCAGTGCATCTAATTAATTTATTTGGAAAAGTGATTCATTGTGGTACAAAGATCATCTATATCTATGTAATAACTGCCAACTTAAACAAAAGTTTATTTTGGAATTCCACACCTCTCCTATAGGAGTGCACTCATGATTTTTGAAAACTTACCACACTGTTAAGAAGGATTTGTTTTTTGGGATGGACTTAAATATGATATTTAGAAGTTTGTGGTGAAATGTTTGGTTTGCCAACAAAATAAAGTTGAGACAATTAAGACCCCAAGTCTTTTACAACCATTATTCATTCAAGGTTAGTGTTGGGAAGAGGTCTCAATGGATTTTACCACATGTTTACCCAAGTCTCAAGGAAAGAGTGTCAACATGGTGTTAATTGATAGACTTACCAAGTATGCACACTTTTGTGCACTATCTCATCCCTTCAAATCCAATACAGTAGCTACTTCATTACGGAAACAATTCAAAAGCTACATGGAAACCCAAAGATTATTGTAAGTGATAGAGATCCCATTTTCATTGGAAATTTGTGGACATAATTATTTGCTTGTCTTGGTACTCAATTAGCTCATAGCTCATCGTATTATCCTCAATCTGATGGGAAAACTGAGATAGTGAACAAATGTTTGGTAGGATATCTTCATTGCTTTGTATCTGATAAACAAACACAATGGATCAAGTATTTACCCCTGACATAATGGTGCTATAACACTTCCTTCCATACCATAGTAAAAATGACCCCATTTATGGTGCTTTATGGATATCATCTATCGTTCATCACATTGTCTTTAAGGGACAATTCTAAGGTTCAAGCAGTGGAAGATCACATCAAGCATCAACAACAAGTTCTCCAAATCTTAAAGGATAACCTGACTCTAGTGAAGAATTGAATTAAACAATGGGAGGATTAACATCTGTTGTGGCCACAACTACCACCCTATTAAAACATGCTCTGATAGAAAATTTTGAATGGGTCCCCTATAAGTTTGATCTATCATCTCTCTGAATGATCTTTTTCATCCCAGTGATTTTAACTCTATGAAGAGCCAAATCTTCCATTCACAAATGGTGAAAGCCCCTTAACAAATCCCTCACATATAACCTTGTTAAGCCCTTCATTCATATGCTCATCGGGGTTTGTTTAGCTTCCAAAACCCTTCATCGCATCATTGTCCTGTTATAATCCCTTTACAAAGGAAACCCTTCGCAAAATACATAAACCATCCCTATTTCACTTATCACACTCAATCTGGGCACATAACGCATGCCATAAGGGCCGGACCCGATGGCATTATAAACCACACTATACATATATGTCGGGTCCGAAACCTCGTCGCATATCACAATCGGCCTAAGTCCAAGGTTTATATGTATATATGCCATGCCCCTGGCCTCCGGACTTGACGTCATTATGAACCGCATTGTATACATTATCGGGTCCAGCCCCCAATCACATATCGCATATCGGCGGAGCCCGGGACTTATACACAATATGCGCAGTGATATGGTAGACCCGCCGAGCCATCAAATACTATATATAAATATTTTCGGGTCCAAAGCCCTATCGCATATCGCGATCGGCAGAGCCCCAGGCTTGTGCATATTTTGATATGCAATAGGCCGGACCCGGTGACATTTATAGACTCCAATTGATCCAGGTGGATGTTGGTGGCCACCCACCTATCCCATTTGGCCCCCCACAACTGTCTCTTTCAGTTTTTCTGTTTCCTTAAACATAGCACAGTTTACTATTTTTAGCAGTTTTTCGGGTCCTAAACTTCTGGAGCCGTTTTGAGGCCCTAAACAACGTTTTTTGGGAAATCCACCGTCAGTGATTTTTCTATCTAAAAATCGCCTTTTCCGTCGTATTCCTCGGAGAGATCTTTCCAACGGGCTATCATGCGTGTCAAATGGAGATAGTACGACCAATTCGCGACCCCGGGAAGTTGATGTACCAACTTACCCAAAAATGGGGCCCACAATTTGGCGTTTCATCTTTTAGGGTTAGGTTTTGGAATGTGAAGGGTTTTCCATTGTTTCTCAACAATAAATAGGCCCTCGAGCCTCATTGTAACACAATTTTTGGAGAAAAGTTTAGAGGCATGTGGCCGACACATCTCTTCTCAGAGATAAGCTACCATCGCCCTAGCTGGGTCATTTCCATTTCTATTTGTACGCATATTTCAGTATTTTACAGTAATGAAATGAAGTATTATTTCCACTGCATATTTGTCTTTATGGTTATCTCTGTATTTTATTGTGTTCCTATTTAAATCTGGATCAGTGGTATTAGAGTAGTCTGCTTTTTCTCTGTTTTTCTTTGCATGTCCCCAACGAGGTCGGGATATAAGGAGTTAGGTCTGGAACTGGTCGAACCTTTGCAAGACCAGCCTCGCAAATCTCGACGACCTCCCATGGCAGATGAGAAGAAAAACGAGGGGGCAGAAGATCCTATCAAAATCTTGCTCGAAGAAGCCCTCGAGCGACAAAGGAACGCGATGATGGACAACTTTGCCCAAATCCTTCAACGGCTACCTAGAGGCGACACATCGGCTTCCAACAGCTACTCTGGAAATGCCACACCGTTTAAGGTACAAGTTAATTTTGAAATCCATATCTTCGAGGGTCAAATAGATGCAGATGCCATAGATAAATGGTTAAATCTTCTCGATGGGTATTTTTCTGTTCATGAATTTTCAAGTCGGGAAAAGATTGTTTTCGCTCTTCTCAAAGCAGCCCCCCACGTCAAGGACTGGTGGGAAACCTACTGCGAATAGAAGGATGAAAGTACAGGCTCACTGTTTTCAGCGGCACCCACTTGGAATGACTTCCAGGATGCCATCAAGGAGTAGTACTACCCTATCAAAAACTAGGAGGACAAATACATCAAATGGACCACACTGCGGCAGGGACGAGACCAAGATGTGTTGGAGTTCACAAACATTTTTCATACCCTTCGCACACAATTGGGTATCAAAGATTCTTAGCTGCATCTGGTACTCAAATACCGTGGCTGCCTACACAGATACATCCAGGAAGAGATGGAGTTCTTGAACATCTCCTCACTCGGCACAGCATACCGATACGTTGTCAAAATCGAGCAAAAGTTCAAACAGAAGAAGCGAGACTTTGGATCTGTAAATCCAAAGCCCAAAGGACAAAGCCAAGGTGGGGTGACCCAAGACAACCCGTCGAAGCCGCAAGAAAAGAACAACACCATGAAGCCAAAGAAGGACAAAGGAAAGTGGTGTGAGTTCCACAAGAGTCCCACTCATAACAAAATTGAGTGTCGGACCAAGCAGTCGCTGGTGGCCGAGTTGAAGGCTTCCGAATCAGATGCATGTTCCGACTCTGAGTCAGAACCTGACAAGGGGAATGAAAAAGGGAAGCAGATCATTGATGCGGATCCCAGTGCCATTGTTGCTACTGCCAAGATCCAGAAAAATGAGCCCGAAGATCCAGAGGAGGGGGAACGTCTTTTCCTCTCACAGATGTGGGTGAAGGGTTCGCGCTGCAATTCATTGTTGACAGTGGCAGCCAAAAGAACCTCATTTCAACAGAGGTCGTGAAGCGGTTGGGCCTACCAACTACACCACACCCACAGCCATACAATATCCGTTGGCTTCACGAAGGACGAGATCTCAAAGTTCGCCAACAGTGTCGCCTTCCCTACAGCATCAAGCCCTTCACAGACGAGGTATTGTGTGATGTTACACCTCTAGATGTTTGTGATGTACTATTAGGCTAGCCATACTTGTGGAGGCGACATGCTGTGTATGAGTCAAGGCCTCGCGTTGTCATCATTTCTTTGGATAATTCATTATACAGGATACCGGAGGTAGCCCCACCTACCACCGCCTCTTTGATCACTGCTAAGAAAGGCAGCAAGCTCATCTCACAGACTAGGAAATTTATTTTCTGTCTGGTTCGCTCCCAAATTAAAGGGAAGATCGTTGCTACATCCATGACCCCCGCGAAGGGTTCCTCCACACAGCAGCAGCGACAGAGGGATACAGTCGTGACAAAACACAGGAACAACTTCTCCTTACCCGGAGGGGTACCACACAAGTTTCAGGTGAGCGAAAAAGTTTGGTTACATTTGCAGAGGGAGCACCTTACCAGAACCCATCAGAAACTCAGACCACTTCGACATGGTCCTTACACCAGTAACAAGGCTACGGGAAACAATGCTTTGAAGCACAGCATTCCTCCATTCCTTCGCTTGCACCGAGTGTTCAATGTGGACCATTGCTTACCATGCTCCCCACCATTTCTGGACACATCAGAGATTGCAGAACAGCTCACCAGAGACCCAGCTCAGCAGAAGCTTCCTCATCTCAGGGAGGAACTCAACGCAATGGGGACCATTGCTTCCTAAGGGGGGAGGAATGATCCAGGTGGATGTTGGTGGCCACCCACCTATCCCATTTGGTCCCCCACAACTGTCTCTTTCAGTTTTTCTGTTTCCTTAAATATAGCACAGTTTACTATTTTTAGCAGTTTTTCGGGTCCTAAATTTCTGGATCCATTTTGAGGCCCTAAACGACGTTTTTTGGGAAATCCACCGCCAACAATTTTTCTGTCTAAAAATTGTCTTTTTTGTCGTAGTCCTCGGAGAGATCTTTCCAACGGGCTATCATGTGCGTCAAACAGAGATAGTACGACCAATTCGCGACCCCGGGAAGTTGATGTACCAACTTACCCAAAAATGGGGCCCACAATTTGGTGTTTCATCTTCTAGGGTTAGGTTTTGCAATGTGAAGGATTTTCTATTGTTTCTCAACAATAAATAGGCCCTTGAGCCTCATTGTAACACAATTTTTGGAGAACAGTTTAGAGGCATGTGGCCGACACATCTCTTCTCAGAGATAAGCTACCATCTCCCTAGCTAGGTTATTTCCATTTCTATTTGTAAGCATATTTCAGTATTTTACAGTAATGAAATGAAGTATTATTTCCACTGTATATTTGTCTTTATGGCTATCTCTGTATTTTATTGCGTTCCTATTTAAATCCGGATCACCAATTTATAACATTTGAGGTCTGGCTTGAGCGATCGGGACGGGCCTATCTGTGTTTTCATGTGTTTCCCAAATTTTCCGAAATAACAAAGGGATCGGGTTTTCAGTGTAAAAGGCGGGCCTGTGGAGTCCCAATAGTGTAATTGTGCATCGAGGAAGTGGAAGGCATGGGTACTGTGACCCGCGGAGGGGCTGATACCCGATTGCGATTTAAAAGAAGCCCTCAAAAACCGTGCCAAGCCTATGGATTGAATAGGAAATTGTGTGTTGACTGTGTTTTATGCGTAAATCCTTTCCACACTTGTTCCCATAGTTTATAAAAGTTAATTGTTGGGTGTAGGAATTACACTTAAGCAAACTCATCAACACTTAAATTGTCAACCCAGGGGATTCGTAAACTTAGAGACAAAGCGTAGGCAATGCCAGAGATGGTATGAATATTTCTAATGTCAATCCCTACTTTCTTTAAAAGAAAGATTTGCATAATCAAACTAAAAAGAGAAAAATGCAACTTGAACCATTGAAATAATCTAAGACTGGAACAAGGAAGAATTCATTTGCAAAGAGGGATTTAGAAATAAAGGGGCAATCACTCTAGCTAAATATTGATTACTACTGAGTGTGTATTTTTTCTTTAGCAGAGACACTTAGCAGTCTCATCATATGAGCCCTTCAAACCTGCTTATATAAAGATTTCCTTCTTGCACTAATCTGTCCTGCACTATCACAGTCTTCTTGCACTAGTGCAGGAACATAGATTTATGCAGAGGGTATAAATGGTGTCTTTACTAAAAGTGTTTTACTTCGTGCAAGGGCTTGAACTTTTTCAGGTTCAGAGCACTCAGATCCTATGACAAGAAACTAGTTCTTGCACCAGATCAGAGCTTCTTGCACTTAGCATTTAATTCTTGAAATAAGTGCTTAGTCATTGCAAGTGTATTATACTATGAAATCAAATTGCACACATAAAAATGAATGTTTCTTATTTTAACAAAGTGCAGAAATAGAGAAACAATCCATATAATTTATCCTATCATGAAGTATTTGATGAAAGCAAGAAAACTACTGGAAGTAAACTAAAATGGCTTGCTGCATCACACCAACGTGCATTGGTATAGGTTCATTTCTCCTGCTTATACCAGGTGGGGAAAACCAATCAAACAAAATTGCAGAAAATGAATAGCACACCAACGGGCACTGGTGCAGGTTTATTTCTCCTGCTTGGACCAGGCAGGAAAACCAATCAAACAGAATTGCAGAAAATGAATAGCACACCAACGTGCACTGGTGCGGGTTTATTTCTCCTGCTTGGACCAGGTGGGGAAAACCAATCCAAAATCAAGTGCAGGAAAATGAATAGCACTAAAACGTGCACTGGTGCAGGTTTATTTCTCCTTCTTGGACCAGGAAGGAAAACTAATCCAAAACCAGGTGCAGGAAAATGAAATTTAACTACTTCACACAACGGATTCACTTTCACTCAAATAGCAATACATGTGCTAGAAATTAAATCACACTTGACAATATAAGCATAAATTACGAGGACGGAAAATAGGGTAAAACTGCTGGGTTGGCTGGGCCCTAGCCAACCAGCGCGTTTCCCTTTCAAATAGAAATGTTGCTCAATACTTTATCAATTCATGAGCTTTCAAACACAGAAATAAAATTTATGAAACATGAGGTGGAGCTCCCTTTCTTATTAATTCATTGAGGCAAATACATGAGTGAATAAATAGTCCAGCCCAGATTCGGGCGATAACAAAATAAAAGCCTGTTATCGCTTCTCTGGCTATATCTTTGTTCTATACAAATTATGTCAAAAACTATCTCGTCCTATTTACATTCTTCATTATATAGATATTTGGCTGAAGGCAAAAATGATCGTTTAACCAATTACATAACCGATATGCAGAATTTAGCTTCTCGGCCTTCAAAATTAGGCAGTTCAACAAAACTGGTCGTAGCCAATCTCCAGTTGTTCATTCTTCATAAGTTCGATCTTGGCTGCCTTTAGATTAACCTTTCTATCATGGCTAGAGCTCGAATGCCTTCATATCTATCCTGCTGTCGTGGCTGAAGTTGCGCAAAACGAGGCAGTGATCAAGGAGGTCCAGATCTGCTGCAAGGATTCGTTGTGTTGGCACCGGTGCAAGATCCGTTCCTGCACTAAGATCAATGGTCACAGTAAGCACTTGACTACCAAATAAACATTGGAGATATCGATCAGTTACAAGAGTGATTATAAGCAAGAAATCATGTAATAAATAAATAATTAATGCTAAGTTAAGTTAAAAATATGAAATATAAAGTTCATACGAAATATGTCATCGTTCTTGGACTAGTGCAAGATGAGGGTGTATAAGAGAGGTAAAACAGTGGTAAATGGTTATAATTTAGGAGGGGAAAATGGCCAAAAGAGAGAAAATTAGGGGGCTAACATTAATGAAAGCAAAATTTGTGTTCTATGTGAATATCTCTATTATATTGTTCACAATCATGAAACTAATGATAGTTATCTCTGCAGGTGAGAAGTAAAGGACACAGGAGAGGATTCGAAGAGCCATGTATGCAGAAGCACTGCATTTAAGGGTTTGGCCACAAGCATTCCAAGTCGGAACCCCACACGTTACCTGTACATTCCGTAAGCAAAATATGTCCCGGTCTTCATTATGGGAAGGCAATGTACAATCACCCTTTTTACCAACATCTGTTCACTTCCTCAGGAAAGGAATCGATCTGGCCGTTATGCTTTCTAGGTGTCAATGATCACGCTGACGATCCTATCTATCTGTACTCAATTTGCATATCGGAAATAGTGGAAAGATGAAGAGGCGGGGTAGAGCTAGAGTCAGGGGCGTTTGCATAAGTATTACCTCCGAAGAGGAGAAAGGGCTTTTGATTTTCGAAAAGAAAAATTTTGGTTTATTGTGAATAAGGAGGAATGTTTTGGGTGAAGAAGGAGCCTTTAGTTTTAGACTTATGTGATTGTTATTTTATATGTTTTGGATCAGAGTGTTGTTGCTGGCATGAATGTAAATGTGATTTGTATTTATGTGTATTGATGACTTACAGTTCACTATTAGTCTTGTTAAATTGAATGTGATTCAGTTTCATGGTTAACTTGTGAATGGTCTCTGATTTCAAACTAAGTTAAAGATTAGTTGCAAGTTTTAATTCCATAAAAGAATGCGGATTCCTATATGAGTGATTTGATTTCAATTTAGCTTTAATACAGTCTTGTCTAGCTGTGAATTCAGTGATTGATTCATTTGGACTTGAATCTATACATGATGTTTAATCTTCTTTATCACGCTCCTGCCGAACATATATATGATGTTTAAACCTCTATATTATGCTTCTGCAAGATAGATTAGGATAGCTAGGACTAGATTAGAGTAGTTAGAATTAATATAGATAGGATTTAATACATAAAGGTTAGATGTCTTATTTTGTTGATATAATCGAAATCTTTCTCCTAGAAGCAATCTATCAACGCATTTAACAGTTTACGGGGTGCCTAAAAACCCATCGGAGCCAACCATTCCAAACGAAAGCAAGTCTAATTGGGGTTTGCGATCAGGTTAGTTCCCCTTGTTGGGATAGCGAATATTAGCCATGTCAACAAATTGGTGCTAGAAGGAGGGCCTGAACCGCCATCCCCAGCTTTTCAAGATTTCATCTATAAGTGCCACACATGGATTTGAAAAGATTAATGTATGGATCGTAAAGGTCGGAGAGATCTTGCCACACATTTGAAAGAGCCTCATTTTGAAGAAACAGAGACCCCTCTAAGTCCTGTTTCTAGGTCACCCAAGGAAGAGAGACTGTGGGAGTATCTTGTCACTCAGGAACAACCAGTCAGAACACTTACTCGGGCTTACACTCGTTCCCTCTCTCAGCTTCCCATATTTCACTCTTTACCTCCAAAAACTAAGAGAAAGCCAAGGATATTTACCCTGAGCAAAGATACATCTACAACCACTTCTCTCGAAGATATTGTGCTAGAATCCTTGCAAAGTATCAACATCCCTTGGGAAGAAATTCTTGAGGATTCCCCTTCTAAAGGCAACTCCTCACTTAATTTTGAGAATCCTAATGGAGAAGCCTCCAACCAAAACTTCCCTATCCATAATATGGCCAACGTTCCCCCTCCAGGTGGGAATCAACCTCCACTTCCTCCTTTGGGTGGGAATCAACCCCCACCTCCTCTGGGAGCACTCCCTCCCTGGCTTGCATAAGATGTTGTAATGGTACCTGGGCAACAACATCCCTTACCCAACAATGCAGAAAGAGTGTTACCTAATTTCAACTCTAAGCGGGGAGATACCGCTAATAACCATATTCACTCTTTCTTCCTAGCCTTGCGTAGGTTGGGGGTCACCGATGAAGATGTGGTGTGCCACCTATTCTCTTTTACTTTGACTGGTGCAACCTCCACATGGTATTTCAGCTTGAGAATAGGTTCAATCACCTCTTGGAATGCTTTTTAAGCAGGCCTTTTTGGACAAGTTTGGTGATGACAAAACACTTGTGGCCTTAGTTTTAGAATTATCCCATCTAAAAATGGAAACCAAGGAGAAAATTAAGGATTTTAACATCCCGTTCAACACCTTGTTCAACAGAATCCCAGCCACCGCTAGACCTACTAAAGAGGTGCTAATGGAATTCTATATCTTTTCTCTCCCTGTCCCTACAGGGATGTGGGTTAAAAGGAGTAACGCACAGACTTTACAAGGTGCTATCGATGAAGTAGTGAAAGTTGAGAATGAAATGATCAATTTCACAGCATGCAACCCTTCAACTGAAGAAGAGAAAGCCTCTCAGCCATCCAAGAAGAACAATGGGAGTGATAACAAAGTAGCTGAGGGAAAAGAAAGGGATACCATAGATGTGGAAGGTTTGCATCGAATTATTAAGAAACTGACAAACACAGTCATCGATATGAAAAGAAACTCTCGAGAGAGTACAAGTGGGAGTGGGGGAGATTATGATAATAGAAAACCCTTCAAACCTTTCTATTGGAAGAAAATAGAAGGTGGTCATGGCTGACTTTCATTTCCTACTCCACCTAATGAAGGGACTCTAAACACAGAAGCGTTGGCTCTTATTGGATCGCTCCTCAACAAAGAAGAACCTGTACTGGGGCTCAAACTAGAACCAGAAGATGAGGAAGGATACCAAGTAGAAGAACCCTCGGATGAGGAAACCCAAATTAATGTGTTGTGGGATTTCCATAGTAATGAGAACGACGACAAGGGAGATAACACCACAGAAATTAACGCTAATGAAATCCACACACGAAGTAAAGGGCCACTCCTAGGTGCGACAAAGCCCACAGACCGGACAAAGCAAGACATTCGCCCTATGAAATCATCCGCTCCCGAAGTTTCTATTGGAAAATATAGATCTAGTGGTGATTCCAGGAATACCCTAGTTACCAACCATCCAGAAAAGGATAAGACATCTCCCACTGCAACTAAGGTGACCTTAGATGGTAAACTCCCACCTAAGGACGGCAAAACCGGTATGTTTACCCTACCCTATCCCGTTTATAACATTGACTACAATATTGTAGATGATCTCAAGAGGTCTAGGGATAATATCACAAATTTCGACATGTTAAAATTAACGCAGCAAAGAAATTCGCTACTAAAATCTATGAATGAGCGGAACTGCAAAACCCCCACTAGCTCTAGTGGCCAAACCGAGAAACCAGTGTCCAAATCTGTACGTACCTCTAGTGCATCCCAAATACCATCAGCTATGGATTCCACTTTATCTAAAATAAATCGAAAACCCCAAGATGTCAGTGCAGCGATGATAGGGAGGAAATCAAAATCTATGACTCCACCATTCCTTATCACATTTGAAATCTTTAGCATGAATGTACACAATTTCCTGGTAGATTCTTGTGCCTCATCCACTGTTATGCCTTACGCTGTTGCTAAAAGACTGCAGGCAATGCCTAAGAAAACTAGAACTCGAGTTACACAATTGGACAGAACAAATGTGAAAGTAATTGGGGAATTAAAAGATTTGTTGATTCAGATGGCTGCTAAACCATAGTACACACAAGTCATTGACATAGTGGTGGTCGACATACCTGAGGCTTATGGAATGCTGCTTAGTAGGGACTGGTCATCAAATCTCAATGGATATTTCTCAACTGATTGGTCCCATCTCTTGCTACCTCAGAGGGAAAAAAGTGATATGTTAAGAGTCGATAGAGAAAGATACATGAAATATGTGGTAATGGAACTAAACAGCCCCAATGAACCTGCAATGTTCTATAACTCTATCCTTGGGAATTATAGTTTCGATGTTTATGCCACGGAAACTTGTTTCGGATAATGCCATGCAGAAACAGTCAAGGAGACAAACACACAATTGGAAGAAAGAATTAAACACCCCCACAATCCAACTGATGAGCTATCCTATATTTAAATAGATGATAGGATTAGTTTCGTAGATAGTAGTCTAATTGACGTAACATTAGTTTCTACATTTTGGACACTCTATTTTGATGTATCTAACTACTTTGAAGGTGCAGGCGCTGGAAACATTCTCATCAACCCACAAGGGAACCAGCATCTGATGGCCAACCATTTGGAGTTCTCATGCACCAACAACACGGCAGAATACGAAGGATTGTTGCAGGGCCTGAAAAGGGCCATTGATACGAAAATGAAAAATCTTGTAGTTGGTGACTCACTGATAATTGTGGACCGGGTAAAGAAAAGGATATACTACAATTCGCCACACCTGGTAAAGTACCAACATGAGGTATGGAGCTTAACTGACAGTTCTAATTCTTTTAATATCTCATACCTACCTCAAAGGCAAAACCAAGATGCCAATCAGATGGCTAGAATGGCTGCAAAACTCTTACCTAATCTTAGATTGAAGAAGAATAAATTTTATGTTGAATTAGTTTTCAGACCACCCGTACCTGATAACTTCTCAAACTGGCAGGTGTTCGAAGGTGACAATCAAACCCTGGAGTTCCTGCATTGCGGAAAGGCATTCGAAAATACATTCATCGATGGAAAGGAGCGGAAGTATATACTCACGGTAACTGACCACTTCACTAGATGGACCAAAGCCATCCCGCTTTGGAAAGTTAATGAGGACGAGGTAATATCTGTTATAGAGAAATCTATCATCAACAGGTCTAGCATCCCTTACGCTCTCATACTTGATAATGCTCCTTACCATTCATCTCTAAAATCGACTGGATTTGCTATTAATAAATCAACCCACATAAGGAACGCATCAGACTATTATCCCCAAGGAAACGGAAAGCTAGTGCTAAACTGGGGCAAGTTTAGTAAGTTGAAAGGTGAGCACACGAAGTTTCAACACTTATGGCTGGGCCTGTTCCAAGCTGTGGAAAAAATTGGTCATGAAACTTACAGATTGAAAACCTTGTAGGGAGAAGCTGAAAAACTCCCTGTTAATAACCAACATCTCAAAAGATACTTCCAGTAGCCACCAAATGGTGGTTACTTTCGGAGTAGGTTAGAATCCATTTCATTTTTGCTGTTAGTAGTTACATTTCTGTCTTTCCTTTTCTTGTTTTATTGCGAGTTTACTCTCTTCCTGTTTTCAATTTCAACCTTTTCAGCCATCTGTTTTCTATCCTCTAGCCTTGTTTTCACCTCTCAAACCGCTTCAGATTGCTTTCATTCCCTGCTTTCAGCTTTTGCACCCCTCATTAACCTGTTGATGATTCTGTTGTTCCTAAATCCATCATTACCTTGCAAATCAAACAAATTTTCAATCAGCCCATGAGAACTTGAAAATCAGCTGTGAAATTCAGACCAAGCCACTCATTGGCATCTGTTGAGAACTGGGTAAGATCTGTTGATAACCTGGATATTTGGAGCATGTAGGGGCATCTTTTTAAAACAAAATGTGTAACTACAGATGGACTAGCATGGAGGAATGTTGCATTTTTAATAAATCCCACTCAGACCTAGCCTATACTTGCTTGTAAGGTTTACAGTCATTCTCCATCGGTCCCATCCACCACACTAAATTATCCTATACCCGTTACTCACAAGTAAACCTCCTTTCATGGGCTAAGATCATTGTCTCATACCCTGTGGAAAATCTAATTGTGTTGTAGTCCTTGTTCCTGAAACTGGAAGGACTTATCTAAAAAGAAATGAAATTTCAAGTCCTTGTGCCAATCTGGAAGGACAGATTATTTGGGAAGCCAGTTAGAGTAAGGACTATTGCTGGGCTCAGAGTACCAGTTGGCATAGCAAGCCCAACCTTGCTTAAGAGATTTAAAAATATGGCATGATCCATGATTGTGCCCCATTCAATCAATGAAAATATAGCACTGAAATTCTCATATAAAGTGCAAGATAAGCATGTCTACATCAAGCTTGATGAGCAATAAAGAGCTGAGGTACACACCTAAATAGGTATGGATAGACTAGTGACAGCCCCAAAGGGATTTTTGAAAGTGGGAAATAGGTAAAGGAAGGTCAATAAACCCCATAATACTACCATTGGAGAATGCCTATCAAAATCATATCAGTAAGTAGAAGCTATTTGTCTTTATCCCTCCTGAAGTAGTTAATGTTTAAGTGGAACCCATGCTTGTCCATCTATATAGTTTTCATTTCAAGTTTATCTTAACATCCTAATGTTTTATTGATCTGAAGGTTATTTGGAAACAGAGATAACTGGTTCACCCAACAGTTCGCCATTTGTTGTGGCCACCACTACCACCCTATTAAACCATGCTTTGATAGCAAATTTTGAATGGGTCCCCTATAAGTTTGATCTATCATCTCTCTAATTGATCTTTTTCATCCGCATGATTTTAAATCTATGAAGAGCCCAATCTTACATTCACAAATGGTGAAAGCCCCTTAACAAATCCCTCACATATAACCTTGTTAAGCCCTTCATTCATATGCTCATCGGGGTTTGTTTAGCTTCCAAAACCCTTCATCACATGATTGTCCCGTTATAATCCTTTTACAAAGGAAACCCTCGCAAAATACATAAACCATCCCACTTTCTCTTATCACACTCAATCTGGGTGCATAACGCATGCCATAAGGGCTGGACCCAACAGAATTATAAACCACACTATACATATATGTTGGGTCTGCAACCCCATCGCATATCGCATATCGACGGAGCTCGGGCCTTATACACAATACGTGCAGTGATATGGCGGACCCACCGAGCCATCAAATATGATATATAAATATTTTCGGGTCTGAAGCCCTATCGCATATCGCGATCGGCGAAGCCCCAGGCTTGTGAATATTGCGATATGCGATAGGTTGGACCCGATGACATTTATGGACTCCAATATATAATTTGAGGTCCGGCCTGAGTGATTAGGGAATGATTATCTATGTTTTCATGTGTTTCCCAAATTTTCCGAAATAACAAAGGGATCAGGTTTTCAGTGTAAAAGGCGGGCCTGTGAAGTCCCGATAGTGTAATTACGCATCGGGGAAGTGGAAGGCATGGGTACTGCGACCCATGGAGGGGCCGATACCTGATTGCGATTTAAAAGAAGCCCTCAAAAACCGTGCCAAGCCTATGGATTGAGCGGGAAATTGTGTGTTGACTGTGTTTTATGTGTAAATCCTTTTCACACTTGTTCCCATAGTTTATAAAAGTTAATGAAAGCAACGTTTGTGTTCTATGTGAATATCTCTGTTATATTGTTCACAATCATGAAGCTAATGATAGCTATCTCTACAGGTGAGAAGTAAAGGACACAAGAGGGGATTTGAAGAGCCATGTATGCAGAAGTGTTGCGTTTAAGGGTCTGGCCACAAGCATTTCGGGTCAGAACCCCACGCGTTGCCTGTACATTCTGTAAGAAAAGCTGTCCCGGTCTTCATTATGGGAAGGAAACATACAGTCACCCTTTTTACCAACATCTGTTCACTTCCTCAGGAAAGGAATCGATCTGGCCATTATGCTTTCTATGTGTCAGTGGTCACGCTGATGATCCTATCTTTGTGTACTCGATTTGCATATCGGAAATAGTGGGAAGAAGAAGAGGCAAGGTAGACCTAGAGTCGAGGGCATTTGCATAAGTATTACCTTCAAAGAGGAGAAAGGGCTTTTTATTTTTGAGGAGAACAATTTTGCTTTATTGTGAATAAGCAGGATTGTTTTAGGGGAAGAAGGAGCCTTTAGTTTCAGACTTATGTGACTGTTCTTTTATATGTTTTGGATCAGAGTGTTGTTGTTGGCATGAATGTAAATGTGATTTGTATTTATGCATATTGATGACTTACAGTTCACTATTAGTCTTGTTAAATTGAATGTGATTCAATTTCATGGTTAACTTGTGAATGGTCTCTGATTTGAAACTAAGTTAAACATCAGTTGCAAGTTTTAATTCCATAAAAGAATGTGGATTCCTATATGAGTGATTGGATTGCAATTTAGCTTTAATACAGTCTTGTCCAGCTGTGAATTTAGTGATTGATTCATTTGGACTTGAATCTATACATGATGTTTAATCTTCTTTATCACGCTCCTGCCGAACATATATATGATGTTTAAACCTCTATATTATGCTTCTGCAGGATAGATTAGGATAGCTAGGACTAGATTAGAGTAGGTAGAAGTAGTATAGATAGGATTTAATACATAAAGGTTAGCTGTTTTATTTTGTTGATATAATCAAAGTCTTCCTCTCGGAAGCAATCTATCAATGAATTTAACAGTTTATGGGGTCCCTTAAAACCCATCGGAGCCAGCCATTCCAAACAAAAGTAGTTTTAATTGGGGTCTATGATCGAGTTAGTTCCCCTTGTTGGCATAGAGAACATTAGCCATGTCAACAACATCAAAATGAAAGAATTTTTGATATGGGTGATTGGCTATTTTTATGACTACAACCATGCAAACAAATGTCTCTCAAGCAAGCTAAGAAGGATAATAAATTATCACCCAAGTACTATGGCCCTTACAAGATGTTGTAAAAGATTGGTATCATGGCATACAAATTGGAGCTACCTGCATCTTCACGAGTACACCCAAGTTTTCATTTTTCGTGCTTAAAGAAGGTTATAGGTGTCAATCTCCAGTTCAAACTATATTTCCAAAACTTGACAAAGAAGGAAAAATCATATTGGAGCCTAAAGTAGTCACATAAAGAAGAATATGGTAGGCATGGAACAAATCAATTTTAGAGTATCTCATTAAGTGGAAGAACTTATCTATTTAAGATTCCACATGGGAGGATGAGTATTTTATTCAGAAGCATCTAGAACTACTAAAGTGTTGAGGACAACACTTTTTTGAAGGAGAGGGGCATGTTAGGTTCCTATAATACTAGTATAACCCCCATATTGTTACTGTTGTTCCCTTACATTATTATTGTTATGTAGGCCCGAATTATATTTTCACCCCTTAGACTCCTATATATACCATGGAGGTCTTTTCATTTGAATCATCCAAGAATTTTTCATTTATGTGAATTAAAATGAGGTTTCCCCCTCAAAGAGGCTTATTTTCAAGTTGTTGATCTATCTTTTCTTCTATTTGTGATCTGGTTACATAGCATCTAGAATACTGCTTCAAGATGTTCTAAGTATTGAGAATCAGATTGCTAAAAAATAGTCATGTCATCAAGATATATTATGATAAAATAATCCATTTCTTCAACAAAAGAAATATACATATCCCCATGTAAGGTGGATCTAGCGTTCATTAACCTAAAGGCATCTTCTCATACATGAATGTCCCCCATGAGGTGGTGTCTTGTACCTATCATCTTTATGGATAAGAATTTGATTGAGCCAAAAAATTTGTCCATCATGGAAATCCTATGAGCCCCTACTACCCTTTGAAGGATATAGTCCATTTTTTATAGAGGGTAATTATCTTTTAGAGAGGCCCTATTTAAGTTTTAGAAATCTATGCAGAGTCTAATCTCACCATTTTTGTTTTTAATAGGTGTCAGATTTTCTACCCAATCAAAGTACCTTAACGGTACTATTAGTTTGGCATCAAGAAATTTTTTGACTTCCCTCTCTATAGAAGGAAGTAGTAAAGGATTTACATGTTTGAGCTTTTGCTCGAAATTTTTAACCCCTTCCTTTAAAGGTATCTTATGTTCTATGATTTTCCTATCATAGGTTTCCAAATCTTCATAACTCCAGGAAAACACGTCAGTGTACTTTTTGAAGAGATCTATATATCGAATTTTAATTTCTTCAGGAAGCAATTTAGATAAATTAATAATTTTAGGATTCCCATGCATTCCTACATCAACTTGTTCAACCTCTATGTTCATAGGTTTCAACATAGGAAAAGTCATCACATTTTTCTGATCAGTTTTTTTCAAGGGAAATCAACCCTCACGGAATGTAATTATTTTTTAATTTAACTGTGCCATGTTTTCCTATTTTCACTTTAAAATTCCAAAGATCATGATCTTCTATGTTATCCTTGTCACCTTCTATGCATAAATAAAAAAATATCCATAATTTAAATAATTTTTTTAATTTCATGGTCATCTTCGGAGACCTGCCAATGTTTCACATTGTCAGGGTTGGAAGGACAATATAGGATATCAATTTCGTATTTCACCTTAGTTTGATCGGGGGAATGAATTTTTCAGCGTAATAAATAGTGTGTCAGCTAATTTATTTTGTTCTCGTGGCATAGTATTAAAATTCATGGTTGAGAAGAAATTTTCCATCATGTCCAAAAATTGATTCTGGTAAGCTCTAAGTTGTGGGTGCTTCGCCTTAAACTTATTGGTAACTTTTTTAATTACAAGTTCAAAGTCACCGAAAATTGAAAGGTTTTGAATATTTAATTTGTGAGCAGCTTCGAGTCTTAAAACCAGGGCTTTGAACTCAACCACATTGTTAGTGGTCTTGAAGTTTAACTTAAAAGGAAAGGTTATGCTCTCCTTGTTGGGGGAGACAAAAACCACTCATGTGCCATATCCGTTTCAAGAAGAGAAGCCATCAAAAAAACATCTTCCAGATTACATTTAAATTTTTCAAAATGTCTTTTGGTTTTTATTTTTTATTTACAAGGTTCTTTTCTTCATTTTTTTATGGTTAATATGAAATTACCTATTGTTAAAATAATAAAAAGGGAAGTTATTTGGATTGTTCTCAGAATTCACAGTATAATCTAATCGTGACTCCTGCTACAATCACCTTGTGCCACTCCTGAAAATAGATATAGTCACATAGGACAATTCGATCTAGAGAGAACCTCCTAGCTTGGATCCCTAGAATCGTGATAAGAGCATGTCATAATTGGGTGAAATGTCTACCACTACTACATCCATAACTACACTCTTCACTACTAGTTGTGCTAAGTCAACTACTTGTCTTTTATCATACTGAGGAATTTAACTCTATGAGAATTGAAGGAATAAAGGTCTTTATAATCTCGAGTTATATATCAACCCATGGAATCCATAATTTATTTTGGCATAAGGTTATGAGGCGCCCTGGAATCTAGCATACAATTATGCAGGGTGAAGTCATGGATTTTCAAAATAATATAAAATAGGTACTAAGCTATCTTCTTTTTCAATTTTGGGACTAATAGTAATTTTAGGAGAATTTCTGGTATATTAATAACATCGGTCGCCAATCCTTCATCTGATTGAACTATAGAAGTATGAATAAATTTGTTAACTTCTTGGTTGTATGTTGGTGTTTTCACAATTTTGTTTAATGGTATATTATTTTTTACTTTTTTTTTTTTAATTCATTATGTAAACTAAAACATTGTAGGATTCGAGGATATTATCTTCCCGCTCACTATCTTAAAGTTTTTCTCTATTATCTTCCACCTTATCTTTCGAAGCGGATTGTTTATTTTGGGTTTATTTATGGTTTAGGGCCTCTTTTTCTTTGTTCACGAGTCTAGGCCTCAAGTCATATTTATGTTTTATTTGAGCCTCCAAATGCTTAACGAATCATTCAAGTTATGGGCTCAAAACCCATGTTAAAAATGATGGATGGGCTCTTAATCATACGTTGGTTAGTATTGATCTAAACA
The DNA here is from genome assembly GCA_031772625.1 of Pinus tabuliformis. Lineage (NCBI taxonomy): Eukaryota > Viridiplantae > Streptophyta > Pinopsida > Pinales > Pinaceae > Pinus > Pinus tabuliformis. The sequence continues at coordinate 1,409,244,190 of CM062804.1, forward strand.
TTGATCAATGAAATTTATTTCGGGGTACTCCTCCTCATCAAGAATCATGAATTGACTAGCCACGTCGTTGCCATATTTATCCAGTAAATTTGCATTATTTCGTAAAGGGGGTTGAACAAGAGGTTCCTCCTATTGACCTCTTTGTAAAATATGAGGATTAAAGGGCCTATTGTAAGGTCCCCGATTCCTAAATGGGGGATTTGGGTTTCTATTCGGATTATTATCATTTTGTTGGAAATTTCTTGGGGGAGGATGGTTTTGAGGTATTGGGCCTAGTGCCCTATTGCCTACTTCAAGATGTTGAAGTTTGTTTGATAATGATTTAATCAATTTGTCCATCTCGTCAATCTTCTGCATTTGGGAATATTTGGTACCCAAAGCTTAAGGAGAAACATCAACAACTTTGTTTTTCCCCTCACTCTTTATTTATTTAGCCACGTGCTTCCCAGTGGCTATTAAATTACCTTCACAGGAGCATGCTTTACTCTAGGCATCTGATAGTGTAGTGGGCTCTCTTTACCTCAACATTAGTGAGAGATCAGTGTCAAGGGTTGCGGAATATGCTACCAAGGAAACAATATCTGAAGGTATAGCATTTACTAAATCTTTATTAAAGTCATTTACTTACTAGTCAAGTTTAAGCTTTAAGGAACTAAACTTAGTTAACCACAACTAGTTACTTGCTTTGACCCCAAATTGTCTGAGAAAGAATTCAACTAATCATTCCATGGTTTTAAAATAATTTTGAGACAAAGTTTGGAACCATTTCTCAATGTCACCTTCTAGACCTTGCGTGAAAATCCTCATACAAATTTCATCATATTCAACTCTGAGGTTTTAATAGTAATCCTGGAATTTGACTATGTGTTCCTCAATTATGTGTCCCCATTCATTATCAAATATAGGTAAATTTTTAACTTATTTTTCAAGAATATAATTTCGTGGGGTAGCCAAGTTTAGGAAACGATAACAAATTTTAACCCAAGCATTGATGTTTGGGTTTGAGGAGGAGGAACTAATGGTTGTTGAGGTGGAAGGACTAAATATGGGGAAAATGATGAACTAGCATGAGTTCCTTAGGATGGATGAAATTCGTCAACCCTTTACGAGGAATCGATGGATGGAAGTTATGAGGTGAACTAGGGTTAAGAGAAAAAGAATCACTAAGTGTTTTTCTGAACACTTCGATTCTCCTTCTTGAATTTGCAGTGGCTACTAGAGCCTCTAGATCCTCAAGATGTAGAGGAGATAGATGAGATTGTGATTAGGTAATGCATTTGGGGGAATCCAATTCCTTGGAGTCATCAAAAAAGAAAAGTTATTTAATAAAACACGAAAAATCAAATCATTAAAAATGGTTTACCCATTTCAAGCAGTTGATTTTGTTACGAATGTGCATAGTTTATGTCTTACATTTATAAACAAATTCACTATCTATGTCTCTCCTATCATTGAGGAACGCATGGGTTTGGCTGTGTGCATGCGTCTTCCTGAGATAGGACTTCTAGATTCCTATGAATCTCTTCGAGGGTACATAAAACTTGCAAGTTCAAATCATATAACCAATTTAGAATAATAAGTTCATCAATTAATCCAAAAAGAGATGAGGTTGTACGAGGTTACCAATAGTCATGAGCTAACACATAAATTCTCATTCCCCAACAACAACACCAAAAATAATGACGGTTCCTAAATTGTTTGGGCAATGGCGAACAATTTAAAGAGACATTCAATGAATATGTAGTTCCTCCCACCGTAGGCTAGATGGTTTGATCTCCCTTTTCCTCGGGGGGTATTCCCTATAACTAACTCGTAAAATATGTTCGAATAAGAAAATATATATGACCACATTATAGATATTGTAGAAAGAGGTGTAAAGTGGTGAAGCTTACAAGTTGAAGAAACTTATGCACTACACATAATCATGAATTACTAATTAAAGCCTTAATCATGCAATAAGAAAATAACATCCCATTAAATTAAGAAAAGAGCGCAGTAAATTAATTCTAAATAAGAAAATAAAAAAGGGAAAATAAAATTACTAATATCCTTTATTGATGGCTTATGATCATGGAAAGTGTAAAGATGACAATATCAAGTACCGTCACCTTTACTCAACCAAAAAAAAAGCGACCGGAATATAATTACCCGTTGATAATATAAATATAAGTAGGTAAGTGAATCTCTTATGAACTGAAATAATGCAATATCGATCAAGTCAAATATTACCTATAGAAAATATTAGGATATATGTATATCACACAAAATGAAACACAACCAAATAACAAGTCATATATTGATCTAAGATATATTTTGCATAAATTGTTAAAACAAAACAACAACATTAAGTATTTGAAATCCTATGATAACACATCATGAAAATATTTGTGTCCATTTTCTTATGATAATATCGATGTCTAAGAGAAAACAAAAGAGTAATATATGGTGATGTACACAAGTGATCAGGTAAATCATATAAACTGAAGGATAAAACAATATATAATCACACAGAAAAACAAAGATAACATTGAAGAGACATTATATTCAAAATTGCATGAACAAGATCATAACAACATCAAGATCAGTCAGTGTATCAACTACCTTCAGAACATTTAAACAATAAGCTTCTTATCATAAAAAATTGAGCCCCTCATATGGGAAACAAGGTCATTATATATAAAATTCAAATAATTGTCGTAAAAATTGTCTTTATAACTAACAAATTAAGTAAAATAAAATAAAATAAACTAGGATTGATTCTAAGAAACACTCTTTACCTTGATGGGTGTTTTAGCAACTTTTGTCAAATTTTTTTGGGACAATGGTAGGTATTTGAATCTCCGAAATCACCTTGTTCTTTATCTTTGGATTATGGAAGATGACCATTAGTTAAGTGTTTAAGTATTAAACATTTTCAACATTGGCTTGTAGTGGCAGAATTGGGGTGACAGTCTATAGAGCTGAAGCAGGAATATTGAGTTGTTCAAATCCCTTCATAAACCTTGTGTATTTCTCCAAATCCATATTTGATACCCATGACATATTTATAATATTTTAACAATGATCTGAAATGGGGTTTTAACAACTTGTTATGCTTACAAGAACCTCCCACTCAAAGCTTGACAAATAAATGATCTAGCTTATGTATGACATTTGTGGAATTAAATACTTGAAACAGGTGTATGTCTTTTCTTTTAACTTTTTAAGTGCTTTAAGTCCATTTGTTTCTGGTGATATTAAACACATATAACATCCATATAATGCAACAAAGAAACATCAACACATAACAACAAATTTAATCTATGAGTTCACCCGAATATCGTGGGCTACGTCTCCTTGAGATTTTGTCATCTTGACTTGGCTCATTGGGATTATGGTAAAGTTTCTCTTACAAGTTCCACACTTAACTCCAAGGGCTACTGAACTGAACCAATGGGCTTACAATACCATCTATGTTCCTGTCACGGTTGTCATCACTCTGCAAACAGATCTAAGCTCCCTTAGACTTGATTCCTTCAATCAGTGCTCTGCCCTGAGCTTATTGATGGCACTAACACCTTCAGAATTATTTAACTGTCATTGAAACCTCACCTACTATATCCAACACATATCAGACACTACAAATAGGCTGATCATTTTCTCAAAATGAGCACTGCATCGCCAAACTAGGCCTTCCTCCACGGTTGGCATTGGGCTACCTGAAACTTCCTGTAGCATATCGGTCATTAATAATCTCCAAATGCTAATGTAAACCCCTGAAATTGATTTAGAAGACTCATTATAGTCAGGAATGACTATTGGTTTGCTGAGAATGAGTACGGGTAGCTCCTACAACTGCCTCCAACCCCTGGTGGCCCTGAGCTCCAAAATATTCCTAGATAAAAATCTCTATGAATATGACTTCTTCAGCTTCTATGGACAGTCCCATTGGCTTCAAAAGGCTCCAATTAGCCTATCTAGCCTCTTGTTTCACTCTCTCTAGTCGAAAACTTCTCCTGGAGTGCATTAGTCAATATCCCCTAGGGATACTCCACTAAAATTGGTGAAAATGCTTTCCACCTAGATCTACTAGCTTATATGCATATCTATTCCATCTTAAATGTTGAAAAATTGTGATTGTATAAGACTTCATTGGTTGAAGATCCTGAAGAGCAAGGTCAGCTACCTTCCATTGAATATCTTTTGCCCGAGTATCTCAATGAGCTACATGAGGACACAGTTCTTGACAGGAGGATAAGGACTTCGCGACGGGGAAATGTTGAGTATCTTCGAGTTGAATTCAAATGTACAAATCCAAGTAAAGCATGAGGGATAGATATTGGAAAAGTGATGGAACTTTATCCTCACTTACTCGATAGCTAAATCCAACTTTCAATGGTCCAAAAGCTTCCAGTGGGGAGGAGTGATCCAAAATGGATTCAGTTTTGCCTCTGTGATCTGAAAATGAGATCTTAAATCAATATTAAGGTATTACAGACTCATGTGCAGGAATTCTTATATTACTTAGTGCAATGGATCAAAAAGATTGTGAATAATATAGACAATGAGCAGTTAGAAACATAATAGTCACACACATCAACACAACAAATAATCAAGGAGTTCACCAGACTTCTTGGCTATGTCTCCTGGTCCAGCTTTCAGTGTCGACCTCTATATTAAGTCTTTAAGAACATATTATTACATGAGTGAGCTCAAATAGCAGAGTCTCAACTACAGTGACATCAAAGAGGGATCTGCTCGAAAACCTTGATTCTAAAAGAGTGCACAGACTCTCCCCCTGTCCTGTTCCTCTATTCAATCTTCCTCAATCTGACTTCTTTCTCTAACTGTCTCCAACTGATCTCCCTTCTTTGGTGCCATAGAATGGATTTTAAGCCTATCGACGCTGTCAGTTTGCATTCCTTTTTGGCTCTCTGGCTCCCGGCCACTGTCCATTCAAATCCCTGTTCAGCGTTAAACAATCGTTGCAAAAACGCTCTAAGGTATGGTGGCCACCTGTTTTCAAAAGGAAATACTGGCGCAGTGAAAATCCCCAAAGAATTGCTTCTTTATTTACATAGAGAAATACATAGGAAAAACTCTAAAACAGAAGAATCAGATGGTTGTTATGCCTCGTCCGTTATCGGCCCTTTGGCATCCCACACCGTAGATCTGTTCTCATCCAACAGTTCACATCCATCCTGATCATCCAACTTTCTCGTGCATTCTGCACCGTTGATCTACGACCATTTGATCTGATGGTTGAGGTGCATTTCGTATGGCTTACTTGCGTGGAGAACACCTGCCTGAAAAAGTGGTTTTCTCTCTCCTTGTTGCGTGCTACATGTCGGTCAATGTATGGAATCGAGCGGAGCTCGTCCAATACCACTTACCGCCTGAGGTCCGCCTGAAATACCATTTACCTCAAAACTTAAATAACATAAGGTCGCGTTGATAAACCCTTTGGGTCCACCATTCTATCGCAATATCGCAATATGCCTTGTCTCTTTTGTATTTCGGTTTTATAACGGAAATACACCAATAGACAGAAAAAGACCAACACTTTTATATTGGAACTCAAATTTTATAGCGCCGCATTTATAAACCCTTTCGGGTCCACCTTGATCACTATCGCAAATCACACAGGCTATGGGTCTTCACCCCTTTGTATTGTTGCGATGCGATATATCGCAATCGCATATCGCATGCTCTTCGAGCCTTTGGTAAGCCCTTCCCTTGGAAACCTACAACGCGATAATGTAATCTCGGCCATTGATCTGCGTGCTCGATCAATGGTCCACGTTGTGTCGCTAGATCATGATCGCAAATTCCATAGGGCCACCTCTGATACACTCTGCCGACTGCGATATCGCCGAACCCTCCAATGTGATCTGCAAAATTGATCTGGACTGTTGATCATTTCGATCCAACAAATCCGATTCAACGATACTTCAACCTTCGCTTTACTCTGTTTTCTGCCATTCTTGATGGTTTTTCTCTGCGATAGTGTTTTTCGATAGTTTTAAAGACTTAGACTTAGAGGTTTTGGATCCATTTTGGATCACGCCTTCCTACTGAAAAGCTTTTGGACCACCAAAAGTTGGTTTTTAGGCATCGATCAAGTGAGGATATAGTTCCCTTACTTGTCCAATTTCTATCCATCGTGCCTTGCTTAGATTTGAACCTTTGAGTCCCACTCTCAGGTACTCAACATCCCCTTGACGTATTGTTCTTACCTTCCTGTCCATGACTGTGTCTTCCTGTAACTCATTGAGATATTTAGGCAACAGATCCTCAATAAAAGGCAACTGACTTTGCTCTTCAGGATCTTCAATCAATGAAGTTTCATACAATCTCAAGTTTTCTGCATTAACGACTGAATAGATCTGCATATAAGTTGGCAAATCAAGGTGAAAATCATTTTCACCAATTTTATCAAGTATCTTTGTTGGGTAGCGGAAGCCCCGCATAATGGTCATGGGGTGCAAAGCCCGCTTTTTTGGGTAAAAACAAGGTAAAGACTCTGCGAGATGCGCGGAGTGCGATTTGTAATAAGTCAAAGTCAAAAGGGGTAGTCTGTCCAAAAATAATGTAAAGAAATGTAAGTTGAGTCGGCCCGCCCATGGATCGCAGACCATGGAAAGGTATAAATAGAGTGAGGCTCTATGGGTAGGGTAGCTAAGTTTGGTTGTATGTTTTTGGATCTAAATGGTAATGGATTCTTGAGAAGAGGAGTCTGAAATCATTTGTAAGTCTGAGTCGGGTAGTGGATAGAGGCTCTACAATTGTGTGCGCAGAGGCTTGAAGAGTCCGCAGTTGTGTGCACGGACCCCTGCAGCTGAGTTTGCAAGGTGGATCTGGATGTATTGGGAATAAAGTGGAAATAAAGATAAGTTTCTTCTGATAATTCTGTGTTAAATCTAAATTATCATGAATCTTCTCATTTGTATGGTTAATAAGACCATTTTAATCTATGCGCATATGTTGTTTCTTGAATACTTGTGAATCTGGGTTTCATCTCATACACGAATTGAATAAATATGATAAATGTTTCCTTAAATACCCATCTAAGTAGTTCCGATTTGAAATAATTCATCCAATAGATTAGATCTGTAGACAGTGCGCCAATAGGAATTAAGAGGTATTCTGGATCTGCACGAATACAGAGCAACGCGAAGCTATAGAACAGCGTGCAATACCTCCAAACCACATCCAAACATCCCTAGGGTGCAGAAACCTAGTTCCAACACCCTCCCCTGCTACCTCGGGTGAGACCTCAGTCCGCGCTCTGCGGACTGTTGCCGAAAGGGCCAATAGCTGTGGGATTTGCTTGGCTAAATAATTCTTTCGAACCTGGGTCAAGCCCATATAAGCCAACAAATGGTTTTGTTGCTGGGACCGGGATCTGCCAAAGGGGTGTCTGATGTGGGAACACTAGAACCCTACAAAGAAAGATATTGAAGAGTGGAAACTCCACGAGTTCGCAGTTCAGGAAAACAGAAACCTGCGAGTATTAGAGGAAGAATGGCTAGACCGTTATATATTCACAGATATTCACAAAATATTCTTCGCGTCATTCCCAATAGAATTGTATGAGTGGATCGCAAGGCTAGATGAAAGCATGGGGAGGTGCAGATTGGACCAGCCTATTGTGTGGACCCTGGAACTGGTGCACAGGGTAGAAGCCACTGAGGATAAAATCATGTGCGCAGTAGATCATTGGCTGGATCGGGTAATAGCAGGATTTATCACTGTGTTCACGATAGATACAACTATGAGCTATAGCGAAGCAGAAAGGCAGTTTCTTCAAGGACCTCAGGGTAAGTATATCAAATCATTGAACACTTGGATTAAGATGTTGTTGTGGGAAAAACAAATTATGTGCGTTTATTGATGTCTGGAGTAACGCGGAGTGGAAGAGGTTACCGCGGACCGGGAGGAGTAGAGAATAGTCCTTTAGCTTCTATTTCCTGGGAAAGCGAGGAGGAGCTTGCGAGGTTCTCACCAGGGAGTGCGGTCTGGTTGATCAGGGAACGCTTCCCACTAGTACCACCTCTATCCACGCCACCACCCGCTTCACCTACATCGAATCCACCCACACCAACCCCAACCCCACCCCCAACCCCACCACCACCAAAAGTCAGGATGGTGAGCACAGTCCAGCTGCCAACATTTAGAGGGATAGGAAATGAGGAACTGGGATGGTTCTAGTTTGTGATAAAGTCTGTATGGGATGCTCAGGGCATCACAGATGATAACATCAAGAAGGCTACCTTAGTTAGCACGCTGCAGGACCACGCATTGACCTGGTACATGAAATATTCAAGTGATCATCCAAATGAAGGAATGGCAGCAATCCAGGAGGCACTAAACAAGGAATTTGGGTGACCCAAGTCGGAAGCACAATCAATTATTGGGTTCAAGGAGATTGTAATGTTGCCTGGTGAAACCCCATGGGATTTAGATAAGAGGTTGAAAAGCACCATCCGCGAGGCCAATATGACACTAACGGTTGCATGGCACTATGCATGGTTTGTCGCATCGTTAATGCCCTATCTGAGATCGGCTCTGTCGCAACAAAATATCTCAACCCAAGCTGAAGCGCTAGAGGTAGCAATGCAGCTGCACAAAAACCCAATACAGGACCCAGGGTTGGGAGTACAGCAAATCCAAGCGCAAATACAAAACTTATGTCTAGAGATGCAAAGCTTGAAACAAGGACAGGCGCCTAGGATAGAGGTACGGGAAGAAGTATGGTGTATCAAATGTAAGGGAACAGGCCATAATAAGGACCATTGTTCGATCTTTGCGAACTATGTGGCAGGAGGGGGGCCAATAACGTTGTGACCAGAGGTGAAAGTAGGGACACGTATGGCTCCCGCACTTTGGTGCACAATACGTGAGGTGGGAGGAAAGCATGCCATGGACAATTGTCACCTATTTCCAAGCTTAAGACAACCCCCTCCTAAACAATTATTTTGTAACTTTTGTAGAACGGTGGGCGACGAGGAAAGAAATTACTGCAGTAACCAAAAGTTGATGGATCGAACACCTACTTATAGGATGCAAACAGAGGTACGCAGGCACGATCCAATTGTGCCATTCATGCAGGGAGGGTACCAGGGCCGCGAACGAGGCTGCGGAGGCATGGGATCTAGATGGGGATGAGGGCAATTAATTTGGTACAATTGTGGAGGGCTAGGGCATTGTGTGCGGGATTGCACGAACCCGACCAAAACCTGTTGCCCTTACTGTTACCAATTTGACCACGAAGCAGTCGATTTCACTACGTTGATTGCTTAGATGTGAGAAAAGGGGGTGCTTCCAACCAAGCCCACTCAGAACATCCAGATGATGAAGGCTGAACCTCGTGCGGAGGAGCCGAACGTAAATATGATGCTCCGAAATGGTGCTACCACCAAAGAAGATAAGGGGAAACATCCAGATATGGATGCATGGGTCCATAAGGCCCCCCCAAAACAACCAGACTTTGACTTGGAGCATGCGAAGGAAACCTTTATCGAAGCCAAGAAGAGCTTCGCGGAAGCTTCTACGTCGAGAAGGATCAATTTGGATCAGAGAAGGATACATCTGTGCTAACCACCTTCCTGGAAACCTGCATGAACTTAATCAGGGATGCTAAGGCGGTAAAGGGGCTATAGGAATTGATAACTCAGTGCGCGGGAGCGGATGAACCGCAAATGATCCAAAAATTAGGTAAACATGCTTTGCACACTGGGTGGGAAATGCGACTAACTCGACTAACTCTCCAGATCGAAGACTATGAGATGGATCAGGTCGTCTTACATTTGGGGTCCGACACGAATGTATTACCAAAGCGGACTTGGGAACGCATGGGCAGACCTCCACTGCAATGGTCCCTGATTCAACAACGAATGGCTAACCAACAAAAGATTTTGCCCATGGGACGCTTGCATGGAGTTACAGTAGACATTAATGGCGCCAGCACCCAGATCGATTTTGAGGTCATCGAAATTGTGGATGATAGCAACCCATATCCTGCACTGTTAGGGATAAATTGGGCAATTGATATGAATAGAATCATCAACCTCAAGAAATGAAAAATGATATTCGAAAAGAAAGCTCTCCACGTGGTGGTTCCATTGGACCCCACAAAAGAGGTGCGATATACCGAGCCCGTGCGCTACGAAGACAGTGATGGAGAGATGGATTGTATCTACCAGATTACAGCGCACGATCAGGACAGGGTTAATCCAACAACGGATGGTCGACTCTCATGGGACCGCGATAGTTCTTGCACGTCGAACTCTGATGAAGAGGTTGAATGATGGCAGAACCGACTGCGTGAAGTAACCACGCTCAATTGTAATTGTATGGTGACAATAGGAGCAAAGGAACAATAGGAGGTATCCGTGAAAACACCCCGTGCAATTGTTGCTTCCGGACAGGGTGTCACTCTGAATATGTGAATGATAGGGCACAAATGTCAAAGGAAGGCGCACACACGGTTGGAAGTACAAAACAAAGTAAGCAGTCTTTGCCAGCTGAGGCTACAGGTGTCTGAGGTGCGGACATCCACCCAACTTAGAAGTAGTAGCCCGAAGCCACCCCAAAATACCGGTGCCCAAGCGGCAAGTGCCAAGGATAGTAGGGGCTCAGGGAAGTTGCAGATACCACGGGTTCACTAGGCCTATAATAGATGATGGAAGGAAGCTCAGAACAGACAAAGTGGCCACGGGCCCCTCAACACCAATAAACTGTGGTTACGACCAAGGAAGCAAAGTGCGCTACAAAGCAGAGTAGCCCAGGAACGTGTTGTGACCCTACTATCATGGTTGCGCCCGCACTCACGGAAGAACATAACCCCCAGACTGATGACCTAGATGCTTCAGAGGTGCTTGCAGCCCGAGCTAGCAGGGACAATCCAAACTCACACCAAAGGTGCAAGCACATGACTAGCACTAGAAACTATAGTCTAAACCAGATTGGGAAAAACCGATGCAGCGAAAGGATTCTTGACTAGATTAGGTAGTCCCCAAGTTCGCAGCCGTGCCCCAAGGATAGCGCTACCACGAGGAAAAGTCAAAATATGACCATTAGCCACCTTGGCCCTGACAGGAAGGTCTGATCACGTCAGAGAGGAGCAGGTGGCCGGACATTAAGATGAAAGTTCCAGATGAGATATGCAAAGATCTACCAACTCGATGCCACTAATGAACTGAAAATGAAGGGAAAGGATTTTTTCAAATTGCATAGTTTATGGCCGGCACTAGACTTTTGGCTCTTTAAACCAGCAAAAAGTAGCAAGTACGCAAATACCAGGCCCTCCATGAGTACTATGGCAAGAACCTGAGTACAAGCCACACAAGAAATGCAGCTGAATCAAGAAGAGCCCGAGGATGTGACTCAAGTTCCGGAAGTTCCTAAGTCCCCAGGTACACTGCAACCCAAGAAGAACAAGCAGAAGATGGGAACCATCCGGGCCTCCCCAAGATTCAATAAACGCTCTGCAGTTGATAAAGGCAAAGCAATAGCCCCCAAACCCGCTAAGGAGGATAATGATCTGCAAGAACTGATCGATCAGATTGACGCACAGGTGGAGGAAGAAGAACCTACATTCCAGCTTCTGTTGTTACCCCCGTATCTTTCCCCATGGACCGGGACGACCAATAGATCAAAAGACGAAGACGCTGCAAAAACTACGCTCTAGAGCCCGCTTCTTCCGGACGATATAAGGTTCGAAGGGTTGCCAATGGGGCGCGTTCCAAGTATCAAATTTGAATATTGGAACCTTGCGGACAGCGACAAGCTCCCTAAAATAGCTGAAGACAATTTTTTACCGCAAAAGTGGTTACTAGGTGTGGAGAGGGCAAGATTACTAAATCTCAGATGGATACCTCACTATCACCGCACGACCATCACCATATTTGTGATTCAACAATTGCTATGTCTCATCCATGATGGATAACTCTGGTTGGAAGAACCAATCCCAATCACAGACGACCTAATCCATCGGATTACGCACCTACCACTTAAAGGAAATAACCCCGCAGACGTAGCAAGAACTAGTAGCGAGGGATGCCCCATCGAAACAGTGAAGGCGAAGTACCATCTGGATAAAGGAAAGTGGGGGTATGTCATAGCAAGAATCAACGACCGTGCAGTATGAGTCGCCACTCAGCTACTAGCTGGTAAACTCATGAGAAAATGTCGCGCAGATGAGGTACCAGCCCTTGTCATTGCATTGGGAAGGCAGTGTGCTGTGGGGGTTCAGTTCAACTGGGCACAGCTTTTATGTGATGAATTCCTGACCAATTGTCAAGAAGCACACGACAAAGGTAAGACCTTTCATGCATGGTTTCTCTTATCAATCCTTTTGGTTACAGGTGAATTGCCGCAGTAGGGCCAGTTTCCCAGCATTGAGGATAGCTTACCTGAAGCAGTGCGGTATATGTTGCTCTGGGCTACAAAGGATGCATCTAGGTTTTTTGCGATTCAGGCGTTTTGGACATCCATGGAAGGGAAGATACGGACATGGATTGCTCTAAGACCGTGCATGTCCCCCACGATCTACAATAATTTTCAAAGCACGACCGAGTTCAAAGCAGACATGCATCACATCTATATCTGCGCGTGAAAGGATCCAGAGCAATTGTGGGTCACGCTCCCATTCCTTGCAACAGATGATGCCATTTACACGATATTAGCAGCATGGCCTCTGGAATGGCGTGCCCCAAACAAGGTTGTTCTCGATAGACTAGCCGCATAGCAACAGAAGAAGGAACGCCAGCAGCGACTCACTCAGCTGGCAGAAAAAACACGCTAGGAACAGCAAGAGGCCACCATGAGCCCAATAACAGCAGGGAACCAGGCAGATCGGGGAATGGAGTTGGAACAAGATCCACAACAAGAAACAGAGATGCAGGACCACCTCAAACGGTCACGCGCCGAGGAAGCACCGGCCACCCAGAAAAATTACAAAACAACGAAGGCTCTGGAAAAAGACTTCATGGACAATAGCCAGCCCGCAAGCAATCTTACCACCAGTGCATTGCCCGAACTAATTGTTATGAGTCATATTTTCCTTAGAAGTTATTGAAAAGAAGGAAAGGATCTGAGGTAATCACAAACCAACTTTTAGACTGAGGTGTTAACCCACCTAAGTCCAGAGAGGGCTCTCTCTTTATGATTTAGCTATGTTTGAAAGGATTTTAGGCTAGTATTAATGTTCAATGAGGTTGTTTTGTTTAAGAATGGTGGAGTTCTAAAACAAATGGGCAAACTAGGCTTTTAGGCCATTGGGCTATGGAGTCAATCATGGATAATTCACTGGATTAAGTCAAATTGCTGAGGTATGAGTTCAACAGGTAGGATAACAAAGTAAAAACAAACTTTGGGGATTGAATGGGTGATATTTCTTCTCAAAACTAGAGGGCAATCAAGAATCCTCAAGTTAGGATTAGAAAGAGGAAAGGAAGATAGGTCAACTAGAAGATGGATATTAAGAATCCTATACCAGGGACTTATTAGAGAAAACTACAGGGATAGAGGAGCAACTAAGAATTCCTTTATTGAGATAGTTTAGAAGAAAACATATAAATGGTAGACTATTGATAGCTGAGAGCAACAAAGCTAATTTTGATATATTTTGACTATTTTACCATTTAGATTTCAGATGCATGAAACATTGAAACATATAGAAAACACATAAAATCACAAGGATAGAATACTTATTTGTAATTATACTGCACGAGAATCTAATGAAATTTCCTCAACTTTCATTCCTTTTCTAGCAAAAAATCCATATTTGAGTACAAAAGCTTTCTCAGCTTGACAACATAGATTTACAGAGATGTTATAGAATCCACCCTCAATACTTCAAATGGAGAAGTATTTATACAAAAATTACATCAAAAATATCTCATAACTACATGAGATTTATTCTAGGGAATACAAAATATATTTTACAAAAATATAAACTGATTGTTGTTGTCCCTTTATTTATGGAAGAGTTGGAGGTTGAAACTTGAATTTGCCTCTTGTTGTTGCTTTAGTAATTGTGTGCTGGATCCTTGCTTACTTTTCCCTATTGATACTCTTTACCTGTTCCTGATACTCTTTACCTATTTACTAGACTTTACCTCAGTAAATATTTTCTATTTACCTCAAAGTTACCATAGTAAATTATAGGATATCGAGCATATTGGTCCACAATTCTTCATTTGGTATCTTCATCCTAATCAATTTCCTATATACTTCATCAGCTTCAGTGTATTTTACAAAACTGGGTTGGACTTTGAACAAGTGCTTAACTTCATGCTCAATATAGAAAAGATTTTCCAAACCATCATACAACATTTTTCTTGTAGGTAGTGCTTTCACCGTGGAAGAGCTGGTTTGACTTCTAGCTTGTTTGTGCAGTTTATCAATGTAGTCATCATGAGTCATCAATTTTTCATTTATGACTAGTGGGCTTGGAAGTCCTTTATCCCTTAGAATGCCATATTTTAACATAAAATCATCTATGTCCTCTTGAATACTTTGACATCTTCTTTCCAGGTTAAGCATTAAGTTCTTTTTAGTGAGAACTTTCTTAATTTCAAGGATAGTACCAGTTCGATCCTCGATATCCCATTGTTCTAGCTGTTGCTTGTTTTTGCTATTCAAGAAGTTGATCAATTAGGTTGCCTCTTCAGGTTTCTCCCCCAATTATTCCCTGGTCTTCTGTATAGCCTCTGTAGCTAGTTTAACTAACTCAGTCTGTTCAAAAATGATATGGATAGAAGACCAAATATCATTGATGGAATTAATGATATTGGTCCATAAAATCTCTCTAATGTCTCTTAAAGGCTTTTCCAATGTTAAGTCCTCCTCTAATGTCTTGATTGTTTCAGACATCCTTCTATTTTTTCTCTCTTCTTCAGTGTAATTAATCTATGATAGCTCACACTTGTTTTCCAAGTTGGTAACCATTTCTTTCAGTTTCTTTATTTCAGTTGCTTGGATTTTCATTTCCTCCATGGACTTTATTAAGTCTTCTATTTGCTTTGTTGAAGTTGCTGCTACTTCTGATGTACTTGTTGTTGTTGTTACTGGTAGAGCTGTTGCTGGGGGAATTTTGGGTGCCAAAGATGTTGCAATAGTAGATGGCACTGCTGTAGAAATTATGGGTATTACAGTCTGAGGCGTGGTGGTCGGCTCACCCTGTTTGGACTGCAAAGCTTTTTCTAGTTCTAGCTCTGTTTCTTTCAATTGCTCATTCAACTTAAGGACCAAGTCCATAAGTTCTTCCTCGTTTCATTTCTCAATTACTTCTGCAATTTGTGGATGTATGAGGGGAGGGAGTTTGAGTTGTTTCCTGAGTGCAACAATGTCATCATTCTTTTTCTTTATCAAACTTTCAACTGCTTTAACATCTTTGGGATCATGTCCCAACTCAATCACTAGGTCTTCTAATGATTTTATCCTGATGTCCTTAGCCTAAGAAGAGGTTATTTCCGACTGTAACTATGTTGTAGTATTACTCAAAGAATTCTGCAACTGATGTGCAGTGATGGCTTTACTGGTCAATGTGGAATAGACCATCTCACCTATTTGCTTATGGAGCTCAATCTGATCAATTGGGTGGATGTCTTTGGCAAGAACTTCAAAATCTATTTTTAAATAATCAACCATGGACTTTGGTTGTTGTATTGTTGGCTTCAAAAACCTCATCTGCATCTTTCCCTGTTTAATGTCAAAGGCTAACATCAACCTTGTCTGATTTGTAGGAGCCATTTTCAGATATTTGGCATAGGTTTGAGCTTTGAGTTGCTCATTCCTAGCCTTAATCTCTTTTTACTTTTCTTTCAAATCCTGGTTTTGCTCTGAAACTATCCTTAGTGATGACACTTCTACACTTAGTTGCCTGTTTAATGCCTGTGTTTGAGAGGTAGATGGTGTCTCCCCTACTAGTGTTGTCTGCACTGTGTGACTTCTTGTCTCTTCATATTCCTGCTCAGGCAGAGGATTCAATCTCTGCCTTTTCACATATACCTGGTCCAATGGCACTATAGAGGGGCTAGTCTCATTCCTACTTTTTTGAATTCGCTCCTCATTAAGAGGAGTCTGCAATACTGGAGGGTTACCCATGTTTGTATCAATTTGGGTCAACTCCTCAGAAATGCTCTGTGATCCTAAATCTTTTCTCTGTCCTGAGGTATCTAGTTGTATTGATGTCTGTGCACTATGCTCCTGTGTTGGTCTCTGTGAAGATTCTCCATGCACCTATAAAAAGGAATCCAGATCAAGTTTTCTTTCCAAATCTTTCATAACATTTTCTACTTCAACTTGTGTACTATATTGTTCTATAAGTGTTCCCTCCACCCATTCATTTTGATTTGCATATTGTTCTATCTCTGGAATTCTATGATGGATGTAGGGGGATAGCTTATGCTTTTGCTTTCTATCACAGATGAAGCTATGAGGATCATAAGGCCAGATGAAACTCTTTTCAATATCATTCTCTCAAGGATTTCCTTCGCCTCTTTCCCTGCTCTTCTGTTGTTGCAAATAAATGGGCCTAGGTGATCCTTTATCCTTAACTAAGCTTTCTTCTTAGCTTTCATAAAGTGGATTTCATCAGAATTGATCATTTGCCTATAGTACTCCAAGGAAAATAATCTCATGGGGAGGTATTTAGGCAGTTTAAAGGGAGGCAGCTCACACCCATAAATTCTGATCTCGGTATGGTTCTGGTACAAGTACCAGTCTCCAACCTTGTATTGCTTGGATAACTAAAGAATTCTCTTAATATCATCATTGATTCTAGGAGGGGGACTTCCTATCAACATAGTAGTTACTGGATGCACAAATTGATCAATAAAATCTGTATAAGGATGGGGGGAAGAATGTGAATAGTGAAAAATAGAAGTCTAGAAAATGATTGACCTAGGATTCCCTCTGGTGTCAAGCTTTTGTACAGAGAAAGGGAATTTATCAATTTGGTAATAGAGGAAAATATGATACAGGACTGAAGAATATTTGAATACCTTCTCATTCTCTAATCTCATGAATTAGTCATGCATCTTATCAGCAATGAATGCAGCATAGTCATATTTGCATGTAGGAGGTTAGCCAGGGGTAAAAATAGTCATGTAGGCAAAGGTAATTTCATCTACATACTCACTAGTGGTAAGACCCATAATGCAAGCAAACATGGTGGCAATATCCTTGCCCAAACTAGTAAAGGCACATGACATGTAAGGAGGGGGGTCTTTTGATCTGTATTGTTCTTCAATGAAAGTCTAACTGACTTGGTTAATTTCGGAAGTGGACAACATTGAAGATTTATCAAGTAAATCAACAATGGAAAGGGGAGTGAGGTTCTGGCCAGGCTGTAATTGTAACATTTCATTTATAGACTCAGCTGTAATGGTGAAAAGGACTTCCTGGTTAGGGGACATTACAACTCTCAGATTGGGGTTGTAGTTTGCATGGCATTGGTGGACAATATCTGGGAAGATATGGATAGTGGGGAACTGATATTTAGGGAGGTTTGACTCCCAAAGACCTATTTTATCAGCATTGTTCAAATAATTGTCCCGATACCTGTAGTATAGCTTCAAGGGGGTTTCATCAAAAGTAAGGTCCTTAATTTGAAAATATTTATCGGCCAAGGGAAGGTAGTCCAAATCCCTGTGGGGAGTAGTGATTGGTGCGACATTTAGGGCGACAGGAGCTTCCATCCTTGGTTCTTGTGTATTCAAGGAAGAAAGTTGGGGTTTTCAAGGATTTCAGATAAAACAGGTGCTTGGGGAAGTCTTGGGGCTAAGAAACAGCTTAATTGTACTGGATTACTTGAGTTTAGAGCAATTTGGTGGAGGTTTCAATACAAAAACAGGGTTTCTGAGAAGGAAATGTGGTAAATACCTATTTATGGTTGACTGTCGGGACAAATGGTTGTGGTGAAGGCTTTGCTGGGTGCACACAGTAGTCTACAATGGCTTGGAGTTCAACAACTGATGGTGGTTGACGATTGGGAGTAAGTTGTTGGTTTGGACGTACTCTGTGCATGGAAAGCAGCAGTTTCTTTTCTTGGAAAAAAAAGGGAAAACAATGAGTATTTTTGTTTTATGCACAAAGTCAATGACTTTTTGGAATTTGGCGGGTGAATGGAAAACGACAGTTGGAGTTAACTAACTGATGGGACACTTTATCGTTTAGTGAAAGTTGTAAAAAGGAGTGGTAATGGTTTTCATCACACAGCTTTTGGGAGGTTGGTGGTTTTGGCGAAGGGTCGTGTGATGCCACAAATTGGATGACATGTAGCATCAGTGAAAATTCAAAACAACTTATATCGTGTGGTTAACAATCGACCAAAAGGCCCGCACGATATGAGCAAGAGTCATCGGATGAGGGAGGGCAGATCAAATGTCAGTCGATGGTGGAGAGTGCTAGGGAGTTATGGAGGGGGCCTGATGACGTAATCAAAATAATTAAAATAACTTAATTCTATCGGGGATGATATGATAGGACGAATGAAGGGTTAATAACTTTAATGATATCGGGGATGATGGTATTGGCGGAGAGGTTATTAATTAATCCAGATGACTAATTAATCCCTTTTTTAACATGTTGGGGGTTTTGGCTCTTAATTAATCGTGATTCGATTAATTAATCCAACTGAATTAACTTTATTTATGGTTTATTTTTCAAACCATAGGGACGAGATATTTATTTATTTTGGGATTTTTATTAATAATACGGGAAAGGGTAATTTGTTTCGGGAGTTAAATAAATAATAAGAATAAGAGTTAATATGACCATGGAAAGAAAATGCACTAAGTCAATGTTTCTAAAAATACATTCATCATCCAACATTGACTTAGGCTAAAATGTGTTTGGGGGTTTTTTATAAAGAACCATTTATTTTTCCTAAGTAAAAGAATGATTTTACCTTAGGAAAGGATTTGAAGGAAATGAATGAATTATGAAGGGGGTGACTTTTGATGAAGGGTTTTTAGCACTTAAGCCTTATAAGTTTTTGGGCCAAGGGTCTGGTCCCTCCAGAAGTCAGAGAAATGCTCTGAGCCCCTTTAACTTTCAGGTTGTTGGTGCCTTTAGTACTTATGGGAAATTAGTAAAATTTATGGAAAAAATGAGTGAGGAAGTTAATTAGTTTGACTTTTGTCCATGATATAAATGTCTTCATTGCCATCCATATCTTTAAGTGCTTTTGATGATGAAAGTATATGACTTGATATCTGGATAATCATTCATCATCCGTAATTCTGCAACTAATCATCTACTTACCCACCTACACATCCTACCATTTTTTCTTCTTTTATTAGGATGCACTTAAACTGGCAAACCCTTATCAAAACCTTTTCTTTTCTTTTACAATGGAAATCTGTTTAAGTATATCCTTATTACATCCAAGGGCTCAGATTAAACTGTTTAGCATCCTTTTATTCACTCTACCTATCTACTTACCTGCCAAGATTAAACAGTTTGGTTAGATTTTATTCTCTATCTCTAAGCATGAAATTCAAAACATGGAATAAACAAGTTTAAACTATTTGGTTACCATGGATTGTGGCATAAGTAGCAAGTTGCACACAATTATTTATACAAAAAGTGAAATAGTAGTGGCATTTGGGCTTGCACACTTTCATGGTATTTTTGTTTTTCTTGGGGTTCATTTTTCATCCTTTTTGACCTTTTTCCTTCTTTTCTCCCTTTGATTTTTCTTTTAGGGCATACCCTCTTTACATTTTTTTATTTTTTTTATTTTTTACAAATATGGAAAACATTTGTAGAAAGAAAAGGTATGTACATATTTTAGAGCTAAACCAAGTCAATCATGATATATGACACCTATTGGTATAGGAACATAACACTAATCACTGCATAAACAACTGTGTTGGTGGAGATCAGAGCGCAGTTACAGGCCTTACAAGAGCGACCCCTGGGCTGGGTCACTCACGAGCCCACAGAAGACACAACCGCCACTGCGCAGATGGTCAGCACGCATACACCACACATCATCTCATTGCTAGCCGAGGTTGTCTAAGCCACAACCACAGGGGACCAAGGTAGTTGGGAATTAAATCTAGCCGCCCTGTATAGAGACGTACTGTACCTATTGCAAGAGGGGGTAACTAAGGAATTTCAAGCCAGGGAAGGTCGCGCGTTCCACATCTTGAGAGAACAGAAAGCAAAGATAGAACAGATCACTCTCCAGCATGATGAACTGGCTACACAACACTGAGAGGTAGAACAAGCTGTGACAGAGGCGTGTGGTATGGTCCTCGAGCTAGCCATCCCCAGGGACCTCCCCCTAGCTACCAAGATTTAGCACATGGCAGCCAGCTTTTGCATAGCCCAAGTGGAGGCTGCAAGAAACCAGGAGGAACTAACGTTACAGGTTGCAGAGCTTCATCTTAAGGCTCAACCACCCACACCTCTGGCCGAATGGGAACGCCGCCACGACGAAGTTGTAGCTGGACTAGAAATGATGAGTAGTGTTGTTCGCGAATGCTTAAGACTACTCGATCAATCGCTCGGGATACTCACCTCCCTCCGGGAGGACCCAACCATTCACAAAGTAGAAACTGAGGCACGCGAGTTACAACAGGCCTATGACGCTACCCACAGGGCTGCACAGACGGTCGCTATCACACAGCGGTTGGCCAAAATGAAAGAGGCCCAGGCACTCAAAGCCCAAGTTGATGTGGTATGGCAACAGGAGGCAATGCTTAAAGATCGTATCCATCCTTGGCTCGATGAAGCGTTTAGTGTATCTACAACCATTGAAGGCAAGGTAACGCAGATGCAGGCAGTATGTGCGACGGAGTAGGCAGCTCCAAGTGACAGGGATGCCTCAGCGGCTCACTTGGAAAAGGTACAAAGGCTTGCAACCAAATTTGTTGCAAAGACTGGTGAGATGCAGAAGTTGTTGACCGACCTCCACGCAAAGATTCCCGTACCAACTGAGTGACTCGGGATGAGTCACGATGATTGTGTTGGGGGACTGTTGGGTAGCGGAAGCCCCGCGTAATAGTCATGGGGCGCGAAGCCCGTAGTTTTGGGTAAAAACAGGGTAAAGACTCCGCGGGATGCACAGAGCGTGATTTGTAATAAGTCAAAGTCAAAAGGGGTATTCTGCCCAAAAATAATGTAAAGAAATGTAAGTTGAGCCAGCTCGCCCATGGATTGCGATCCATGGAAAGGTATAAATAGAGCGAGGCTCTATGGATAGAGTAGCTAAGTTTGGTTATATGTTTTTGGATCTGAATGGTAATGGATTCTTGAGAAGAGGAGTCTGAAAGCGTCTTTAATTCCAATTCGGGTAGTGGATAGAGGCTCTACAGTTGTGTGCGCAGAGGCCTGAAGAGTCCGCAGTTGTGTGTGTGGACCCCTACAACTAAGTGCACAGGGTGGATCTAGATGTATTGGGGATAAATTGGAAATAAAGATAAGTTTCTTCTGAGAATTCTGTGATAAATCTGAATTATCGTGAATCTTCCCATTTGTATGGTTAATAAGACTATTTTAATCTATGCGCATATGCTTGTTTCTTGAATAATTGTGAATTTGGGTTTCATATTAATACACGAATTGAATAAATCTGATAAATGTTTGCTTAAAGACCCGTCTAAGTAGATCTGATTTGAAATACTTCATCCAATAGATTAGATCTGTAGATAGCGCGCCAATAGGCAGTAAGAGGTATTCTGGATCTACGCGAATACAGAGCAGCGCAAAGTTGTAGAATGACGCGTGTCACACGGAATTTGTCAAGGGTGCGGACACGACTGACCTTCCTAGAAGTCTAAGACATTCTAATGACAAACAAGACAAAATGGAGTGATCTTTGTCTAAATACACCTTTTACAACATGAAAACTACAAGTGTTTAGGCTTACCTTATTCCAAAACGCTGTTGTTGAAGTCCGTTCTTGACGATCCGGATGAGCTCCTCCTTCAAGTCAATTCCTGCAACCACAAACAATCAAACAATTACCAAGCACTTGCATTTCATATAATAAAACATATATTCAACATGCAGACCAAGGAACACATGAAATAACTCATTAACACAAGCTATTGAGAAAAATAAACCAGTTTGTATTAATAACGAAACAAAGAAACTCTTACAACCTGGCCTTGGTGTTGTGCAAGTTCCTCCCAGGGTCCATCAAGGGTTTTCCTCTACTTTGACAAAGCTCACCCTCTCCCAAGTAGAATCAAGTGAAGACAATCTCTCCTCACAAAGGCTCTAATGGAAGACCTAAATCCTGCAGCATTTACCCAAAGAAAATGTATAGCTCCAACCTCCTCTCCTTCTGGCTCAATGCCTTTATTTATAGTGCTGTAAAGAGGTTATTCAGGTCCACTATCAATGGGATCATCCCCCTCTTTGGGTGGGATAGCTCCCTTATTGATGGGATAAGTTCCCCCTTAATAGAGATACATGAACCAACTGGAGGCGCATCCATTTCATCAAACCGACCTCTAGAATGTTCTAGAAGTAACCACAAGTAACTTTTTCAAGATAAAACTCGCGCATTTTGCCTTTTACAGAGGGACGCACCTGTCCCTTAACATACAGAGCGTCCATGGACGCATATTTTGTGAACATGGTCAGCGTCCCCGCAGGTAAGGCTAGAGAGAACCTGCGACCCCAGAGATAAACATAGTTTTTACAAGACTTTCTCTCTTCTTTGAGTTTGAGATGGATAACAGAGGCATGAGACTTGCCTAAGAGGGTAGCATGACTGTTGATTTGAGCCATACTAACTGTAAGTAGTCAAGGTGACATTTTTTAGTGTAACAGATTGCCCCCTAAAGTGCGAAGCCTGGAATAGAATAGGGTTTTGTAATTCTAGGAAGGGTGAAGCGCTTTATCATTTCAAGGATTGTCTTGTGGATGGCCTGGTTGGAACCTGCAATTTTCAACACAAAATACATGGATAAGATTATATCATCACTGAGGTAGGCATTCCCATACTCAGATTCAAAACTTTAACTAATGGACTAACTATTCTGATACAGGAATGATCTTGCAGTACATCATTTTTATAGACTTTTGTAGACACAGTATGGATGCAGCCATCTGTTTATGATTAGTCTACATAGATAATGAATACAAAACTCCTCGCAGCCTGGATGGTAGAAACTAGATCCAGGGTCTTCACTTCTACTTCCCGAATTGGTACGATTCTAGCCATGTGATTAAATGATTCGATGTCGAACATGTTAGAAACCACTTGATTACCAGTCGATGATGTAAACTGTTAACAAGCGTGAGAGAGACCACCAGTAATGTCAATGGTTCTCAAAGTACCAAGCACAACCCGTGAAATGTGAATAGATGTTTTGATGTCGAACACTTCACGGAATCCTTTGATCGAAAGTCAATGATGTAAACTGACGTCAAAGGCGAGAAACCTGCCATTGATGCATGCAGACTTCAAGGTACTGTCGATTCCTAAGTCATCTTTCTAGATAATGTGTCGATGTCGATAGAAAGCGACCCGTTGCAGGCAAGCCCGCAACACGAAATCATTGTTCAAGTTGAAGAAATGTTGCTGTAAGGACTGACTCAGGGATGGTCAAATGGATGACAAGTATTTTGCAGATGAAAGTTTTGCTTGCAGACCTCTTGAACACATAACGACACAACAGATGGCTTGGTGACGAATAACTCAAAGTTAATCCCCGAAACCCGGTTAAAGACTTTCAAAGTGATTTGGTCAACTGTGAGGTAAAAGATTTCCCAACCCAGGTGAATGAAAAGTGTCGTGTTCAAGAGTGGTAATAAAGTTTCTTCTGAGACAAAAGGTGACAAACAGGTTCATTCTTCTCTCTTTTCCCCCACCATTTCTGGCAAGTACCTCTTTATTTTTAACAAGCTTGAGGAGGATAACATATGCTTGATTATAAGCTCATCCTTCGGACGAGTCCAACCTAGTTTAAATTCGAACCCTAGGAAGGAGTGGTTCGTTCCTGTTTGTAATTGAACAGGTCCTCTACTGTAAAAGTTTTAACGAGCCCAGTATAGGAGAAACTCGGCGTTTTTCAATTTTAGAGAGTCTGAAAAAACTAAAGGAGACTCCACGTTGAACTTTTTCGTATATTTGTGTCCCTCAAGCCCGAAAAAGTATAAAATAATACCTGGGGGAACCGCTTGATCTTGCGACCAAGGAGTACTTTCATAATAGTGTCGTTGACCTGAAAAGTAAAAAGCGATCAAGGACACGTCGTTTTATTTCCTTATCGAGTTCGAAACGACAAAAACCCGGCAATCTTTTCCTGATTTTGCGGTCAGAAAAGAGCTAAAAGGGGACCGTCTTTTAATTCCGTTTTAACGAGTGAAAAAGAAACACTCGGCGATCTTTTCATGTTTTAGGAGTCAGAAAAGGGCTTAAAAGATGACTCTGATATTTTTGTTTGTGAAAAATTACAATTTCCCTCGAAATCCCTTTGTCCTGCACAAAAGCAACACATTACTCATACCTGTTTAAAATAGGCAAAAATACATTCAAAAACATCTTTTCATGGTAAAAAATGAACTAATTCATCCAAAAAACCTATAAAAAGACCTTTTACCATGTCATTTTTACCGTTTCACTGTTGAGGTTGAAAAAGGAGCTTTTGACAAGAAACTTCCCGTGGTCGCTGCGGAAAATCTGACCGTCGGAATCGAACGCCGTCTCATCCAGGTATTTTACACATCCTACTCTGCATTTCTATCCGTTTAGAATTAATTTTTAGGTCTTAGTTTCATTTTTTGGGAGGGTTTTGGTTTTGGAATGCGCCTCTCGGCGGACGCAGGTGCCCTTCGGGTGACCTGCGTCCCCCGACTTTTTCTCATACGGGAAAACGGTCGGAAGACGCAGCCCGCCTTCAGGCCAGCTGCGTCCGGGCGCCCTGTGCTACAAAGCCGGGGTGCGTCCTCCGAGAAACGCGCATTTCAAAACCCCAACTCTCTCAAAAAACCACCAAAAATTCCCAAATCAATTTCTAATTGCTATTTTTGATATGCAGGGCATTAATCATGTTAGACTGGAGAGAAAGAGAGCATGTAGAGGAAGATGAAGCTGCAATAAATCATCAACCTTCCCTGGATGCCCTAAGAGCATGCGGATTATACAAATATTGGACCATACCGGGCATGAGGGGCCAGGTAAGATTCTTGGAATGGCTGGTTGAGCGATGGAACGTACAAGAACAATGCTTTTACATAGGAGGGCACCAGCTCGAGATAGAGCCCTCGGATGTATACTTTCTCACTGGCTTGCCAAACAGAGGTGAGCAACTCAGTCTTGCGGGGACTAGGCCGGGTGGCCAATCCCTTGATAGTCTCCGCGAGGATTGGTGCACACGTGGGGCTCACCATTCAAAAGGCATAGAGATAAAACACATCACTCTACCGGAACTCAAAGTCATAGCGTTCACGGTTACCAGAATTTGCGGCGCGGCCGCTTTACACATTGCTTCCGGATCCCAAATGCGGATGGCAATTGACTGTTACCAAGGCACCATTTTCAACTGGTGTGAAGCTGTGTCGGCTCATATGAAGAGCCAACTGACCAAGGCAAAGAACGGACGACTAAAGACTTTTGGATATGGGCCTATAGTCGTGAGCTTTGCCTTGGAGAGAATTCCAATGCTGATCCCTCAGCAACTCACTGTTGATATCTTGGGTCCTCGGCAGCCAAAGCTGATACGATGGGTTGCGGTGATGGCCCGGCATCCTGACGAGGGCGCGACAGTAGTTCGATTCTCAGATAGTTATTTTGACTGGTTAGAGGGCCAGCTTTTTGTGATACAGGACTTTCCGTATGCCGGAATGGATTTCAGAGGTGATCCGGACATGGTTCTTCCACAGGGAGAACAATGGGACGACAGAGGTACTTTTTATTTTCACAAGTTTTCTAGTTATGTATTTTTTGTATTTTTTATATATATCGTCTCAAAATTAATAGTAAACTTTTTTCAAAATGCAGATGTTGGTCCACAGCGTCCAGCCAACCTCCGGCCTTATGATAGACTACATCCAGCTGCACCGGTACCGGCCCCACAGGATGCGACAGCAGAAGTACTAGCTGAGTTGGAGCATGATCTAGAGCGTCTCACGGCAGATATACCTGAGACTACTATGGACGACATTCCTATCAGGCTTCAGCGCTTCGTAGTCGCGGTCCCTGGACCGTTTAGGAGATTTTTGCGTAAGGTAGCCCGCGCAGTGGTGTCGTACAGAGAGCACCACCAGTGATTGACTAGTCACTTTTGTAGTCACATGTGACATTTTTGACTTTTTGTACTATCATTTTGCCGATCATAAGGTGTTTTAAACCTATGATCGAAGACGATGTATATATTTTTGACACACTTCTACCTATATATATCACTATTACCGGCTTATCTTGTTTAACATGTATGATGAAATGTTTTTAAATTTACTTGCATGATTATCGTAAATGTCTGTCCAACATTCGAGAAGCAATTGCATCTGCTAATGTATTCAAAGACCTTGGAATATGTTGATATTCAATGTAATCAAATTCACGTTCCAAGAGACGCACTCTCAAAAACAACCTTAATAACACAGGATTTCTAATGGCATAAACTCTATTAAGCTGTAATACAACAAGTTCAGAATCTAACCTCACTATCAAACGTCGAATTCCAAATGAAATAGATTCGGATAATAATTCAACCACTGCACTGTATTCTGCAATGTTATTCGTTGTTTGACCGAGGCTTACCCCATGCATAGAAACTAACTCGTCAGAGGGCGAATAGATAACCCAAGCTGCGGAAGAGATATTCCGTGTATTACGACAAGCACCATCAGCAAATCCAATGTATGTTTGGAGAGGCGTCGACATCTACAATATCAAGAGTAAAACCAAGATAAGCCAGAATAATGACGAAAAACCACACTCGCTAAGCTAAGCACACTGACTAAACTAACACACTTGCTAGCTAGAAAGAAATCTAACCTATCTAAAAATTTCTCCATACCCATCATTTTAAGCATAATACCTCTTTAGGTAAAGTCCATTTCTGGGTTTACCCAAAGAGTCCCCATCAAAATCAACTAACTCATAAGCCCCTTTTGCTAGCTTTCGCTTTACAATGTAGGGCCCATGCCACATGGGAACGAATTTTCCGGCACCTAGCTTATCGTTAGCTTGATCATATAATAGTACTAGGTCTCCTTCCGAAAAACTTCGAGGGGTTACATTTTTATCGTACTGAGCTTTCATTCGTTTCGCGTGAGTCTCGATAGCTAAAGTAGCGTCACGTCGAGTCTCATCTAATTTAGCCAAGTATAATAACCGTTTCTCCTCTTCGGAAGTAGCTGGAAGTAATTCGACAGCCATTTGAAGTGATGGGATTTCGCATTCAATAGGTAACACAGCTTCTAAGCCATAAACTAGCTGGAAAGGGGTGAAACCTGTTGAATTTTTCACTGAAGTTCGATATGCCCATAGCGCCGAAAATAACATGTTATGCCAATTCGTTCGATGGATACCAATGATCCGTCGAATCATGATGACTAGAACTTTGTTGATTGACTCAACCAAACCGTTGGCTTGCGGATAATAAGGAGTAGAGCTATCGTGGCGCAAACCAAGCTGGCTTGTAAGCTCAGTCATCATGACGTTTCGAAAATGGCTCCCATGGTCAGTAATGATTGCTTGTGGGACACCAAACCTAGTTATGATATGATTGAATACGAAAACTGCAGCTGTCTTGCCGCTTGCGTCGAATGTAGGCATCGCCTCGGCCCATTTTGTAAAATAATCAACCGCGAGGATGATATACGCATGCCCCCCGGCCGAGTGAGGGTTACAAGTAATAAAGTCAATGCCCCATTTGGCGAATGGACCAGCGGCAATTATAGGGTGGAGAGGAGCAGGTGGAGCGCGCATCTTTCGATCAAACACTTGACAGTTGTGGCATGTTCTGACAGCAAGGATACAATCTTTAAACATAGACGGCCAGAAATAGCCAGCGCGCAACACCTTCTGAGCTGTGGCATACCCAGACATATGACCGCCACATGCTCCAGAGTGACAATCATTCAAAACTCTCTCAGCCTCTTCGTGAGTTAAACAACGTCGAAAAACTAAGTCTGCCCCCCGGCGATAAAGTGTATCTCCAATAATTCTGTATTGCTGGGATCGAAACCGAATTTTTCGACGGTCTTCCTTGGAAGCTTCAGGCCGAAAGGTTTGGGTTTGGAGATAGATGATTATATCCCCATACCACGGATCTAAAGTGCTAATAAGAAACAAAGATTCGTCCGCAATGGACTCCTCTGCCACAGTCTCTGTGTCAGCACTCGGGAAATCACACATCAATTCCGCAAAAACTAAAGATTTCTTAGACTTGGACTTCTCGAACTCCAAGTCGAACTCTTGCAGGATAACAATCCATTTAGAGTACTTGCCCCCTAGCAGTTGTTTTGTCAAAATATAAATCATAGGGTTGCAATCCGAAATAACCGTAGTTTTGCGAAGAAGAATGTAGTGACGAAAACGCTGGACAGCTTGAACGGCTGCCAGGGCCAATTTCTCCACATGCGAATATTTTAACTCAGTGGGATTTAAGGTTCTACTAAGATAATATATCACATGCTCTGCTTTGAATTCATCTTCTTGAACTAACACCATTCCAATGGTGGAATGCGAAGCTGCGAGGTATAAGAAGTAGTCCTGGTTGTAGTTGGGAGGATGCAATAACGGTGCATGGGTCAACGCGTGTTTTAATGCATCAAAAGATTGTTGGGCAATCTCGTCCCAAAAGAATTGTGCGTTCTGTTTCAACAACCGTGTAAAACCTTTAGTGACCTCGGCGTAGTTTGGGATGAATCGGCGTAAAAAGTTCGCTTTCCCTTGCAAACTTTGGAGTTGGCGCAAACTCGAAGGAGGAGGCAATTTGATGATAGCCTCGACTTTCGAGGGATCGACGCGAATGCCGGCTTTTGAAACAACAAATCCCAGCAATCGACCTGTTTCTATACAGAAAACACACTTGTGGGGATTCAACCGAATTCGATAATGCCTACACCTCATAAAGATTGCTCGTAGGTGGACAAGGTGATCAGCTCGACGTAAAGAATGAGCAGGCAAATCATCGAGATAGGGTTGCACAATGTGCTTGATGTCATGAAATGCATAAGACATCGCCCGTTGAAAAGTAGCGCCGGCATTCTTAAGCCCAAAAGGTAATTTGCAATAAGCAAATGTCCCCCATGGACAAATGAATGCCGTTTTTGGTTGATCGGCAGGTAGAATATTGATTTGATTATAGCCTGAGAAACCATCCATGAAGGAAAACATCTCACTTCCGGCACAATCATCAATTATTTGATCGATATAAGGCGTAGGATAGTTGTCTTTTGGACAAGCTCGATTGATATCCCTATAGTCGATACAGATTCTTATTGTTCCTTGTTTTTTATTGACGGGAACAATATTCGATACCCAATCCGTTAACGGGATCGGATAAATGAAACCTGCTTTCAACAGCTTTTCGACTTCTGCTTTAATCGCAGCTGCTTTTCGAGGGTGAATCTGACGCAACCGTTGCCGAATGGGTTTAGCATCCGGGTAGGTCTTTATTTCATGAATAACAATGGCAGGATCAATTCCCGGCATTTCCTCGTAAGACCAGGCAAACACGTCGCGGAATTCTTGGAATAGGGCCTTGTAAGTTTGGATTTCTTCTTCAGTACATGCGGCACCTATATGAATGTTCTCCTCGATTCCGGGCTTCACTGAAATATCAATGGGAATAGTACGAGAAATATTCCCTAAATTCAGCTCTGAATCAGAATGTTTCGTTGGATCCTGAGCGTCTTTGACATATTCAGCGGTAAAGATAGATGAAAAATCATTTTCAAATGCATCATCCTTAGGTAAAAACGAAGATCTGTGATGGAGATCTTCCCATGGTAGATCATCTACACTTAGGATTTCGCGAAGTTGTTCGTCAGATGACACTTCTTCGGGAAACGTTATCCGTTCTAAGGGTGAGGTGAAAAGTGACTCTTCACTGACCACATTCATTTGGTCGGTTTCGGTTGAATGAAAGTCGGTAAAAGACATAAGAGCTTCATAAGCAATCTCATACGGACTCAACGGCATAACATCACCGAGTGAGTCTAGCTCAGAGTCAGAGGGAACATACCAAGGATCATCATAAATAATGTTTTCTGACGTGATCATATGAATCGTTGCAAACGAAGGGTCTGCATTGAGTGGAGGGAGAGGAAAAGTTCCCAGTAAACCGGAATCCTTAACTAAACCTACACCAATGTCCCTATAAGGGATTGTCGTTTTACCAACATGCTGGATAGTTTCTGAAGAGGTTGGGTCGGATGAAAAGTATGTCAGCTGATCAATAGTCACGATCTTACCGTTATGTGGAAACTTAATGACTCTGAAGACCGATGAAACGACCGCTGTCATAGCATATGACCAACTTCGACCCAAAAGAAGGTTGTAGTCTAGAGGGGCATCAACCACTTCCACATCCAGACTAACGGTTTTACCTTCGACCCCTATAGGCAATTCTTGTAGAATACCAAACGGACGGAACCCACGGCCATCAAAGGCCTTAAGGATGGTGGGGGATTGGTTCAACGAAGGAGAACCAAGCGATCTCCAACATTGAATCGACATAATACACGTAGAAGCTCCCTCATCAATCACAGTCCGATGAATAGGCCTGTTTTTTACTATCACTGGAATTTGGAAAGCCATTTGATGGGGGAGACGCGGTGTACTACTTTCTAGATCAAAGATCATTAGGTTCGGGTCCTGAACATCGACAGCTCCAATAGCCGACAAAAGCAATTTTCGTTGCGCTGGACATGATTGCAGCACTTCGAGTGCCGACATTGCTGAAGGTGAAACAGCTAAGTCTTCAACAATGTTGTAATTCTGGGCTGCTCTCGCATGTGGATTGAAAGCAGACCTTCGAAGTACACCCTTGGCGGGCGGCTTAATCACTAAGTCTGGGTTAGGTTTTTCGATCTGTAGTGGATCGGAACCAGGAGCTGAGGTTGATGGGTTAGAGTGAGAAGATTTTGCTTCCTTACCATCAACAGGAGCCTTACTACCATAATCTTGCGATCGAGTCGCAATCCTGACATGAGACATCATCAAAATGGGTTCTTCACTGGCATTCGAAGAAGAACCTATCATCTTATTCTCCTGCTCTGGAAATGGATTTTTTAACACAGCAGGAGTGGGAGAACCTTTGACTATTTTCACTACCTCGGCCCGATGAGGGCAGTCTCTCGTAAAATGATCTTCTTCACAAATAAGACAAGGATATCGAGGTTTGCATTTTCGTCATTGGTTTCCGACTTTTCCGTTTTCTCCTTTGGAGCCTTGTCTGCTTTAGCCTTCTTCTTTCCTTTCTTCTTTCCACCGTTTTTTGATTTGGCCGTAGATGACTCTACAGCGTGAATGTCGGCGGTAAGTTCAGGAGGAGAAGACTCTCCTGTCGGAGAATCAGGCAAAGTGATAATTGGAGTATTGGAGGCCTTGGAAGACTTCTTCTTACTCTTCGTAGTCACGATACCAATCATACCATCAGCGGCATGAGATCCCGAAGGAGCAGCAGCGATTTGGTTTGACTTTGGAAGATCCGGAATTTTCTCGTGTAACGTACCCGACTGAGTGTAAACTAAGTCAAGGTATTGTGCCTGAGCAATGACTTGCTCCTCAGTAACTACTCCGGCCTTAGCTACATCTTCAGTAATTCTTGGTAATAATGATTTGACAAACCATTCAGCTAAGATTTGGTCCGGGATAAAAACTTTCACTAATCTCCTTCGACGTCTCCCCAGTGGAGTCGCCAATTTGTCACACGGAATTTGTCAAGGGTGCGGACACGACTGACCTTCCTAGAAGTCTAAGACATTCTAATGACAAACAAGACAAAATGGAGTGATCTTTCTCTAAATACACCTTTTACAACATGAAAACTACAAGTGTTTAGGCTTACCTTATTCCAAAACGCTGTTGTTGAAGTCCGTTCTTGACGATCCGGATGAGCTCCTCCTTCAAGTCAATTCCTGCAACCACAAACAATCAAACAATTACCAAGCACTTGCATTTCATATAATAAAACATATATTCAACATGCAGACCAAGGAACACATGAAATAACTCATTAACACAAGCTATTGAGAAAAATAAACCAGTTTGTATTAATAACGAAACAAAGAAACTCTTACAACCTGGCCTTGGTGTTGTGCAAGTTCCTCCCAGGGTCCATCAAGGGTTTTCCTCTACTTTGACAAAGCTCACCCTCTCCCAAGTAGAATCAAGTGAAGACAATCTCTCCTCACAAAGGCTCTAATGGAAGACCTAAATCCTGCAGCATTTACCCAAAGAAAATGTATAGCTCCAACCTCCTCTCCTTCTGGCTCAATGCCTTTATTTATAGTGCTGTAAAGAGGTTATTCAGGTCCACTATCAATGGGATCATCCCCCTCTTTGGGTGGGATAGCTCCCTTATTGATGGGATAAGTTCCCCCTTAATAGAGATACATGAACCAACTGGAGGCGCATCCATTTCATCAAACCGACCTCTAGAATGTTCTAGAAGTAACCACAAGTAACTTTTTCAAGATAAAACTCGCGCATTTTGCCTTTTACAGAGGGACGCACCTGTCCCTTAACATACAGAGCGTCCATGGACGCATATTTTGTGAACATGGTCAGCGTCCCCGCAGGTAAGGCTAGAGAGAACCTGCGACCCCAGAGATAAACATAGTTTTTACAAGACTTTCTCTCTTCTTTGAGTTTGAGATGGATAACAGAGGCATGAGACTTGCCTAAGAGGGTAGCATGACTGTTGATTTGAGCCATACTAACTGTAAGTAGTCAAGGTGACATTTTTTAGTGTAACAACGCGTGATACCTCCAGACCACATCCAGACATCCCTAGGGTGCAGAAACCTAGTTCCAGCACCCTCCCCTACTACCTCGGGTGAGACCTCAGTCTGCGCTCCGCAGACTTTTACCGAAAGGGCTGGTAGTTGCGGGATTTTCTTGGCTAAATAATTATTTCGAACCTGGGTCAGGCCCATATAAGCCAACAATCTTGGAAGGTCCATACATTACTGGTTTTAGCTTCTTACCTTCACCTTGCATTCTGTCTTTGCTAATGTACAACCAGACTTGATCACCAACTTAGAAACTATACTCAACCCGATGCTTGTCATGTCTTGCCTTGTACTTGGCTTGACTTCTTTCCAGCTGTTCCTGTATTGCCTAGTGAATTTCCTGGATTTTCTCAATGAACTTGGTTGCTTTGTCCATATCACTGTGTCCATCAATTGCTATGTCTTTACCAAAGACAAAATCCAAGGGAGACTTTCGTATAAAACCAAAGCATGTCTCAAAAGGAGATCTCTGAGTAGAAGAGTTCTTGGCACTGTTGTAAGCATGCTGCACATAACACAAATGCTCATCCCAAAGCTTGGGATGCTTGCTGCAATAACCTCTAAGCAACTCGATCACTGTCCTGTTGACCACTTCTGTCTGACCATCTATTTTTGGATGAAATGTTGTGCTCTTCTTCAACCTGGTGTCCATAAACTCCCATAAACTTGACCAAAACTTCCCAACAAATAGAGAATCTCAGTCAGATACAATAGAAGTGGGTAACCCAAAATGAACCCATGCATTCTGAAAGAACAACTTTTTTGTTTGTTCAGCTGTAACCTACTTGTTACATGGTATCAAAATACACATTTTACTGAACCTATCCACAACAACATACAAATAATCATGATCTTTCCTAGATTTTGGAAATCCCCCAACAAAATCCATGGAGACACTTTCCCAAGGACGAGAAGGAATTGGAAGTGGAGTGTACAAGCCTAATTTTCTATTACTGGGCTTGCTTGTAGCACACACAATACACCCCTTAATATATCTAGAAACTGTCTCATGCATTCTTGGACAATAACAAAACCTTTGCAATTGTGCCACTGTTTTACTTACCCCAAAATGACCTATTATGAAAGAAGTATGTGCTTCTCGAATCATGTTAACTCTTTCAGTTTGTGGAATGCATAACTTTCCCAAATGATATAAGAGTTGGTCCTTTACATAGTAATCCAAATCTTCTACTTGCTTGCCATGACTTAAAGTTGCATATACATCTTTAAAATATACATCTTGAGCATATTGTTCAATGTAACTTTCATGCATTACTAAGTTATGCTTAAGTATAGTAGATGCATTTATGATTGGTCTTGACAACATATCTACAACCTTATTGTGTATGCCCTTCTTATATCTGATGACAAGATGAAATTGTTGTAGACAACCTATCCACCTATAATGTCTTGATTGCTGAAATTTAGTTTGTGAGTGAAAATATTGAAGTGGTTGATGATCTGTATGTATGATTGTTTCTTTACCCATTAGGTAATGTTTCCACTTTTTCACACTTTGTACTAATGCATACAATTCTTTACCATACGTGGGATAATTAACTACTGCAGAAGTAAATGTCTCAAAATGATAGCATATGGGTTTTCCATGTTGCATCAACACTAATCCCATGGCATAGTCAATGGCATCTGTCTCAATCTCAAATGGATGTTGAAGATCTGGCAGTGCTAGTACTGGTGTTGTACTGATTTTCTCTTTTAAGGTGTTGGAGGCTTTCTACTATTTGTCCCCCCACTAAAACACCTATTTCAATCCTGTTAAATCATGTAATGGAGCTGCAATCAAAGAAAAGTTAGCAATAAACTTTCTCCAGTATTGTGCTACCCCTAGGAAAATCCTAACCTCTGTAGCAGATTTGGGTTTAGGCTAATTCACAATGACTTCAACCTTAGAGGGATCTATCTTCAATTCACCACCCCCTACAATATAACCCAAATAATTTAAATATGTTCTGCCAAAATCACATTTTGACAGTTTTACATAGAGATTTTCTCTTTTCAAAACACCTAAAGTCTGCTTTACATGCTTTACATGGTCTTCCCACATATTACTAAAAACAAGAATGTCATCTAAATAAACAATTACAAAATCATCAATAAATGGTCTGAGTACAACATTCATAACTCTCATAAATGTAGCAAGAGCATTATTTAAGCCAAAAGGCATAAGCAACCATTCATAAAGTCCTTGCTTTGTCTTGAAAACAGTCTTCCATGCATCCTATTCTGCAACTCTGACCTGATGATAACCACTTCGCAGGTCTAACATAGAAAAGTAAACTGCTTCTTTCAATTGATCTAACAAATCATCAATACGAGGAAGAGGATAACGATTCTTGATCGTTATTTTATTTAGTGCTCTATAATCGATGCACATTCTCCACGAACCATCTTTCTTTCTCACCGGCACGATTGGAGATCCACAAGGTGATGTGATTGGTCGTATAAACCCTTTATCGAGCAACTCCTGTACCTGCTTCTTTATCTCTGAATTCTCTAAAGCTGACAACCTGTACATTCCAATGTTAGGTACTGGAGAATCTTGCTGAAAATAAATATCATGTACTATTTCCCACTTGGATGGCAGACCTTTTGGTCTTGAAATAAAACATCATACTCTGAAACAACTTTAACTAAATCAACTTTCCGTTTAGGCTTCAAATGCATTAGATTTATCAGGATCCTTTGCCTTTACAACCATTAGTAAAAATTTCTTACTTGAATTCAAAATTCCTTTCATCTGCCTTGAGTTTATGAGAGAATAGTTATCTTTGAGTTTATGAGCTCTTACAATATATTCCATTCCATCTTTAGTGAGTTGATACTTATTTTCAACTATATAGAAAATAGATTTGCTATCTTACAAGTATGGACTTCCCAAAACAATACCACATATATCCAATGGAACTATATGTAACTCAACCTCATCTACAAATGTTTATCCAATAGAAAACATAAGTTTACATTGTCTCGTTACTTGTAGCTTTGTTTTATCACACACCTAACCTAATGGATATGGCTTCTCATGAGGTTTTGTTTGTAATCCCAACTTCTTTACAATTGTTTCAGAAATCAAATTTACTTGTGATCCACTATCAAATAAAGTATCAATCTTATTGTGCTTGGAAATCACTCTAATATGAAAATGCTCATTTCTTTCCCTCTCATTACTTTCATTATCAACAGATTGTGCAGAATTACTTGTGGGTGCTTCAAAATCTTTACCTTTAATACCTGTGGTTGTAATTGTTGTTTCATCGCCTGAATCTGATCCCAAGTCCTGCTGAATAGCTGCAACATTCTTTTTCTTCTTTCCACCAAACTTCTTAGGTCTCCGTTCTGGATGCAGAAGACAACATTGTGCCTCATCATGTCCTTCTTTCTTGCAATGAGTGCACGAATATTTATCCTTCTTTACACTGTTTGCTTTCCTCTCCTTCCATTTCAGTTTCTTCTTTTCCTTGTTCTTGCTTACAGAATATTTAGATGTTCCCCCAATCTCTGGGTTTACATTCTTACCTCTAGCTTCTATATGTGTTGCTTGAACTAATACATCATCTAAGCTAGTGGGATTAAACATGAGAATAGTATGCTTTAAATAGCTATGAAGACCACCTATATACTTCAATAAAGTCTCAGGTGAATCTAATGATATACCTAGAGTTAAAGCCCTCTTTCTGAATTCCTGAGTATAATCCTGTACACTCTAACCTTTCAACTGACGAAGAGTTTACCAACTCATCATTGCCTACTGCATGTAAGCTAAAGGATAGAATTGTTTTTTTATAGCAAAAACAAATTCATTCTAGGTAGAAATGATTTTACCATGTTTTTGCAAATCAGCTTGTGTCTTGCCTTCCCACCATACTAGTGCAGTTCCTCCAAGTTGAAGGCTAGCCAGTTGAATCTTCTTCCTTTTTGAATCAACGTTCTGTACCCTACAATATACATCAATTTGTCTTATCCAATTATCTAGCTTTTCTGCATTGAGTTCTCCATCATAAATTGGCAAATCAAACTTCACATCTAATTTAATCAAAGAAGTTTTCTTCTTTTTCTTATCAGGGCTAGTTTTATGCGAAGAAGATGATGAGGATGATGAAGGTGATGATGGAGGAGATGGTGGAGGAGGAATTTCTCCTTTTCCTTTTCCTTGTGGAGGGGAAACTAGAAAAGTTTCCTCTACTCCTTTGTCTGGTTTGGGTGTTGAAGTGCTTTCACCTCGACCCTTCTTAAATTCCAGATACATCTCTTCCACCATAGCTCGGATTGTCATAAAATTTTCTATAAATTGAGATTCTAACCCCAATGGAGCTTCTTCTTCCATTCTTCTCTGAGAAAAGACTCTTCCAATCTCTAGATTAGCCTCAACAAGTTCTCCTTCTCCTAGTCTGAGCTTTAATCTAGTTAGCATTCAAAATCCAGAACAAGCTTGTATAACCTTAACAAAACCAAATACTCTGATACCACTTGATCTAAAAATGAGATCTTAAATCAATATTAAGGTATTACAGACTCATGTGTAGGAATGCCTATATTACTTAGTGCAACAGATCAAAAATATTGCGAATAATATAGATAATGAGTAATTAGAAAACATAACAGTCACACACATCAACATAACAAATAATCAAGGAGTTCACCAGACTTCCTGGCTACGTCTCCTGGTCCAGCTTTCAGTGTCGACCTCTATATTAAGTCTTTAAGAACAGATTATACAAGAGTGAGCTCAAATAGCAGAGTCTCAACTATAGTGACATCAAAGAGGGATCTACTCAAAAACCTCAAGTCTAAAAGAGTGCACAGACTCTCCCCATGTCTTGTTCCTCTATTCAATCTACCTCAATCTGACTTCTTTCTCTGACTATCTCCAACTAACCTCCCTTCTGTGCTACCATAGAATGGCTTTCAAGCTTATCAGCGTTATCAGTTTTCATTCCTTTTCAGGCTCTCTAGCTCTTGGCAGCTATCTATTCGAATCCTTGTTGAGCGTTAAAAAATCATTGCAAAAAAACTCTAAGGTATGGTGGTGACCTGTTTTCAAATGGAAAGACTGGCGCAGTGAAAAATCCCAAAGAATTTCTTCTTCATTTACATAGAGAAATACACAGGAAAAACTCTAAAATAGAGGAATCGGACCGCTGTTATGCCTCGTCCATTATC
Organism: Pinus tabuliformis; assembly: GCA_031772625.1. Lineage (NCBI taxonomy): Eukaryota > Viridiplantae > Streptophyta > Pinopsida > Pinales > Pinaceae > Pinus > Pinus tabuliformis. The sequence continues at coordinate 1,409,282,296 of CM062804.1, forward strand.
GGCCCTTTGGCATACCACACCGTAGATCTGTTCTCATCCGATGGTTCACATCCATCCCGATCATCCAACTTGATCATGTATTCTACACCGTTGATCTACGACCATTTGATCTGACGGCTGAGGTGCATTTCGGATGGCTTACTTGCGCGGAGATCACCCACCCGAAAAAGTAGTTTTCTTTCTCCTTGCTACGTGCTACGTGTCGGTCAGTGCATGGAATCGGGCGGAGCCCGTCCAATACCACTTACCGCTCAAGGTCCGCCTGAAATACCATTACCTCAGAACTTAAATAACATAAGGCCGCATTTATAAACCTTTCGAGTTTGCCATTCTATCGCAATATCATAATATGCCATGTCTCCTTTGTATTTTGGTTTTATAACGGAAATACACCAATACACAGAAAAAGCCCGACAAACACTTTTATATTAGAACTCAAATTTTATAGAGCCACATTTATAAACCTTTTCGGGTCTGCCTTGATTGCTATTGCAAATCACACAGGCTATGGGCCTTCACCCCTTTGTATTATTTCGATGCGATATTGCAATGCGATATATCACAATCGCATATTGCATGGTCTTCAGGCCTTTGGCAAGTCCTTCCCTTTGAAACCTGCGACGCGATAATGTAATCTCGGCTGTTGAACTGCACGGTCGCTCAACAGTCCACGTTGTGTCACTAGATCCCAATTGCAACTTCCATAGGGCCACCTCCGATACACACCGCTGACTGCGATATCGCCAAACCCTCCGATGCGATCCGCCAATTTGATCTGGAACGTTGATCGGTCTGATCCAACAGCTCTGAATCAACGATACTTCAACCTTCGCTTTACTCTGTTTTCCTCAATTCTTCATGGTTTTTCTCTGTGATAGTGTTTTCCGATAGTTTTAAAGACTTAAACTTAGAGGTTTTAGGATCCATTATGGATCACTCTAGATCAAAGTCTTCAAATGCAGATGAAAGTGGGATCAAGTTGAAATGCTCATCGATATGATTCCAATGGTGTGAACGACGCGTGATTCCGAGTTCGGATGGAGAAGTTAGAGCTAGTCAAAGTTTGTGGAAAACTAAGGAAAAAAGTCAAAAGTCAAAGGTAACCCAAGTCAACGGTCAATGATCAACACCTACATCAGCAGGACACATGGCAACCCGGGAATGAGCCACGGGTTCTAGATGATGTCAGCAGATAAGGTGATGTGGCAGTTTATGATTGGTTCACATGGGCCAATCCGGTGCTGACACATGGCAGCTCGGATTTTCCCAATGTTGGCATGAAATCCCAAAATTTTGGGGTTAGGGAGGATCAAACCCCTGACCTCCCGGAGTGGCAACGACTTTGCTGGAATTAGCTCACTCTTTGGGCTACCATTGGACTTGATAATGGATATGATAAACTTGTATTTATTGTGGTGTCAGGATATCCGTCGGAAAAAGGTTGGACGGTCGGGGTCAACCCCACGACCGTCGGTCCTTTGATTTAATGTTATCATGTATCTCACATTCACCGCACATTGCAAACACCTATGGTATATCAATACCATACAATCCGTGTTAAACCAATGAATGATGGAGCCAATGCATATCATATCTAATGTATAACGTAACCAATGGCAGAATGGTCAAGCGGGGGTTTTGAACCCTCGACCCTTCCAAAATTATATATATGCTATGACTTTGCATACCTCCGCTAACCATCATGTCATCAGTTCAGGCTTGATAAAAAGCCAAACCCATTTTTTTGTTAAACAGTGTAGGTGCCGAACCCGCCTTACCACCGGCGCGTAGTCCGAGGTGGTTTTATGCAGACCAAAGTGGTTTTTCCAAACAAAGGGTGGTTTTGCAGGGACAAAGGTGGTTTTTGACCATTCCAAGGGGTCTGGAGGTCATAGTGGCAAAATATGGTAGATTTTATACTCGTTTGACTCAAATTTTCGAGCTGAACGCAGTGGTGATGTCCATTTTCTTATTTGAGACTCTGTTTTTGAGCTCATACCTGTAATAGCAATTTGAAGAAAAAATAAAGAGGTCAGCACTGGAAGCGAAAGGACCAGGAGACGTAGCCAGAAAGTCTAGTGAACTCCTTTATTAAATTTGGCTATGTTGATGTGTTTTAATGTGTTTTCAAGTTTTTTATGTGTTTATGTTATTCGTAATCTTTTCGATCCATTGCACTAAGATAAGCAAATTCACACATAGTCTACAATGCCTTTTTCATTAACTGTCATATTTATCATATTTTCATGACAACAACAAGGTCTGATCTAATATGATACTTAGTAGTCGACAATTGTTTCGTCATTTTATCTAGGAGTACTAAGACACTAAATTTTCTAAGGAAAGAAGCCACAATCTCTTGAATAGAGATGGATCCTTCTTCGTTATATGGGAAAACTTTGAAGTTTTTCGTTACTCTTTTTATTTCCTCTTTAATTACTTGTTTGGATATGACCCAACTTGTCACTTAGTCTAGACTAATGGAAGACTAAATCTTTGTATGAAACCCCATTATGCTTTAAACTTATCCATAATATCCAGAGTTTTATAGATTTGATCATTTGTTTCCTGAATCAGCTTCTTGGCTTCTATATTTGACATAAAGGCTACAATGTAGTCATCTCTCTTAGGAAAATTGAGAGCTTGCATCTATGGATTAGTTAAAGAGTTAAAATGATCTATGATCAAATCCACCTCCTTTAGTCTTTCCTCAACCGTATGACTCATTTTCTTAATGTCTACATTCAGGTTTAGGATTATTGTTTTTTCATAGTTTACTAAAATATTCACATATGGAATTGGTTGAGAAATTTTCTCATCAATCATGACCCATACTTTGTCTTTAGCTTCAATCAAATTTTATTTCTTAATTGCAACTTCTGATAGACATTTTTGCAAGGATTGAATTTCTTTTTCCTTATCTACTGAGATGGTCTTTATGGCTTTGATGATGTGTTTTTTCTTTTCAATATGATTTTTTCCAGAACCTTTCTAATGCTTCTTTCTTCACCTTCTTTTCCATTAATTCTTTTTTTGATTCATCCACCCTAGCTTCAAACAATCTCAATTTAATAGGATCCACCTTCCCTAAGGAATATGCCTTCAAGGTTGCATCGAGAGTCTTTTTATATTTTTCCATTTCTTCCAAGTATCCATTTTCTTTCTCCTCTACTTCCTTAACTAATTTATTGTTTTTTTCCTTTAATTCCTTACATTGGTTCTCTTTCAATTTCAATCACTTCTCCACTTCTTGCAGCTTTCTTTCTTGTTCTTTCTTCTATTGGAAATATTCTACTAGCTTGTTCACATTGTAATATGGATTCTTTTAGTTCAAATTTGAACTCTTGATTTCTTTATCCTTATCCTCCAAGAGTTTCTTGGTTACCAAACCATCCTATGACATCTCTGATTGTCTAATTATTCTTTCCTCAAAGTCCTCTATTTGGTTAACTCTGGTCCTAAATGCAACCATAACATAGTTAAGTTTTGCATAAACCTTGTAATAATAGTTTGATATTTCTTATTACTAGATGTAGCTTGTAACAATATCTTAGCTACTTATTCTCCCGTTTTCCTGTGCTAATCGACCATATCAATATCATTGATTTTATACAAGTTTATGTTGATAGAACGAGACTTGGAACCAAGTAACTATGTATTTGAATATGTTCTTGGCTATAGGACAATCAAATTAAACGTATTGTTATCAAAGGCAGTGTTTGATAAGAACATTGGATCTGAATATGAAGACATTTCCTTCATCATAGTATCATCTGTAACTTCAGTTGCTCAAATGACTAACATTAGCTCCTTTCCTCTATCCTTTATAAGCCTTTCATTGGTTGTGTTGTTACCAATTAATATAGCATGTTATATAGAATCCTTAGGTTTGGATTGTTCTAACGCATCTTTCAATTGTTTTAATAACTCATCATCGACCTTATGGAAAATTATGGCTTCCTTATCATCATCATCATCACTACCATTTACAGTTTTATTTGAAAAGTGAAGTTCATCTGAGTTGATTTCCTATGCCTTTCTCTTCAAAGGATTACCTTAAGGTTTATCATTCACTTTCCATTTATGTTTGAACTATTTCCCTTCTCCATGAATGGTTGATGCAGTTTGTTCACAAGATCCTATTTGATAGAATCTGGTTTATTCATAGCCACTTTAGACACCTACATTTCATCTAGATTCATATCATTATGATGAGGAAAATCAATGTTAGTTAGTTTTTCATGACCAGGCTTTGGATCATGAACATATGCCGATAGACAAACTGATTTTCCTACCCTTGATATAATTTGTAAAGGGTGAAAATTCCAATTTATATCTTTATCAAGACCCAAAGCTAAAATTCCTTTTCTATGATTCCCAAAACAGTTTTATGTTTGATCAATAATTGACCTATAGCAAAAGGTGTCACAATCACAACTTTCTTATTCTTTGAGGTAAAGTGAGATTCATCAAGATGTAATCGTTGTCTAGCAAGCTCCAAAGAAAAAAATTGGGGAGGAATAAACTTAGGCAAATGATACGGTTCTCCTTCAAAGCCATAGGCTCAAATGGCAGAGTAATTGAGAAAAAGAGCCACTTTCCAATGCTATTTTCCTTTGTCAGATATAAAATTATCTTGGCTTCTTATGATATCCTCTCAGGAGCCTTTTGCAACATTTTGACTTGTAAATAAAAGGAGAAACAATCTATAATTTTATTATAGCTTCTAGGAATCCTTCCTAGAGACAATAATTGTGGCAAATAGTCTATCTCATTTTCTTTCACTGTCTCATCTTTATTTGATTCTATTAATTTGGTGCTAGTAAAAATTTCAGGGTAATTAAACAAAACTAAATACACCAAATATGTATAATATCTGAAAATTTGATAACTTTGAGTCGTGATTAAATTCACATATATGTTTTTGGCCAAGTACTCTCGGAATTTTATAGTAATATCATTAGGGTATTTAAATAATTCTCTCATGAATACAAGCATCGATTCATCTACCCTGCAATACCACTAGATGACTTTTATGAGGTAGGCCAACGTCTGATATAAGGGTTTAAGAAAATTGGTTGAAATAGGAAAGGAAACTTCAGAAACGTCATTGGGGTTTTTAAATAAACCTTGTAAAAAAATTAAATTTTTTAAATAAACCTTGTAAAAAAATTAATTTCTCTTCATTAGACCATAAAAAAAACAACCCGGTCAACTCTTTATTAAAGAAAACCTTACCATACATTGGTAAATTTAGCATTTTAGCTAGGGATTATTGGGAAACTTCAAGAAAAACCTGATTATTAGCAAGACACAATATGTTCTTTGTATCATGGTTCAAATTACTGGCAAGAAACATAATCGAATTAGTGTCGAAGTGCACAATCAACAAAGTTTCCTGCAAGAGCCCAATATTTACTACACACCCATATGTAGGATGGCTAACACCGATCCATAAAACCTTCCTTAGTGTATAAATATGAATATTAACAACTTGGATATCTCAAATATGAGAAAAGGGTCGATAAGGCCGTCATCTGTAGATTTTTTAGTCATATTTTCCCTGAGAATTTAGAAATAAGAGTTATCAACAATGTTGAAGTGCAAGAGGTACTTACCGGGTTTCCAGTGCTGCTTGAACTTCATGACAGGAGGTTCATATATTCTAAGAATAACCAGGAGGATAGCTTAAAGAGGCAAGACAATGAAAATTATGGCATTCTATATTTTTCAAAATCCCAATAAAACCACACATGCAATGCTTTTACTACTGAGTATGCCACCCTGTCTTTATTAATGTAATCGATCAAAAAATGTAATGCAATTGCGTGAATTATTACAAGAAAATCGTACAAAGTATTAGGTGGACGCAAGATCATTAAAGAAAGTGCTACTCGTGGCTTGAAATGAGCATCAGTCGTTGATCTGATAAATTATCGATCATCGAATTGTTTTGGGTGGAGGAAGGGACATTAATGTCCACACACACTGAGGCTTGAATCAATCTCTATTGTTGGATTGGAAGTTTAATGACCGTGTGATCATTTCAGGTCGAAATGAAGGTGTCACCCTCCGCACTATTTACGACCCGAATCAATCTCGTACATCATATTTACTATTGTTAAACCATCGAATGACTTTGGACAAGAAACAAAGTGTTGACGAGAGTTTTTCCTTAGGGTACGAAAATCACCACTTTACTGGAGTTAATAACTTGCGTTAAACAAAAGAGATGATTTATACATATAATTTGAAGTTAGGTTGTCAATCCATTTTAACCTTGTGATTAATTGGTAAATAAATAATTAGACTTTAGACATCTTAAACAAATAGACTATATATTAATCATCTTATTCATCTTTCATATTTTTCACATATAATTTTTTCTTGCAAAACTAAACAAGTAAAATTAGTAGCAAAGTTGCTTATACCCACATATTAATGTAATAATTGCATGTGATTCCCAGTTGATTTTTTTTGGAATTTTATGAATTGATTGGTCATGACATTTTGAAGGTTGTTGAAGAATGTGGATCGTCGAGAACGATGTATGAAGCTTTCAACGCCACATTCATTTCCCTTATCCCAAAAGTAGATAATCCTCACTATTATAATGATTATCGGCCTATCTCCTTATGCAAATACGCTGAAGCTGATATTATCCAAAACATCTCAAAAGAACAATTTGCTTTCTTGGATGATCGTTAGATACATGAAGCCATTGGATTTGCACTGATCTGGATTTAAACAGGAATGCAACAAATTAGAGATATAATCATAAATACAACGATGCAATAGAAATAACACTTCATTTCATTAATATCAAATACTAAAATATGCTTACAAATAGAATGGAAATAAGACTAGCTCGGGCGATGGCAGTTTATCTCTGAGAAGAGATGTGATGGCCATATGCCTCCGAACTGTTTTACAATGAGGCTCAAAGGCCTATTTATTATTGAGAAACAATGGAAAACCCTAAACATCCAAAAACCTAACCCTAGGAGATGAAGCGCCAAAACTGTGGGCCCCGTTTGGGTAAATTGGTAAATCAACTTTCGGCGGTCGTAACTTTGGAATACGATCACTGTTTGGCTATCATAATACCTCATTTCAAAGATCTCGAAGAGGAGGCCAAAAAAAAATTGGCATGCCAATTTGGGATGTTTCTAGTCTCTCCGTTTTCCCTAAAAACGTCGTTTATGGCCTCAAAATAGCTTTGGAAGTTTAGGACCCGAAAAACTGCCAAAAATAGTAAATTGTGCTACAATTAAGGAAACCGAAAAACTGAAAGAGATAGCGTTGGGGGTCCAAGTGGAATAAGCAGGTAGACACCACTATCCACTTGGATCGTTCCCCCCGCCTTAGGAAGCAATGGTCCCCATTGCGTTGATTTCCTCCATGAGATGAGGAAACTTCTACTGAACTTGGTCCCTGGTGAGCCACTTGCCTTGGTGAAGGAGTTGGCCTGCTTTGAAAACTCAATATAGTTGGATCCTTTGCTTTCGGGTGCTCTTGATCTTTGTGTCCATGATCTGATTAGTTGTGGCTTGTTCCATGCAATCTGGATTTAACTTTGTAGGTGTGAGTTGTTCTGCAATGTCTAATGTGTCTAGCAATGGTGGGAAGTATGGTCAAAGGCAATCCACATTGAACACTGGGTGGAGGCCAAGGAATGAGGGAATGCTGAGATCAAATGCATTGTCTCCCACCGTCTTGGTAATGGTGTAAGGACCATATCGGAGTGGTCTGAGTTTCTGATAGGCTCTAGTAAGACGTTCCTTTTGCAAATGCAACCAGACTTCGTCGCCCACCTGAAACTTGTGTGGCAACAAATGTTGATCATGTCGTTTCTTGTACTTGGCATTTGATTTCTCCAGAATGTCATGGACCTACTGGCGTAAAGGTTGGATGTGCTCAATGAATCTGTTTTCCTTATCAATTTTAGACTAAACATGAGCCGAATTTGCATGAGTAGCTGCAAATGGCATGGCCGCAACAATGGGACATAGTGGCTGGAATCCCAAGCCCACCTAATAAGGGTTGTGGCCGGTCGAGTTGTGGAGAGCCTGGTTATAGCTGTGTTGAACATGGGGGGGCTCTCGTCCCATGTTCGTGGATACTTTGAGTTGTACATGCAGAGAATGTGTACGATCATCATGTTGTCGACCTCTGTCTGACCATCAGTTTAGGGATGGAAAGCTGTGGACTTAGTGAGCTTGGTGTCCAACATCAACCAGAGACTGGACCAAACTGTACTGAGGAACCTTTTGTCCTGATTTGAGATGATAGACTGTGGGATCAAAAGTTTACCCACACTCGTTCAAAGAAGAGTTTAAAAGTGGTTTCCGCTGTGATACTCTTCTTGTAGGCCACCATAATGGCCATCTTCGAGAATCTGTCGACGACTACAAAAACATAGTCATTGCCATGCTTAGTAGAAGGAAGGCCTGACATGTAATCCATGGATATTGTTACACAGTAATTTGTCACTGTCTTCACTCCAGTCTTCCTACTGTGTCATGTGTCCAAGTTGCACATGCTCATGTTAAACAAGTGCTCTCTGATATTGCCAAATGACCCGCTTTTCCAAAGGTTTCTGCCTCATCGTGTCTGTTGGCCAAATAAACGCGCTGAAGGGCGCTCCAAGATAGTCCAGAAGCGCTACCATCGTGAAAGTACACCTGATTCCCTGGATAGTCCGATTTTATGTGCCAGCGCGACTATCGCTTGTAACCTTCCATGATGACCTGACTAGCTCCATTATGCAACAACGATGTCAGCGCGACAGACCATTTATGTTCCCGCAATGATCCAATTTGGGCGAATTTGTTCCAACAGTCGGCCTTCCAGATGACTCCAGACCTGGTTGTTGGCCTAGTTTATGTCGCCCTCCTTTCTCTGGCGTGGCTGTTCCGTCATTTGTGCTACCTTCCTTGGAGATAAGCTCATCCTCCCACCTTTCATGGAGACTTCTTCTCCTATTTAAACTCTCACCATTGCTATGTGCTGCTAGTTGGCTAGTTTGGAATTCTTAGTCTTTGGAGTGATTGCTAATAGTACTGGTAGTGCTTGTGAGTTTGCTAGATAGCTGGTGTGAGTGTGACAAATGTGGGATTATTGATAGCTTGAGGAAGGTTGTGAAGTGCCTTTGATCTTGTGCAAAACTTGTGAGTGAGAGAGACTTGTATGTTGGGAGATCCATCTTCAAAGAGTGAATGCTTGAAAAACATGCTGGCTGGATCCCTCTAAGAAGGCTTGTGACGTCAAGACTTTGGTTGTAAGCTTACTCTTATTTCATAATTAATGCAATCAATGATGTTTTCCTATGTCTTGTATGTAATGTACTTGATAGCTCATGACTTCTTGACTTTGTGAGTAAATAGATCATTTGTTGTTCCGGTTACGTGCTTTGTTGTATTTCCTTTGCATTATTTCAGGTTGATTGCTCATTAGGAGAAGGAAGTGGACGCTGGAGCAGCGCAACGGAACTCCATCGACCACCGGTTGAGGCAGGCCTCCAACTCGAACTATTTAAGGAAAGCTAATGTTGATTTGTCCTTGTTTGTGACTAGACCCACTCTAGGGCTAGAGGGGTTGCCTCTGTCCGTAGAGGGAACACTTTTCTGCATCACAAATTGGCGACTTCGCTGGGGACCCCTTTGTTCTTTTCTTGTTTACTCTTGCCTTGATTTTTTGTTTTGGTCTCTTTTGAAGTTTTGGGGATTAGTTATCTGTCTTCTGGGTTTTCTCGCCTGATCTGGGAAATGTCCTTATTTGATTAAAGATTGACTGTCTTTGGTTTGGGAGTTTTTGGTTCGCCTGTTTAGTGTTTTGAACATCATCGCGGCTTTTAATTTAACAGTCGTGTTGTCATCGCGTCACCCATTTTGTAGTATCCTGTTCATCACGTGATTATGCTTAACAGTCGCGACGGTTCTGAAATTGGACCATCGCGGAAAAGTCGTGTACTTCCGCGCTGACATCACTTTGTTGCTGCATATTGTTCTTTATCAGCGCTTTATTGCTAGTGTATTGCCCGCGCTGATTGCTGTAGAATTGAATTTTTTCAATTCTACCTCCTGAATCCGTCAGTCTTGCTAGCCCCTTGCTATTCTCACTTGTTTGATGACTTGTTTTTCACTGTTTAGAGGTTGAGGCACTCTCTTGTGAGCTTTGTTAAATGAATCTTGTTTTTCTTGCTTTGTGACCTAGTTTCATTGTTTCAAGTCTTTTGGATCAATTTCACTTGGTTTCCTGTTTGCAAAGATTCGTTTGCTGCTTGTTGTTGGTTTGATTGAGCCTTCCCCTTTGCTTACTTTTGGTTGATTGTTTAGTGATTGTTATTGGACCAATCTCGGCATTGTTTCGATTTATCTTCACTACCCGGACATAGATTACAATTGTCTGGATCAACTGTTTTTCCACATTTGTTTGCTGCTTATTAGTTTCTTTTAGATTAGAGGCATCAAAATAAAAAAGATTGCATTTCATTGGGCATGCGAAAGTGAAAGTAAATTTGCATTTCAAGTTGCATATTGGAAAGCGAATGATTAAAATCTCTCATTAGTAGTATCCGTGCACTTTAGGAATTGATGTCTGTTTGCATTGAGGGACTATTTTGTTGCCTTGGTTTTCTTGGTTTGGGAATGATCTCTCTACCCTCCCATAGGTAGGTGTTCATCGAAGAAAAAGGATATTTCATTCATTCTAACTGCATCCTAGGTCCTGTTATATACATACGGTAAGGTCTGAAAACTGAAACATAATCCAAGATCAACTCTAAAATGAATTGAATGAACTTAACAATGCATTGGAACATAATGCACACATTTAGAGGTATAAGCTAGAGACGTGCTCCGGCGTTGTTAAACCTAGTCACTTTTGTTTCCACTCAAGGTTGGGTGATTCCTCCTTCCGTGACTCAATAGTGGTCTAGCATGGATTTGTGCTCCCATGTACCGTCGAGTATATGCTAGGAGACCCCACTAGGTTATCATCCTTTATCCTTAGGAAGTCGTGTCTGCCGCCTTACAAACTGTAACGCACAAAACACAGCATTCGGGAAGATTGACTGCCGTACAGAAAGTCCTTGGTTTTCATATGACTGCCAAGGTGTATATGCAGTTTTACGGGTTGTTTGGTAAACCTTTTGCCTAGTTCTCCAGAGTATTAACTTTCGTTCCTTTTCAGACTCCCTAAAAGGAAAGGTCCATCTGAGCACTTGTCCTTTCAGGCTCATTAAACCTCGAAAGAGATAGAGTCACCTTTTCATCCTTTTCTCGACTCTTGAAACATGAAAAGGTCAAGTTCTGTTCCCGTGTCATAAAATTTATTTGCCCATGAAATATTCTCGGTAACAGTTGGCGTTCTTAGTTACAGTTCGAGTGTTTTCAGGCTCGTTCCCGATGGCAACATTCCCTGAGTCTACCAACCAAGGTCTTTCCCTAGATGGAAATCCTGGCCCATTTCCTTCTTTTGGAAATGTCGGTGCTCCGTATATGGCAACACTGTCCTTGCCTGAGATAACCATCGGTTTACCCATTTGGTTGTTTTCAACCTCGGTGGTCCCGAGCGTCTGACTCTTGTTCCACCGTCTCCTTCGTCTGAACGAAGACATGTTGATTCCAAGGTTGAGCCTATGCCTTCTTCCCCTGTTTCTTCATCTTCATCTCCTCCTTCGCCTGGTGAAAGTTTCACATCTAGTAACTAGGAGACTGAGAAGAAGAAGAAGAAGAAGTCCGATAAACATGAGGCAACCTGTACAACTACTGCTCCGAGTACATCTCAGGTCGGACCACCTTCTGCTTCTCCGCGGAAGGTTAAGTTTCCTTGTAAATTGTGCAAGGGTGACCATATTCTGCTTGATTTTCCTGGTATTCCTAGGATCTTAGATGTATGGTCTCGTGATCCAGCTCATCCCTCATCGTCCTTTGAAGCTCATGACGATTCCACCCTATCAACTGGCAACAGTAAGAATAAAGGGAATATTCGATTCCCCTGTAGGCTATGTGAAGGCAACCATCCCCTTCACCTTTGTCCGCTCATGGATAAAGCTTCCACCATTTTGGAAAGTCTTACAGCTTCTTCACCCCAGCTTCCTGTTGGTTATCAGAGGCTCTCTTCAGACCCTCTCCTAATTGACAAATAGATTGACTTAGATTCTTCTCTTGTCTGTCCTCCTCCTTCCGAGCCTGGTTGTGCTAAGCCTATTCCAGACCAACCATTGGTCGGGGAGAGTGTCAACTTAGGTTCACCACCTGTTGATCACTCTGTTTCGGAAGAGTGTCATGCTCATGTTCTTCTCGTCTCGTCAGATTCTCTAGAGTCCAAGAACGACCCTCCTATCCCTGCTGATCACGAGAGTCCTTCTTCGGTTCCTGTAGAGCAAGGGGGAAATCATACGATTCCCCCACCAAGTAGTTCAGTCGTTTCCTTCGACTGGAGTCATTTGACTACATTCTGCCTTCCATCCCATGTGCCTTTCTAGATTATAGTACATGCCTATGATAAGGCAGTACCTGGCACTGTCCTGGATGAGGATGCGTCTGTCAGTCTTATTCCTTCCACTACTTGGCAAGCTTTGGGTTCCCCACAGCTTGTGCTGGTCACACAGAATCTATTGGCATTCGACGGAGAACCCTGTCAACTTGTAGGGATCCTCCCAAAGTTTCTTGTTACTTTTGGGGGAAAACCGTCTATATAGACGTCATGGTTGTCCAAGGTGCGAATTTCAGTCTTCTCCTTGGTCGTGACTATATTTATGCCATGGGGGGCCTTGTCTCTTCCCTTTTCAGTGTGGTTTGTTTTCCACATGATGCACGAATGGTGACTATAGATCAATTATCGTTCTTTAGTCCCCCGGTGCCTCCTGCGCAGCAGTCATCCCCTCTTGGTTCCTGCCCACAAGCAGTGCCTTCCTTGCCACAGGTCAATTATGTGGCTACCCGTTCCGTCTCCACCTCTGCTAATGATCATGCAGATGGTCTGGTAAATTATGTACTGGGGGCATTGGAACCCGATCTGTCATTGGTGCATCATGACATGTATCCTCCCAGAGTGCTTTTCTTCCATCCCGCGAAGACCTCTTGGGAGACATGTTCTCATGTGGCTCATGAATAGGAGTTACGAGGATGGTTTGTTCCTGTCTCAACCTCGTTAAAAAATGAAACAAGGAGTGTCGAGGATAGTTCTTTTCTTGTGTCGACCTCGTTAAAAAATGAAACAAGGTGCCCGAGGATATTTCTTTTGTTGTGTCGACCTCGTTAAAAAATGAAACAAGGTGCCGAGTATAGTTGTGATCTTGTGTCAACCTCGTTAAAAAATGAAACGAGGTGTCATGAGGATAGTTTGTTCCTGTGTCAACCTTGTTTAAAAATGAAACAAGGAGTCCCAAGGATCGTTTTGATCTTGTGTCAACCTCGTTTAAAAATGAAACAAGGAGTCCCGAGGATCGTTTTGATCTTATGTCAACCTCGTTAAAAAATGAAACAAGGGTTATGAGGATAGTTCTTTTTCATTGTGTCAACCTCATTAAAAAATGAAACAACTCCCTTTCCAAATCAAGTCTTTGATTAAGATCTCGTAAAATCCAAAGTCGAGTCTTTCCAAGATCTCAAAAGTGAACCTTCATTCCATCCACCTCATTGAATGTAATGAAGCTTGGGGGGCATGTACCTCGATTTGCGTCATTATGTTGGGGGCATGTGAACTTATAACAAGCATAGTTTTCCATTTCAAGCTTGTGTAAACATGAAACCGAATCCAAGCAGAGTTCTCCATGGTTCAAGCTTGTGTAAAAATGAACCCATACCCGATTTACATCTCATGATTGCCGTTTATCTGCTAAATTCTACTAGATGAGCCTTGGTTGTTTCATTCCATTGCCACCATCTCTTTGGTTGATCATATGCTTTCACTTGATTGTTTATCCTTTCCTGAGGAATGGCAGTGATGAGTGGTTTTATTAGCCAGCCTCTTGACCATTACATGTTTTGAGCAGTTCCACCATTTCCAGAACCAGTTTCTACCCTTTATACCCCTCGTTCCTCTAGGACGAGTCTCCTTTAAGATCTTTTCTGACTCGTAAAAGATGAAAAGATTGCCGAGTATTTTTCCCTTTTTGACTCGTTAAAGAAAATAAAAATGGAGTTCTACTTGCAGCTCTTTTTCGACTGTTTAAAGACGAAAAGATTGCCGAGTTTTCCCTCTTAACTCATTAAAAGAAATAAGAGGCAGTCAACTTTAAGCTCTTTTCCAACCATTTAAACACAAAAAGATTTCCGGGCCTTTGTCGTTTCAAGCTCGTTATCAGTTACGAAACGACGTGCTTCCGACCGCTTTTCTACTTTTTCGGGTCGAAGTCACTAGTTACGAAAAGTACTCCTCAATCGTAATGATCGGGCGGTTCTTTCGAGTATCGTTTTATACTTTTTCAGGCTCGAGAGACACAACTCTACGAAAAAGGACCCCCTAGAGTTTTCTTTTCCGTGTCTTTTTCAAACTCTCTAAACATGAAAAAGACTCTGAGTTTTACCTATGTCAGACTCGTTAAACCCTGACGACATTGGACTCGTCACCATGATGAGACTCGAGCTTCTCCTTCCTAGGGCTCGTTAAATCATTACTAGGTTGGACTCAACAATAGGTTTATCATTGATTGTCTATGGCAACTAGTCACTCTTGAACATCGACACTTTTGCTTCTTGTCGGGTTGGGACATCCATACATCATCATTTGGCCTTCCGCGGGTTTGGGTTATCATTCTAGCCTCATTCCATTTGATTCATGCCATCTCCATCGAGCCTCTGATCCCTTGGTGCCTGAATGTTGCCCCCCCCCTCTGGAGTCGTGTCGCCGACATGTTCAAGAGTATAATCCTTCTGCAGTTTACACCCTCGTCTTCTCCTCTGATACTCTGTTTCGCCATATGCCACTTGTTCCTTATCTCATGTCATTGATGGGGGAAACATTATGGCCCTCCTGCGATGAGTCACTCCTGTCGACATCAGCTCATTATCCAGGAGATTGATCTAGAGATCCCCTTTGGTACCTTAGAGCTTGCATGCCTCAATGGCAAGTTCTTCGCACCTGACGGTCGACTTTCATCATTGGTCGTCGATTGGGTGATTCCACGAGTGTTCGACTTCAGCTCTTTCTTCACACTTCGTGGATTGTGCTAGACAGTACCTTGAGGACCATTGGCATTATTGGTGGTTTCTCTCACGCTTGTTAATGGTTTTCATCATTGACTGGTAATTAAGCAATTTTCTATCATGCTCGACCTCAGCACATCTATTCGCATGTTAGGATTTGTACTATGATCGGATGGGTTCAATACCCCAAACTCAGGTTACACATGTTCGAGCTTCATGGATTGGTTTTATGATTACATGACTCATTGATGGATGGCTGCGACCATACCTGAGTCTTCATGGATGGCTGCGACCATACCTTTATCATCATCATGGTCTCATTAGCATGATGGCTGTGTCCATACCACAAACCTATTTCATATGTCGTTTGGATGGTTGCGCCCATGCCTAGACTACATGTAATTCATTATCAAAGATATCAGTTGTACTCGCATGCAGGTTCTTCCAGATGGTGTTCCATCTCAGTCAGTTTCGTAAAGCATTTCACCCCTCCCTCTCTCTCAGGCTTCATACCTTAGGGGGCATCTGTTACACAACAATTTGTCACTGTCTTCACTCCAGTCTTCCTACTATGTCATGTGTCCAAGTTGTACATGCTCATGTTAAACAAGTGCTCTCTGATGTTGCCAAATGACCTGCTTTTCCAAAGGTTTCTACCTCATCGCGTCTATTGACCAGATAAACGCGCTGAAGGGTGCTCCAAAATAGTCTAGAAGCGCTGCCATCGCGGAAGTACACCTGATTCCCGTGATGGTCCGATTTTATGTGCCAGCACGCTTATCGCTTGTAACCTTCCGCGATGACCTGACTAGCTCCATTATGCAATAGCAATGTTAGCGCGGCAGACCAGTTATGTTCCCGCGATGATCTAGTTTGGGCGAATTTGTTCCAACAGTCAACCTTCCAGATGACTCCAGACCTGGTTGTTGGCCTAGTTTATGTCACCCTCCTTTCTCTGGCGTGGATGTTCCGTCATTTGTGCTACCTTCCTTGGAGATAAGCTCATCCTCCCACATTTCATGGAGACTTCTTCTCCTATTTAAACTCTCACCATTGTTATGTGCTACTAGTTGGCTAGTTTGGAATTCTTAGTCTTTGGAGTGATTACTGATAGTATTGTTAGTGCTTGTGAGTTTTCTAGATAGCTGGTGTGAGTGTGACAAGTGTGGGATTGTTGATAGCTTGAGGAAGGTTGTGAAGTGCCTTTGATCTTATGCAAAACTTGTGAGTGAGAGAGACTTGTATGTTGGGAGATCCATATTCAAAGAGTGAATGCTTGAAGAACATGCTAGTTGGATCCCCTTGAGAAGGCTTGTGACATCAAGACTTTGGTTGTAAGCTTACTCTTATTTCATAATTAATGCAATCAATGATGTTTTCCTATGTCTTGTATGTAATGTACTTGATAGCTCATGAATTCTTGACTTTGTGAGTAAATAGATCATTTGTTGCTCCGGTTACGTGCTTTGTTGTATTTCCTTTGCATTGTTTCAGGTTGATTACTCATTAGGAGAAGGAAGTGGAAGTTGGAGCAGCACAACGGAACTCCATCGACCACTGGTTGAGGTAGGCCTCCAACTCGAACTATTTAAGGAAAGCTATTGTTGATTTGTCCTTGTTTGTGACTAGACCCACTCTAGGGCTAGAGGGGATGCCTTTATCCGCAAAGGCAACACTTTCCTGCATCACAAATTGGCGACTCCACTAGGGAGGAGGAGGAAGAAACTTATAACAAGAATAGTTTTTCGTTTCAAGCTTGTGTAAACATGAAACTGAATCGAAGCAGATTTCTCCATGGTTCAAGCTTGTGTAAAAATGAACGCATACCCGATTTACATCTCGTGATTGCCGTTTATCTACTAAATTCTACTAGATGAGCCTTGCTTGTTTCATTCCATCACCACCATCTCTTTGGCTGATCATATGCTTTCACTTGATTGTTTATCCTTTCCTG
Organism: Pinus tabuliformis; assembly: GCA_031772625.1. Classification (NCBI taxonomy): domain Eukaryota; kingdom Viridiplantae; phylum Streptophyta; class Pinopsida; order Pinales; family Pinaceae; genus Pinus; species Pinus tabuliformis. Next base: position 1,409,299,405 of record CM062804.1, read on the forward strand.
AGGAACTGCAGTGATGAGTGGTTTTATTAGCCAGCCTCTTGACCATTACATGTTTTGAGCAGTTCCACCATTGCCGGAACCAGTTGCTACCCTTTATACCACTCGTTCCTCTAGGATGAGTCTCCTTTAAGCTCTTTTCTGACTCGTAAAAGATGAAAAGATTGCCGAGTATTTTTCCCTTTTGGACTGTTTAAAGAAAATAAAAATGGAGGTCTACTTTCAGCTCTTTTCCGACCGTTTAAAGATGAAAAGATTGTCGAGTTTTCCCTCTTGACTCGTTAAAAGAAATAAGAGGCAGTCGCCTTTAAGCTCTTTTTTGACCGTTTAAACACAAAAAGATTGTCGGGCCTTTGTCGTTTCAAGCTCGTTATCAGTTACGAAACGACGTGCTTCCAACCGCTTTTCTACTTTTTCGGGTCGAAGTCACTAGTTACGAAAACTACTCCTCAATCATAATGATCGGGCGGTTCTTTTGGGTATCGTTTTATACTTTTTCGGGCTCAAGAGACACAACTATACGAAAAAGGACCCCCCTAGAGTTGTCTTTTCCATGTCTTTTTCAAACTCTCTAAACATGAAAAAGACTCCGAGTTTTACCTATGTCAGACTCGTTAAACCCTGACGACATTGGACTCGTCACCATGATGAGACTCGAGCTTCTCCTTCCTAGGGCTCGTTAAATCATTACTAGGTTGGACTCAACAATAGGTTTATCATTGATTGTCTATGGCAGCTAGTCACTCTTGAACATCGACACTTTTGCTTCTTGTCGGGTTGGGACATCCATACATCATCATTTGGCCTTCCGCGGGTTTGGGTTATCATTCTAGCCTCATTCCATTCGATTCATGCCGTCTCCATCGAGCCTCTGATCCCTTGGTGCCTGAATGCTGCCCCACCCCCCAGAGTCATGTCGCCGACATGTTCAAGAGTATAATCCTTCTGCAGTTTACACCCTCGTCTTCTCCTCTGATACTTTGTTTCGCCATCTGCCACTTGTTCCTTATCTCATGTCATTGATGGGGGAAACATTATGGCCCTCCTGCGATGGGTCGTCTCCTGTCGACATCAGCTCATTATCCAGGAGATTGATCTAGAGATCCCCTTTGGTACCTTAGAGCTTGCATGCCTCAATGGCAAGTTCTTTGCACCTGACGGTCGACTTTCATCATTGGTTGTCGATTGGGTGATTCCACGAGTGTTCAAATTCAGCACTTTCTTCACACTTCATGGATTGTGCTAGACAGTACCGTGAGGACCATTGGCATTATTGGTGGTTTCTCTCACGCTTGTTAACGGTTTTCATCATTGACCGGTAATCAAGCAATTTTCTATCATGCTCGACCTCAGCACATCTATTTGCATGTTAGGATTTGTACTATGATCGGATGGTTTCAAGACCCCGAACATAGATTACACATGTTCGGGCTGCGTGGATTGGTTTTATGATTACATGACTCATTGATGGATGGCTGTGACCATACCTGAGTCTTCATGGATGGCTAGGACCATACCTTTATCATCATCATGGTCTCATTAGCTGGATGGCTGCATCCATACCACAAACCTATTTCATATGTCGTTTGGATGGCTGCGCCCATGCCTAGACTACATGTAATTCATTATCAGAGATATCAGTTGTACTCGCGTGCAGGTTCTTCCAGATGGTGTTCCAGCTCAGTCAGTTTCGTAAAGCGTTTCACCCCTCCCTCTCTCTTGGGCTTCATACTTTAGGGGGCATCTGTTACACAATAATTTGTCACTGTCTTCACTCCAGTCTTCCTACTGTGTCATGTGTCCAATTTGTACATGCTCATGTTAAACAAGTGCTCTCTGATGTTGCCAAATGACCCGCTTTTCCAAAGGTTTCTGCCTCATCGTGTCTGTTGGCCAAATAAATGCACTGAAGGGCGTTCCAAAACAACCTAAAAGCCCTGCCATTGCGAAAGTACACCTGATTCCCGCGATGGTCCGATTTTATGTTCCAGCGCAACTGTCGCTTGTAACCTTCCATGATGACCGGACTAGCTCCATTATGCAATAGCGATGTCACCGCGGCAGACCAGTTATGTTCTCGCGATGATCTAAGTTGGGCGAATTTGTTCCAACAGTCGGCCTTCCAGATGACTCCAGACCTTGTTGTTGGCCTAGTTTATATCGCCCTCATTTCTTTGGCGTGGTTGTTCTATCATTTGTGCTACCTTCCTTGGAGATAAGCTCATCCTCCCACCTTTCATGGAGACTCCTCCTATTTAAACTCTCACCATTGCTATGTGTTGCTAGTTGGCTAGTTTGGAATTCTTAGTCTTTAGAGTGATTGTTGATAGTACTGTTAGTGCTTGTGAGTTTGCTAGATAGCTGGTGTGAGTGTGACAAGTGTGGGATTGTTCATAGCTTGAGGAAGGTTGTGAAGTGCCTTTGATCTTGTGCAAAACTTGTGAGTGAGAGAGACTTGTATGTTGGGAGATCCATCTTCAAAGAGTGAATGCTTGAAGAACATGTTGGCTGGATCCCTCTGAGAAGGCTTGTGACGTCAAGACTTTGGTTGTAAGCTTACTCTTATTTCATAATTAATGCAATCAATGATGTTTTCCTATGTCTTGTATGTAATGTACTTGATAGCTCACGACTTCTTAACTTTGTGAGTAAATAGATCATTTGTTGTTCCGGTTACGTGCTTTGTTGTATTTCCTTTGCATTGTTTCAGGTTGATTACTCATTAGGAGAAGGAAGTGGAAGTTGGAGCAGTGCAACGGAACTCCATCGACCACCGGTTGAGGTAGGCCTCCAACTCGAACTATTTAAGGAAAGCTATTTTTGATTTGTCCTTGTTTGTGACTAGACCCACTCTAGGGCTAGAGGGGTTACCTTTGTCCGCAGAGGGAACACTTTCTTGCATCACAGATATGGATTCCCAAGGTAGAATAGGGGTAGGAAACGGAGCATAGAGGCCTTGCTTCTTGATGGTCAGTTTGGAAATAGTGTAGGCAGTGCAGGAATGTACTTCCTAAAATCCTGTTGAAGATTCGGCTAATAGAAATACTTCTGCAGTACTGCCACTGTTTTCTCGACCTCGAAATTCCCCAACGGCGCGACTGTAGTGTGCTTCCCAAGTCATCTTAGCACACTCTCTTGAAGGAACACAAAGGTGTCCTAGGTGGCATAATAGGGCATCCTGGAGGTGAAAATCTGGAACTTGCTCACCCCCCAAGAGCATCTGGTATGTGTGGCCGAATTCTGGGTCACTTTTGTACAGAAGTGGCCAATCAGAAGTTTTGTGCCCACAAGAGTTGAGCATGGTGGTTAATGCCATGATCGGTGGTCGGTTGAGGCAATCTGCAACATTATTGGTGTTTCCCTTCTTATACTTGATATTCAAATGGAACTGTAGCAGGTATGTGGACCACTTTTGATGGCAATCATTCTGCAACTTCCCTTGCATCTGTATGAACTACAGGGGCCGGTGGTCTATGTGGATGACTATTTCCTTCCCAAAATGTAATGCTTCCATTGTCAGCAGGCCTTCACAATGGAGTACACCTCTTTGTCATAAATGGGATACTTCCAAACTGTGTTTGAAAGTGTCTCAATATGATATACCACTGGATGCCCCTTTTGAGTAAGGACTGCCCCAATAACATAGTCAGAGGCATTTTCCTTGATCTCAAATGGTTGTTGCAAGTCTGGTAATGTGAGCACTGGTGCATGGTAGAGGCGATGTTTCAACTCTATGAATACCTTCTGTTGAGATTCATACCAAAATAATTTTTCTTTCAGTCCTCCTTTGGTGACTTGACTCAAGGGCCAAGTGATATGAGAGAATCCCAACACAAACCTGTGGTAGAAATTGGCAAGACCCGGAAAGCTGCAGAGGTTTGTCAAAGTGGTTGGAGCTCGCCAATCCCGAATGACTTGGATCTTGGTTGGATCCACATGCACCCCTAGTTCATCAATAATGTATCCCGCATACTAAACCTGGGTCATGCCAAAAGTGAATTTCTCCAAATTAGCACATAGCTTGTGTTGTCACAGTGTTTGGAGAACCTGTCGGATGTGGTGGAGGTGCTCTTCCCAACTCTGGCTGAAGATCAGGATGTCATCCAAGTATACCACTACAAATAATGTCTGCAAGATGTCATCCATCAACCTCATGAAGGTTGCAAGAGCATTCGTCAACCTGAAAGGCATAACCAACCATTCGAAAAGGTCCCACTTGGCTTTGAAGATAGTCTTCCACACACCAGAGGGTTCGATTGGTACCTGGTGATATCCCGACTTCAAGTCGATCTTTCTGAAATATTTTCCCCCTTCAGTTGGTCTAGAAGGTCATCAATCTGTGGGATTGAGTACCTATTTTGAACAGTGATCTTGTTCAGCTCCCAATAGTTAATACAAATTCTCCAAGTCCCATCCTTCTTTTGTACCAACATGATCGGGCTCCCATAGGGCAATGAACTTGGCCGGATGTGACCTTTTTGCAGCAGCTCCTGAATCTGCCTATTGATTTCATCATTCTCCAGAATGGAGTGCCGATAGATTGGTCCATTGGGTAGTGGCGCACCTAGGGTTAGATCGATGGAGTGATTGACATGGCAGTGTAGAGGCACCCCGGCAAGAGAGGTGAAGATGTCCTCATACTCCTCCATGACCTTGTCCATCTGTTGTTGTCGTGCGGAGGGGCCCTGTTTGGAGATCGTGGCCACTCTCTTCTTCTTTCCCTGAGGGCGTATCATCAGGAAAACAAATTTCCTGGTTTTGGAAATGAGCTTACTGCATTGTTTTGCAGTAACCAAAGAGATGGTGGTAGGTGGTGCTACCTCTAGTATCCTTTACAACTTATTTCCCAAAGTAACAATAAAAGCACGAGGCCTTGACTCATACACAGAATGTCGCTTCCATAAGTATGGTGGGCCTAATAATACATCACAAACATTAAGGGGAGAAACATCACATAATACCTCATCCATGAAGGGCTTGATGTTGTATGGAACACATCACTGTTGGCTTGTTATACAACAAATTTACCTCCTCATCAACTCAGAGGGGAAAGACATGATGACTGAAGCAAAGACCATAATTACAGGCCTTGATTCCACACTAACGCTAGTTGTACACTAACAACTTGCTTTATAAAGCTTGTTACCAAGCTTGGAGGTGCATTAGTGACCCTACTAAAGCATGTTTCTAGTCAGGGGATAACGTTAGTGAAACTTGGTGAAGTTCCAAGGGTCAAAGGAATGAATTGACTCACAAATATCTAGATATTTGTTCCTAAAATTACTCAAGAAAAGCAAGGAAACATCCAAAATCAACCTATTTGGAGAATTTCTAATCTGAAAGAAGGAGGCAAATGGGAAAGAGCTGAAAAGCATGGCAAGTTCATTGCTTTTTCCCTAGTGAACTCAAGGAGGAACTTGGCAACCCTAACTCAATTGCTACATAAGCAAAGTTAGGGTCATTGTGAAAGGGGTCAGAGAATTTGAAAGGATAGCCTACTTGACTGTTGAGCATTGTCTCATATCATCAAAAGTGAGCAAGAAGGGAGAGAGAGAGAGAAGCAGAAGGGGTAGAGGAAGGCTGATGCAACAGATGGTTGTAATCACTCTTCCATTATAAATATAGAACTGTAGTTGTATTGTCTACTCGTGGTGTTGATACTATCATTCATTTAATTGTTTGTTCAATGCCTATTAACATGAGTAGCTTAGTTATATGCAAATAGATGTTCTTTTATATATTCATGTATTAGTTATCAGAGTTGTATGTTGTGATTACACTTGTCTCTTCTATATGCAGGAATTTATTTGGAGCTGGCTTTGAGGGAGTTTCACTTGGCTGCATTGTGATCTCCAAACAAATCTACACAGAGACTTTAGATAATCTACTTCTAATGCTTTGATAGTTAGTTATTGTCTATGAACATGCATGTAACTTTGTGCAGTTACAGATAATCTTACAGTTTGTCGAAGGTCCCGGGAAGGCCTTTGAGGGTATCTACATTCTCCATACACTGTGCATTTTACCCCATAGCAGAATTGGCGACTCCGTTGGGGACTATACATCTAGTTCCTGGTTTACCCAGACTCTTCTCTATTTTCTCCTCCTTCTAAGAGCTCCCTATACTTCTGCAATCCTTTTCTGACCCACCAAAAATCTTACTGCATCTTGCTTACAAGTATTCATCTCTAAATCTGATCTTGAAAACCCTTTGTTTGACTGATTTCCCACACTAACACAGGTTAGAAGGCTACACAGATCTTTATAAAGCACTGTACCTGTTCATAGGGAGCATTAGTGGACCTATTAACTCTATGTAGCCACTGTTACAGAGCGTTAGTCTCCCAATACCTTGATTTTTAACTGTGTCTGGAAGCCAAAAGGGATGGGAAGCCTTCTCATGGACTGAAAGAAGATCTGTAACTGCATTTTTCTAGCAAAATAGGTGTCATAGAAATTCATTGTTAGGAAAAATGTTTTGCTTTTCTTTCTTAAAATATTTTTTTATGAAAGAAAGACTCACATTTTTTATTCATCCTTCTGTTTAGCTGGTTAAAAGCTGCTCTATTTTTGTTTCTAGTAGTTGTTAAGAAACATTGGAAAGAAGTCTTTTGTTTATGCATGTGTTAAATGACTAAGATGCATGGAACGAATATGAATATGTGGAAAATATGTATATGTAGAATAAAACTTGTTTTCATCGAATTGAAAATTTGTCAAAGCATTGTTTTGTGCATGACTTATCGAGTCAGAGTCTCATCACATTTCATATGTCAGCTCCCCTACCGAACACAATAATCAAGTACACATAAAATTTACCTAAAATCAATCAGTAACTCTTTATTGAGAAAACAAACATTAGTGCAGGCTAGGATCTTGGGCTAAGAAGTGTGAGTAAACTGCCCAAGGTTGAAAACCAAACTAGTGTCATTAAAAGAGAGAAAAATTCCTTCTGCACTCATACTACCGAGACCACTCTAGTAAAAGCGGAGCAAAATATGAGACAACATCGGACTGTAAGTGAAGGTAGCCCGCCTTCTCTTACAAATCCTTTGGGTATTTTGTGTATTGGGGATCCCTTCGAGGATTTAGGAACTAAGTCAGGGACTTAGGTATCCTGCCCACAAAGCGTGCTATATATGACTATGTCCCCCCCCCCCCGTGGTGTCTATGATCTGAGGTATCTTTAGTGGCCAAACTTTTAGGGACTTACATAAGGTGACTGGGATGGGCTGTCTTGGTACCTAACACGGACGGATCTACTCTGTCTTCAGTTTTTGGGAGGGTGCTCATCTTCATGAGAGTACTTGGCCCCTCAATCTGAGGTTCAGGCAAAGCTCTAGAGTAACCGTAACCGTACATCTGGCCATCCTTCTCTGTTATTCATTGAGATACTGGGTTTCATCTCCAGTGATCGGTGCTTATCAGACAGGGAAATTTCCCTCTGTTTGCTGATTGATCCATTTAGTGTATTTTTTATATTTTTAGGCACTCGTGTGTTATCATTTTGAGACTTTAACAAATATCACGATAAAATTTATTGATAAAAATTAACGGTCACCGTGGCTACATCCGGCCCTCATCATCAATTTAAATGATTGCTAGGACTTCCTCCACTCATCATGGAAGATCCACCGAGCTCCAGTGAACCGGATTCCCCATATTCGGGGAATCAATCTCCCAGATCTCACTCGGGATTTGTTTGGACAACCGATGATTCAAGTTTGCTAGAGAATTTCTTTACCAAAGGATTTCTTCCTCCCTTCAACCCTCTACTCACGAATCTGTCGGACCCAATCTTGGTTCTCGCAGGGTCTGCAGTTCTCACTTCAGTAGTTGGAACATTTCCATCTATCCTATCGACGACTAACGGGTTGTGGGACTTTAGGGACACTTTTGGTCCTACACCACTTCCCCAGTCGACAGTCACCACAACACCGGTAATGGCGAATCCCACTATCCCATTTGTCCCAAGTACAACCACTCACATGACACCCTCTATGAGCTGGACCTAGCCAATGTCAGGTTCCACTCCTTTCATGTCAAACTGCATACCTTTGACAAGTTCCACATACAACACTCCCTATAACACTCAATGTGGCACTATGGGTGCAGTTCCCATCTACCAACAACATGGTCGGCCGCTGTTGTACAGTTCAAACCCCCAGATCCATATACCTGGGGGGGTTCCCACTATGCACATGTCGGTAGGGAACGTAACAATTCCCCCTCCATTCTCAGGCATGCATGGTCAGTTGCTAATTGACATGAGCATTCCCTTTGTCAATCAAGGACAAATGGTTAGTTCTGTGTCGGGCGGGAATCCTCAAGGGATTCCCTACCAATCCATGGGGGCACCCTACTCACATATTCAAATGAGTCAAGGGGGCACTGCTTATCCTGGGGGCAATTCTATACCCCAGTATCAAAATCCTCATGGAAATCCACTCTACAACACCATACCTCAAAGCAACTGCTACACCACGCAACCCATGTATAATATTGGGAACCAAACAATGGGAGGAGCGCAAAGCTCCTCAAGTCATCTATCATCACCATGGTCCGAGTTGGGGGCACCAAAATCTCTGCCTTTCTTGGCAACGTTGGATATACCCGACTTATACAAGCTGACGAACGACCCCATCTATCACAACTTACAATGGCCGCCGATCCCGCATAAGATACCAACGGACATCCCAAAGTTCGATGGAAAGCAAGGGGAGGATCCGGGCACCCATATCACCACCTACCATCTTTGGTGTGTTTCAAACTCTATGGTGGATGATAGTGTCTGGTTACGTCTTTTTCCCCACACCCTCACTGGCAACGCAACGAAATGGTATATTGAGTTACCACGCGCGTTAGTAAACACCTTCGACGCTTTAGCAATGGAATTCCTAAAGCACTTCCAGCTACCCATCCACTATGAGACTGGGACAAAGCTCCTCACTTCATTTTGTCAGGATACCGCCACCCACATCTCCAATCATATACATGAATGGAGACGTAGGTGGAGGTTAGTCAAAGCTTACCTCCCAAACTTTCTCTTAACAGACTGGTTCTGCAAGTCCTTACTCCCGCAAATCACTAGAGATGTCGCTCTAGGTGGTGCAGTCATAGAAGACTAATCCCCATACATCATGACCAGTACTTAGATCTGATATATTCACAGTGTGGCACTCCTTACGACATAATCCCCAATGCCCCTGGCAACCCCAATGTTTTCGCTACTCAGCACCCCGGAGTGTACGCCAACGGGATTGTTGGTGCCACCTCTGGGGTTGCTGTAAAACAACTCAATGGTCACATTGCCACGATGACAGTGGACCCCTCTACCAAATAGACTGCTCTTCCTGCCACTGCAATAAACTCTGTGTAGTCTACGTAAAAACCTGGTGGAAAGAATAAGAAGAATAAGAAAAATATCACTCCTTCTAAGGAGCAGTCAACAAAGCAGCCAAACCCAAAACAAAAGGTCGTTGCGCCTATTGATGAGGAAAAGGATAAACCTGCCAGATATCCATGCAAACTCTGTGCTGAAGACCACACGACCTGGCATTGTCTGCATCTTCAGGAATGCACAGAATACCTTGCCAAAAGGGATACTGGTAAGACCCCTGCTTTCCTTAGAAATCCTTTTCCTACTCAGCAGTAGCAAAATCTTATTGCAAACCAACCGTAATTCCTGCAAGGGGGCAACGATAGTTCACAACATCCTTCAGCTGGTGAAGGATATTCTACCATTTACACATTTGAAATGGTAGAACTCGCCACAAGAGCCAAATCTTATGGAGCTCGTGTCTCTCATGTAGCGGAACCTTCCTAAAGTCCAAACCCACCGTCGCCCATTGATTTGCATATCAAAAGGCTGGTTGCAAACCTTTGAATTCGACCCCCAAAAGGGGCACTTCAACACAAAACGCACAATACATCTGCACGTGCTGCCCAAAACTACAATATTGTAGAAGATTTGGCGCAAGCACCATCGGCTATGTCGGTGCTCAAAGTATTACAAACATGCCCAACACAACGGAAAGCTTTGCTTTTGGCTATTGGTGGTATCGACCCAGAGGATTCCATGCTTGCTATTTTCGACATGGACAAGTGTAAACCTCCCCTTTCTCACCAGCTTGCATTCCAAGTGCATATAACTTCGAAAGGTAAAGGTATACACAGAATTGTCATCGATGAAGGTGCTTCTACCTACGTCATGTCGGCTTCATGTTGGCTCGCCCTGGGTTCTCCAACCCTATCCTCACCATCGAACTCCCTTAAAGCTTTCGACGGCCACATCTTTATCCCAAAAGGATACATAGCCAGTTTCCCCATCACTTTGTATGGGAAAACCATAACGTTGGACATAGAAGTCATAGACAAAAAACTCGACTATAATCTCTTGTTGGGTCGAGTTGGACATATGCCATGATGGTCGTCATATCTATTGTCTTTCGCATCATCTTATTTCCATTGGATGGAAAGGTAGTTACAGTAGATCAGTTGTCTTTCTGCACCCCTGATTATTCACCATTATCAAGTGGCTCTATACCCCTAGTAGGAAGTGGAAATGACTCTTATATTAGTTTAGGTACTGGTCTATTGAAGGCTTCTTCCCTCATGGGTTGTTTTCCTCTTCAGCCGCCCAAGGTTTCACAGAAGGCCAACATGCTTTCATCTATTCCTCATGAACAAACCAATCCATGCATCCTACCAGCTCCTTCAGACCTTGACACATTCGGAGAACAAATGTCGTTGTCAACAGCTAAATTGGCCTACCAAGCCATTCAATCCACATCCACATCTCCGATCATGTTGGTTACTGTCGACGGTACTACCACCCCTCCCATAACCGCTCCTCCTTTAGATCCACTCGATCAACTCCTACCTATGGACGAAGCTATTCAAGAAATCATGAGTTTTGGAGAGCAACATTAGGAGGATTGGCCCCATCGTGTTTCGATATCTTATCTGGACACGAAGCCTTTTAAAATTTTGTCCCCTGACATATCAAAAATCGTTTCCTCACCCTATATGACCATCCAAACTTTGGATGTGGAAGGAAACATGGGCGACACTTCCAAATCATTGCCCATCGATATTTTTGTCAAGACAGGCATCGTGGAAAACATCCAGATTGGAGCCGATTGCAATCCTGAGGAAATTGCGAGCTCCACCTACCTATTTAAGGAATCCCACGATGTATTCAGTGGGTCTCACGAGGAAATGCCCGACATTAATCCATCTATTGTCGCACATGAGATCCAGCTTTACGACGATGAAAAACCCATTGAGTGTCAGATCCCTTCCCTGGAAATAGCCGTTGAACCCCTGCCCGACACTACTGCCAAAGAAGAACGCTTACTATACCTTAAATAGCTGGATAAAACCCATTGAGATGCCGACTTGGCACTCGAGGCTCACAAGCACCGGGTACAATCCCAATTTGTGAAAGAGGTTAAGCTTCGTTCTTACCAAGAGGGTGACCTTGTGTTGCTCTATCATCCAAAAGATGACCTCTTGGAGGCATGCACGCTTCAACCTGTCTAGCTAGGTCCCTATGTCATAAAGAAAGTCCTCCCCACAGGCGCATATGAACTGCAGGATTGGGAAGGAGTCCCGATCAATGAACCCAGAAATGGGCTCTACCTGAAAAAGTATTATGCCTAGTATTGCACTAGGCATGTGCTATGTAATTTTATGCAATTCTCAATAGAGCACTTCTTGGGATATTTTATTTCTCTTTAAAAAATAGAAACATCTCCGAGCCTTTCATCATTGGGCTCGTTAAACGTATACGACGATGGTCTGAGCAACTCTTTTTCGATATTTTTCTAGCTCATTAAACTGAAAAGGACCATTTGAGCAATTCTTTTTAGGCGCTTTTTCCTCACTCATTAAACTAAAAAAATCCTGAGTTTTGTCTTTAGGCTCGTTAAACATTTATAAATATGACCCGAGCATTATTTTAGGTACTTTTCTCACTCATTAAACTAAAAAATCCTGATTTTTTGTCACTGGGCTCATTAAAAATATATGGCAACAACAAGAGCACTTTCTTTTTTGGGACCATTTCTCGCTCTTAAATCGAAAAATCCCCGAGTTTTTCTCTCCTTTAGGCTTGTTAAATCATCGAAGGAGGAATGAGCAGTTCTTTTACCTCTTTTTTCTCGCTCACTAAACTAAAAAAGATACCTTGACTTTCCTTCATTTGGCTCGTTAAAAATTGATGAAGGTATTGAGTTTGTTGGTCACGTGACTCATTAAAAATTCACGAAAAAAAATGAGTTCAATCCATCTCCTCGTACTCGTAAAAAAATAAGATTGACATCTATTGAAAATAGGTTTCTCTTTATCCAAATTCAATAGACTAACTTACGGAAAAGTAACCGATTCAGGTATACTATTAACATTTTGTCACACCCGGTTAACAACTATGACAAAGGGACCACCATGGAGTTGCTCTTTACGATCTTTTCAGACTCTCTAAATATGAAAATACCAACGAGTTTGCCTATCTGGACTCATTAAACTAATCAGATAGGGTAGAGAGTCGCTCTTTTGTGGTCCTTTTCAGAATCTTTAAATATTAAAAGATTGATGAATTTACCCGTCTGGACTCATTAAACTAATCAGGCGGGGAAATAAGACAGTATAGCTGCATTCAGTATTAGAAAGCGTGGTTTGGTAGAAGTCATTCCCTTGAACATGGCACTCCCTCAGATAAACCTTCCTTGTGATAGCCTCTCAAATATGAATCCTACCATCCTATGAGTTTAGCTTAAATACCCTGATGTAATTGCATCTCTGTATCCTAACACTCTGTAGTGTTCATGAGTCTAGTGCTGCATGGTTAAAACCATTGTCGTGCCTTCTATTGTTCAAGAGTTAACCTTTTGTTTCCTCCATCAACCCATCAAGCATATTCTTTCATCATGCCCTCTGTTGTTTAAACCCCAATGCTCAAAAGATTCATCAAAAAACAAAATCATTCCTTTCCTGTTTTGTGTCGACTGATGTAGGACACATTATTGTCTACCTTTCGACAGGTTTCTTCCTATCAACTTCAACACTCTATCTAGGAAGATAACCTAGAAACACATTCAGTGCCTTGGTACTTGCAGACATTAGTGGCAGGTTACCTATTTTTGATCAGGGGTTCTCATTATTGGCTTCTGGTCAAGCGATTCTACAGGTGTTTGATGACAAAGACATCTTTCACACTCATTAGATTGTACTGTGCATCTTGGAGACCATCCAATGCAACATGGTGCCTGCAACGAATCTGGTAGGCCATAAAGAAAGATCTATCTGGTCAACGCCCACCACTTACTTACCTTACTGGCACTCTCTTACTAGCAATATTGAAACTATCTGTTTTGTCTGGCGAAGATCCTAGGGTGCATTGTAAGTAACGCATTATCCCTCAAATTGATTACCTGGTGTGAAGTAGGAAAGTGTTCCCTTTGCGGACAGAGGCAACCCCTCTAGCCCTAGAGTGGGTCTAGTCACAACAAAGACAAAACAACAAGTGATTCCCTTAAATAGTCATTGTTGGAGGCCTACCTCAAACCGGTGGTTGATGAAGTTCTGTTGCACTGCTCCAGCTTCCATTTCCTTCTCCTTAATGAGAAATCAGCCTAAAACACCACAAGAAAACAACAGAGCACGTAACCAAGAACAAAAATGATATATTTACTCATAAAGTAAAGAAGTCATGAGCTATCAATTAAATTACATACGAGACATAGGAAATCATCATTGATTGCGTTAATAATAAATCAAAATCAAAGCTTACAACCAAGTCTTGATGTTGCAAGCCTTCTCGGAGGGTCCAGTCAGTATGTTTCTTCAAGCATTCGCTCTCAAGGATGGGTCTCCAAAACAACAATATCTCTCTCTCACTCACAAGCTTTAATACAAGGTTAAAGGCACTCCACAATCTCTTGCAAACTATTCAGCAAGCCCACACTTGTCACACTCACACCAAAGCTATCTACCAAACTCAAAAGCACTAGCAGCACTATACAACCCAAAAGAACTAAAAACTAGTAACTAGCTGATCATAGCAATGGTGAGTGATTTTATAGGAGAAGGAGTCTCCATGAAATGAGGGAGAGGGAGCATATCCTCAAGGGAGGTTGTACAAGAGGCGGAACCACCATCCCAGAGGCAGTAAGGCGACCCAAACTGACCCAACAACTAGCTCTAGAAACATCCGGAAGGTCGACTGTTTGAACTAATTCGCCAAATCTGGATCATCGTGGATCATGAACTGGGGACTAGCGATGACGTCGCAATGATACAGTGCATGATAGAGAACCGTCACAGATTTTAAGGGTTTACTAGCGACAATGAAGGAACTTAGTCAAAAAGGGTCAATCTTTAGCATTAGAGAGCATTTGCTTAATCTTCTTACATTGGTGGGAAGATATGGACATGTTTATTTGATATTGACACAGCAAAGGGACTGAGATGAGGACAGTGACAAATTACTATGTAACAGATGCCCCCTAAAGCATGGAGCCCGAGAGAGTGGGAGGGGTGAAATGCTTTACGAAACCATGACCGAACTGGAACACCACCTTGAAGAACCTGCAGGCGCAATTATAACTCATATCTCTGACAATGAAATACATGTAGTCTAGGCATGGGCACAACCATCCAAAAGACATATGAAACATGGTCTGTGGTATGGATGCAGCCACCTAGCTGATAAGACCATGATAATGATAAAAGTATGGTAGCAGCCATCCGTGAAGACTCAGGTATGGTCGTAGCCATCCATAAAAGAGTCATGTATGTAATCACGAACCAATCCACGCAACCCAAACATATGTAATCTTAGTTCGGGGTCTTGAAACCCAATCGATCATAGTACAAATTCTAGCATGCGAACAGATGTGTCGAGGTCAAGCATGATAGAAAGTCGCTTGATTATCGGTCAATGATGAAAACCATTAACAAGTGCGAGAGAAACCACATATAATGCCAATGGCTCTCAAGGTACTATCTAGTACAATCCACTAAGTGTGAAAAATGAGCTGAAGTCAAACACTCATGGAGTCACCCAATCGAAGACCAATGATAGGAGTCTATCGTCAGGTGCGAAGAACTTGCCATTGAGGCATGCAAGATCCAAGGTACCGAAAGGGATCTCTAGATCAATCTCCTAGATAGTGAGCTGGTGTCGACAAGAGATGATCCATCGCAAGAGGGCCATGATGTTTCCCCCATCAACGACACGAGATAAGGAACAAGTGGTAGATGGTGAAATATAGTATCAGAGGAGGAGGTAAGGGTGTAAACTGCAGAAGGATTATACTCTTGAACATATCGGCAACATGACTCTGGAATGTGGCAACATTTAGGTACCAAGGGATCGGAGGCTCGATGGAGGCAACATGTTTCAGATGGAATGAGGCAAAATGGCAACCCAAAACCCCGAAAAGCCAAATGACGATGCATGGATATCCCAAACCGATAAGAAGCAATAGTGTCGATGTTTAAGAGTGACTAGCTGCCGCAAGTAACCAATGATGACTTCCAAATTTTCCCCCACCATTGTTGGCAAGTACCCCAATTATTTTTGGAAACAAGCTTGAAGGGGATAACATATGCTTGTAATATAAATTTGTCCTTCAGACGAATCCAACCTAGTGATAGTTTAATGAGCCCTAGGGAGGAGAAGCTCGAGTCTCGTCATGGTGACAAGTCCAATGTCGTCAGGGTTTAACAAGTCCGACATAGGGAAAACTCAGAATCTTGTTCATGTTTAGAGAGTTTGAAAAAGACACAGAAAAGAAAACTCCAGGGGGGTCCTTTTTCATAAATTTGTGTCCCTCGGGCCCAAAAAAGTAGAAAACAATACCTGAGAGAACCGCTTGATCATTACGATCAAGGAGTACTTTTCGTAATTAGTGGCTCCGATCTAAAAAGGTAAAAAAGCAATCAAAGGCACGTCGTTTAATAACCAGTATCAAACTCAAAAAGACAAAAGTCCAGTGATCTTTTCATGTTTATACGGTTAGAAAAAAGCTGAAAGTGGACCGCCTTTTATTCCGTTTAATGAGAAAAAAGGAAAAAACTCGGCAATATTTTCATCTTTTATGAGTCAGAAAAGAGCTTAAAGGAGACTTGTCCTGGAGGAACGAGTGGTATAAAGGGTAGCAACTGGTTCCGATAATGGTGGAACTGCTCAAAACATGTAATGGTCAAGAGGCTGGCTAATAAAACCACTCCTCACTGTAGTCCCTCGAGAAAGGAAAAAAACCAAGTGAAAGCATATGATCACCCAAAGAGGCGGTGGTGATGGAATGAAACAACCAAGGCTCATCTAGCAAAATTTAGCAGATAAAAATGGCAATCACAAGATGTAAATCGGGTATGGGTTCATTTTTACACAAGTTTGAACCATGGAGAACTCTTCTTGGATTCGATTTCATGTTTACACAAGCTTGAAACGAAAAATTATGCTTTCTATAAGTTCGCATGCCCCCAGCATAATGATGCAAATCAAGGTACATGCCCCCAAGCTTCATGGCATTCAACGAGGTGGATGGAATGAAGGTTCACTTTCGAGGATCTTAGAAAGACTCGTCTTGGTTTTTAGGAGATCTTAATCAAAGACTCGATTTGGAAAGGGTGTTGGTTCATTTTTTAATGAGGTTGACACAATAAAAGAACTATCCTCATAACCCTTGTTTCATTATTTAACGAGGTTGACATAAGATCAAGAACATTCCTCAAGATTCCTTGTTTCATTTTTTTAACGAGCTTGACACAAGACAAGGAACTATGCTCCATGATCCTTGTTTCATTTTTTAACGAGGTTGACACAAGATCAAACTATCCTCAGGCCTCTTGTTTCATTTTTTAACGAGGTCGACACAAGAAAAGAACTCTCCTCAGTCATCTGTTCATGGGCCAGATGAGAACATGGCTCCCAAGAGGTCTTCACTAGATGGAAGAAATGCACTCTAGGAGGAACACATGTCATGAGGCACAAATGATAGATCAGGTTCCAATGCCCCCAGTACAGGATGTACGAGACCATCTGCATGATCATTAGTAGAGGAGAAGATGGAACGGGTAGCCACATAATTGACCTGTGGCAAGGAAGGTACTACTTGCGGATAAGAACCAATGGGGGATGATGGTGGTACAGAAAGCACCGGGTGACTAAAGAATGACAATTGATCAATAGTCACCATTCTTCCATCATGCGGAGAAAAACCACACGGAAAAGTGAGGAAACAAGAGCTCCCATGGCATAAATATAATCATGGCCAAGGAGAAGACTGAAATCTAAAGCACCTTGGACAACCATCACGTTGATATAGACGGTTTTTCCCCCCAAAGTAACAAGGAACTTTGGAAGGATCACTAAAGGTTGATTGGTTCCTCCGTCAAATGCCAACAGATTCTGTGTGACTGGCACAAGCTGTGGGGAGCCCAAAGCTTGCCAAGTAGTGGAAGGCAGAAGACTGACAAATGCACCTTCATCCAAAACAGTGCTAGGTACTGCCTTATCATAGGCATGTACTGTAATCTGGAAAGGCACGTAGGATGGAAGGTGGAATGTATTCAAATGAATCCAGTCGAAGGAAACAACTGAACTACTTGGTGGGGGTATCATATGATTTCTCCCATGCTCTACAGGAACCGAAGAAGGACTCTCTTGATCCACGGGGATAGGAGGGTCATTCTCGGACTCTAGAGAATCTAACGAGATGAGAAGAACGTGATCATGATGCTCTTCTGAAACAGAGTGATCAACAGGTGGCTAACCCAAGTCGACACTCTCTCCGACCAATGATTGGTCTGGAATAGGCTTAGCACAGGCAGGCTCGAAAAGAGGAGGACGAACAAGAGATGAATCTAAGTCAATCTCTTTGTCAACGGGGAGAGGGTCTGAAGAGAGCCTCTGATAACCAACTAGAAGTTGAGGTGAAAAATCTGTAAGAATTTCCAAAACGGCAGAAGCTTTATGCATGAGTGAACAAAGGTGAAGGGGATGGTTGCCTTCACACAGTCTACAGGGGAATCGAATCTTCCCTTCCTTCTTACCACTACCAGTTGATAGGGTAGCATCGTCATGAGCTTTAGAAGATGATGAGGGATGAGCCAGATCATGAGACCAAACTTCTAAGATCCTAGGAATGCCAGGACAATCACGAAGAAGGTGGTCACCCTTGCACAATTTACAAGGAAACTTAACCTTCCACGAAGGAGCAGAAGGTGGTTCGACCTGAGACATATTCGGAGCAATAGCTGCATGGGTGGCCTCGAGTTTATCGAACTTCTTTTTCTTCTTCTTCATCTTCTTCTTCTTCTTAGTCTCCTGGTTACCAGATGTGAAACTTTCACTAGGCGAAGGAGGAGATGAAGGTGAAGAAACAGGGGAAGAAGGCGCAGGCTCAACCTTGGAATCAACGTGTCGTGATTCAAATGAAGGAGACAGTGGAATAGGAGTCATGATGCTCGGGACCACCGAGGTTGAAAACAACCAAACGGGCAAACCGATGGTTAACCCATGCAAGGACAACGCTGCCATGTACGGAGCACCAGCATTTCCAAAAGGCAGAAATGGACTAGGATTTCCATCCGGGGGAAGACCTTGGCCAGTAGAATTGGGAAACGTTACCATCGGGAACGAGCCTGAAAAACACTCTTATCTCAGCCAAGAACTCGAACTGTTACCAGGAATATTTTGTGGGCAGTAAATTTTATGACGCAAGAACAAAACTTGACCTTTTCATGTTTCAAGAGTCGAGAAAAGGACGAAAAGGTGACTCTATCTCTTTCGAGGTTTAATGAGCCTGAAAGTACAAGTGCTCAAATGGACCTTTTAAGGAGTCTGAAAAGGAACGAAAGTGACTACTCTAGAGAATTAGGCAAAAGGTTTACCAAACAACCCGTAAAATTGCATATACACCTTGGCGATCATATGAAAACCAAGGACTTTCCGTACAACAGTCAATCTTCCCGAATGTTGTGTTCGGTGCATTACGGTTTGCAAGGCAGTAGACACAGCTTCCTAAGGATATAGGAAGATAACCTAGTGGGGTCTCCCAACATATACTCAACGGTACTAGGAGCGCAAGTCCGTACTAGCAGCTATTGAGTCACGGAAGGAGGAATCACCCAACCTTGAGTGAAAGCAATAGTGACTAGGTTTAACGACGTCGGAGCATGTCTCTAGCCTAGACCTCTAAATAATGTGTGTTATGTTCCAATGTGTTGTTCAGTTCATTTAGTTCATTTTAGAGTTGATCTTGAATTAGGTTTCAATTTCTAGGCCCTACTGTATGTGTATCAAAACCCTAGGATGCAACTAGAATGAGTAAAGCATCTTTCATTTCGATGAACACCTACTTAAAGGAGGGTAGAAAGTTCATCTCGAAACAAACATAAGTGGATGCAAACACTAAGAAACACAATGCCTCAATACACTAATCTCATGATGCATCGACACTACTAATGAAAGATTTAGAGTTCTCTTTTCAATTTCTCAAACATGAAAATTTGAAATGCACATATACTTTCACTTTCGTATATCAAATGAATGCAATCCCTTAATTTTTTTTGTTTTGAATTTAAATAGACAAACAAGCAAGTGTGAACTGATCAATCCAAACAATTGTGATCTATGTTTGGTAGTGAAAAGAAATCAAATCAATATCAAAAATTTGTTCAAAAATTGTCACTAAAAATCAACCAGCAAGAAACAAGCAATGAAAGAGCCTCAAGCAGATCAACAAGATGGTTGTGGATGAACTTTGGACAAACAAGTAACCCAAGAAAATGAATTCTTGATGAAACCTTTAAAGAGCTAGTCACATGGTCTAAAAACACAAGACTCACTCAATGAAAACCAAAGAAACAGTACCTTAACCAAAAGCAATCAAAACAAGCTAATGAGAGGCAAGAAACAACAGGGGATAAACAAGATTGATGGATTCAGGAGGTAAAGTTGTAAAAACAACTTTACAGGAATCGTCGCGGGTGTTACGTTGACAACTAGAGACTAGTCGCTAAAGTACACCTGTTTTCAATGACGGTCCGATTTCAAGAGTCATCGTGGGAATTAAACTAGCAACCCGAGATGAAAGCCAAATAGTTGTGGGTAGAAAGCTATAATATCAATGACGTTGTCACGGCTATTAGGCTATCTTCACCGACGATCTTACTTAAGCAAAAGACAAAGTAAAATCACCTAAATGACACCATATTATTCTTCCAGACAGTAACAAGACTTCCCAGATTGACCCAGGTAACCCAAAATACTGATGGTTTAACCCCAAAATTCAAGAGACACTAAATCAAAACCAAACAAAAGCAATCAAGAAAGAAACATACAAAGGACTCCCCAACAAAGTCACCAACTTGTGAAGTAGGAAAGTGTTCCCTCTGCGGACAGAGGCAACCCCTCTAACCCTAGAGTGGGTCTAGTCACAGCAAAGAAAAAACAACAATTGATTCCCTTAAATAGTCATCGTTGGAGGCCTACCTTAAACTAGTGGTTGATGAAGTTCCGTTGCGCTACTCCAGCTTCCGTTTCCTTCTCCATAATGAGCAATCAACTTGAAACACCACAAGAAAACAACAGAGCATGTAACCAAGAACAACAATGATCTATTTACTCATAAATTCAAGAAGTCATGAGCTATCAAGTAAATTACATAAGAGACATAGTAAATCATCATTGATTGCATTAATAATAAATCAAAAGCAAAGCTTACAACCAAGTCTTGATGTTGCAAACCTTCTTGGAGGGTCCAGTCAGTATGTTTCTTCAAGCATTCACTCTCAAGGATGGGTCTCCCAAACAACAATATCTCTCTCTCACTCACAAGCTTTAATACAAGGTTAAAGGCACTCCACAACCTCTTGCAAACTATTCAGCAAGCCCACACTTGTCACACTCACACCAAAGCTATCTATCAAACTCAAAAGAACTAGCAGCACTATACAACCCAAAAGAACTAAAAACTAGTAACTAGCTGATCATAGCAATGGTGAGTGATTTTATAGAAGAAGGAGTCTTTGTGAAATGAGGAAGAGGGAGCTTATCCTCAAGGGAGGTTGCACAAGAGGCGGAACCACCATCCCAAAGGCGGAAAGGCGACCCAAAATGACCCAACAACCAGCTCTAGAAACATCCAGAAGGCCAACTGTTTGAACTAATTCACCAAATTTGGATTGTCACGAGTCATGAACTGGGGACTAGCGACGACGTCGCAATGATACAGTGCGTGACAGAGAACCATCGCAGATTTTAAGGGTTTACTAGCGACGATGCAGGAACTTAGTAAAAAAGGGTCAATCTTTAGCATTAGAGAGCATTTGCTTAATCTTCTTGCATTGGTGGGAAGATATGGACATGTTTATTTGATACATGACACAAGAGAGGGACTTGAGATGAGGACAGTGACAAATTACTGTGTAACACCTGGGGTTCTGTTAAGTGATATCCAGGTTCTAGGTAGAGTTCTATGCAGAGGTTCTCTTCATAGGTTCGAGGGAGGAGGGTGTAGGTTCCCCATCATGAAGTAAAGATAGCTATAAGTGAGTAAGAGAGGGTAAGAAAGCTAATAATAAATAAGGTAAATGAGTTGATGGCTCCTTGTTGCTTTTCTATGCTTTATTTTCACATGGTTTTGTCAGTGTTTGCTTGAGGGATATAGGGATGAAGGGTTATCAAGTTGATGGATATAAGGTTGAAGGGGAAGTATGATAGATATAAGGTTGAATAGTTGAGAAAGAGAGAAGGTTGAAGGGTCATTAGGTCGGTATAAAGGATCCTGTGTGAGATCCCCTCCAAGGCCAAGGGGGGAGCGAGCGCGTATCATTCATTCTTTTGTGCGAGATTCCTCCCCCCACCAGCCAAAATATAGGGGAGGAAGCGAGCATGTATATGTGTTGTAAGAGAGGGCTATAGATTCTACATATAAAAAGAAGAAGGATAGTCATTATAAGTTGTTTTCATGTTCATAATCCCACTATAGGCCTGTTAATGAAACTGCTATAGTATTGTATTCCTATCCCATAGATAATAATTCCTCCTGATGTACCCCCCTCCCTCCCTCTAGATTTTGATTAGACTTATTATTCGTCTTATCAGTCTTATCGACTGTATTTATTTCTTCTTCCTTCTCAGTTAGCCATTCTCTCTAGCTCTTAGTTGGGTACAACTTCATCCATCCATGCCTTCCCATCATGCCTATCAAGAATCCTCAACTCAAAGCCTTTCTTTCTATCAGATCCATCACTCAAATCCATGCCTTCCCATCCATGCCAATTCATCCATGCCATCAAAGCAATCAATCCATGTTAGAAAGCCATGACCTCCAACGATGAACCGGGTACCACTCTCTCAGTTTTATCAGTCGCCTACTGTTTGTCCCCAACAACTCATCGATCTCCCAATGATTCTTTGAAATTATGACTACTCTGAGCTATAATAACGATGGAGCTATTGAACGATTATGTTATTTTCACTCTGAGCTATAGTAACGATGGAGTAATGATTCCTATTTTGCTATTTTCACCAAGCAGTTATTCGAAGGAGCTATGACCTTCCGATATGAATATGCGGCTATTTGAATGAAGCAACTATTGGAACTCTGCATCACTGAAACACCTACCTGTCTCAATATGTCCCATGCAGCCAAGCGGCCTAAGGAGTTCGGCATAACAATCTAAGCTCAAGGGTCCTCAATTCATTTGTAAGTGGGGTAGATTTCCATGGTAACTCTTAATGTGCGGTCCCAGGCTCAAGGTTTAGGCCTATTCAAGGTAGCAAGGAGTTATTTGGCTCAAGGTAGAACTATCGATAAGGTTCAAGGGTTCAAGGGCTCATCAGTGGTCCCTGGCATAACCGAACCGTGGCTAGAGCATTACCTGTTGGTCATGCTAAGGCAGTAAGGCAGCAATATCTCGCATTCGTGAATGGTCAGCTTGTAGTAGTGTACCTCTCTCTGTCTTTGTGAAAATCAAAGCAATAATGGGAAACAAAGATGAGCTCACCCCTAGGTTTTATCCCACCATGGGTGAATCGAAGTACTGAAGGTCTTCTAGGCTTTAGTTAATGTTATGCCAAATGTCTTGTCCGTAAGTTCATGATTATGGAGAAGTCAACCAACAGAGGAAAGAGGTTGTGTTGTAGTTGGTGGGGTAGGGCCGACAGGGCTGTTGGCATGTCTTTCGTAGTTTCCATATCTGTAGTTGGCTAGTTGTCGTAAGCCAAGACCTCCCTCTATCAAGCGTTATTGGTAGCACTCAATGGGTAACTCCTCTCTAGGCCGAAAGAAGTTCTTCCAGTAAGAGCTTATAGAGATGAGGTTCCGGTTAGTATGTTAGCACGATATGTCTAACCCCGCTAGCTTTATGCCTAATAATGCATCCATTTCAAGGCCGTAAGGCAGCAGTATAGAGCAGTAGGGGTTCCTTCCTTATCGTAAGAAGCTACTGAGTAGCATGTTGGTGAAACCGGCAGCCATGGTAGATCATTAACCGACAGAATTTGAAAGGCGGCAGTAAGAGGTCTTAAGCATAGGTCAAAGATTTCCCTCAATGCAGCAGTCTAAACTGAAGTCGATGGAGAGCATAAAGGCAGTCTAAAGTCAAGCAGCCTTGAACTGCCATCAATCGAAGGTAGCCTTTCACCTCAAGCCATATCGATCGGGCAGTTTTCAAGCAGCAGTATCCTCTCGCAGGTTGTTCCTCAACTCCATAGCGCAGAGTAGAAAGCATCCATATGTCTTGAACTAATAGCTAATGAATTTCCTCCTCTATTGAAAAGGTACACCGTGAAAAGGGACAACTATCCACTTGCCTTTACCTCCTTCCTACCGAGCCTGCTATTGAAGTGTTACCCTGGTGATCGCCCCCGATTACACTGGACGTCGAAACATGAGGTTGAAAGGAAGGATCGACACTGCTTGCCCCTTCATTACTACTAAAAATATTATAGAGATAACTGTACTTAATGTAACACTGTTTCTACTTCGAATAAACGCATTGAACGGTTTAGTGATAGATCTACTGCTTGCTTGGGAAGGAAGGGAATTTTGAACCAATGACTCCACAACTTCCCCCTGCTTATGCTTACATCGCTTATTATGAGCAAGGTCACAACGAACGAGTGGTATGGAAACCAAGAGCCCGGTTTAGGAAACAACATCAACAGGTCCAATCTAGTACGGTCTTATCAAGTCAAGTCTTTTCTAGGGGGGTACAGGTCCTATCTAGTGAGGTCCAGTCAGGTTAGTTCAGGGCTGGGCTGCTACCAGTTACAGTGAGGGCTGGTAAGGTACGGTCTAGGCAGGGCTTGTAACAGTCTTATCCTGTGAGGTCTGGGCTTCTACTGGGTCCAATGAGGTTAGTCAGGACCAGAAAGAGTCAAGACCAGACCGGGTTTCATCAGCACATTGCTTGCCTTGGTTACCTTCCCTTGAGGGTTGATCTTTTATCACTTTCCACATGAGGAAGGAAGGAGCGGCTTAGATCACAACAATGCCTGATTGCTATCGCTTGCCCCCATTAAGAAGGATGAAGGTTACGCAACAAAGAAATCTGATCTACCAAACAACCCGACGAAGAAGAAAGAACTAAAATCTCGGTTATTATAGGCTTTCTGGGTTATTGAGCTGCTAGACGGAATCAGTCGCCCAAGGTGTTGTATGCAAAGGTGGACCGAGATAGGGAAGGGCATGACTCTTGTTGTTGGCCGCTTGAAATGAATAGAGCTTATGTATGCAAAGTGGGCTACCAGGTGCTTCCCTCCTTTGTGTGGTGGTTCTCACTTTCCCCCATTAGGGTGCTTTGTTTGAGCAATACTGCTCATGGGGGGTTTATACGCCCCAACACCTACCTGGCTTACCTAAATCGAAAAACACTTCCAAGTTCACTTCCAACAGATTGAGAAAACATCCTCATTCATGTGTTTTAGTCTTCAAAAAGGCTATTTCTGGGAGTACGAGGACATCATCATTGGGCCATACAACTAGATTCTATTCTATATCAACATTCTCCTTTGAGAGCGTTTATCTAATATATCCGATCTTTTGCCGAGCATTGATTCCAAGCCATATTCCTTAACTTAAGGAACCCCCCTCATTATGCTCTCAGTTCATACATGCATTATGCTTTCTGGAACCATTCTATAGCCCCATATGCTTTTTGATGATTCTATTTCATCACTTTGTGGTTGAGGTGGACAATGGCCCGATAGTACACGTTGTGTGAGGTGGGGTAGGCAGGTCACCAACTAGGAGGTGTCTTTGCTTTATGATGAGTTATGCTTTTTACCCCAAAGAAGTGGGTGGGCATTCTTATTTTGACATCCAAAGTGGGTAAATTAGCAGTGTTAGGTGCACCCATTGAAAAGAATAGGTATCTGCTTAGTGGTTCTTAACCTGCTTGCCGGTAGATTTCGCTAGAGGTAGGTGGTTTCTGCGAAGGCGGATCGAGAAAGCAAGGGTTACCACAGTGTGAAGTACATAGATGTCAAAATAGAACTCATCCCCAGTGTGTTAGATAGAGATGGGCGCTTTCTTCTTTTATCTTTTTGTCTTTTCACTTATATAATGCAATATTTCAATAGTTTGTGAGTTAGGTCACCAACCGAATCGAGACTACCCAGATGTACCCATGAATTGGGTCACAGCTTACTGCCATAATTATGAAAGGTCACAATGAATATAATTCTATTACTCGTACATATCAGTTTACATATGAACTTAGACTTTGAACCTCCATCATATGATGACACCTTCCACCCTATGACTGAACCTTGCCGACTTACACCTTGTCTTACTTCCCGATAGCCCCAGTTCGACATACGCATTCTTTTTGTTCAACATAGGAAGTGACCTTTATGCCTATCGCACCAGAACTGCATTGGTGTTACACATTTCACTCTATACCCCTAGATAATATCGGAATAGTGACAAAATCTATACATTATAGGCCACATGTCGAACCTAGAAAAACCTCAAACTACAGACCGGTTTATTTGTATTTCTTTATGGAGGTGAAAGTCTATTTCAGCATGTTTCTTTATATGGGAGTGTTGTATATGGAATCTTAAAGCAGACATAGGGGCTCATACAAACTGAAAACGGCCCTAATCAGTCATTATATGGGCTCCATAAAGCAAATTCCATAAAGTGAACATCCATCATATGTACACATTCTTAAAGCGGACATCATATAGGCATAAAGCATAAAGTAAGTGACGATGATACAGACTTCTTAGTGCGACCAACCTATGCTCAAGCTAACAAATGGGTCTAGGGGTAATGCGGACCTATCTTATCTGGAAGCGAACATAAAGCTCAAAGAATGCGTATGGTGAAAGGAGGAAAAGTATGCCAAAGGGTCTAGTATTTCCAAGGCTGAGGTAGTAAGTAGAGTTGTTTTGAAATTGGTTACCTAACTCAAACAACTTCATTAGTCATTATATAAGTGCAAACGCGAAGAAGCTAATCACACGCCCACCTATTTCTAACACACATGGGATTAGGTATGTTTTTATGTATATAGACTACTTCACGCTGTATAGGTGTCGAGTATATATGTTTGGTTTATGGAAAATTGGGAATAAGTGTCCTAATTTCCTTGTTTTGTAAACGTGTCTTAGGCGGTATAATCCTTCCTTCCTTCCGCGTATTGGGCCACATAATTCAGGGGTGTATTTAGAACTAGTCACGTATAACTCGAAAAAGACAAAAGGTAATGCACATAGAATCACCATCACCTGCCTCCTGGGTACGTACTAATTGTAATAAATGGCTTTATTGGGTAGGGGCCTATGGGTCACGTATAACTGGGCACGAACCACCTACTAACTGGTCCGGGGGCATCTAGGTAACTCCTTCCCTTATCTCATCAATGACTCCCAACAAGTCCTCTTTCCTGTCTCTCGGCACCTCGAGGATCTAACTTGGCATCGAGCAAGGGATAAAGTGAATCACAACCAGTCATTGAATACAATCCAATCACATCAACACCTATATCAACTGTGGGTTGGCCTCTTTATTTGTAGAAACCTTGCATTGACAACATGTAGTTATCGACATTGAGTGGATCGATATCTGACAATCATTGGGAAATGTCCTGAGAGGTTCTATTGAAGTAAATAGAAAATCCATTTGTTTTTGATGATGAGAAGATTTGATCCCCCCGAAAGGGTTATTTTCTTAAGAAAAGAAAGTGGCTTGTTTGTTCGGCTCATTGGGCTAAAGTAGAGATAGCGATCGCGAGCATGCTGTTTTGGGCGCTGGAGTTCGATCTCAATCACATCTATCTAGCTAGCTAGTTTCTAGTTTGAGAGAATTGGTTGGTTATATAACCAAACAAGCGCTCCTCGAGGACTCGAGATGAGATCACCACACAGGGAAGCAAGTCAGCTAATATACCTATAATAAGCCCCAATATACCTATAGTCCCTGGCCTTCCTGGAGAGATATTTTCATAGGCTCCGACCTGTGAGCTTTTTTATTTTCGGGCCTTTAGCATTCCTCTGTTGGCTGGCATTCTCACATCGTAGGTTCCTGGGTTAGCCAAACACACCTACCAATGACAGTTCGTTGTGCATCAGAATGCTTGCCTTGCTAAAGGGCATTTCGTAGACTTATCGGTGGCCAGTATTGTCATATCTCTTTGGAGAATATCACTCTGACATAGCTAGTGAGCATGGGAATGCCTGACTCAGGACATGATTTTAGCAGTTTTATATATATGTGTTGTATTAGGTTTCCATTGCCGCCTGAAGCTTCGATCCTCTCTCTCTTTTTGAAAGGAAAATTACAGTTAAAGTAAAGTATTTCGGCCATCGTCATAGCCTTAGATCTCATACTTTAGGGGGCATCTGTTATACAACAAATTGACCTCCTCATCAACTCTGAGGGGAAAGACATGATGATTGAAGAAAAGACCACAATTATAGGCCTTGATTCCACACTAACACTAGTTGTACACTAACAAATTGCTTTATAAAGCTTGTTACCAAGCCTGGAGATGCGTTAGTGACCCCACTAAAGCATGTTGCTAGTCAGGGGACAGCATTAGTGAAACCTGGTGAAGTTCCAAGGGTCAAAGGAATGAATTGACTCACAAATATCTAGATATTTGTTCCTAAAATTACTCAAGAAAAGTAAGGAAACATCCAAAATCAACCTATTTGGAGAATTTATAATCTGAAAGGAGACAAATGGGAAAGAGCTGAAAAGCATGGCAAGTTCATTGCTTTTTCCCTAGTAAACTCAAGGAGGAACATGGCAACCCTAACTCAATTGCTACATAAGCAAAGTTAGGGTCATTGTGAAAGGGGTCAGAGCATTTGAAAGGATAGCCTACTTGACTGTTGAGCATTGTCTCATATCATCAGAAGTGAGCAAGAAGGGGGAGAGAGAGAGAAGCGGAAGGGGTAGAGGAAGGCTGATGCAACAGATGGTTGTAATCACTCTTCCATTATAAATACAGAACTACAGTTGTATTGTCTACTCGTGGTGTTGATACTATCATTCATTTAGTTGTTTGTTCAATGCCTATTAGCATGAGTAGCTTAGTTATATGCAAATAGATGTTCTTTTATATATTCATGTATTAGTTATCAAAGTTGTATGCTGTGATTACACTTGTCTCTTCTATGTGCAGGACTTGATTTGGAGCCGGCTTTGAGGGAGTTTCACTTGGCTGCATTGTGATCTCCAAACAAATATACACGGAGACTTGAGGTAATCTACTTCTAATGCTTTGATAGTTAGTTATTGTCTATGAAAATGCATGTAACTTTGTGCAGGTGCAGGTAATCTTACAGTCTGTTGAAGTTCCTGGGAAAGCCTTTGAGGGTATCTACATTCTCCATACACCGTGCATTTTACCCCATAGCATGGCTCATACAAAGATCCCATCCTTGTTGAAGCCACCTAATGGTGTACAGTTGTGGATGTGTTGTGGTCAGTAAGACCAACCGCTTCACAACCTCTATCGAAATTAGGTTCTTTTGGCTCTCGTTGTCGACAATGAACTGTAGCGTGGAACGCTTTACCCACATTTGGGAATGGAAGAGCTGCTCTTCCTCCTCTGGATCTTCAGGTTACTCCTTCTGGATCTTCATGGTGGAAATGGTGACTTTGGGCTCTGCATCGATAATCTGCTTCCCTTTGTCATTCCCCTTGTTAGGTTCTGACTCAGAGTCGGAACATGAATCTGATTCTAAAGCCTTTAGCTTGGCCACCAATGACTGCTTGGCTCGACACTCACTTGTGTTCTGAGTGGAGCTCTTATGGAACTCACACCACTTTCCTGTGTCCTTCTTCGGCTGCACGATGTTGTTCTTTGCTTGCGGCTTTGGCAGGTTGTCCTAGGCCGCTCTGCCTTGGCTTTGTCCTTTGTTCTGTAGTTTGGGGGTACCTTTCCCTTACTTCATATTCGCAGATCCAAGGTCTCGATTCTTTTGTTTAAACTTTTACTCGATCTTGATAGCATATCGGTATGCCGTGTCAAGCGAGGAGATGTTCAGGAACTCCATCTCATACTGGATGTACTTGTGTAGGTTGCTGTAGTACTTGAGAACCATATGTTTCTCAGAATCCTTGATACCCAACTTCATGTGAAGAGTATGAAAAACATTGGTAAATTACGGTACATCTTGGTCCCTTCCTTGTCGCCGCATTGTCCACTTTATGTATTTATCCTCATAGCTCCCGACATGGTAGTACTGCTCCTTGATGGCATCTCAGAACGAGTTCCAAGTGGGTGTGGCTGAAAACAATGAGTTCATACTTTCATCCTTCTGCTCATAGAAGGTTTCCCACCAATCCTTGACGTAGGGGGCTGCTTTGAGAAGTGCAAAAGAGATATTTTCCCAGCTGGAAAAATTATGAACGGAAAAATATCCTTCTAGCAGATTTAACCATTTATCTATAGCGTTTGCATCTATCTAACCCTCAAATATGGGAATGTCAAAGTTAACTTGTACCTTAAAGGGTGTGGTGTTATTTCATGTCATTAATATCAAATACTGAAATATGCTTACAAATAGAATGGAAATAAGACTAGTTCGGGCGATGGTAGCTTATCTCTAAGAAGAGATGTGGCGGCTACATGCCTCCGAACTGTGTTACTATGAGGCTAAAAGGCC
Organism: Pinus tabuliformis; assembly: GCA_031772625.1. Classification (NCBI taxonomy): domain Eukaryota; kingdom Viridiplantae; phylum Streptophyta; class Pinopsida; order Pinales; family Pinaceae; genus Pinus; species Pinus tabuliformis. The sequence continues at coordinate 1,409,329,550 of CM062804.1, forward strand.
TATTTATTATTGAGAAACAATGGAAACCCCTAAATATCCAAAAACCTAACCCTAGGAGATGAAGAGCCAAACCTATGGGCCCCGTTTGGGTAAACTAGTACATCAAATTCCCAGGGTCGTAACTTTGGCATACAATCTCTATTTGGCTATCATAATACCTCATTTCAAAGATCTTGAAGAGAAGGCCAAAAAGAAATCGGCAAGCTGGTTTGGGGCATTTCTAGTCTCTCTGTTTTCCCTAAAAAATGTCGTTTAGGGCATCAAAACAGCTCCGGAAGTTCAAGACCCGAAAAATTGCCAAAAATAGTAAATTGTGCTACAATTAAGGAAACTGAAAAATTGAAAGAGACAGTGTTGGGGTTACAAGTGGAATAGGTAGGTGGCCACTAATATCTACTTGGATCATGCATAGGAAGGGATGCACAGTTTAAAGACAAGGAAACTGAAGGGAATGATTCTCAAGATTGATTTGGCAAAAACATATGATAAATATAGCTAGCTATATATCAGAATGTTACTCAATCATTTGGGATTTCATATCAACTTTATAAATTGGATAATGTGTTGTATTACCATGACTTCCTTTGCGATGCTGATAAATGGATCAACATATGATTTCTTCCATGCTAAAAGAGGGTTATGATAGGGATGCCCCCTATCCCCATTACTATTTTTACTTTCTATGGAGGGTCTAAGTAGAACTATAATGGATGCAAAAAGTAGAGGGATTATTAAAGGAGCACCACTCACAGGAAATATATTTAATGCATCTACTATTTGTAGATGATGTTCTAATTTTTCTAGATGTTTTGAGGAGTGATTTTGTCACCTTGCATTAGATTATCAATATCTTTGGGAAGGCGACAGGTATGGAAACAAATCATCAAAAGTCGACCATTACAACTACATGCTCTAGACATGAGTTGTCATATGCTAGGAGATTATTTCCTTTCTACCCTATTGATATTCAAGAGGGCATAAAATACTTGGAGTTCAAGATAAAACCAAATGATTACAAGAATAATATATGGATGTGGATGATTGCAAAGATTAAAAAATGAATCAACATTTGGAGCCATCGGTGGCTATCACGGGCGGGCAAGTTGGTACTTATCAAATCTGTATTGGAAGTTATTCCTTGTTTTGGATGGCATTAGCTTGGATTCTAAAAGGCATACTACATATCATATAGAATAAATATTGTTAATACTTATGGAGTGGTTCAAAACAAGGAAAAAATTTTGCATGGATCAGATGCAATTTCATTTCCCTCCCTAAGAAATTGGGGGGATGGGGCATCAAATATTTATAGAATTTCTCTAGGGAACTACCTACAAAGGTTGGTTGGAGGTTGATATCGACCAATAGCCTATGGACGAAGGTCATCACGAGGAAGTAAATTCATCCTCTATCTATTATAAAGTGGATACATCTTCAAAATAAAAGCAAAACAAATGTCTCAATAATATGGAAATTTGTCTTCGCATATTTTAACATAATTGAATCTGGATTGGCATGGAGAACTAGATCGGGGAACAGGCACTAGTGGGGGTTGATCCTTGGTTTAGTAGTGGAAAGAGGTATATGCTCCCACATGATCTCATAAATTTCTTAAATGCATAGGGTATTAAAATGTTTAATCAAATATTAGATCCATAGGCCACATCCATATGAGGACACAGTTGATTGAATACACAGGCCTTAAACATTCTTGTATAGTGGCACCAAATTTGGAAAGAGTTCACAAATTCTTTGTCGAGTTCTCATGTTAGGATTATAGATCAGGCTGACGAACTGGTATGGGTGCAATCAAAAAGGGGTATATACAATCCTAAAGAATGATATCTAGTTGCATATGATTCTAGGAAACCTATAGAGTCATGCTGGTGGTGGAACATTATTTGGAAGTTGAAGAGCCCTCCAAAGGCTAGACTCCTATTGAGACTCGTATTATGGTGCATCTTAGTAAACAAAATACCTACAACTGATAACTTAAAAACAAAAGCCTTTCAGGAGCCATCATGGTACACATTGTGTAAATGCTCAAAAGAAACATTATATCACCTTTTCATATCATGTTTAGTGGAAAATATGATATGGAATATCATATATCATTTCTTGGGCATCCAATTCAGATGGAGAAGTGCAACAATCAATGAAGCTTGTCAAGAATAATGTCAGGAGATCAAGTCACAAAATATATGGAACATCCCGATCTTGATTTGTTGAGCTATCTGGATTGGTAAAAATAAGAAGATTTTTGATGATTAGTTATTCAAGCCGGAAAACTTAGGCACACACATCCTAGCCATATATGAGCTTATTCCTGAAGAAGCATGTACTAGGTCAAACCACATCATCACAACTGAATTGATTGACTACTCAAAATTGTGGGCCTATTTTGATGGATCTGCAAATCAAAATAATAGTGGGAGGGGGCGATATCCCTCACCTAAACAATGATCATTTCTATAAAATGAATTTTGGTTTTGGACCATGCTAAAAAAATTTTGCTGAAATATTCAGTTTGAAGCCCATTATTCTATTTGCCTTGGAAAAAGGGTGTCAGCAACTATAGGTATTCGGTGACCCAAAAATAGTTATTGACTGGTTCAATCGAATAGTGAAATGTCACACATACACACTCTGAAATTTATTGGAAGATACTTTAATGATAAAAGCACAATTTGATGATATTTCTTGTGTACATATATACATGGAAAGGAATTTCATTTCTGATCAGTTATCCAAAGAGGGTGCACAGTAGGATCTGGGCACATGGATGATTCATGAGTACAACGGGAAAGAACACTACCAATATATTCGTTGTCCCTTCAATTATCTCTCTGGATGGCTAGATGGCAAGACATAACTTGATATATGAGGCAATTTTTTTAGTTATTGTGGTTTCATAGGACACTTCATTTGTTCTACTTTGTTTTGGTTTTTGATGTTATGTTTATGTTCCATATAATCTATTGGCACATAATTATTAATGCGGTTTCATAGGATACTTCACCTCTTCTACTCTGTTTCAGTTTTTGATGTTATGTTTATGTTTCATATAATCTATTGGCACAGATGTATAGAATGGCACATATCATCGATGTCATTCAAATCATGTATGACTATAAATATTTTTATAACAGAATATGGAAGTATGAATACTAATAACCAGTGGATAGATTAGTTGTCTAACCATCTACACAACTTTATTTGTATATGTTATATATCATATACTACATGTAACTTTCATTTTATGATTAATGGAAATTATGATTTTTCCTTTGGGGAAAAAAACAAAATTTTAAATTATTAAAAAGAAAAGTGAGTCCACGTGCTTCACCAACTCGGGAAAGTGATACATCTGTTGAAAGTCTTCTTCCATGAAGGTGTAAATAATTCTCCCGCTAACACTACTCAATTTTATAGTCTATTCATCTGTATGTGAGAGAATCCAGCTGATGATTTCCACACATGGGAAGGCAGGGTACTTGCAAGCAACCTTGTATAACCCTGATTGTTGGATCCTAAGATAAACATGCAAGTCCTCTAAGTCTTCCTTAAAGTCCTTTGCAAAAGTGTCTTTGATATGTTGCCATGTCAGTGGTGTTCCCTTCTCAATAAACAACTAAGTATCTTCATACAATGGTAAATTAACTGATATCTTCTCAACTTCTTCCCCAATATTTCTCTTGAAGGTTTCCTTTCATGCAGCTCTCTTAGATGCCATGTTAAATGTGAATGTTGAAGAGATGCTCAATAATTGTTGTACCTATGGGACAAAGAGGATACTCATCGCAAGCAAATGTCAGTTAAAAAGAAAAAAAACTTCAAGGTAAGTTCAAGCAGCAATTCGGGCAATTGATGTCAGGGATTGCACAGTTTTGTTTGACAGGGGTGGCTAACTAATTGTGGGAACTATGCACCATGAACTCCCAATAGTCAAGGTGGAAGATTGATGATTGAAACTGCGCAATGTGGAGTTCAGCCTCAACCAAGGCCTGGGAGAGACTGCGCATTGCACAGTCTTAGTGGCCAAGCTGGGAGGCGGGTTCCTAGAACTCCACATTGCGCAGTTAAATCTAGCGCAGGCTATGCTCTACGTAATTCCAAAAGCCAAGCTAGAGCTTGAGTCTCCAGATTGTGCATATTAAGCTGGGCAAAGTGAGATCTGGGCAAAGGAAACCTAGATCTTCCCAAGGGGAGTGTGAAAAACAAGTAGATCTAAAATATATTGTGAAGATTAGTGTAGATTTGACTAAATGTTGATTCATGCATGTGAAACAAGTGCAAAAATTGATTAAACTGAAGGAAAATGAAGAATTTAGAAAGAATTCTTCGGCGAAAATCACAAGGAATATCATTTGTCGACGCGTTTCGAACCAACCAGTGTGGTTCATCGTCAGGACAAGTTGAAGAACAGATCCAGCTTAGCATGTTTAAATAGCTAGAGCAGAGACACCAACGGTTACCTGGGCAAGAGGTTGACTCAAGGAGCAAGGTCAAATATAGTTGAAATAGGTAAAAAATAAATAAATAAATAACCAAATATATAAATGATAAATTCTAATATAATAATGAAAATATATAAAATATAAATTTAGTTACATTAGGTGTAAGAAAAATAATAATAAATTATTTATTTAATATATAAATGAGGAATAATAATAAACTACTTATTTCTTAATTAAATTAATAAATAAAAATATATAAAATTTTTATATAAAAAAATAAAATTTAGTTATATTAGGTGTAAAAAAATGATTAATTTATTTAATATATAAATGAGGAATAACAATAAACAACCTATTTATTAATTAGATAAATGAAAAAACATATAAATTAAAAAATATAATAATAAAAGTAAATAAAACTATATAAAAATATATAAATTTAGTTATATTAGGTGTAAGAAAAATAATAATAAATTATTTATTAATATAAAAATGAAGAATAATAATAAACTACTTATTTATTAAATAAATAAAAAATTAAAAATATAATATAATAAAAAAAATAAATTAATTATTTAATTTAAAGAAATGAAAGGTATCATTAGTAAGGTAAATACATTCATATTTAGTTATATTAGGTATAAGATAAATAACCAATTGAAGAATAATAAAACTAATAAATCATTAAATTTATTAAATAAATAAAAATATAAACGAAGAATTAAAATAATAATAAATTATTTATTTATTTATTAAAAAGGAATAAATATATAAATAAATGAAAAATGAAAAAATATAAATTAACAAATATAATAGTAAATAAATTATTTATTTAATTTATATAAATGAAAAAATAGAAATGGTATCATTAGTAAGGTAAAAATTAAAGGGAGGAAGTTACGCACCGGGTTAATTAGTTAGGATCAAATAATCCAATATATAAAAATAGGAAGAGGAAATAATAATAATAATAATAATAATATTAATATAATAATTAATGAATAAATAGAAAATAATAATAATAATAATAATAATAATAATACTAATACTAATAAACCCGGTGCGTAACTTCCTCCCTTTAATTTTTACCTTACTAATGATACCATTTCTATTTTTTCATTTATATAAATTAAATAAATAATTTATTTACTATTATATTTGTTAATTTATATTTTTTCATTTTTCATTTATTTATATATTTATTCCTTTTTAATAAATAAATAAATAATTTATTATTATTTTAATTCTTCGTTTATATTTTTATTTATTTAATAAATTTAATGATTTATTAGTTTTATTATTCTTCAATTGGTTATTTATCTTATACCTAATATAACTAAATATGAATGTATTTACCTTACTAATGATACCTTTCATTTCTTGAAATTAAATAATTAATTTATTTTTTGCTATTATATTTATTAATTTTTCATTTATTTATTTATTTAATAAATAAGTAGTTTATTATTATTCTTCATTTTTATATTAATAAATAATTTATTATTATTTTTCTTACACCTAATATAACTAAATTTATATTTTTTTATATAGTTTTATTTACTTTTATTATTATATTTTTTAATTTATATGTTTTTTCATTTATCTAATTAATAAATAGGTTGTTTATTGTTATTCCTCATTTATATATTAAATAAATTAATTATTTTTTTACACCTAATATAACTAAATTTTATTTTTTTATATAAAAAATCTATATATTTTTATTTTATTTTTATTTATTAATTTAATTAAGAAATAAGTAGTTTATTATTATTCCTCATTTATATATTAAATAAATAATTTATTATTATTTTTCTTACACCTAATGTAACTAAATTTATATTTTATATATTTTCATTATTATATTATAATTTATCATTTATATATTTGGTTATTTATTTATTTATTTTTTACCTATTTCAACTATATTTGACCTTGCTCCTTGAGTCAACCTCTTGCCCAGGTAACCGTTGGTGTCTCTACTCTAGCTATTTAAACATGCTAAGTTGGATCTGTTCTTCAACTTGTCCTGACGATGAACCACACTGGTTGGTTCGAAACGCGTCGACAAATGATATTCCTTGTGATTTTCGCCGAAGAATTCTTTCTAAATTGATATGGATCACAGAAGCCTGAACTCTATTATTGAATCCCTGCATGAAAATGAAGAATGTGAGGAGAGTCACTGCAATGATGACCGTTGGTGCAAAAATAGGAAAACTCATGTGACACTTGGGAAGGAAATCTATAACTTGAAACAACACTTCTACAAGTTAAAACAAGTTAAGAATTCAATAAACATGTAGAGAAATAAGTGAAACAATACTGACACAAGCTAAACAACAAAAAGTGACAAAAGACAACAAAAGAAAAACTCACCCAGAAAAGTGATTATGATCGCACCAAAATTTCCTTGATCTCCTCGGGAATGTTAGAGCTCCAAGATAGAGTGTGAAAATGAGCTCTAGACACATCAATTATATAGATTTGGACAAATTAGGGTTTATGACGTGCATGCCTAAAATCAAGGAAAAAGTGACACTTGGCGGAAGTTTCTAAAAATAACGCAAATGCCTCCTTTGAGATACTAAAAATAGATCCCTATTTTTTATGGATGTTTTTTGATTTTTTCTTTTTTATTTTTCAGGGAAACTTGCCATGCACACTATCGAGAAAGGCAACGCAATTCTGAGAATCGAGCAACTTTTCATCTTAGTGTACTACGCAGTTTCTAGGCTCAGTGAGGGTTGCACAATTTCTGGGTTCAGTTTTGGGTTGCTCCCTCATGACTGTGCAGTTCGAGAGCTCAAGGCTCAATGGCAGTCAGGATTATGCAATTCCCAATAGCAATGCTAGTTTCCTTCAATAATTGCACAGTTTTCTGGGGCAAGCCTACAACTGATGTGGGACCAAGTCAAGAGATCATCTTGTGAGTTATAAAATCAACTAAGTAAGAAAATACAAGACGAACTAGAAAGATAAGTCTTATTCAAAACATGGATACCTGGATCAGTGCAAGATGAGCTGATGTGGTTTAGAAGGAAGGCTCCAAAATCAAAGCATAGGCAAAATTTTGGAGGGGGGTTGTAGCCTCTACAACATTTGCGACACGTTGTAGAACTCCAACTCTCTGTATGGACCTTGTCTCATGAAAAATGAGTCTAACTCTTCAGGAAGTATTGTTCAGTTCTTTGATTATCATAGATTCTTCACTTAGCTTGAGTTAAATATGTAGTCCCTATCGTTCTCTTAATCAGAAACACACATACCAAGACAAGTCAAACCAAGTTGTTTCGATTGGGGATGAGGGGTATATAGATGCACAAGTAAAATAGTCTCTCGGATTCTAAGTTTCATCTCTATTGTTGCTCCGCTGCCAACAGGCCTAGAAAGTACCCCGATGGAGTCACTTTAGGAACACAAGCATTACTTCACTGCCAGCGAGCCTAGACAATACCCCGGAGGAGTTAATTTCTTCACCTCTTTACACAGGTATCCTTTCTCTTCTTTCACCCTTTATTTCATTTTTTCATTTTTTTTCATTCTTATTTTCCAAAGAAATGTGCATAGGCACTTATTTATTTCATGAGGTGGAAGAGGGATCCCAACTTATTGAGAGCAAAAGAGGTTGTCCCTTCAGAGAAGGATATTTATATATATCTCTAACATACTTTTTATGGTTTTTGCCCTCTCCTTACTCTACTCGACTGAGTTGACAAGGGTTAACCAAAAAAGAAAACCGATTAGAGTAGGTGGTACTTGTTAAGAGTGCAAGCATCATGATTTCACCATGACTCTCACTGAAAGGAACATATTTTCCATCAGGGTATCATCGACTAGAAGAAATGCAAGATTAACATAAGAGGGAATAGACAGATAACCAAATGTTGATAGTAGTACAAGTTCCTCATGGACTTCACCCTGCTTGTCTAAGAAGCCAAACACAGTTTCATGCGAGAACTAATATAGAGGTGCAAAAGAAAACAAAAAAGGAAAGAAGCGAGATAAAACAAGACAAAGTAAGAAAATCAAGGAACAAACCAGAAAAGAAAAACTACTCATACTCCTAACCTAAGTATAACATAGGCTAACTCACATAAAGTGATACTTCCAATGCATCCTTCGGTGCATTGGTTTTCCCATGAAGGCAAAAGCATGACCAACAAGAAAGATATGAAAGAAAACACACAAACAAGAAAGATAAAACAATGCAAACCAGAACGTTTGAAGCTTGAATGCATCCATAGAAAAGTAAAAATGGAAAGCACATGAGAGACACTTTGCTGGTGTATCATGGTGTCCTAACACAGTGTGACTGGAAGACAAGAATGTACACACATTCGAAATTGAGAAATGAGTAAACATGAAGAAAACTTTCGTTTTGCAACAATGCTTGCTATGTACGAATTCTCCCATTAGGGGATTTTGACGTCTAAAATGGTCCTCCTAAGGAAATTATAAAACAAGAATGGAAATAATAAAACAAGATTACATTACATCATCAAATTTTAAAGGGAGAAAAAAAATAATACTTTTTCAACTCGTATTTTTAACTTATCTCCCGATGGGTTTACTCAGAATTCGAGCAGAAACACTCGTTGGATGCAAAATTTGATTCCTCACCCAATGAGTACCCATATTGCATACTTTTGATGGACCCTACTACACTAAAAATGAGAAATACACGAAAAATGTTATTGCAATCACATTTTTCATGTATTTCTCATTTTTCGTGTAGAAGGATCCATAGAAAGTATGCAATATGGGTAATCCTTGCATACGGAATTAAATTTTTCATCCAACGAGTACTCCCACTTGAAATTTGAGTAAAGGAGATAAGTTGAAAAATTAGTTTTATTATTTTATTATTTATAATCTTTTTACTTTTTTTTCTCCAAAAATGGTGAATCATCCCCCATTGTTGACATCATCATCTTGAATCCTATTGGTTCTAATAAAATTTATTTTGGTTTTACATTTTTCTTAGGAGGCCCATTTTAGACTTAAAAATTCCCCTGATGAATGCTTGAGCAATAGGATCGAGTGATTCCGGTGGAGGATGCAAAAATTGTGAGATAGATTGATTTTCAATGTGAACAACTGAGTGATGAGGAACCTAGAGAGATTCAATAGATTTATGATCCAAAGTGGAACTGACCTCAAGGCTACAAGAACCTGACATAACCATCAGCTTGCGCTGAAGTGCCTCGACAACTTGGAGAGGTTCTAATTCATCAGAAGATGGATTATCAAAGACCAATTGCATAGAAAGATCAACAGTGGATAAATCAAAATCATGATCAAATGAATGAATGAAAAGATCATGACAACCACATCAGAAAGTTCAAGATCACAAATAGAGGCATCCTCATGATCTAACAAATCATACAGAGGGGATAATGAAAAATGATAAATCCCACCCTCTATGTTTTTGGAAAGCTAAGAAGAGAGATTGGGAGGATTAAGGAAGAAAAATTTGTCCTCTTCGCATTCAAATGAAAAACTGGCATTCCACATATTTTGCAAATGATCAAAAGTAGAAACATTTGAAAATGAATTTTCACATGAAGGACCAGAAATAACATAATCATGGAAGATGTCAATATAAAGCGGACGAGGTGCAGATAGAAGGAGCTCATCCTTCACCGTAGATTATTATTAAGATTCCCACACATACTCATCAAAAATTATATCGCAAGTAGGTTGTTAAACACTAACTCCGTCCAGAATTTGATCCTTGTGAACATCACAAGAAATATCAGAGTCACAGTCCAAATCTATGTAGAAATTCTGAGCAGGTGGGGTAGGAGGACATGGTGATGGATCAATAGGTGGATTCCCAACATCTCCCACCTCAACCTGTGGACTTATAGGTGTTTCATTAAAAGGGGACAGAGGGTCACTTGGGACAACAACCTCGTCTGTCTCAAATTTAGAAGCTCTAACACCAAGGTATGTTGGGAGAGGTTCGAAAGACTTTAAATCATGTGCATTGTCAAAAACGTGAACAAGATATTGAAAAATTTCATCCAAGAATTCCTAGTCAACTTCATCTTCAAGAAATTCAAAATAGTAGTGAAGAAAACGATCATGAAAATCTTGAAGAGATTTGTCAGGTGATTTTCACAATTTTAAAATGTTTCTATTGAGGGATTTAAAATAATGAAGAATGAAAGTTCGACATGATTCACTAACAAGCTGATTGAAAGAGTGTGTAGAGGCTGCAGGAAATGCGTGACACCATTGCTTAGCACACCCTTCGAACGTGAAAGGAAAAAACCCACAGGAAATATCCTTAGATGGGATGTCATGCTTGTCACAGAATTTGAGAAAATAAACGACGTGCCTAAGCAAGGTTATCCCACCCTCACCATTGAACTTAATTCTGGACAAGTCATTTAAAATCCTCACGGACACTTCAAAATGTGTAGAGTTAGACAAACATGTCGGGGTTATGATTTCGGAAGAATTCATGAGATGTGTGCAGAAATTCAAAATAGAATTCGAGGGCTCATCTTGTCACCTGGGCCTCCTTCTAGTGCCAGAAATGTTGATGGTGTTGGACCCGCCAACATTCAGGGGATCTCCCCAATATGAAGTCCCAACTAGACCTCACACCGTTTGGAGTGGGATTCCCATCAATGGGTGGTAATGTAATGCCTTCAACATGAAAGCACGAATAGGAAAGTATGATAAATTTGGGTGAGAGCAAGTGTGTGTCCCTACAAAGAGTCAAGTGTGATGCATGAAGGTTCTGACACAAGAGGGGGTGACTCTTCAACTCCCCTTTGTGACCTTTGGACTACCCTCATGACTCTTCAACTTATTCACTAAATAACACATTACATTACATGATGACTTTTCATATTCCAATATTGACGCTTTGAATTTCACTTACAACATAATTAAAAATAATATTACATTTTACACATGTATCCATATAAGAAAAAATAAGGTAGAGATAGCTTGACAAGACACAACACTATGATTCTAGAGCTTGGGGAAATTCTAGCTTAGCAAACCTCCACTTGTTGCTTCTTGGTCACATATTGGTGCCAAGATTGGTACTGTGTGATGGTCCCAAAAATGTTTGACGATGTCTTTCTAGAAGCAACTCTAGCCTCCATGGCATTCGAGTATATTGTATTGGAACCTATGTCTAACTCGTTCTAAAGCATGAGCAACATTGTCTTGATCTTGACAGGACCATTGATGTACTTCTACATGTTGTGTGCGTTCAGCTCCAAGTACTCATCGATCTCCAGCCAGACTTGGTTCTTGGGTTTAGAATCAGTGAGGGAACCATGGTGTTTTCTCACCAAGACATCCAAGTTTCTATACAACCGCACATATGAGGCTTGTGTGTTGTTGATGAATGAGGTGAGTTGCTCATTGTTCTAAATCAACATTCATACCTTCACTTTCTCTAGCTCTTCCAGTGGCTTAATCTTCTTCACTAAGTCAAGCGAGGCCCCATTGTACTGCATTGTCCACTCTTATACATGGGTGATGTCAGCATGTATGTTCTTGAGAGTTTGAACAAACTCTTTGCTCCGATGTTGTAGGCCATGGAATTGGAAAATTGCTTTATGCACGGTGACAAATCCATCCTAGAGCTTCCACATGGTATCTCCAAGTGTTGATACTTCAACATGCATAGTTTTCCTCATCTCCACCAATGTAGAAACTACATTTTGCGTTGATAATTGGAACTGTTATGCCTCTTTCCTATTAGCCTGCAAGTTCTTTGCTAATTGTTCATTCTTGGTCGTCAAATACTGAACATTTGATCTTGTTGCTCTTGCATAGGCCAAGTTGGCTTGGGAAATTGCAGTTGGATGCTTCCTAGTGTCTGATACTATCACCCTTTCCTTGATGAATGTAGGTGATGCATGATCATCCAAAAAGTTCTTCCTCCGCGCTTGTACAATCCTCTTTTGGAACTCATCAAATAAGATTTTACACATCCATGATTGGATCATCATCAAGGAGAAAAACATGTCCTTGTGCACTCAAGGCTAGCTCTGCTACTGGAGGTGGTGGAGACTTAGGGATGAGCTGTGGTTCTCTCGGTAGCATGTCAATGTCATCATTTTATGGCTCTTGTTCCAACTCCATTTTTGTCACTTCTATCAGTTGATCAATCTGTTGAGAAAGCTCCCAATCCTACATTTGTTCACCCTTTTCCTCAGCTGCTTGTTGTTTCGATTCATCAACCTGTATCAGCATTGCTTCCTCTATCATCGTGCCTTTCCTTTGTTCTTCTCCCTGTTTACACTTCTCTTTTCTTTCTCTCCTCCTCAACTCATGTTATTCCTTCAACTTCTTCTTTGTCTCCTGCCGCTTCAATTATGTTGAACCAAACTTAAGCATGAATGCAACAAATTACATATATAACCATAAATACAGAGATGCAACATAAATAACACTTCATTTCATTAATCTCAAATACTGAAATATGCTTACAACAAAATGGAAATAATCCTAGCTCAGGCTATGGTAGCTTATCTCTGAGAAGAGATGTGGCGGCTACATGCCTCTGAACTATGTTACAATTAGGCTCAAAGGCATATTTATTATTGAGAAATAGTGGAAAACCCTAAACATAAAAAAATCTAACCCTAGGAGATGAAGCGCCAAAACTATGGGCCCCGTTTGGGTAAATTGGTACATCGATTTCCCAAGGTCGCAACTTTGGCATACAATCTCTATTTGACATGCACAATACCTCATTAGAAATATCTATTTGAGGACTATAAATTCCAAGCAGCCAACACTAGTCAAAATTCCATGTTGCCCCGGTTTTCCCAAAAAATGTCGTTTAGGGCCTCAAAATGAATCCAGAAGTTCAAGACCCAAAAAACTACCAGCAATAGTAAATTGTGCTACAATTAAGGAAATTGAAAAACTAACAAAGATAGTTGTAGGGGTCCCAATGGAATAGGCGGGTGGTGATCTGAGTTGGCTCAACTCTTGGATTTAACCAAGATCTTTTACTTCTGTGATGTTGTTAGAATTGCATTTAAAAGAGCATAAGGAACATATATGCATTTCGTAAAGAAGAAGGCACATGACAAGAATCAGCAACATAAAACACAAGACGTTGATAACAGAGTTCATCCAAGAGGGACTACATCTCCGGGCCCTGGTGTAAAGATGGTTTAGGCCACCGCATTAAGTGTTGGAAAGAGTGAGGATGTACATGAATGTGTTTTCTCTATCATACAAGGAATATGCCCTCATGTAGGAGTGGCTTCAAGAGATGTTCCGATGCAGGAACTCTCATTCAAAAAAGGACTCCTATCAGCATGACATAATTTCACATATGTTAATAATGAGCATCCCGCCAACATGGCATCAAAGGGATCTCAATTCAATCATACATGGTGACACATGAGTATCCCGTCAACATGGTGACATAGGGATCTCAATCAAAACATGACAATAAGTACATCTCAAATCAAGAACAAAACAAGATCCCACACCAAACATCGAACAAGAATCTATACAACACAATGCATCTCAAGAAAAGAGACAAAGAAGTAGATGATCACACTGCATATACCTCACATCAAGGAGTTATCTGAAGAAGAGGATGATAAACTACTAGATATGGCTGCACCATCAATCTCGTGGCGTCGAATCTCATGGAAATCACTGCTCGCACATTGAATGATGACACCTGCACTCCACTTTGAAAAGTGGCTGAAAATGGAATGATCAAATGGAAAATTTCATTCCACCATCAGATTCGTGGCGTCAAATAGTGTAAAATCGACTGTCAAATTTTTGAATTCTGACAAAGAAAAAATCTGGGGCTACAGGAATCTTTTAGATTCCCCCTAGATTCCTCAAATATTCCCTCCTTCAGGACATCTGAATATATGCTGCTCAGATCAACAAATTGATCTCGCCATTGAGATCCTTGCGAAATTCTAAGAAGAATGAGTATAAAGTTGGTTGCATTTTGAATCTGGGAAAATTCAGCCTCCAAGGAATCTAGATGATTCCCTCAAGATTCTCAAAGATTCTCCACCATTGGGAATCTACAAATCTACTTCTCAAAAGTTGAATCCAACCTCGCCATAGCATTCCCTGCGAAAATATGAGAAAAATGATTGTAAACTTGGTTACATTCTAATAAAATGTATTTTACCTCCTAGGGAATATTTTTGGCATCTTAAGATTCTTTGCAAAAATTCTGTCTCGAAAAGCATGCCATCATGGTTCTGCTCCTGGCTCAGGGTTCCGCACAGTCACGGTTCTGCTCCTCTCTTGGTTCTCAAATCGCTTCTTTGTTCTGTCGTCTTCCCCGCAAATGAATTCGAAGGTTTATATATTAGATGTGGGCGGAGCTATCAAGGTTGAGCCCCATGGCCCAATGGTGGCAGAGTCATTTAGGAGGGCGGAGGTTGCAGTTTCAAACCCCCGCATCTCCAAAATAGTGCGTTAAAGTTTTATTGTTTCGGCGCGTTAATTTTTTGGTATGCCATTGGTTTTGTTTGATTAAATATGGAGTGGTATATACTGTGTGTCGTGTTAAATGAATGCGGCAGAGTGTTTGACTATTTAAGAGGTAGTGCCACATGGGTGGTTGTGTGAGGGTGTTCGGGAGGCAGGTCGGCGACACTGGTCGAGCGGGTTCAAGCCCCGCCGCCCTCATTGCTCTGTTTACAAGTTCCGTTTAGTGGGGCGTGGGTCGGGTCTACCCGAGGTGGCCCACCCACCCCAATATAAATATATGTATAATGTGGGTATGGTATGGCACATGGGGCAGGGCCGACGGGGGTCATGGCTTGTTGGCACATTTAAAATTACAATTTGATTTTTTAATAATATATGTTGTTTGGGTCCGATGGAGGTGGCGGAGGTCATGGCCCGCCACCTAATTTAATATATCTATATCTATATATGTGTATGTGTATGTGTATGTGTATGTGTATGTGTATGTGTATGTGTATGTGTATGTGTATGTGTGTGTGTGTGTGTGTGTTGTGTGTGTATATATATATATATATATATATATATATATATATATGTATGTATGTATGTATGTATGTATGTATGTATGTATGTATGTATGTATGTATGCATGTATGTATGTATTTATGTATATATATATATATATATATATATATATATATATATATATATAATAGTCATTTTTTATTTTGTCTAATATAAGAGATATTAGACAAATTAAAAAGGCAACAATTTCGCCCACTCTCGGGAGTTAAGTTCCCACACTGGTTGACGGTGAATTTGTAGGACACTTAAACCTAACCCACATCCCAACTTTGACTGGATATTTCTCCCACATACGAGCTCGGATTTGGGTGCCGTTCACACCATTTGAATCTGGACGACGAGAACTACGCTCTGGTGCTGGTTTGGGAGCAATCTGACCACTTTGACCCTTTCTGAGTCCTCTAGGACTTTTGCATGTGTCTGGAGCCACCTAGATCAGGTGGCCACCAACATCCACCTGGACCAATCCTCCCTCCTTAGGAAGAAATGGTCCCTATTGCGTTGAGTGCCTCCATGAGATGGGGAAACTTCTGCTGAACTTGGTCCTTGTTGAGCCACTTGCCTTGGTGCAGGCATTGGCTGACTTTGACGACCTGATATTGTTGGATCTTCTCCTGGAGAGTGTTCTTGACATGTGTGTCCATGATCAGATCAATGGTGGCATGTTCCATGCAGTCTAGGTTTAACTCTATTGGTGTGAGTTGTTCTGCAATGTATGATGTGTTAAGTAATGGTGGGAAGTATGGTCGAAGGTGGTCCACATTGAACACTGGGTGTATGCCACGGAATGGGGGAATGACGAACTCAACAACATTGTCTCCCACAACCTTTGTAATAGTGTAAGGACCATATCAGAGTGGTCTGAGGCTCTGATGGGCTCTGGTAAGGTGTTCTTTTTGCACATGCAACCAAACTTTGTCACCCACCTGAAACTTGTGTGGCACTTGACATTGATCATGTCGCTGCTTATACTTGGCATTTCCATAATGGAGCGGTGATATATCGGCTCATTGGGTAGAGGTGCTCCGGGAGTTAGATCGAATGAATTCTTGACCTGATAGTGCAAGGGTACCCCTATGGGTGACGAGAAGATGTCCCTATATTCTTCCACGACCGTATCCACCTACTTCTGCTGCGTGGAGGAACCCTTCCCGAGGGCCATGGATGTGGCTACGCTCTTCCCCTTATTTTGTGAGCAAATAAAAAAGAAACAAAAATTCATAGTCTAGGAGATGATCTTACTACATTTCTTAGCAGAGATCAAAGAGATGGTGGTAGGTGGAGCTACCACTGGTATTTGGTATAAAATATTACCTAAATAAATAATAACAAAGCGAGGTCTTGACTCATATATAGCATGTCACGTCCTCAAGTATGTTTTTCCTAATAATAATCATAAACATCAAGAGGAGAAACATCACACAATACCTCATCTGTGAAGGGCTTAATGATGTAGGGAAGGCGACGTTGTTGGTTGACTCAGATATCTCGTCCTTGGTGAAGCCACCCGATGTTGTATGAATGCGAGTGTGGTGTGGTCAGTAGTCCCAACCACTTCATGACCTCTACTAAGATGAGGTTCTTTTGGCTCCCATTATTGACAATGAATTGCAATGGCGAACCCTTCACCCACATCTGAGTGGAAGAGACACCCCCCCTCCTCTGGATCTTTGGGCTCATTCTTCTAAATCTTAGTGGTGGTAACAGTGGTGCTAGGATCTGCATCAATAATCTTCTTCCATTTTTCATTCCTCTTGTTGGGTTCTGACTCAGAGTCAGAACATGCATCTAATTCTAAAGCCTTCAACTCGGCCACTAGCAACTGCTTAGCCCGACACTCACTTGTGTTGTGATTAGGGCTATTATGGAACTCACACCACTTTCATGTGTCCTTCATTGATTTCATGGTGTTGTTCTTTTCTTGCAAATTCAACAGGTTGTCTTGGTCACCTCACCTTGGCTTTGTCGTTCTTTGGTTTGGAGGCACTTTTTGCTTGCGTCGAATTCACAGATCCAAAGTATCGCTTCTTTTATTTAAACTTTTGTTCAATCTTGACAACGTATCAGTATGTCGTGCCAAGGGAGTACATGTCTAGGAACTCCATCCTCGATGTAACTATGTAGGTAGTCGTGGTACTTGAGTACCAAATGTTGCTCAGAATCCTTGATACCCAACTTTTTGCGAAGGGTATGAAAAACATTGGTAAACTTTGACACATCTTGGTCCCTTCCCTGCCACAGTGTGGTCCACTTTATTTATTTATTATATAGCTCTCGATAGGGTAGTGCTTCTCCTTGATGGTGTCCTAGAATGAATTCTAAGTGGGTGCAACTGAAAATAGTGAGGGTGTACTTTCATCCTTCTTCTCACAGTAGGTTTCCCACCAGTCCTTGACATGGGGGGCAATCTTGAGAAGTGAAAAAGTAATATTTTCCCGACTGGAGAAATCATGAATAGAAAAATATCCTTCTATCATATTTAACCATTTATCTACGGTGTCCACATCTATCTAACCTAAAATATGGGGATGTCAAAGTTAACTTGTACCTTAAAGGGTGTGGCACTTCCAGAGTAGCCACTGGAAGGAGATGCATCACCCCTTGGTAGTTGCTGAAGGATATGGAAAAAGTTGTCCATCATCGCATTCCTTTGTCACTCGAGAGCTTATTCAAGCAAGATTTTGAAAGGATCTCCTACCCCCTCATATTTCTTCCATTTCGCCATGGGAGGTCATCAGGATTTGCGAGGTTGGTCTTGCAAAGGTTCGACGAGTTCAAGACCTAACTCCTTAAATCTCAACCTCGTTGGGTACATGCAAAGAAAAAAAAAGAAAGAGAAGATCCCTCTGATACCACTGATTTGAACTTAAGCAAGAATGCAAAAAAATATAGATATAACCATAAATACAGATATGCAACAGAATAACACTTCATTTCATTAATCTCAAATACTGAAATATTCTTACAAACAAAATGGAAATAAGACTAGCTCAAGCTATGGTAGATTATCTATGAGAAGAGATGTGGAGGCTATATGCCTCTGAACTATGTTACAATGAGGCTGGGAGGTCTATTTATTATTGAGAAATAGTGGAAAACCATAAACATCCAAAAACCTAACCCTAGGATATGAAGCGCCAAAACTATGGGCCCCCCTTTGGGTAAATTGGTACATCAACTTCCCAGGGTCGTAACTTTGGCATTCGATCTTCGTTTGATGTGCACAATACCTCGTTATAAATATCTATCTCAACCCTGGTAACTTCTTAGCAACCAACACTAGCTCAAGACCCTTGTTGGCCCCTATTTTCCCGAAAAACATCGTTTAGGGCATCAAAATGGCTTCGAAAGTTCAGGACCTGAAAAACTGCCAGAAATAGTAAATTGTTCTACAACTAAGGAAATTGAAAAAATGACAGAGACAGTGGTGGGGGTCCTAGTGGAATAGGCGAGTGGCCACCAAAATCCACCTGGATGATCTGCTTCCTACAACCTCTACTTTTCTCTCTTCCTCTGCTCTGTTCTCTTCATCCTTTTCTCCCTCTTCCCTTCCACTTCCAAAGTTGCCTTTGCTATAATAGGATCTGCCATCATTTTGTAGCTTTTCTCTCCCTCTGGATCATCAACAATCTTCCTCTTTCCCTTGCCCTACACTGGATTGCTTCCTTTTACTACTGTTGCTGTTACTTCTAGAGTTGCTTCTGTCTGAAGAGCAACCTTCCAAGTTCTTGCTATACTAACCAACTTATTGAGCCTAGAGGTATTGTAGCAATACCTCCAAGGATCCTCCTCTGGGAAATGAAATGTCCCATTGAACCATGGAAAGTAAACTCTCGTACAGTGGTCCTTGAAAATACTGTGACGATCATACGAATTAAAGTCCCTGGTGCCAAACTCAAATTTCACTATGTCCTTAACTTCAACATCTGCATCTTTCAAGCTCTTAATCTCGTATAATCAGATATGCAAAGGAAGGGCAGGCCATTACACTTTCTTCTTCCTATGCAATCCTACTAACAACACTATAGCGAGGTGGTATGAAACTTCCTGCATGATCATTTTTTCAGTGGCATACCTTGGTAAGACATCCAAAAGTTTATTTTTGCCAAACACTCTGATGAAGGTGCACCTGGTGAGGCATACCAATCTGCAATGTTTACTATCACCTCAATTGCTTCTTGGGACATGCAAGGTGGATCTTGCTCAAATATAAGCTTGTATAACGGGATGATAAAGTGGTCAGTTAGCCTTGCCATCACTCCTTGATAGCTGCAGTAGGAAAGAAACTTACAATAGATGTTCACAACAATCCCTTGTGGTGTCCGTGTCTAGCTCATGCCAAGGAACTGTTGTTGTGCACAGATTGCATCCAGTAAGTATGCGGACATGTAAAACCTTGCTTGCTCATTATTTGGTGTATTTTGAGCCTTAGCTACATGGGAATTCAAATATTGAGCCAACAAATCCGATTAGTTAAATGGCCTCCTATACTTACCAATTTGTCTAGTAAGACTTCCCACCCTTTAGGTAAGGTCTCTCTGTTCTCTTGGCAGTATATTCTACAGGAATGATCAAAAAATGAAAATCCTTCCTAATGGACTTTGTCTTGTAAACATGGGTGGGTGTCTATATAAACTTTGACAGTTCTTTCACCTAGCGCATGACAATGTCTCTTGTATTCACATTGCTATGGGTGGCATAGAAGAGTGAGTCCATGTGCTCCACTAGCTCGGGCAAGTGATACATCTACTGAAATTATTCTGCCCTAAAGGTGGAAATATTTCTCCCATTGGAACTACTCAATGTCATAGCCTGTTCTTCTGTATGTGAGACAATCCAGCTGATGATGTCCACGCACAGGAAGGTAGGGTACCTGCATGCAACCTTGTATAACCCTGATGATCCAGGAGGATCTCATCAGATCAGTTACACAATGTTTATTTCATCGTCAACATTAAGTTCATTGGTAGCGTTCAGCCGTCATCAGTATCCAGTGTTGATTCAATGTTTTGGTTCATGGTTATTGTCATGTGGTGTTTTATGTCGCATTGTGACAATTTGTTGTAATGGTTTTTTTTTTTTTTTAATTAAGATGATGTAAAAGTGTAATTCTAACACTAAAGACATAACCTAAGTCATTATAAGAACCTATGCTAAAGACCTAAGTGACTAAACCTAAGACCTAGCCCTAAACCTAATACAAACTTAGACACATAAACCTAAGTCTAAAACCCATTGCGGACCTTTGTAAAACATTACAAAACACATAACACAGTTAACCGTGCTATCGACCGCAGCGAAACTGTGATCATGTGAGCAAATGGGTTAAAAATGGGGTGAGATTCAGTGGAGTATTAACCATAGTTCCTAACCGCAACAATAAACCGCGTCGGAACCGCATACATGTGAGAAGTGAGCCAACCAAGCAGAAGTTGCAGTGATGAACGTGGAAGATAGAATAAAAAGGCGGAGGTTGTAACTGCGACAACGCATGTGAACACACTGCAAACCACAAAACAAAACTGCCGAAGGGTAACACCGATGTGGCAACTAGCCAGTCAGTTGCTAAGGAACTTGGCCTAGTCACATGGCAATAGTTAGCCAGTGTGCCGTTTGATAACTGCCAGCAGGTTTTATTGATAGACTATGATATTTGTGGGTTTTAATTGTTTTATATACAGTTTCTAATTCGACCACGATGTAAACCTTATCCCTAGGTGTCAAACAATGACATGTCCGAGGCATATGAACCCTGAAACTCAACCATCCATGGAAAATTTAGCCAAGGAGGTCAAATGAACCTGAAATACCTATAAATTCATCTTTTTTCTCATGGAGAAGGGATATGAGTGGTTTTGGAAGTTTTTTTGTAGATTTCGAAGGTCATAGGCTATTTTTTTCAGTGTAACAGGAGCATCGGGAGTCGGAATTAGGAACCGTGACATGTGTTGGAAAGCGATTTCAGAGAGATTTTTGTTGACGAATATTAGAAGTGCTTGTGTGCACATTAGTATGGTTCATTTTCCATGTAATCAACCTTCTCAGATTCAATCCTAATAAAGCGGTCGCCCATCTTGAAAGCAGACCCAGAGACGTAGTCCATCAAGGACGAATTCCATAATCAATATCGTTGTCTAGTATCTCTATTTTATTCCACAAATTCAAGCTTAATTATGTTTCTTAATTTATCATTTCAGTCATTAAATCAACTGCTTTCCTTCAGTCTTCCACATTCAACACTTAAGGTTAATAATCAAATTCACTGATGGCAATTAATCAATTCTACTTTAGTTTTAGTTTATGATTGATTTTAGATAAACCTATTGGTCCTCTAGTTCTACTTTAAAGCCCTCTACAAAAGTGTCTTTGATCTATTTCCATATCAGTTGTTCCCTTCTCAATAAACAACTAAGTATCTGCATATACTAGTAAATCATTTGATGTTTGCTCAACTACTTCCCCAGTACTTCTCTCAACAATTTCATTTCATGCAGCTCTCTTACATACCATGTTAATTGTGAATGTTGGAGAGATTATCAACAATTTTTGTACCTATGGGACAAATAGGACACTCATGGCAAGCAAATGTCAGTTAAAAACCAAAAAATATTCAAGGCAAGTTCAAGCAGCAAGTCGGCACTTGATGTGAGGGATTGTGCAGTTTTTCTTGACAAGGCTAGCTAACTGACTATGGTAACTACACACTATTCAATCCCAACAATCAAGGTGGAATATTGATGACTGAAATTGTGCAATGCGTATTTTAGCCTGGTCCAAGGCCTAGGAGAGATTGCACATTGAATAGTCTCAGTGGCCAAGTTGGGAGGCTAGCCCCTAGAACTGCACAGTGCAGAGTTGAATCCAACCCAAGATATGCTTTGTGTAATTCTAGAAGCCAAGCTAGAGGCTTGAGTCTCCAAATTGCATAGAGAAAGCTATGCAAAGTGAGGTTCGGGCAAGGGAACCCAGGTCTGTCCAAGGGGAGTGTGGGAAACACGCAGATCTGAAAGATAGTGTGAAGCTGAGTGCACATCTAACTAAGTGTTGATGCATACATGTTAAACAAGTGCAACAATTGATTAAAATGAGGAAAATGAAGCATGTGAGGAGAGTCGCCGCAACGTCGACCATTAGTGAAAAAATAGAAAAACTCATGCGACACTTGGGAAAGGAAATCTATAACTTGAAACAACACTTCTACAAGTTAAAATTCCATAAACCATGCAAAGAAATAAGTGAAACAACACTCATAGAAACAAAACAACAAAAATAGATAGAAAAAGCAACAAAAGCAAAACTCACTCAGAAAAGCAACGATGATCTCACTGAAGGTTCCTTGATCTCCTCGAGAATGTTAGAGCTCCAAGATCGAGTGTGAAAATGAGCTCTAGAAGCGTCGATTAAATAGATTTGGAAAAATTAGGGTTTATGACATGCATGCCTAAAATCAAGGAAAAACGACACTTTGCAGAGGTTTCTAAAAATAACACAAGTTCCTCCTTCGAGATACTAAAAATAGATCCCTAGTTTTTAGGGATGATTTTTTATTTTTCCAGGGAATCTTTCCATGCACACTGCTGGGAAAGGCAAAGTAGTTCTGGGGATCAGGAAACTTTTCGTCTCAATGCACTATGAAATTTCTGAGCTTCGTGAGGGTTACGCGATTTCTAGGCTCAGTATTAGGCTGCCCCCTCATGACTTCACATTTCCAGAGCTCAAGGATCACTAACAGTTAGGACTACATAATTCCCAACAACAAGGCTAGTTGCTCTCAAGAATTACACAAATTTTCGGGGCAAGCCTAGAACTGATGTGGGACCAAGTCGGGAGATCAACTTATGAGTTATAAAATCAACTAACTAAGAAAACAAAAAGCAATATGGAAAGATAATTCTCAATCAAAGCACGGATACTTGGATTAGTGCAAGATGAGTTGTTGTGGTTTATAAGGCTCACTCCAAAATCAAAGCATAGGAAAATTTTTGGAGTGTGGTTGTAGCCGCTACAACAAAGCCTTTTGCAACATTTTGGCTTGTATATAAAAGGAGAAACGATCTATAAATTTATCGAAGCTTCCAGGAATCCTTTCTAGATATAATAGTTGTGAAAAGTAGTCTATCTCCTTTTCTTTCCATGTCTCATCTTTATTTGTTTCTATTAATTTAGTGCTAATAAAATATTTAGGATATAAACCAAACTAAGTGCACCAAATATGTACAACATCTAAAAATTTGATAACTTTGGGCCATGGTCAAATCCACATAGATATTTTTGACCAAGTACCCTTGGAAGTTTATAATAATCTCATTAGGGTATTTTAGTACTTATCTCATGAAGAAAAGCATCAGTTCAACTACCTTGGAATCAGTTGAATACCCCTTGTTATTGTTAGGAGGGAGGCCAACATCTAATATAAGGGTTTAAGAAAATCGGTTGAAAAAGGAAAGGAAACTTCAGAGACACTGATGTGATTTTTAAGTAAACCCTATAAAAACTTTAATTTGTCTTTATCTGACCATATAAAAAACAACTCAGCCAACTCTTTATCATAGAAAACTTTACCAAATGCTTAGCATTTTATCTAGAAATTCTTGGGAAACTTCAAGAAAAAACTGATCATAATATGTTCTTTGTATCATGGTTCAAATTACTGACAAGTAACATAATCAAATCAAGGTTGAAGTGCGAAGTTAGAAAAGTTGCCGACAAGAGGATGGTATTTACAAAACGCTCTTCTGTAGGATGGGTAACACCATTCCCTAAAACCTTCCTTAGTGTATAAATATCAATATTAATGAGTTGGATATCTCAGATATGAGAAAATTGTCGAGAAGGCTATCATCTACAGATTTTTTAGTCATATTTCCCATAAGAACTCGAAAAGGCGAGCTATCAATAATGTTGAAGTGTGGGAGGTACTTACTAGGTTTCCAACACTGGTTCAACTCATGATGGGAAGTTTGTATGTTCTAAGAAAAACTAGGAGAAACTTTAAACGAGGCAGGAAAATGAAAATTATGGAATTATATATGTGTTAAAATCCAAATTAAACCATGCATGCGCTATCGAGTACACCACTCTCTCGTTATTAATGTGACGAGACTAAACGTTTAATGCAATTGTGGTATTGATTACAAGGTAAACCGTACGAAGGATCGATTGGATACATTATCGTTAAAACGAGCACTAGTTGCAACCCGAAATGAACATCTGACTGTTGATCTAGAAAATTATCAATTTTCAGACCGTTTCAGGTTTAGGATGGGATGTTAATGTCCACCCACGTTAAGACCCAAATCAATATCCATTGTTGGATTGGAATACTAATGACCATGTGATCATTTTAGGTTGAAATGAAGGCATTATCCTCCGCGCTATTTGCAACTTGAATCAATATCGTACGTCAGATTGACTGTGGCTCAGTTGTTAGATGACTTCAGGAAGGAAAAAAAGTTTTGACAAGAGTTTTGCCTTGGCATCCAAAAATCAACACTTTACTGGAGTTAATATCCTGTGTTAAACAAAAGACTGAAGATTTATACATATTATTTGAAGTTAGGTTATCAATCCATTTTAATCTTGTGATTAATCTATAACTAAACAATTAAATTTTAGATATGGGAAACATGAGCCAAACTTTATTCCTTGAATCAAATTTATTCCAAAGGGAATATACAATAAGATTTATTTATTTTTAGTTCCAAAACAACAATAAATAAAGTACTAATATAGCTACAACATTTGACTCGAGTTGGGGATACTGCTTAATTATGAAGTGGTAAGAACACAAACCAGGTGCCTTATTTTGGGCTATGGAGTTAGGGGAGTAATTGATGGCATTTAGTTGCATCAATGAACCAATCTCACATGTGTGCATTAATTCTATCATACCGGTTATGACATTAAATCCTTGCAAAATGATAGTTGACATGAGCTCACTCAATTACATGAAAGGTGACAAGACTCAATTTATAGTTTACTATCGAGTGCCATGTTTCTCATATGTTTAGCATTTAGAGCCTGAAATCTATAGAGGACTTACAAAGTGTAAATGATGATGGATGGGCCATCCAAAACAGGAAGTTCTAGAAAGGAGATACTCTATTCAAAGCTAAATTAAATTGCTAGAGGAGATAGTAGAGATGAAGATTCGACTAACCAAGTTGGAAGAGGGTGTTACGAATAAAATATATAAATAATATAAATATAAGTAATGAGGATAATTGTAATAATGATTATTTAATAATAATTAGTAGTTAGGTTGAAGAGGCATGTCGAAATGAGACATGACTCTCCATGAAGAGACACTTGCTTGATATATAAGCAAGCCTCTCGTTCTCATTGTAAATCATTCTTATTCTTATTCATATATTTAATATATAATATTTGTATCCTCATGGATATCTTGATATTCCAAATCTTTTGGAGTAATCAATTTATAGAAGGAACTTTGTTCGCTTCATTTGGTATCAAAGCAGTCGATCCTCTGGCTGCTTCACCGGTGCACAGAGCCACGCTCTCCAGTTCAGGCCCTTGGCCATCAAGGTTTCTTCAACATTGTTGCCATCAAGTGAAGCATTTCGCTACAAAAAAGTTGGAGTTTCTCCATATCGCCAATCAGGCCTTTGGCCACTATAAAAAAAAATGAAAAAAAAAATTAAGTAAAAAAAAAAATATCCTATTGAAAAAAGTAATAAAAAATAAATTATTAAAAAAGAAAAACAAAAAATCACATTTAAAAATAAATAAATAAATACAAAATAGATCATATATTAAAAGAAAAAGAAAAACAAACATATATATATATATTAACAACGTACCTATGGCAACCACCATAATTGCCAACGCAGCCCACCATAAACACTGACAATGACACCCTAACCACCGTAACCCTGTCATCAACCACCAACCAAAGCAAACACAGCTGAATACAATAGCCACTTCTGCGACACTATATCTTCTGCCGCAGTTTCATAGTCAACCCTTGCCCTATCGCCAGAGCCCTACACATCCACCGTACTGTCGTAATTATCGGTCGATTCTGTTCTTTGTGTCTCCTTGTCAACCATTTCCCTAACCATGTTTCTTTTGTCTCCTCGACACTATCCACTCCTTTGCCGATCGGTTCATCCCGTCATTCCTACAGCGTTCGTTTCTACTGATTCATTCCAATCATTCATACGTCATTGCCAAAAGTCACGACAAATCAAAAGTTCATGGTTGTTTGTTAAATTAATGATATATTATGGAGGAAAGGTTAAACGTATGGATTATTAAAGAGCAAGGTTTTATAAAGTTTCGTATTATATCAAAATATATATAAGCATATATATAGTGATTAAAAGCATATCATGTAAGTGAATAAGCATATATAGTGATTAAAAGCATATCATTTAAGTGAAAAAGTGGGTTTATAAATGAAATAAAAGTAATAAAATATTATTACTTCCAGGTTATAAGATTATAAGTTTTATATATACATACATCTAGGGGGAGACACAATAATCCATATAAAGGAAAAAGTTGAATACTAAGGGATTTTACAAGAGTATTAAAAGAAAATTGAAAACTATAATTTAAGTCATCCAAGAAAAAGAAAACGCTGACCTATATATTTATATAAAAAGATAAAAAGAAATAATTTAAAAAAAAAGAGAGAAAAGAAAAAGAAGTTTTATATTAAAAAAAATTATATTTAAAAAAGAAAAATAGAAAACGAAGAAGAAAAAGGAATAATAATATATATATATATATATATAGGAAAAAAATATTAAAAAAAAGAGAATATTTGAAAAATATATATAAAAAAGGGGAGATAAAAGAAGTGAAAAAAATATGGAATCTCTAAGTAATGAACAAAAACAATTCCAAAGAGATATAGAACAATTAATCACAATACTTAAGCAACAAATCGCTGAGGAGAGAAAGAGAATGGAATCCCTATTCCAAGTTGAACGCCCATCATCACTCCCATAGAATGATGTAATCCAGTGTACCCAGAAAGTGCAGCTAAAATATCAAGAGAATGGAAAAATAGCCAAAATTCAGCAAAACAAGAAGCTGTTAGAACACGAACATAAAGATCTTGTGGATATGCATTACAAAGCAATAATGGAAAAGGACGAAGAAATTTCTCGTCTCAAGGACCACGTCGAAAAATTACTCGCGCAAGTGAAGAAGACTAAGGTCACAAAAAAAGAACTCAAGAAGCACTTATCAAAACAAGAAGAGGAAACTTTGCGTTTAAAGAACCTTAATAAAAAATTATTAGAACAAATCAGAGATCTAAAAGATGAAAACCTTAAATTTCAAAACACTGAAAATAAAGTTGATAAATCAGAAATCAAAAAAATTTTACAACTGAGAAACCATAATCAAAGTCTACTCGCTCAAATTAAGAAACTTAAGGATGATAAGAAACCATTAAAAGACAAGTTAGAACAATTCACTCAAGAAGAAGTGTCGAAATCTCCAGTCGCAACAATTCAAGTTGAAAAGAAGGGAACAAATATCGATCCACTGAATATGACAACTCAAGAAGACAAGTCAGTTGAAAAAACAACAGACTTAGATGTTGCAGTTCAGACAATGAAAATCCCCAGTGAATGTTTCATAACCAACTCAACAACATCTTCCCCAAAAGAAAATATAAAAGTTGCTGCATGCCCAATAAGGGAAAATCAAACCAAAAAAGTTCCATATCAACATCTGAATCATGAAAATAGACAAATCAACCACGCTACGTATCAGGACCATTCAGAACCGAAACAACAAACTGATGTTCCAGATAATAGTGATGTAACCTCAATCCAGTCTTATGCTAACAAGTCGTTACAAAATTCTAGTGATGACAGTACTACACAAAATGTTGGACACCTAATCCTAAATGGGTTAGTGTGGAAGCTGAATAGACTTAGTGCAAGAGACCTTGGGATGTGAAACCCAACGGTCACATATTGTACTATAAATGTATATCTCTTGTTAATAAAAATAGTACTCTCCTGATTATCTTTCATGTTGTTCTTGCTGCCCATGTATGTTTAACATGGTATCAGAGCAAGCGTATTCCTGCCCTGCATAATTAATTTGAGCCATTTGTTTTATGGCCTTTATGTGTAGTTTATTTCTGCCATGAAATTCATGAATATTTCTTCAGCTCAATTTTAGCTGCAACCTGATTATACTGCTACTGGTGTCTGTTCTCCATAAAATTAGTTTCCCCTCTGTCTGACTGTTCAGTTCTCTGACTGTCATAAACGTTTCAAAAAGGGCGTTATTGCACCTGCGCCTCCATTTCATGAATTGCTTCACCTGATTATACTGCGCCTCCATTGATTATTTTGTGCGGATTCCCAACATCTCACCTATGCCTCCTTTTATTTTCTATAGCGATCGTTAACGAAGTGTTTTGGTGAGTATTTGCAGTTTCAAATTGTCATTGCAACGTCTTCAAATGAAAAAAATTACCGTCTACACTTGTTTCTTGCACTGTCCCATTCAAGTATGCTAAATCGCAAATGAAACCTTTGTTTCGTAAGGTTCAAAGGAAGAAACCACTTATATGAATATTCATAAACAGGAACAAGCAATAATGGTAAAACTGTCTTATGCTTAACGCTTGCATTCACTTGGTATATGCGTTGAACTTACATGGTATAAGACACTTTGGTGTATGCGCTCTGCGGTTTATTTTCGTATACAACGCTGTTGTGTGTCAGGATGGAGTGCTGAAGCGTTTCATTGTGGTGATGTGAGCATGGAGCGAAGCATTTCATTGTGGTGGCCTATGCAGGTCCCATTTCCAGACCTTTTGTGGTATCTCTTGGCCTTCCTCTCTGTCGCTCATTCCATGCTGCTGGAATTCTTTGACAAATTCTAACCATTACAAGATTGAAATTGCTCTAGTTGTTTCACTCTCATTAACCCAATACGCTGATGGAAGTTCAGATCATAATATGAATCACAATGGACAGGAGTATGGCTCAGATCTGTCATACGAGAGTCTCACACAGCTGGAAAATGTAATGTGCATTGCTCCAGTAGTTGTTGTAAACCCGTTATCAGTGAATGCATTTGTTGGAAAAACCAGCTTCCCGCCGGAACTCTAGCCACAACAGGGTGAAGACATACATGTGATAACCTCTGGTGTCACATTCGTCGCAGAGCAGCATTTCATTTTCATAATCGACCCATTCCCATTCATAATAGCCCTTCACATTCTTCACAAAATACACACTGCCTATCCTCCTATATAGCTGCCTATCCTCCTGCTCCAGTGCGCAGCAGCTGCTCCAGTGTGCTACTCCAATACGCCCTTCCATACAAATACGTTGATGATAGTCAAGTTAAAGAAGAATACGAAGAATAAATAATGGCTGAGACGGTCTTGAAAATGATGAGCATGGGGACGTGAAACTGACTCGACTCACGCAAAAATTACTTCTTGTTTTATATGATTTAATGCAGTTGATTCTACTTGCACGCCACCATCAATGAAGGTCCGAAGTTTTCCAGCTCCTGGTATCGATATTTATATGGTTTCCATTTGAATGAGGTATTGAATGCTGCTTGAACGCTGGTATCTGACCTGGTATCAGTTTCATATTTTTGAACGCCGTTATACAAATATAGTTTCTTTTTCAATACTGTTGTTGATTAATACGCCTGAGAGATATTAACATCTGGTGCGGTGAGCGTGGGATCCATTTCCTCTGGATCTGTAAATGATAGACTCGAAAGCCTTCGACCGCCTCAAAAACTAGACAAGAGCACTGCGCATAAACCCTTCAGCTAGCAACCGCAAGTAGAGGGTAGAGCATAACGACAAGGAAGAATGATGCAAATGGAATTGCGCAACCCAACCTGACATGTCTGTGCATTAACGACATGTATTGGCGTTGATATATCTCCCGGGGCATTGGCCTTTTCATTTCAATTAATGAAACATGTGCGTTCTTTTTTGAAGGCTGGTGTATATTTGTTGTTTGCGCTAAAAATATGGTCCGTCAAATTTCTGTTGAAAATTCATTCAATGCCCTGAGCGTTCGTTGGAAAGGTCGTTTCTTTTTGTGATGATTATTGCTCTTAATATGTGCACTGTATGTGCTGGACATTAAGTCTCTATTGCAGACAAAGAAATCAATTTTGTATATCGCTCATTGATTCATTTGTGTGCTGACTTGGAGCTGTATTGAATGCATCGAAAACTGTGATTAAAGCTGCCTGAATACGTTTTGATGCTGCCTGAAATACGTTGAAGCTGCTGTTTTAAATAAGTTTGTATGAGGCCTGAATGGTATACGATCCAATGGTATGGTGATTGGTTTCAAATACACTTTGAATAGTTCGAATTCCATTTGCAACCGAGATTCTGTGCTTCTGTCCCTATAGTTGGATCCGATTTGATTGCTGGTGCCATTCATATGTTTAATGCTTTGCCGAGGTTGACCGCTGTAAATTATAGTTCAAATAATGCCCATGACATGGTGTTATAATTATTGAAGTTTTGATAGCCATCATTTCTGAAGGAGTACTTGAAGGATCCAAGCAAGTTTGCAGTTGCTACTGCCCCAATTGTGGCATTGTATTTAAAACCCATTATAGTTTCTGTCTACACATATATGCATTGATTCCCTGATTCATTTGTTGCACATTTATACAAGATATTGTTGTGTACTGTGAGTGGATATTACTTTTCTACATTAAGTAATAATTGTGATAAGTTTTTTAAGGTGTAAATCTGAAATTGAAGAAAAATGGCCAGAATCAGTGAAGTATTAGAGTTCATGAAAACTCTTATACAATCCACTGTTGATGACACATTACAAATCAGCATAGGATCTCTCTTAGAAATTCAGACATGTCTACAATATGCACAAGAACAGATTGAATTCTTGCAGCTTGAATCTCAACTACAACACGAAGAATTACAACAGTGGAGTCATCATTCTGAACCTGTTTCTGTTCAGAAGATTGAAACAAACTCCCATAAACATCAAGTCAATAATGTTACTGTTCATTCAAATAAAGCATCAGTTGTACATGCAGATGCAGAAACTCAGTCTGCTCTTCCCAAGCCCATCATCAGACCTTGGGAACAGCTTGTCGACAACAAGCATAGAACTGGTCTTGGATATGACAAGGACTTGTCCTTTCATATTCCAGATTACTCCAAGCCCATTCAGTTTCAGAGTGCTGGATTTATTCATGACAGTTCACCTGCTCCTCATGACAGTTCACCTCCTGTTGTTCCAGACCCTGCCTCTCTTCCACAACAACAACAACAACAACAAAAACAGATTGTAAAATGCCAACACTGTGACCGAGTTGGCCATCTGAAAGATCATTGTTTTGATCTTCATCCATGTAAGCACTGTCATAAAACTAGCCATTCTTCACACAGATGCTTCAGCAACAAACACCCTGCAAGAACAAAGATTCATCTTTGATGGATCGCTTCTTGGAAATGGGCTTCAACAGCCAAGAAGATATTCCAAACTCATGTCAGAACTTGTTCCAGAGTATTGAACAATCTTGCAGTTCTATCATCTCACCTTGTATCTGACAGGGGGGGAAATGATGGTCATCTACAAGCTTCAAAGCCACATCAAGGGAGCCTGAGCCACAACCTGCCAAACCAGTTTCAGAGTTGTAGCCAGAGACAAAGATGCCTGTGAACATGCCTTCAGTTGGTAATCTGGGACACTTCCTCTAGCAGAAGACTTCAGCTTCTTGCCAGCTTTGGAAGAATTCCAAGAACAAAATTGAGAACACTTCCTCTAGTAGAAGACACCAGATTCTTGCCAGTTTTGGAAGAGTTCAAGGAATTGCATTAAGCATTCCAGAGTTGTTGGTCATCCTTAAACCATCACAGGTTGAGACTTCCCTTTTCAGGTTGAATTTCTCCCTTTTAGGCGGGGTGAGACCTCCCTTTCATGGTTGAAGGTTTCCCTCTTCAAAACAATAGGAGAACTTCCTCTAGTAGATGACTTCAGCTTCTTGCCAGTTTTGGAAGAGTTCCGGGAACTGCACTAAGCGTTCCAGTGTTGGTGGTCATCCTTAAACCACCGCCCTTTATACCAACATTTCATAGAGCACATTCAGCCTAGTGTTGCCATGCATTTTTGCACATTTTTTATTTCAGCTCTCTTCTTGGACTCATACATAACCCTTCGGATTAAGGGGGGAATGTTGGACACCTAATCCTAAATGGGTTAGTGTGGAAGCTGAATATACTAAGTAGTCTAAGAGACCTTGGGATGTGAAACCCAACGGTCACATATATTAATCTAGGATGGTCTAAACCCTTCTCAATGCGACAATTTTGTTTGTCACTTAGAAGATCATATAAGCTTGTATCGAAAAAGATGATTGCTATAAGATAGAAAGTCATTTGAAGCCGAAAAGGAGATCAAGCCTTTTTCATCGAAAAGCTTTGAGGACAAAGTTTTTTGAGGAAGAAGGCAATGTTACAAATAAAATATATAAATAATATGAATATAAGTAATGAGGATAATTGTAATAATGATTAGTTAATAATAATTAGTAGTTAGGTTGAAGAGGCATGTCTAAATGAGACATGACTCTCCATGAAGAGACACTTGCTTGATATATAAGCAAGCCTCTCGTTCCCATTGTAAATCATTCTTATTCTTATTCATATATTTAATATATAATATTTGTATCCTCATGGATATCTTGATATTCCAAATCTTTTGGAGTAATTAATTTATAGAAGGAACTTTGTTCGCTTCATTTTACTGGAGTTAATAACCTGTGTTAAACAAAAGACTGAAGATTTATACATATTATTTGAAGTTAGGTTATCAATCCATTTTAACCTTGTGATTAATCTATAACTAAACAATTAAATTTTAGGTATGGGAAAAATGAGCCAAACTTTAGTCCTTGAATCAAATTTATTCCAAAGGGAATGCACAATAAGAGTTTTGTTTAGTTCCAAAACAACAATAAATAAAGTACTAATATAGCTACAACATTTGACTCTAGTTGGGGATACTGCTTAATTATGAAGCGGTAAGAATGCAAACCAGGTGCCTTATTTTGGGCTATGGAGTTAGGGGAGTAATTGATGGAATTCAGTAACCAATCTCACATATGTGCATTAATTCTATGATACGGGTTATGACATGAAATCCTTGCAAAATGATAGTTGACATGAGCTCACTCGATTACATGAAAGGTGACAAGACTCAATTTATAATTTACTATCGAGTGCCATGTTTCTTATATGTTTAGCATTTGGAGCCTGAAATCTATAGAGGAATTACAAAGTGTAAATGATGATGGATGGGCCATCCAAAACAGGAAGTTCTAGAAAGGAGATACTCTACTCAAATATATATAACATGCTAGAGGAGATAGAAGAGACGAAGATTCGACTAACCAGGTTGGAAGAGGGTGTTACGAGTAAAATATATAAATAATATAAATATAAGTAACGAGGATAATTGTAATAATGATTAGTTAATAATAATTAGTAGTTAGCTTGAAGAGGCATGTCTAAATGAGACATGACCCTCCATGAAGAGACGCTTGATATATAAGAAAGCCTCTCGTTCTCATTGTAAATCATTCTTATTCTTATTCATATATTTAATATATAATATTGGTATCCTCATGGATATCTTGATATTCCAAATCTTTTGGAGTAATTAATTTATAGAAGGAACTTTGTTCGCTTCATTTCATATCAGAGCAGTCAATCCTCTGGCTAATTCACCGCTGCACAGAGCCACGCTCTCCGGTTCAGGCCCTTGGCCATCAAGGTTTCGTCAACATTGTTGCCATCAAGTGAATCATTTTGCTACAAAAAAGTTGGAGTTTCTCCATATCGCCAATCAGGGCTTTGGCCACTAAAAAATAAAAAATAAATTAAGTAAAAAGGAAAAGATATCATATTGAAAAAAGTAATAAAAAATAAATTATTAAAAAAAGAAAAAAGAAAATTCACATTTAAAAAAAATAAATAAATACAAAATAGATCCTATATTAAAATAAAAAGAAAAACAAAATATATATATATATATAGTAACAACGTACTTGTGGCAACCACTATAATCGTCGACGCAGCCCACCATAAATGCGACAATGACGCCCTAACCACCGTAACCCTGTCATCAACCACCAACCAAAGAAAACACAACTGAATACAATAGCCACTTCTGCGACACTATATCTTCTGCCACAGTTTCATAGTCAACCCTTGCCCTATCGCGAGAGCCCTACACATCCATCGTATTGTCATAATTATCGGTCGATTCTATTCTTTGTGTCTCCCTGTCAACCGCTGCCCTGACCACGTTTCTTTTGGCTCCTCGACATTGTCCACTCCCTTGTCCCGCCACCGATCCACGTTGTCTACCCACATCACTTCTGGCTTCCTATTTGAGTCATTTTGCAACCTTAGAATCATCCGATCGGTTCATCCCGTCATTCCTACAACATTCGTTTCTTCTGATTCATTCCAATCAATTCATACGTCATTGCCAAAAGTCACGACAAATCAAAAGTTCGTGGTTGTTGGTTAAGTTAATGATATATTCTGGAGGAAAGGTTAAACGTATGGATTATTAAAGAGCAAGGTTTTATAAAGTTTCATATTATATCAAATTATATATAAGCATATATAGTGATTAAAAGCATATCATTTAAGTGAAAAAGTGGGTTTATAAATGAAATAAAAGTAATAAAATATTATTACTTCCAGGTTATAAGATTATAAGTTTTATATATACATACATCTAGGGGGAGACACAATAATCCATATAAAGGAAGAAGTTGAATACTAAGGGAGATTAGAAGGGTATTAAACGAAAATTGAAAACTATAACTTGTAATTTAAGTCATCCAAAAAAAAGAAAACAATGACCTATATATTCATATAAGAAGAAAAAAAGAAACGAAAAAGAAAAAGGAATAACAATAAATATATATATTGAGAAAAAAAATTATTAATATATATATATATATATATATATATAAAACAAAAAGGAGAATATTTGAAAAATATATATAAAAGGAAAGGGAAGATAGAAGAAGTGAAAAAAATATGGAATCTCTAAGTAATGAACAAAAACAATTCCAAAGAGATATAGAATAATTAATCACAATACTTAAGCAACAACATGCTGAGGAGAGAAAGAGAATGGAATCCCTATTCTAAGTTGAACATCCATCATCACTCCCACATAATGATGTAATCCAGTGTACCCAGAAAGTGCAACTAAAAGATCAAGAGAATGGAAAAATAGCCAAAATTTAGCAAAACAAGAAGCTATTAGAACACAAACATAAAGATCTTGTGGATATGCATTACAAAGAAATAATGGAAAAGGACGAAGAAATTTCTTGTCTCAAGGACCACGTCGAAAAATTACTGGTGCAAGTGAAGAAGACTAAGGTCACAAAAAAAGAACTCAAGAAGCACTTATCAGAACAAGAAGATGAAACTTTGCATTTAAAGA
This sequence comes from Pinus tabuliformis, assembly GCA_031772625.1. Classification (NCBI taxonomy): domain Eukaryota; kingdom Viridiplantae; phylum Streptophyta; class Pinopsida; order Pinales; family Pinaceae; genus Pinus; species Pinus tabuliformis. The sequence continues at coordinate 1,409,365,521 of CM062804.1, forward strand.
ACCTTAATAAAAATTTATTAGAACAAATCAGAGATCTAAAAGATGAAAAGCTTAAATTTCAAAACACTGAAAATAGAGTTGATAAATCAGAAATCAAAGAACTTTTACGACTGAGAAACCATAATCAAAGTCTACTCGCTCAAATTAAGAAACTTAAGGATGATAAGAAACCATTAAAAGACAAGTTAGAACAATTCACTCAAGAAGAAGTGTCGAAATCTCCAGTCGCAACAATTCAAGTTGAAAATAAGGGAACAAGTACTGATCCAGTGAATATGACAACTCAAGAAGACAAGTCAGTTGAAGAAACAACACACTTAGATGTTGCAGTTTAGACAATGAACATCCCCAGTGAATGTTTCATAACCAACTCAACAACATCTTCACCAGAAGAAAATATAAAAAAAATTGTATGCCTAATAAGAGAAAATCAAACCAAAAAAGTTCCATATCGACATCTAAATCATGAGAATAGACAAATCAACCACGCTACGTATTGGGACCATTCAGAACTGAAACAATAAACTGATGTTCCAAATAATAGTGATGTAACCTCAATCCAGTCTTATGCTAACAAGTCGTTACAAAATTCCAGTGATCACAGTACTACAAAGAAGATTAATCTAGGATGGTCTGATCCCTTCTCAGTGCGACAATTTTGTTTGTCACTTAGAAGATCGTATAAGCTTGTATCGACGAAGATGATTGTTCCAAGAGAAAAAGTCATTTGAAGCCGAAAAGGAGATCAAGCCTTTTTCATCGAAAAGCTTTGAGGACAAAGCTTTTTGAGGAAGAAGGCAATGTTACAAATAAAATATATAAATAATATAAATATAAGTAACGAGGATAATTGTAATAATGATTAGTTAATAATAATTAGTAGTCAGGTTGAAGAGGCATGTCTAAATGAGACATGACTCTCCATGAAGAGACACTTGCTTGATATATAAGCAAGCCTCTCGTTCTCATTATAAATCATTCTTATTCTTATTCATATATTTAATATATAATATTTGTATCCTCATGGATATTTTGATATTCCAAATCTTTTGGAGTAATTAATTTATAAAAGGAACTTTGTTCGCTTCATTTTACTAGAGTTAATAACCTGTGTTAAACAAAAGACTGAATATTTATACATATTATTTGAAGTTAGGTTATCAATCCATTTTAACCTTATGATTAATCTATAACTAAACAATTAAAGTTTAAATATGGGAAAAATGAGCCAATCTTTAGTCCTTGAATCAAATTTATTCCAAAGGGAATGCACAATAAGATTTTTTTTGAGTTCCAAAACAACAATAAATAAAGTACTAATATAGCTACAACATTTGACTCCAGGTGGGGACACTGCTTAATTATGAAGCGGTAAGAACGCAAACCAAGTGCCTTATTTTAGGCTATGGAGTTAGGGGAGTAATTGATGGCATTCAGTTGCATCAATGAACTAATCTCACATGTGTGCATTAATTCTATGATACTGGTTATGACATGAAATCCTTGCAAAATGATAGTTGACATGAGCTCACTCGATTACATGAAAGGTGACAAGACTCAATTTATAATTTACTATCGAGTGCCATGTTTCTCATATGTTTAGCATTTGGAGCCTGAAATCTATAGAGGACCTACAAAGTGTAAATGATGATGGATGGGCCATCCAAAACAGGAAGTTCTAGAAAGAAGATACTCTATTCAAAGCTATATAACATGATAGAGGAGATAGAAGAGATGAAGTTTCGACTAACCAGGTTGGAAGAGGGGTTGGTGATTTTGCTCGGAATTATGTAGGTTGAATAGGATTTACAGAAGGTTGCAAACACTCAAGGAGGTGTTCATGAGGATTCATGCAATTCCCCAAAGGAAGTCATAGAAATTTCAAACTAAGCAGAGTCCCTAGTTGTGAAGAAAAACTCTTATGCTGTGCTTTTTGTAGAATTTTGTATTAATTGTTTTATAACCAATGGGCATTTTCAAAACTTGATATTTTGGAATTGTTATGGTGAATTTCAGACACTTATATATATATATATATATATATATATATATATATATATATATATATATATATATATATATATATATATATATATATATATATATATATATATATATATATATAATATATATAATTTGCAAGCACATTTCCATAGATGTTATTTGATTTTGTTGTGAATTAAAGAATGTTTTTTCCTTAGGAATTGCAAGAAATTTGGTCAGTTTTGATATATTTAATCATTCATGTGATTCAAATTACGTATAATAGATAATTCCATGTCAATTTATGGTTATATATATAATAATTATGGAAAATTTAAGTAAAATGTGTGACTTTCAATTTCGTTTAGAAATAATTGGCATTTATGTAACTAGATTGTAAGAGAATAATCCCTTTTATGATATCGCCTATATAAAGTTTCATTCCGGATGTTGCTCTACTTCTAGTGAGTGTCCATAGCCCCAATGGAGTCATCCACCACCTTGACAAAGAACTTTTTCATTTCTTGTTTGTTCTTTATACCCGAGGACTTCTTTTATTTATTTTGTGTAAATACACACATGCATTTTGTATATATATATTTTAGCATGATGGGAAGATTATGCACTGGAACTTAATCCAGTACCACTAACCTTGCTCCACTGCTAGCAAGCTATTAAAAAGTCATAAAGGCAGAAATATTTTCTTATATTCATAATTACTTGTGTTATTCTTGTATTCTTATTATCTTCTTTATGTTTTTTTTTTCTATTATTTTCATCAATAAATCATGAAATCAAAACTTGAAGATCAACGACATCGAAGGTAGGCACATAGCCAGGGCTAAAACCCATCTCTAGGGGAAAACCTAGTCAAACTCTTCCATTAATCAAATTGGGACAGACCAAGACCTTAGACCTGAACAAAATACCTTCCTCCTCCACCAAGTCATCCTTCCAATATTATTAATCAAACTTTACTAGTCTCTTCTTATCTAGTAGCTACAACCTAGAAATAACGCGAAATTTTGACCCCCAGCTACTCCAAAATTTTGGCTCAACAACAATCCAACAACTTTTCACGTGTGAGACAAGGAGAGAGAAATATTGACTTCCTTTTTTTTGACCAAGCCTTCCTTCTTCTTCGTTAGGGTTTTCTTCCTCTTCCTTGAGCTTCACACCCTTTTTCTGCCTCCAATATCTGCAAATTGAACTTCTTGAGTTGATGCTCTAAATGAGGTCGAATTTCTACCTTTATATAGTGTTTGTGTGAGGTCGAATTCCCTTGATGAGGTTGACTTGGTGGAAGAGGCCTAAATGACTTATTTTATACAAAAATAAATTTATTTCTTGAGTCAAGAAGCCCTAGAAGGGTCTTTTACATTATAACATGGACAAAGATACTTGACATAAACCCTAGAAGCCTACAATGGATGCTTTGATTGAAGAACCATTGACCCAAGCATCAAACCCATCCTTTAATAAGTCAATAATAAAATTTATTTTTCTTTGACTGAAGTACAATTATGAAGATTGACTCTAGTTACATTTTTCAAAACAAGTGTCTATAGCCCCAACAGAGATATCAACATGCCCCACCCAAGAAAAAATAGGCTTTTGTCTCTGGAATAGTATAGCTGGTGATGAAAGGTCTTGTGCGAGGTAAAATTACTGATAATCATCCTTTTTAAATATCCAGTTTAAAGATGAGAGAAATTAAAGTCATATTTAATATAAACTTAGCACTTGTATAAAATATCTCATGATAGATGATTGAAAATGCAATTGAATAATTTAGCTTCTGCTTATTGTTCGTGAATTTGAAACAAAAGATTGGCCAAAATGTCTCATTTTAAAGATTGCATTTTTACATTTTATTCTTTGTGTGGGTGTGGGTGTGGGTGTGTGTGTGTGTGTGTGTGTGTGTGTGTATTGAAATTATTTATATTTTGATTTTCTACCCAAACTATTAGGCTTGGATAGAAATAGGTTTTACACTGTTGTGCCATAAACTTGGATTTTCACCACCATAATTTATTAATTCAATAAAAGTTTTTTATTATTATTTTCTTTTATTTTTTATTATTATATATACACATAAATTGTTATTGTTATTATTATTATTATTATTTTAAAGAGAGAGAACTCTGTAGGTTATATAATGTTTAAGAAATTGGTCATTTATAGGTGGGCTAATTAATTCATCTTCAAAAATTTTAAGCGAAAAGGTATTCTCTCATTCGATTTTATCAATAACTAAACACCCTAACCAAAGATTATCGAATTTTCCATGCTTTTTGGGATATTCATTTAGTTTGTCCCATTTCAATACCCAATCTCTGAGAAGAAAGGTTTATTCATTGACTTGCTTATCAGATAACTTTTTAGCCTTTTCTTGATGTTTAGTAATTTTATCATATATTTGTTCTCTTTCTCGTTGGATATGGATTATCTAATTTATTCTTCGTTGCATGTTGTTCATTTCTTCGTTTATTTCTTATAACAATTTCATAACTTTATACCCTAAGTGCAACAGAATGACGAAGTTAATGCCATATATCAATTGGAAAGGAGATGTATGTATTTACCATTTCATATTGATTTGATCTACCCATACAACATACTTGAGAGTGACATGCCAATCTCACTTTTTTGAATATAAAGTTTTCTTGAGGATCTTTATGATATTGTTATTTGTAGATTTAACTAGTCCAATACCCTGTGGGTAATAAGATTTCAAATGTCCTAAGTTGATATTTTAATTATCACAAAAATTCTCAAACACCATAGAACAAAATGGCTTAGAGTTAACAACTATAATTTTCCTAAGGAAACTGAAACGAGAAAGAATGTTTTATTATAAAAAGTTCATATTGACCTTATCATTGATTTTCCTAAGGGGAGAAACTTCAACCCATTTAGTAAAGTAGTCAGTAGCTGTCAAAATTCAACAATGCTAACCACTTGTTTGTGGGTGAATTTCTCTGATAAAATCTAGCCCCCATTATTAAAAGGAAGATTAAGCTAGGATTGGTTTAAGAGGTAAAGCTGTTAATTTATGTTTCCCTACGACAAGTTATGGCTTTCTTATTCACATCAAAAAAAGGGTAGGCTAGTAAATACAACTCCACATAATTTTATGTGCAGTTTCCTTCAAGGCATGATGACCTCCACACACAGTATTATGATGTTGACAGATAAGGTAGTCAACTTCATTAGGCTAAATCCAATTTAATAGAACACCTATTGGGTCCTTCCAATACAATTTATTATTTATTATACAATATTTTACAACTTTCAATTTTAAAGGGTGTTTTTCATATTTTCTTAGATGAGCAGTGCATTGTAAGGTTTGAAGGTAAGATATAATGTTTCCATACCACTTAGAATAATGAAACCTTTCATCGATTGGTAAGGTGCTAGACTAAGGTAACAAAAACTCTATCTAATTATACTACTATGTACCCTCAACCTGAGTAGTGATCCTCAAGTGAGTTAATTGATTGATACCTAGTGGTTGAAAATTTGTTTCAGTTAACATTTTCTCTAGACCTTGTCCCTTGACAATTTTAATAGGTTTAAGTTCCAGATCTTATTCATGACTATGTTCTATCCACCTACCCCTCCACCCCTCAGTGTCATGTTGAACTAATATGTACTTCACATTAGGACATGGAAAATAAACAATAGATTTTGAATGTAAGATATAATCTAGGAAAGCGTTTAGAGATTTGACCAGGGCATAAGCCTGTTTTTAAATTATGTTGCATTTGATTTTGGTTTCTTGAAGGGATCTACTGAAAAAGGCTATCAGTTGTTTGAAACCTTGTTCATTTTTTGTAACAAAATAATGGCTATAGTATGTTTTGATCTGAAGGGGAAAATAATAAAGTGCTTCGTATATTTAGGAATCATCAAAACTAGGGTTTCTGTTAAGGCTTGCTTGATCAAAGAAAAAGAATGCCTAGCGTTATCAGTCCACTTGATTTCCTTTCCCTTCTTTAAAGCATTTGTTATTTCTTTCAAAATTTCAACAAAGTTGGGGAAAAAAAGCGTAAAAAAATTTATCCTTCCCAAGAAGGATTGGATCTCCTTTTTAGTCTGAGGGAGGGGTATATTTTTTATTTTCTGAACCCTCTCATGATCAATATGAAACCCCATCTCGAGTGACGATGTGACCAAGTAATTTTCCCTTAGTCATAGTGAAAAATGACTTACGAAGGTTTAATGGAAAGCCAAACTTATGACATTTATGATGTTAGGTCCCTATAATACTAGCATAACCCCATATTGTTATTGTTTTTCCCCGTAGAATCCCACTATTTTTATTGTTGTGTCCTTACTTTATTATTGTCATGTAGGCCCCAATTATATTTTGACCCATCAAACCCCTATATATACCAAGGAGGAATGTCATTTGAATCATCCAAAAAATTATTCATTTATGTCATGTAAAAGGAGGTTTCCCCCTCGAAGAGGATTGTTTTCAAGTCATTGATCTATCTTTTCATTTTTTTTGTGATTTGGTTACATAACATTTGGTATTAGAGCTTTGGATCCTAGGGTTTCAATGCTTCAAACATATCTTCTTGACATTTTCGCAGTAAGTTTGTTATGTGATGCTCAGAAGCTGAAATTTCGACCATGTGGAGCCAAAATATTGAAGGACATTGTGTAAAAATTTCAGAGATTGGTTCGGTATATTCCCGGAGATATGGTTCATGGAAGTTAGGGGTTTTGTATGCTCCATAGTTCAGTCTCAAATAAGTGACTTCAAGGAAAATCATCATAACTTTTGTTTCAGGCATCCAAATTGAATTAGTAAAAGGTGGTTGAATGTACATAGACTTTAGTTTCTTAGGTGATATTTTCAGGGCTGAAGGTTGAAACAATGACACGCAACATTCTATACAAGTTCGTTCTACTGAACCAGTCCATAAACAAACCATCTTGGGAAATTTGGCCTAACTTTATCTTAAAGAATCCAATCTTAGTCTAACTAGTGGGGTTGGAAAGAAGACATAGATGGATATCTCAGGATGAAATTTTAGACCTTGGGAGGTTGAAATTAGAGAGATACAATGGTTTCAAGTTTGAGCTCCTAAAAGCAAGAAAAAGGTGTGTATTTTTTAAAATTTTCATAAATTTAGTTTGAAAAATCAGTGTGAAGTGATTCAAAGGGAATATTGAAGCATATATATCATTATTTGGTTCTAATATGCCTTTAAATAAGAAAATGGAGACCCCCAGTAAACCAACAGAAAACTCTAGTATGACGCATGAAGAAGAGGAAGAAATGACACATGATATATCAAAATGATGAGAACAAGTGTTGTTAGACAAGAATAATACCGAGAGGGGGGGTGAATCAGTATTATGGAAATATAGAAATTATTTTTGAAAATAAAACTTATTTAGATATTAACTTCAGAAAAATATAACAAGATCATGGACATGAAGAACACAAACAATCATCACATGCAGACACTTGGATTTTAGGTGGAAAAACCGCCCTCCAGGGTAAAAAAACCACCAAATTGTTTGTTTCTTCTTCTATATTATCTATTGCTTCAAAATATTCTCATTTTCATTACATTATCTAGCCACCACTAGAAACAGAGCACCCACCCCTTGTCTGAAACTAGAAATGTTAGCCACAACCAACTTAGAGCACCAATTCCTACAATAGACTATCAATATGCATGTAGATTGAAGCCTTCACTCCAAGTACAAACAATTATGCAATAAGATAATGAAATTCAGAACTGAGAGCATTGTTGCATAAACAAAACTATCATCAAATGAGCACACTCATGCATCCACAATTTCACACTCCAAATAAGAGAAAAATTCTCTCCACACACACTCTCTAAACTGATATTCAATTTCTACTCTCAAATCTGAAATTGTTGAAGGATAATTTCTGAAACACACACTGCAATACTAAAGCTCTGAACTCCTTGAAAAAATCACTAGTTGTGCACTTGCACTTCATGCACACTCACTCACTCACTCACACTACTAGAGAACCAACCAAATGAAAAACATTTCTCCACATATTTGTAATATCTGAGATCATTTAATTCTTCAAGTGATGGAGCTCACCAAAAACTTGTTTGCAAGCTTCAGATTTGATTGATTTGGTCTTTTTGACCAAATCAACCCACTCTTTCCACTAGTCTCTTGATAATTTCAACTTTGATCACCTTCTATATGCCCCATGACTTGTCTCAACCTTTTTTCTGGAAAATTTCGACAATAAACTTCACCAAAAACAAATTAATTCCAAATGAGCATGTAAAATCCAAAGATTTTTATTTTTTTTATTCGGTCACACAGACAAAACTGATCAGACCTAACTGATCGCTCGCAAAACACCGCTAGCTAGTGATTGGTAAGTTTCAGTCGCTCCCATAAGCCTTTATCCATGTGACTGGGGCAAATCATAAGGTAAAGCAAGAGTTATTGCCCTCAAACTTGCAACAGAGCTTTAGGGGGTTGATATGACCTGTAAACCATCCTTCCAAGCCCAACTTGACATTAGGAAACCAGTTGCATAACTTCAACAAGACTCCACACACATCATCAACTAGACCTCTAGCAATAATGTAGCTCAGCTTTAGATGAGGCCTTATTACCTCATGACACCTCTCCTATAGACCTTTTGAGACTATGACAACATTTTACATCAGCATGACAACCCTCAACAAGTATACAATAGAATGAACATGATACATAGAGACTCATGAGTACATAACTTCAATAGGTAACATCAATGGCAACATAAAAATGCCAACAAACGCAACAAATTTCACTCTCACAAAGAGTAACAAAAAATGAATTGGTAGCGATGATGAATGTTAATATTGATGGTTTAAAAGGGGACATAGATGGTTTAAAAGCAGACATGAAAGTAATGATGAATTTCAAGATGGAAGGGTTGAAGGAAGGTTTGACAAAGTTGCTGCAAGATAGGGTTCCTAGGAAGTTTGATGGCAAGGATCTGGTAACATGGATACTATAGATGGAGTAGTTCTTTTATCTAAGTGATGTGCAACACAAACAAAAGGTACACATTGCATCTTTATATTTAGAACCTAATCAATTTGTATGGTATCGATGTATTTTCTCTAGTAAAGCACTAGTCACTAGGACAATTTTTATGGAGGAATCGATAACACATTATGAGGATGAAAAGAAAAATACCTTCTTTGGCCAAATGATAAATCTTAAAAAAAGGGTTCATTTGGGGAGAACAGTGAGGAGATTGAATATAAAGGTAATTGATATTCTAGAGGAGCATCTGATTGATGTCTTCATAGGGACTTTAAAGGATAACATCCAACATGAGGTTTTCTTTTTGGAATCTAATTCATTATAGAATGCATTTAGGGTGGCAAGAAAATTTGAAAGAAAATTTATGGAAACAAGGAGGTCAACCACTCACATTTATAAAGATGGAAGTGTTGTTGTTCCTAGATTCCCACAACCTACAAGGTTGACACCGCAACAACTAGAGGAAAAAGGTCAAAAGGAATTTTTTACAGTTGTGATAATAAATACAATAAAGGTCATAAATGCACTGAGAAGAAATTATTTTATATAGATTGTGAAGATGAGGAAGAAAAGGAAAAAAACATCAAAATAAGAAGATATACACTATGAACCAATCCAGGGGCTAAAAAAGAAGAAATTAATCCGTCCATATCTTGTAATGAATTGGCGGGAGTTACCACTTCTCAAACTCTCAAGATAGGAGGATATATCAAGAAGAAGAAGGTAATAATGTTGATTAATTCATGTAGCACTCATAATATTATTCATTGTAATATAGCTAAGGATTTGAATTGGTTCCTATACCCAACATCAGGGTGTCAAGTGATGGTTGCAAATGGAGGAAGTTTAAATTGCGCAGGGAAGTGCCATAATATCAATCTAACCATGGGGGAATATGTATTGAACAATCCAATTCTTTCTATTCCAATGGGTTGTGCAAATGTTGTGTTAGGAGTCCAATGGTTACAATTAATTGGGGACGATAACTTTTAATTTTCAATGTTTCTTGAATTTTTTCTCAAAAAGAAAGGAAATTGAATTATGAGGTATAATAGGGAAACTTGGGAAGATAATTATCTCTAATGTCATAAGATATCTTTTGAAGAAGTAACAAAAAGGGGTAATTGCACAAATATGTTCAGTAGATGTTCAAACACCTAAGTCATCCATTTCTCCAGATATCCAAAGATTCGTTGATAATCATTCCAAGGTATTTGAGATTCCCAAAGTTCTCCCACCTATTTGCGATCATGGTCATGCTATTCACTTGATTCTAAGAAGTGTTCCTCCAAAAACTAGACCTTACAAATATCCTTATGCCTAGAAGAGTGAAATTGAATGTATAGTTGTAGAAATGGTAGAGGTCAGTAGAATTCAACCTCGCCAAAGTTCTTTCTCCTCTCCATTAGTATTGGAGCACAAGAAGGATGGATCATAGCATGTGTTCGTATTATAGAGAGCTCAATAAGCTCACTATTAAAGATAAATTTCCCATTCGTGTCATTGATGATTTATTGGATGAACTACAGAGAGAAAATTGCTTCACCAAGTTGGATCTTCGCTTAGGATATCATCAAATTAGAATAAAGACATAATACATTTCAAAAAAAACATTAATAACTAATGAAGGTCATTATGAATTTTTAATCATGCCTTTTGGCCTTACTAATGCACCTTCCACATTTCAAGGTTTGATGAATTCCACTTTCAAACGTTTCCTTAGAAAATTTGTGTTAGTATTTTTTGATGATATAATAATATACAAGTAATCTTGGAAACATCATGTTCAACATGTTTCCAAGGTGATCAAACTATTCGAGGAGAAACAAATGTATGCAAAACCCTCCAAATGTTTCTTTGGGGTATAAGAAGTGGAATATTTGGGTCATATTGTATCTCATGAGGGTGTTAAGGTAGACCCTAACAAAATTAAAGCCATAAAGGAATGGAAAATCCCCACAACCTTAAAGCATCTTCAAGGATTTCTTGGAGAGACAGGGTATTATCAATTTTTTTTTTAATAATTATGGCAAAATAGCAGCACTACTAACAACATTACTGAAGAAAGATGCATTCTTTTGGACTCCAGAAGCAACTAAGGCTTTTCAACATATTAAAGAGGCAATGTGCTGAGCTCCAGTCTTAACTACACCATATTTCAGAAAAACATTTATTGTGGAATGTGATGCCTCGGGATATGGCATTTGTGATTTTTTAATGCAAGAAGGAAGACCCATTACTTTTGAAAGTCATCAAATCAAGGGAAAGTACTTACACAAACCTATTTATGAGAAGGAAACATTTGAAATACTACAGGCTTTGAAGAAATGGTGCCCTTACCTAATGGGAAGACACTTCAAGGTAAAAACATATCATGATAGCCTTAAATACTCCTTGGAACAAATGTTATCTTTGGAAGAGCAAAAAAAATGGGTCGCAAAGATGTTCGTTTATGACTTTGAAATGATTTACAAAAAAGGGAAGAAAAATATTGTTGCACATACACTCTCAAGAAGGGATGAGGATGTGGAAGCATTGCTCCGTGCCATTTATATTATCCAACTTGATTAGATAACTAAATAAAGGGATGAATGAAAGAATGATGAAGAGGTATGGACGCTCATTCAAAAGTTGTAGCAAGACCCCAGTGCATCTAATTAATTTATTTGGAAAGATGATTCACTGTGGTACAAAGATCGTTTATATCTATGTAATAACTCCCAACTTAAACAAAAGTTTCTTTTGGAATTCCACACCTCTCCTATAGGAGCGCACTCATGATTTTTGAAAACTTACCACACTGTTGAGAAGGATTTTTTTTGTGATGGACTTAAATATGATATTTAGAAGTTTGTGGCAAAATGTTTGGTTTGCCAACAAAATAAAGTTGAGACAATTAAGACCCCAAGTCTTTTACAACCATTATTCATTCAAGGTTAGTGTTGGGAAGAGGTCTCAATGGATTTTACCACAAGTTTACCGAAGTCTCAAGGAAAGAGTGTCAACATGGTGTTAATTGATAGACTTACTAAGTATGCACACTTTTGTGCACTATCTCATCCCTTCAAATCCAATACAATAGCTACTTCATTTATGGAAACAATTCAAAAGTTGCATGGAAACCCAAAGATTATTGTGAGTGATAGAGATCCCATTTTCATTGGAAATTTGTGGACAAAATTATCTGGTTGTCTTGGAACTCAGTTAGCTCATAGCTCATCGTATTATCCTCAATCTTATGGGAAAACTAAGATAGTGAACAAATGTTTGGAAGGATATCTTCGTTGCTTTGTATCTGATAAACAAACACAATGGATCAAGTGTTTACCCCTGACATAATGGTGCTATAACACTTCCTTCCATACCATAGTAAAAATGACCCCATTTATGGCGCTTTATGGATATCATCTATCGTTCATCACATCGTCTTTAAGGGACAATTTTAAGGTTCAAGCAGTGGAAGATCACATCAAGCATCAACAACAAGTTCTCCAAATCTTAAAGGATAACCTGACTCTGGTGAAGAATTGAATTAAACAAAGGGAAGATTAACATCAAAATGAAAGAAGTTTTCATGTGGGTCATTGGCTATTTTTATGACTACAACCATGCAAACAAATGTCTCTCAGGCAGGCTAAGAAGGATAATAAATTATCACCCAAGTACTATGGCCCTTACAAGATGTTGTAAAAGATTGGTATTATGGCATACAAATTGGAGCTACCTGCATCTTCGCGAGTACACCCAAGTTTCCATGTTTCGTGCTTAAAGAAGATTATAGGTGTCAATCTCCAGTTCAAACTATATTTACAAAACTTGACAATGAAGGAAAAATCATGTTGGAGCCTAAAGTAATCAGATAAAGAAGAATATGGCAGGCATGGAACAAATCAATTTTAGAGTATCTCATTAAGTGGAAGAACTTATCTATTGAAGACTCCACATGGGAGGATGAGTATTTTATTCAGGAGCATCTATAACTACTCAAGTGTTGAGGACAAATCGTTTTTGAAGGAGAGGGGCATGTTAGGTTCCTATAATACTAGTATATCCCCCATATTGTTATTGATGTGCACCATAGAAGCCCATTATTGTTATTGTTGTTCCCTTACATTATTATTGTTATGTAGGCCCAAATTATAATTTCACCCCTTAGACTCCTATATATACCATGAAGGTCTTTTCATTTGAATCATACAAGAATTTTTCATTTATGTGAATTAAAATGAGGTTTCCCCCTCGAAGAGAAGTTGATCTATCTTTTCTTCTATTTGTGATCTGGTTACATAACATCTAGAATACTGCTTCAAGATGTTCTAAGTGTTGAGAATTAGATTGCTAAAAAATAGTCATGTCATCAAGATATATTATGATAAAATAATACATTTCTTCAAAAAAATCAATATACATATCCCCATGTAAGGTGGATCTAGTGTTCATTAACCTGAAAGGCATCTTCTCATACATGAATGTCCCCCATGAGGTGGTGTCTTGTACCTATCATCTTTATGGACAAGAATTTGATTATAGCCAGAAAAGTTGTCCATCATGGAAATCCTATGAGCCCTTACTACCCTTTGAAGGATATAGTCCATTTTTGATAGAGGGTAATTATCTTTTAGAGAGGCCCTATTTAAGTTTCAGAAATCTATGCAGAGTCTAATCTCCCCATTTTTCTTTTTGATAGGTGTCAGATTTGCTACCCAATCAAAGTACCTTAATGGTACTATTATTTTAGCATCAGGCAACTTTTTGACTTCCCTTTCTATAGAAGGAAGTAGTAAAGGATTTACATGTTTGAGCTTTTGCTTGAAGGTTTTAACCCCTTCCTTTAAAGGTATCTTATGTTCTATTATTTTCCTATCATAGGTTTCCAAATCTTCATAACTCTAGGAAAACATGTCAGTGTACTTTTTGAAGAGATCTATATATCGACTCTTAATTTCTTCAGGCAACGATTTAGATAAATTAATAATTTTAGGATTTCCATGCATTCCTACATCAACTTGTTCAACCTTTATGTTCATAGGTTTCAACATAAGAGAAGTCATCACATTTTTCTGATCAATCTTTTTTCAAGGGAAATCAACCCTCGTGGAATGTAATTATTTTTTAATTTAACTGTGCCATGATTTCCTATTTTTACTTTAAAATTCGAAAGATCGTGACCTTCTACGTTATCCTTGTCACCTTCTATGCATAAATAAAAAAATCTCCATAATTTAAATAATTTTTTTAATTTCATGATCATCTTCGAAGACCTGCCAATGTTTCACATTGTCGGGGTTGGAAGGACAATATAGGATATCAATTTCGTATTTCACCTTAGTTTGGTCCGGGGGAAAAAAAAATTCAGCGTAATAAATAGTGTGTCAGCTAATTTATTTCGTTCTCGTGGCATAGTAGTAAAATTCATGGTTGAGAAGAAATTTTCCATCATGTCCCAAAATTGATTCTGGTAAGCTCTAAGTTCTGTGTGCTTCACATGAAATTTATTGGTAACTTTTTTAATTACAAGTTCAAAGTCACCGAAAATTGAAAGGTTTTGAATATTTAATTTCTGAGAAGCTTCGACTCTTAAAACCAGGGCTTCAAACTCAGCCACATTGTTAGTGGTTTTGAAGTTTAACTTGAAAGGAAAGGTTATGTTATCCTTGTTAGGGGAGACAAAAACCACTCATGTGCCATATCCGTTTCAAGAAGAGAAGCCATCAAAAAACATCTTCCAGATTACATTTAAATTTTGTAAATGTCTTTTGGTTTTTATTTTTTATTTACAAGGTTATTTTCTTCATTTTTTATGGTTAATATGAAATTACCTAAATTGTTGTTAAATGCATAAATAGGGAAGTTATTTGGATTGTTCTCAGAACTCACATTATAATATAATCGTGACTCCCACTATAATCACCTTGTGCCACTCCCGAAAATATATAGAGTCACATAGGGCAATTCAAGCTAGAGAGAACCTCCTAGCTTGGATTCCTAGGATCGTGATAAGAGCATGTTGTAATTGGGTGGAAGGTCTACCACTACTACATCCATAACTACACTCTTCACTAGTACTTGCGCTAAGGCAAATAATTGTCTTTTATCATACGGAGGAATTTGACTCTATGAGAATTGAAGGAATAAAGGTCTTTATAATCTTGGGTGTTATATCAACTCATGGAATCCATAATTTATTTTGGCATAAGGTTATGAGACGCACTGGAATTTAGCATACAATTATGCATGGTGAAGTCATGGATTTTCAAAATAATATAAAATAGGTACTAAGCTATCTTCTTTTTCAATTTGGGGACTAATAGTAATTTTAGGAGCATTTTCTTGTATATCAATAACATCGGTCTCCAATCCTTCGTCTGATTGACCTATAGAAGTTTGAATAAATTTGTTAACTTCTTTTTTGTATGTTGGTATTTTCACAATTTTGTTTAATGGTATATTATTTTTTACTTTCTTTTTTTAATTCATTATGTAAACTAAAACATTGTAGGATTCGAGGATATTATCTTCCCACTCACTATCTTAAAGTTTTTCTATTAACTTCCACCTTATCTTTCGAAAGCGGGTTGTTTATTTTGGGTTTCTTTACAGTTTAGGGCCTCTTTTTCTTTGTTCACGAGTCTAGGTCTCAAGTCATATTTATGTTGTATTTGGGCCTCCAAATGCTTAACGAATCGTTCAAGTTATGGGGCTCAAAACCCATGTTAAAAATGATGGATGGGTTCTTAATCATACATTAGGTAGTATTCATATAAACATTGATCAAGGAAATTTATTTCGGGATACTCCTCATCGGGAATCATGAGTTGACTAGCCACATTGTCGCCATATTCTTCCAGTAAATTTGCATTATTTCATAAAGGGGGTTGAGCAAGAGGTTCCCCCTGTTGTCCTCTTTGTAAAATATGAGGATTAAAGGGTCTATTGTAAGGCCTCCGATTTCTAAATGGGGGATTTGGGTTTCTATTCGGATTATTATTATTTTGTGGGAAATTTCTTGGGGGAGGTTGGTTCTGAGGTATTGGGCCTAGTGTCCTATTGCCTACTTCAAGATGTTGAAGTTTGTTTGATAATGATTTAATCAATTTGGCCATCTCGTCAATCTTCTGCATTTGGGAATATTTGGTACCCAAAGCTTAAGGAGAAACATCAACGACTTTGTTTTTCCCCTCATTCTTTATTTATTTAGCCAAGTGCTTTCCAGTGGCTATTAAATTACCTTCACAAGAGCATGCTTTACTCTAGGCATCTAATAGTGTAGTGGGCTCTCTTTACCCCAACATCAGTGAGAGAGCAGAGTGAAGGGTTGCGGAATATGCTACCAAGGAAACAATGTCCAAAGGTATAGAATTTACTAAATCTTTATTAAAGTCATTTACTTACTAGTCAAGTTTAAGCTTTAAGGAACTAAACTTAGTTAACCACAACTAGTTACTTGTTTTGATCCCAAATTGTTTGAGAAACAATTCAACTAATCATTCCATGGTTTTAATATAATTTTGAGACAAAGTTTGGAACCATTTCTCAGCATTACCTTCTAGACCTTACATGAAAATCCTCATACAAATTTCATCATATTCAACTCTGAGGATTTAATAGTAATCCTGGAATTTGACTATGTGTTCCTCGGTTATGTGTCCCCTTTCATTATCAAATATAGGTAAAGTTTTAACTTATTTCTCAAGAATATCATTTAGTGGGGTAGCCAAGTTTAGGAAACGACAACAAATTTTAACCCAAGCATTGATGTTTGGGTTTGAGGAGGAGGAACTAATGGTTGTTGAGGTGGAAGGACTAAATATGGGGAAAAGGTCAATGATGAACTAGCATGAGTTCCTTAGGATGGATGAAATTCGTCGACCCTTTAGGAGGAATCGATGGATGTAAGTTATGAGGTGAACTAGGGTTAAGAGAAAAAGAATCACTAAGTGTTTTTTTGAACACTTCGACTCTCCTTCTTGAATTTGAAGTGGCTACTAGAGCCTCTAGATCCTCAAGATGTAGAGGAGATAGATCAGATTGTGATCAAGTAATGCGTTTGGGGGAATACAGTTCCTTGGAGTCACCAAAAAATAAAAGTTATTTAATAAAACATGAAAAATCAAATCATTAAAAATGGTTTACCCATTTCAAGCAATTGATTTTGTTACGAATGTGCATAGTTTATGTCTTGCATTTATAAACAAATTCACCATCTATGTCTCTCCTATCATTGAGGAACACATGGGTTTGGCTGTGTGCATGCGTCTTCCTGAGATAGGACTTCCAAATCCCTATGAATCTCTTCGAGGGTACATAAAACTTGCAAGTTTAAATCATATAACCAATTTAGAATAATACGTTGATCAATTAATCCAAAAATAGATGAGGTTGTACGAGGTTACCAAAAGTCATGAGCTAACACATAAATTCTCATTGCCCAACGACAACACCAAAAATAATGTTGGTTCCTAAATCGTTTGGGCAATGGCCAACAAATTAAAGAGACATTCAATGAATATGTAAATCCTCCCGCTTTAGGCTAGATGGGTTGATCTCCCTTTGTCTCGGGGGGTATTCCCTATAACTAACTCATAAAATATGTTCTAACAAGAAAATATATATGACCACATTATAGATATTGTAGAAAGAGGTGTAAAGTGGTGAAGTTTCCAAGTTGTAGAAACTTATGCATTACACATAATCATGAATTACTAATTAAAGCCTTAATCATGCAATAAGAAAATAACATCCCATTAAATTAAGAAAAGAGCGTAGTAAATTAATTCTAAATAAGAAAATAAAAAAGGGAAAATAAGATTACTAATATCCTTTATTGATGGCTTATGATCATGGAAAGTGTAAAGATGAAAATATCAGGTATCATCACCTTTACTCAACCAAAAAAAAAAGCGACGGGAATATAATTACCCATTGATAATATAAATATAAGTAGGCAAGTGAATCTCTTATGAAATGAAATAATGCAATATCGATCAAGTCAAATATTACCTATAGAAAATATTAGGATATATGTATATCACACAAAATGAAACACAACCAAATAACAAGTCATATATTGATCTAAGATATATTTTGCATAAATTTTTAAAACAAAACAACAACATTAAGTATTTGAAATCCTATGATAACACATCATGAAAATATCTATGTTCATTTTCTTATGATAATATCGATGTCTGAGAGAAAACGAAAGAGTAATCTATGGTGATGTACACAAGTGATCAAGTAAATCATATAAACTGAAGGATAAACCAATATATAATCACACAGAAAAACAAAGATAACATTGAAGAGACATTATATTCAAAATTTCATGAACAAGATCATAACAACATCAAGATCAGCCAGCGTATCAACTACCTTCAGAACATTTAAACAAAAAGTTTCTTCTCATAAAACAATTAAGCCCCTCATATGGGAAACGAGGTCATTATATATAAAATTCAAATAATTGTCATAAAAAATGTCTTTATAAATAACAAATTAAGTAAAATAAAATAAAATAAACTAGGATTGATTCTGAGAAGCACTCTTTCTCTTGATGGGCATTTTAACAACTTTTGTCATTTTCTTGGGACAATGGTAGGTATTGGAATCTCCAGAATCACCATGTTCTTTATCTTTGGATTCTGGAAGACGACTATTAATTAAGTGTTTAAGTATTAAACATTTTCAACATTGGCTTGTAGTGGCAGAATTGGGGTGACAGTCTGTAGAGCTGAAGCAAGAATATTGGGTTGTTCAAATCCCTTCATAAACCTTGTGTATTTCTTAAAATCCATATTTGATACCCATGACATATTTATAATATTTTCGTGACAACAACAAGGATATGAAATGGGGGTTTAACAACTTGTTATGCTTGCCAGAACCTCCCACTCAAAGCTTGAAAAATAAATGATCTTGCTTATGTATGACATTTACGGAACTAAATACTTGAAA
Source organism: Pinus tabuliformis (assembly GCA_031772625.1). NCBI lineage: Eukaryota > Viridiplantae > Streptophyta > Pinopsida > Pinales > Pinaceae > Pinus > Pinus tabuliformis. The sequence continues at coordinate 1,409,384,511 of CM062804.1, forward strand.
CAGGCGTATGTCTTTTCTTTTAACTATTTAAGTTCTTTAAGTCCATTTGTTTCTGCTGATATTAAACACATATAATAGCCATATAATGCAGCAAATAAACATCAACACATAACAACAAATTTAATCTAGGAGTTCACTCGAATATCATGGGCTATGTCTCCTTAAGCTTTTGTCATCTTGACTTGGCTCTTTGGGATTATGGTAAAGTTTCTCTTACAAGTTCCACACTTAACTCCAAGGGTTACTGAACTAAACCAATGGGCTTAGAATACCATTTATATGCCTGTCATGGTTGTCATCACTCTGTAAACAGATCTAAGCTCCCTTAGACTTGATTCCTTCAATCAGTGCTCTGAGCTACCCTGAGCTTATTGATGGCACTAACTCCTTCAGAATTATTTAATTGTCATTGAAACCTCACCTACTATCTCCAACACATATTAGAAACCACAAATAGACTAATCATTTTCTCAAAATGAGCACTGCATCCCCAAACTAGGCATTCCTCCACGGTTGGCACTGGACTGCCTGAAACTTCCCTATAGCATCTTGTCCTTTAGAAACCTCCAAATGCTTTTGGAAACCCCTAAAATGGATTTATAAGACTCATTACAGTCAGGAATGACTATTGGTTTGTTGAGAATGAGTACCGGTAGGTCCTACAACTACCTCCAACCCTTGGTGGCCCTAAGCTCCAAAATATTCCTGGATGAAAATCTCTATGAACTTCTTCAGCTTCTATGGACATTCCCATTGGCTTCAAAAGGCTCCAATTAGCCTAGCTAGCCTCTTTTTTCACTCTCTCTGGTCGAAAACTTCTCCTGGAGTGCATTTAGTTAATATCCCCTAGGGATACTCCACTAAAATTGGTGAAAATGCTTTCCACCTAGATCTACCAGCTTATATGCGGATTTATTCCATCATAAATGTTGAAAACTTGCGATTGTATGAGCCTTCATTGATTGAAGATCCCGAAGAGCAAGGTCAGCTACCTTCCATTGAAGATATTTTGCCCGAGTATCTCAATGAGCTACTAGAGGACACAGTTCTTGACAGGAGGATAAGGACTTCACGATAGGGAAATGTTGAGTATCTTCGAGTTGCATTCAAAGGTACAATTCTAAGTAAAGCACGATGGATAGATATTGGAAAAGTGAGGGAACTTTATCCTCACTTACGCGAGAGCTAAAACCAACTTTCGATGGTCCAAAAGCTTCTAGTGGGGAGGAGTGATCCAAAATGGATTCAGTTTTGCCTCCAGATCAAAGTCTTCAAATACAGATGGAAGTGGGATCAAGTTGAATTGCTCATCGATACAATTCCAATGGTGTGAACGGTGCGTGAATCTGAGTTCGGATGGAGAAGTTAGAGCCAGTCAAAGTTTGTGGAAAACTAGGGAAAAACATCCAAAGTCAAAGGTCAACCAAGTTAATAGTCAACGGTCAACACCTACATCAGGAGGACATGTGGCAACCTGGGAATGAGCCATAGGTTCTGGATGATGTCAACAGAGAAGGTGATGTGGCAGTTTATGATTGGTTCACACGGGCAAATCTGGTGCTGACACATGGCAGCCCGGATTTGCCCAATGTTGGCATGAATCCCAAAATTTTGGGGTCAGGGAGGATCGAACCCCCGACCTCCCGAAGTGGCAACGACATCGCTGAAATTAGCTCACTGGTTGGGCTACTGTCAGACTTGATAATGGATAAGATAACTTGTATTTATGGTGGTGTCGGGATATCCGCAGGAAAAAGGCCGGACGGTCGGGGTCAACCCCACGATCGTCGATCCTTTTATTTAATGTTATCATATATCCCACATTCACCACACATTGAAAACACCTATGGTATATCAATACCATACAATCCATGTTAAACCAACGAATGACAGAGCCAATGCATATCATATCCAATGTATAACGTAACCAATGGCAGAATGGTCGAGCGAGGGTTTCGAACCCTCGACCCTTCCAAAATTATATATATGCTATGAATTTGCATACCTCTGCTAACCATCATGTTAGCAGTTTAGGCTTGATAAAAAGCCAAACACATTTTTTTGTTAAACAGGTGTTGAACCTGCCTTACCACCGGCGCACAATCCGAGGTGGTTTTATGTAGGCCATAGTGGTTTTTTCCAAACAGAGGGTGGTTTTGTAGGGACAGAGGTGGGTTTGGACCATTCCAAGGGGTCTGGAGGTCACAATGGCCAAATATGGTCGAGTTTATACTCGTTTGACTCGAAATTTCGAGTTGAACGCGGTGGTGATGTCCATTTTCTTATTTGAAACTCTGTTTTCGAGCTCATACCTGTAAGAACATTTTGAAGACAAAATAAAGAGGTCAACACTGGAAGCAAAAGGACGAGGAGACATAGCCAGAAAGTCTGGTGAACTCCTTTATTAAATTTGGCTATGTTGATGTGTTTGAATGTGCTTTCAAGTTGTTTATGTGTTAATGTTATTCGCAATCTTTTCAGTCCATTGCATTAAGTAACATAAGCGAATTCACACATAGCCTATAATACCTTTTTCATTAATTGTCATATTTATAATATTTTTGCAACAACAACAAGGTCTGATCTAATAGGATACTTATTAGTCGACAATTGTTTCATCATTTTATCTAGGAGTACTAAGACACTAAATTTTCTATGGAAAGAAGCCACAATCTCTTGACTAGAGATGGATCCTTCTTTATTATATGGGAAAACTTTGAACTTTTTCGTTACTCTTTTTATTTCCTCTTTAATTACTTGTTTGGAGATGACCCGACCTGTCACTTAGTCTAGACTAATGGAAGACCAAATATTTGTATGAAACCCCATTATGCTTTAAACTTATCCATAAAATCCATAGTTTTATAAATTTGATCATTTGTTTCCTGAATCAGCGTCTTGGCTTCTATAATTGACATAAAGGCTACAATGTAGTCATCTCTCTTAGGAAATTGAGAGCTTGCATCTATGGATTAGTTAAAGAGTTAAAATGATCTATGATCAAATCCACCTCCTTCAGTCTTTCCTCAACCATACGACTCATTTTCTTAATGTCTACATTCAGATTTAGGATTATTGTTTTTTCATAGTTTACTAAAATATTCAAATATGGAATTAGTTGAGAGATTTTCTCATCAATCATGACCCATACTTTGTCTTTAGCTTCAACCAAATTTTATTTCTTAATTGCAACTTCTGATAGACATTTCTACAGGGATTGAATTTCTTTTTCCTTATCTACTGAGATGGTCTTTATGGCTTTGATGATGTCATTTTTCTGTTCAATATGATTTTTTCCAGACTCTTTCTAATGTTTCTTTCTTCACCTTCTTTTCTGTTAATTCTTTTTTTGGTTCATCCACCTTGGCTTCAAACAATCTCAATTTAATAGAATCCACCTTCCCTAAGGAATATGCCTTCAAGGTTGCATCAAGAGTCTTTTTATATTTTTCCATTTCTTCCAAGTATCCATTTTCTTTCTCCTCTGCTTCCTTAACTAATTTATCAATTTTTTCCTTTAATTTCTTACATTGATTCTATTTCAATGTCAATGACTTCTCCACTTCTTGTAGTTTTTTTTCTTGTTCTTCCTTCTATTGAAAATATTCTACTAGCTTGTTCACATTGTAATATGGGTTCTTTTAGCTCAACTTTGAACTCTTGATCTCTTTATCCTTATCCTCCAAGAGTTTATTGATTACCAAATCACCCTATGGCATCTCTGATTGTCTAATTATTCTTTCTTCGAAGTCCTCTATTTGGTTAACTCTAGTCCTAACTGCAACCATAACATAGTTAAGTTGTGCATAAACCTTGTAATAATAGTTTGATATTACTTATTACTAGATGTAGCTTGTAACAATATATTAGCTACTTATTCTCATGTTTTCCTGTGCTAATCAACCATATCAATATCATTGATTTTATACAAGTTTATGTTGATAGAACGAGATTTGGAACCAAGTAACTATGTATTTGAATATGTTCTTGGTTATAGGACAATCAAATAAATGTATTGTTATCAAAGATAGTCTTTGATAAGAACATTGGATCTGAATATGAAGACATTTCCTTCATCACAGTGTCATCTGTAACTTCAGTTGCTCCAATGACTAACATTAGCTCCTTTCCTCTATCCTTTATAAGCTTTTCAGTGGTTGTGTTGTTACCAATTAATATAGCATGTTCTATAGAATCCTTAAGTTTGGATTGTTCTAACGTATCTTCCAATTGTTTTAATAACTCATCATCGACCTTATGGAAAATTATGGCTTCCTTAGCATCATCATCATCATCACTACCCTTTACAGTTTTCTTTGAAAAGCGAAGTTCATCTGAGTTGATTTCCTATGCCTTTCTCTTCAAAGGATTACCTTAAGGTTTATCATTCACAATTTCCATTTATGCTTGAACTATTTGCCCTTCTCCATGAATGGTTGAAAGTGCAGTTTGTTCGCAAGATCCTATTTGATAGAATCTGGTTTATTCATAGCCACTTTAGACACCTACATTTCATCTAGATTCATATCATTATGAGGAGGAAAATCAATGTTAGTTAGTTTTTCAAGATCAGGCTTTGGATCATGAACATATGCCGACAGACAAACTGATTTTCCTACACTTGATATAATTTGTAAAGGGTGAAAATTCCAATATATATCTTTATCAAGACCCAAAGCTAAAATTCCTTTTCTATGATTCCCAAAGCAATTTTATGTTTGATCAATAATTGACCTATAGCAAAAGGTGTCACAACCACAACTTTCTTATTCTTTGAGGTCATCAAGATGTAATCATTGTCTAGCAAGCTCCAAAGAAAATAATTGGGGAGGAATAAACTTAGGCAAATGATACGATTCTCCTTCAAAGCCATAGGCTCAAATGGCAGAGTAATTGAGCAAAAGAGCCATTTTCTAATGCTATTTTCCTTTGTCAGATATAAAATTCTCTTGGCTTCTTATGATATCCTCTCAAGAGCCTTTTGCAACATTTTGACTTGTAAATAAAAGGAGAAACAATCTATAAATTTATTATAGCTTCTAGGAATCCTTCCTAGAGACAATAATTGTGGCAAATAGTCTATCTCATTTTCTTTCACTGTCTCATCTTTATTTGTTTCTATTAATTTGGTGCTAGTAAAAAATTCAAGGTAATTAATCAAAACTAAATGCACCAAATATGTACAATATCTGAAAATTTAATAATTTTGAGTCGTGATTAAATTCACATAGATGTTTGTGGCCAAGTACTCTCGGAATTTTATAGTAATATCATTAAGTTCTTTAAATAATTCTCTCATGAAGACAAGCATCGATTCATCTACCATGCAATACCACTGGATGACTTTTATGAGGTAGGCCAACGTATGATATAAGGGTTTAAGAAAATTGGTTGAAATAGGAAAGGCAACTTCAGAAACCTCATTGGGGTTTTTAAATAAACCTTGTAAAAACATTAATTTCTTTAGACCATAAAAGAAACAACCCGGTGAACTCTTTATTAGATAAACCCTTACCATACATTGCTAAATTTAGCATTTTAGCTAGGGATTCTTTGGAAACTTCAAGAAAAACCTGATTATTAGCAGGACACAATATGTTCTTTGTATCATGGTTCAAATTACTGACAAGCAACATAATCGAATTAGCGTCGAAGTGCACAGTCAACAAAGTTTCCTGCAAGAGCCCAATCTTTACTATACACTCATCTGTATGATGGCTAACACCAATCCGTAAAACCTTCTTTAGTGTATAAATATCAATATTAATAACTTGGGTATCTCGAAGATGAACAAAGGGTCGATAAGGCCGTCATCTGTAGATTTTTGAGTCATATTTTCCCCGAGAACTCAGAAATAAGAGTTATCAAGTTATCAACAATGTTGAAGCGCAAGAGGTACTTACCGGGTTTCCAGTACTGCTTCGACTTCGTGACAGGAGGTTCATATATTCTAAGAATAACCAGGAGCATAGCTTAAAGAGGCGAGACAATGAAAATTATGGCATTCTATATTTTTCAAAATCCCAATAAAACCACACATGCAATGCTTTTACTGCCGAGTACGCCACCCTGTCATTATTAATGTAATCAAACAAAAAATTTAATGCAATTGCGTGAATTATTTTTTTTTTCTAAGTAAAACTAAACTATTATATTACAGCAAGAGCAGAGTTACATTGTGAAAATTACAACGGGGCCGCGGCCCTGTAAAATTTGTCCGAGGACAGACAGTAGACGCCTGAGAATTCATGCCAGAATTACATAGGACACATGGACATAGGACACATGGATAAAGACTTAGAGCCACACTCATGCAGCTGACACATGGACATAAACACTTGAAGAACATCGACACAGAACCGAGATAACATAAAACCGACACCATTACATAGAGACAGAGTGACAGACTCATATATAACCGCGTAGGAAGCTGACTGAGAAAAATTCTTGCTGTAAAACCTGGAGCGTGAGCTGGGCATGTCAATCTTCATCAGTGGTCTGCGGATCATCTTCTGCCTTGCAGCGTGGAGGCTGTAGGATAGCTTTACCAAGGTTGCGCGCTCCACGGTCGCTTGGGCCAGCGCCTGAGTCACAAACAGGCTCTCTCAGGCTCGCTCCCGGGTCATGTAAGGGCCGCATCATCTCAACAGCAGGGAATTCCATATCCACCATGGGTACAATCCCGGGAACACGCGGAGGGTTGGCCCGAGGGTTGTCATCCTCATCTTCCCAGGGATTGCTGCAATGCTCCACAGAGACAGTCACAAAGAAAGTAGAATTGGCTAAGGTGCAGGGGAGGCGGTATCTCACCATTGGGTGTTCCGTATGCCCACAATCCATGCGCGCAGGAGGTTCCCCCAATCTGCCTCTGCCCGGAGGCCTTCCCCTCGGCCTTCTGCATTCAGAGGTTTCCTCAATTGAGGAAGAAGTCGAGGGGGCTCTGCCACTATAACCTCCCCTTCCACTGCTGCCCCTTCCGCGATTGCGATGCATGCTGGTCTTATGAGCAGAGCGCTCAATTCCACAATGTAACAACGTTGTCGGCCCAGAAATACTCCCAGACCAGGTCTGAGTTTCCCAATTGCCAAGAGCAGTGGCCGCAGAGCCTTGACCCTCTTTCTTAATGCTTGATTGAGAGCTGAGACTCTGTGCCTCCACACCTTCTAACGAAGCCAGAACAGGAGCTGACAAAAGACGCGGATACGAGCTGAAACTCTGTGCCCCTTTACCTTCTAACGAAGCCAGAACAGGAGCGAACGAACGACGCAGACAGATAGGCGTTACCAAATTCTCAGAGGCGCAATTGGCTTGCTTGTGAGCTTGCCAATTGCCCCACTCTTCAGCAGCAACACACCCACATTCACATTCTGGGCAAGAATGGCAGGCGAAGTTCAGAACCTCCGTCACCTCCGGCGAGAACGAAACAGTTGCAGAAAGGAATGGCGGAAGAATGTCCGAGAGAATGTTGTTATGAAGCGCCATGATGCGCTTCTCAAGGCTCGCCTTGAATGTCGACAGGACGCCTCTGTCAACCTCCTTTACTCCCCTCCTTAAATGCTGCAGGTTGGTGGATTGATGGTGTGTCCTTCCGTCATGCTTGGCTCGTCCGGGCGGACACCTGCCCTTTGGACGAGCCTTGTATGCCAAGTGTCTAGCGACCACCCGCATCCGGGGGAGAGAGATCTTGTTGCACCAGGGTGATGCATTCTTTTTTGAGATGTTCATCTTCAACTGTGTCCAGGGGTCCTGAGAAGTGAGTTGAAGTCTGGGAAACGCCTTGGTTAGCCAGTCTATCGGCTACCTTGTTAGCTGTTCTTCGCACATGCTGAAAGGTGAGGCTATGTGGATTTGTAAGCTTTGTTTCCAGGGCTTCCAACCTACTCAAGAGTCTCCAGCTGGTTGCTACCTTGTCTGCTGCTTTTCCTGCTTGGATTTTCTTGGCTGCATTGATAAGGATGAGGGAATCGCCTTCAACCTCCAGAGGGAGGAAATGAAGTTGCTCTGCGAAGCAGATCCCATGCCAAAGTCCTTCCATTTCTGCAACATTATTGGTGTCTTTGCCTAGAGAGCCATAGTATATGTGCACGGGTTTACCTGTGTGACTTCTAATGATTCCTCCATAGCCTGCCGGACCAGGATTACCCTTGGCCGCCCCATCAAAGTTGAGCTTGAAAGAGTTGAGAGCCGGAGGGGACCAAGAGGAAGGAGAGGTGGGGCCACGGGTGGGACGCGTGGTGACCTTTGCAAAGGCTGAAAGGTCAAGATTCCAAGCTTTTAAGATATCCTTTTCTTGTTGCGTTGCTGGCATATCAGTGTCATACCAGGTTCGAATGGCAAGGGTTTCCTGGACATTTCTTTTGTATATGAGCCACAGGGCATCTATTGATCTGGAGGAGCTGTTGAAGATGCGAGAGTTGCGCTCTTTCCAGAGCAGCCAGTACATGAAACCCGGAGTGAGATCCCATAAGGAGTTGAGTATTTGGCATTGAAACGGATTCTTGGCCCAGTTCCTTATATTGTCCGTCACATCTTCGCTCCGTGGAGCTGCTCTTTTGTTGCAGTGCTCCACCCGCTTCCAAAGTTGCTTTGCTAGTGGGCAGGACTCCATTAAATGGCCGATTGTTTCAGTGTGGAGGTTACAGTTCGGGCATCTAGAGGGCCCGACGAATCCTCTCTTTAGCAAGTTGTCCCAAGTGAGAATACGCCTCTTGCTGAGCAGCCAAAGGAATGTTGAGATTTTGGGCCAGAGCCCAGGATGCCAGACCCGTGCCCAGATTTGGTCTTGAACCTCTTGGCTATTAGAGTAGCGCAGCTGATGCGCCTCTTGCGTGGTAAAAGTGCCCTTGTGCCTGTGACCCCATCTGAGCTTGTCCTGCTGGTCAGAGTGGCGTATTTTCCGTTGCACCAGTTCCTGGTCCAAGTCTGAGAATGTTTCCCCTGCCCAGTCTCTTTGCCAGCTGTTGGCAGATCTCCAAGTTCGGTATTCTTGATGGGGCATTTGCTGCCAGAAGTGATGCACGTGAATGAGGTTTTCGTGATGCATATACAATTGCCAAAGTGGCATCTGGAATAGATTAGTCAGCTTGGGGAGTTGCTGCCACGAATCCTCCCAGAACCTGGCTGACGTTCCTGAGTGTATTTCCCAAAAGCTATGATCCTGTATGAAGCTGCTGTGTATCTTTGCCGCATTCCAGATTGGAGAGCCTTTGGCACTGGGATTGATTCTGATTAGTTCTTGCCATTGACTGCCCATTGCGTATTTTGCTTGCCATAAGCGAGCCCAAGGTGTGTGAGGCTTGGAGAGCCAATTCCACCACATGCGGGCTCCCATAGTATTGTTGCTTTGAAGAGGATCTCGAAGCCCAAGGCCTCCCTCTGTTTTGGGTTTACAGACATCTTTCCAGTTCACGAGGGCCCATTTGCGGTTTTTGCCCGAGGAGCCCCAGAGGAAGTTTCGTTGAAGGTTGCGAATAGCTTTTAGGACCCATTTTGGAGCTGCCAGAGTGGAGAAGAGATACAGCGGCATAGCTTGAAGGACAGACTTGATGAGGACCAGTCTGCCAGCCATATTGAGAGCACGAAAGGTCCACGAAGAGAGTTTTGATTCCAGCTTATCAAGGAGGGATTGCCATGAGGTATTTTTAATAGCAGAGGCCGAAAGAGGCGCGCCAAGATATTTGGAGGGCAGATGAGAGATGGTGAATCCCAGGATTCTTGCTATGTTCCTTTGAGTGGAGGGGGGGGTATTGAAAAAGAAGAGCTGCGATTTGGAGGCGTTAATGGAGGTGCCGGATGCTTCAGAGTAGAGGGAGAGGAGCGATTTAAACATGGAAGCTTCTTTTGAGGATGGGTGGCCAAATAACATGGTGTCATCCACGAATTGTTGATGGGTCTGCGGATTGAGGCCATGAATGGAGATGCCCTTAAGCTTGCGAGAGGCTGTCGCTGCTTTGAGTAGTCTACTAAGCCCCTCAGCCATTAAAACAAAAAGAAAAGGGGAGAGAGGATCCCCTTGTCTTATGCCACGAGAGGGTCGAAAAGGAGGAGAGGGGGATCCATTCAGAAGGACTGAGAAGCTAGGGGAGGTGATAAGGTTCATTATCCACCTGGTCCATGTGGCATTAAATCCAAAGGCTAGAAGCATTTTTTGGATGAAATTCCAACTAAGCTTATCAAATGCTTTGGAGAGGTCGAGTTTTAAAATCATACCTGGTTTCTTGAGGATCTTTAGAGAATGTATGACCTCGTTGGAAAGAATGATTCCATCCATAATTTGCCGTCCTTCCACATAGCCTGTCTGCTCCTGAGATATGAGAAGAGGGAGGAGAGGCTTAAGCCTATTTGCAATGACCTTTGAGATGAGCTTGTATATCACATTGCAGAGAGCGATGGGTCTGAAGTTCTCCGGTCTGTTGGGTTCTTCGCCTTTGGGGACCAGAGCTAGAAAAGTTGTATTGAGAGACGGAAGAATCCAATGCATGCTTCTGGATTCTTCAACCAGATTCCAGACTTCCTGCTTGATGAGGTCCCAGAATTCATGGAAAAAGTTAGCCGTGAAACCGTCAGGACCTGGCGCTTTTCCATCTTTGAGTTGAGCCATGGCTTCTTTGACTTCTTGCATGGTGGTGGGCTGTAGTAATCTGTTGTTATGATCCTCAGTAATTATGCTTGGAATGTGCTGTGTGATGGCGCGGATGGCTGCTTCTCTGTTTTCAATGGGCTCTGTTAATATTTCCTTAAAATACCCTGTGAATTCCTTTTCCATATCCTCATGCTTTTCAATCCTTTCACCTTGTTGGTTGTTGATGAATGCTATGTTATTATGCATTCGCCGTTGAATGGTGGTCTTATGGAAGAATTTTGTGTTCTTCTCCCCTTCTTTGAGCTAGTTGATTCTGGATTTTTGCCGCCAGAGTATTTCTTCTTGCTTCCTGCGCTCTTCGATTTGGTTCCATAATTCTTGTTCTTGTTGTGCTTGTTCTTCTGTTCTGCCTTGGAGGATGAGGGTTTGTTGGAGTTTATTCATTTGCTGTTCTAGTTGTAAGCGCTTCTCCTGAATGTTGCCAAAACTTGTGCGATTCCATATTTTAAGGACATGTTTCAGGTTCTTTAATTTTTGCTGAAATTGATACATCTTGGCACCCTCCGGCGGAATGTAGGCTGCCCATGCATCGTGGACCACCTTTTTGAAAGTGGCGTTTGTGAACCAGAATGCCTCGAATCTGAAGGGTCTGTTGCTTTGATTGCCTGGTCTGGTCCATTGTAGCAGAATTGGCCAGTGATCCGACCCTCCTTGAGGAAGAATGGAAGCATGAAAATCCCCTCCAAGATGGATTGCATTGTCAGAGAGGAAGAATCTGTCAAGGCGGGAGGCTATGTGTTGTATGCCTCGTCGCTTGTTTGTCCAGGTGAAAATTCCATTAGAGGTGGGGATGTCCATGAGATGGTTGGTTCGAATGAAATCTTTGAGGCTTTCGCTGTCGCTGTCGAGCCCGATTCGGCCTCCCTGTTTCTCCGTCAGTGAAGTGATTATGTTGAAGTCGCCACCCCCTATCCATAGTGGGAATTGTCTGCTTTCATTGAGGTGAGCAATCGTTTCCAGGAGTTCTATCTTTTGCTGAGCTAATTGAGGGAAATAGACGTTTGTGAGGTGGCCATGTATGCCAGTGCCAATGAGATGGAATGAGGCTTGAATGAAATGAAGTGTAGCATGAAAGTCGTATAATGTGACTATCTGAGGGTTCCAAAAGATGGCTAAGCCTCCTGAGGCTCCAGAAGCATCAACAGAGATGGCTCTGCTTCCTGCCCAGACTTTGCCTCGGATTCGTTCAATAGCATCCGTGGTGCTTTTAGTTTCTTGCATAAAAACTATGGTTGGTTTTTCTTGCTGAATCAGGTGTTTGATCATTCTATGTTTTGAGGGACTGTTGAATCCTCTCACATTCCATGATATTAACTTCATGGAAACTATTGTTTGGGTTTGTAGAATTTAGTCAACTTAGGGAATCGCCCCGATTCCATAAGTATTTCCCCCAATGCTATTGTGCGCTGGAGTTCTGTCTTCCGTCCTCTTTTCTTGAGGTCTTTGAGAAGCTTTTTTCCATCCCATGGGCTACCTCCCTGGATTCCCAGGCTTTTGTTATGCTGCGCCTTGGCTAGAACTCCTTCCAGCTTGTCGATCTGCCAGGGTTGAATGGAGTTGTATTCCTTTTGTTTGCATGCCGTTTCAAGTGTGAAGATGTCTAATCCATCAATATTGACTTCCGCTTGATCTTCTACCATATCAACGTTGTCATCTAGAGCTTCCTCATCCTCTTCTTGCTGAAGCCTGAGGGCAAGAGAGACATCGGTTTCCATATCGGTGTCCTGCTGCTGGCTAGCCTCTGGGGAATGTTCTTTGGAGAACGAGGAGGGACTGAAATTGGAAATGGATTTGCCTTTCTCCATGGCAGGACTGGGTGTGGGTTTCATTGGATCAGGGACGGATTCTTGCATGGGATCTGGGCGAGAGTGAGGTGGAGAGGGCGGGGAGGGAAAGTGAGGGGGATCAGAACTGGGTTGGCCTATATTTTCTTGCGTTGCAAGAACGGAGAATTTGTTCTGGTGGTTCACTTTGGGAGTGCTTTCAATGGCTGGCTGGCTCTTTTTGGCATGCCTGCGGCGGTTAGGTATTTTAATGAAACCTTCTGAGTCCATTTCAGAGCCAGCAGCAGCTGCTTTGGTCTGTACATTTAAGGGGCAATCACGAAAAAGGTGACCGTGCTCATGACACTTGCGACAACGAAAGGGAATGTGTTCATAATCTAAAGATTGAGTCCATTCATAATCATCATGGTAGAGCTTTACCGTATCCGCGAGAGCATTGGTGAGGTGCATCTGGACGCAGATCCTGGCGTAAGAGGTGTACTTGCGAGTCTTTGTCTCAGCTGCCACTCTGATGAAGGTGCCAAGTTTGTTGCCTATGTCTGCAAGTGTTTCTTCTTTCCAGTATTCTGCAGGGAGGGAGTACATCCTGATCCAGACTGGCGCCCAGCTGAAGTCCTCCTTGTCAGGATTGAATCTGGGCTTCCATTCAGTGAGATAGAGGCCTGAAGAATTGAAGAAGTACGGCCCTCCTTCAAATATTCTCACTCTGTCCTCCACACAGTGGAATATAGCAGTGAAGAAGCCCTTTGGTCCTAGTTGCAGAGTTATTTGACCTTTGGGTTTCCACTTGGAGGCTATCCAGCCTTGTAAAGCCCTTTCCGTTGGCCAGAAGCCTAAAAATTTTCCGATGAGTGCATGGTCTTGCATGTACTGGATCTCACCATTGATGCGATGGCTGGGCAGGTCCACTTTGATGGGTTCAGCTGCTTTTGGGATGCAGGTGGCTGATGTAACCTTATGCTGATTCGTTTTGGCTTTAGCAGGCGTCTCTTTGTCATCTTCTGCTTCTTCTGTAGGGGCCGTATGGGTCCTTGCTTCCTCTTTCTGATTTGCACCTTGTCCTGGTTCTGGATCGGCGTCAGAAGGGGGCGTATGCTGAGTGTGCCTGGTGGCGTCAGAGTGCTCAGAATGTTTTGGAGGGGGAGCAGAGCTCTCCCCTCCTCCCGCCATATCCATTGCTAACGACCAGCAAGGACTCGACGGCTGTAGCAGGGCGCAAAAACAGGGCGGCGGCTGGTTAGGGTTTGGATGCAGTTGCAGAGCTCTTCATCGGCTCATCGATCAGGTTTCGTAAAATTAAATATGTTAATTGAGATCTATCGCAATTGCGTGAATTATTAAAAGAAAATCTTACAAAGTATTAGGTGGACACAAGATCATTAAAGAAAGTGCTACTCATGTCTTGAAATGAGCATCATTCGTTGATCTGATAAATTATCGATCATCGAATAGTTTTGGGTGGAGGAAGGGACATTAATGTCTTACACACTCTGAGGCTTGAATCAATCTCCATTGTTGGATTGGAAGTTTGATGACCATGTGATCATTTCAGGTCGAAATGAAGGTGTCAGCTTCCGCACTATTTGAGACCCAAAACAATCTCGTACATCATATTCACTATTGTTAAACCATCAAATGACTTTGGACAGGAAACAAAGTGTTGACGAGAGTTTTTCCTTAGGGTACGAAAATCACAACTTTAATGGACTTAATAACTTGTGTTAAACAAAAGACTGAGGATTTATACATATAATTTGAAGTTAGGTTGTCAATCCATTTTAACCTTGTGATTAATTGGTAAATAAACAATTAGACTTTAGACATCTTAAACAATTAGACTATATATTAATCCTATCTTATTCATCTTTCAAATTCTTCACATATAATTTTGCCTTGCAAAACTAAACAAGTAAAATTAGTAGCAAAGTTTCTTATACCCACATATTAATGTAATAATTGCATGTGATGCCCAATTGATTTTTTTTGGAATTTTATGAACTGATTGGTCATGACATTTTGAAGGTTGTTAAAGAATGTGGATCGCCAGGAAGGATGTATGAAGCTTTCAACGCCACATTCATTTCCCTTATCCCGAAAGTAGATAATCCTCAGCCTTATAATGATTATCGACCTATCTCCTTATGCAATTTCATTTATAAGATTATTGCAAAAATTATTGCAAATAGGCTGAAGCTGATATTATCCAAAACATCTCAAAAGAACAATTTGCTTTCTTGGATGATCGTTAGATACATGAAGCCATTGGAGTTCGCTGATCTGGATTTAAACATGAACACAACAAATTACAGATATAACCATAAATACAACAATGCAGTAGAAATAACACTTCATTTCATTGATATCAAATACTGAAATATGCTTACAAATAGAATGGAAATAAGACTAGGTGGAGGCCAAGGAATGAGAGAATGTTGAGCTCAAATGCATTGTCTCCCACTGCCTTGGTAATGGCGTAAGGACCATATCAGAGTGGTTTGAGTTTCCGATAGGCTCTGGTAAGGCGTTCCTTTTGCAAATGCAACCAGACTTTGTCGCCCACCTGAAACTTGTGTGGCACCCAATGTCGATCATGTCGTTGCTTGTACTTGGCATTTGATTTCTCCAAAATGTTGTGGACCTGCTGCAAAAAGGTTGGATGTGCTCAATGAAGTTGTTTGCCTTATCAGTTTTAGACTAGACATGAGCCGAATTTGCATGAGTAGCTACAAATGGCATGGCCACATCAATGGGACATAGTGGCTAGAATCCCAAGTCCACCTGAAAAGGGTTGTGGGGGGTCGAGCTGTGGAGAGCCCAGTTATAGCTATGTTGGACATAGGGGAGGCTCTCATGCCATGTGTATGGATGCTTTGAGTTGTACATGCAGAGAATGTGTACGATCATATTGTTGTCAACCTCTATCTGACCATCAGTTTGGGGATGGAAAGTTGTGGACTTAGTGAGCTTGGTGTCCAGCATTGACCAGAGACTGGACCAAAATGTACTGAGGAACCTTCTGTCCTGATCTGAGATGATCGACTATGGGATCCCAAAGTGTACCCACACTCGTTCAAAGAAGAGTTTAGCAGTGGCTTCCGCTGTGATATTCTTCTTGTAGGCTGCCATAATGGCCATCTTCGTGAATATATCGACGACTACAAAAACATAGTCGTTTCCATGCTTAATAGAAGGAAGGCCCGACATGTAATCCATGGAGATGGATTCCCAAGGTAGACTAGGGGTAGGCAATGGAGTATATAGACCTTGCTTCTTAATGGTAAGTTTGGCAATGGCACAGGTAGTGCAGGATCTGATGTACTTCCTGAAATCCTGTCGAAGATTCGGCCAATAGAAATACTTTTGTAGTATTGCCACTATTTCCTTGACCCCGAAATTGCCACCGGCCCGACTGTAGTGTGCTTCCAAAATCATCTTGGCATGCTCTCTTGAAGGAACACAAAGGCATCCCAAGTGGCATAATAGGGCATCATGGAGGTGAGAATCTAGAAATTGCTGACCCTCCAAGTGCGTCTGGTATGTGTGGCCAAATTCTAGGTCGCTTTTGTACAAAAGTGATGAATCAGAAGTCTCGTGCCCACAAGAATTAAGCACGTGGTTAGCACCATGATCAGTGGTCGACTGAGGAAATCTGCAACATTATTGGTGCTGCCATTCTCATACTTGATATTCAAATGGAACTGTTGCAGGTATGTGGACCACTTCTGATGGCGATCATTCTGCAACTTCCCTTGCATCTGTATGAACTGCAGGGGCTGGTGGTCTGTGTGGATGATCATTTCCTTCCCCAAAATGTAATGCTTCCATCGTTGACAGGCCTTCACAATGGAATACATCTCTTTGTCATAAGTGGGATACTTCTAGACTGTGTCTGAAAGTGTCTCAATATGATATGCCACTGGATGCCCCTTTTGAGTAAGGACTGCTCCAATAACATAGTCAGAGGCATCTTTCTCGATCTCAAATGGTTGTTGCAAGTATGGTAATGTGAGCACTGGTGTAGAGCAGAGGCGATGTTTCAACTCTGTGAATACCTTCTGTTGAGATTCATACCAAAATAATTTTTCTTTTGCTCCTCCTTTGGTGACTTGACTCAAGGGCCAAGTGATATGAGAGAATCCCAACACAAACCTACAGTAGAAATTGGCAAGACCCAGAAAGATGCAGAGCTTTGTCAAAGTGGTTGGAACTGGCCAATCCTGGATGACTTGGATCTTAGCTAGATCCACATGCACCCCCCGTTCATCAATAATGTATCCCAGATACTGAACCTGGGTCATGCCAAAAGTGCATTTCTCCAAATTGGCACATATCTTATGTTGCCGCAATGTTTGGAGAACCTGTCAGATGTGGTGGAGGTGCTCTTCCCAACTCTAGCTGAGGATCAGGATGTCATCCAAGTATACCACTACAAATGAGTTGGTGAATGGCCGCAAGATGTCATCCATCGGCCTCATGAAGGTTGCAGGAGCATTTGTCAACCTGAAAGGCATAACCAACCATTCGAAAAGGCCCTCCTTGGCTTTGAAGATAGTCTTCCACACATCGGAGGGTTCGATTGGTACCTGGTGATATCCCAACTTCAAGTCGATCTTGCTGAAATATTTTCCCCCCTTCAGTTGGTCCAGAAGGTCATCAATCCGTGGGATCCAGTACCTATTCTGGAGAGTGATCTTGTTCAGTGCCCGATAGTCAATAGAAAGTCTCCAAGTCCCATCCTTATTCTGTACCAACACGATTGGGCTCCCACAGGGCGATGAACTTGGCCGAATGTGACCTTTCTGCAGCAGCTCCTGAATCTGCCTCTTGATTTCGTCGTTCTCCAAAATGGAGCGTCGATAGATTGGTCCATCCGACAGCGGTGCACCTAGGGTCAGATCGATGGAGTGCTTGACCTAGCAATGCAAATGCACCCCTGCGAGGGAGGTGAAGATGTCCTCATACTCCTCCATGACCTTGTCCATTTGTTTTTGTCGTGCGGAGGGGCTCTGTCTGGAGGTCGTGGCCACCATCTTCTTCTTTCCTTGAGGGCGTATAATCAAGAAAACAAATTTCCCTGTCTTGGAAACAAGCTTACTGCATTGTTTTGCAGTAACCAAAGAGATGGTGGTAGGTGGTGCTACCTCCGTTATCGTGTACAACTTATTTCCCAAAGTAACAATAACAGCACGAGGCCTTGACTCATACACAGAATGTCACTTCCATAAGTATGGTTGGCCTAATAATACATCACAAACATAAAGGGGAGAAACGTCACATAATACCTCATCCATGAAGGGCTTGATGGTGTATAGAAGGCATCACTGTTAGCTCACGCGAAGATCCCGTCCTTGGTGAAGCCACCCGATGGTGTACAGTTGTGGATGTGTTGTGGTCGGTAAGCCTAACCACTTCACAACCTCTTCTAAAATTAGGTTCTTTTGGCTCCCGTTGTCGACAATGAACTATAGCAGGGAACCCTTTACCCACATCTTGGAGTGGAAGAGCTGCTCCTCCTCCTCTGGATCTTCGGGTCACTCCTTCTAGATCTTTGTGGTGGCAATGGTGACTTTGGGCTCTGCATCGATAATCTTCTTCCCTTTGTCATTCCCCTTGTCAGGTTCTGACTTAGAGTTAGAACATGCATTTGATTCTAAAGCCTTTAGCTCATCCACCAGTGACTGCTTGGCCTGACACTCACTTGTGTTCTGAGTGGAGCTCTTATGGGATTCACAACACTTTCCTGTGTCCTTATTCAGCTGCACAATGTTTTTCTTTGCTTGCAGCTTTGGCAGGTTGTCCTGGGCTGCCCTACGTTGGCTTTGTCCTTTGTTTTGCAGTTTGGGGGTACCTTTCCCTTGCTTCAGATTCGCAGATCCAAAGTCTCGCTTCTTTTGTTTAAACTTTTGCTCAATCTTGACGACATATTGGTATGTCGTGTCAAGCGAGGAGATGTTCAAGAACTCCATCTCGTCTTGGATGTACTTGTGTAGGCAGTTGCGATACTTGAGAACCAAATGGTTCTCAGAATCCTTGATACCCAACTTCGTGCAAAGGGTATGAAAAACATTGGTAAATTCTGGTACATCTTGGTCCCTTCCCTGTTGCAGCGTTGTCCACTTTATGTATTTATCCTCATAGCTCCCGACAGGGTAGCACTGCTCCTCGATGGCATCTCAGAACAAGTTCCAAGTGGGTGCGGTTGAAAATAGTGAGTTCATACTTTCATCCTTCTACTCACAGTAGGTTTCCCACCAGTCCCTGACGTAGGGGGCTACTTTGAGAAGTGAAAAAGTGATCTTTTCCCAGCTGGAAAAATTATGAACGGAAAAATATCCTTCTAGTAGATTTAACCATTTATCTACAACGTCTGCATCTATATGACCCTCAATTATGGGAATATCAAACTTAACTTGTACCTTAAAGAGTGTGGTGCTTCCAGAGTAGCTGCCACAAGTAGATGCGTCACCCTTGGGTAGTCGCTGAAGGATCTAGACAAAATTGTCCATCATCGTGTTCCTTTGTCGCTCGAGGGCTTCTTCGAGCAAGATTTTGATAGGATCTCCTACCCCCTCGTCTTTCTTTACATCCGCAATGGGAGGCCATGAGGATTTGTGAGGATGGTCTTGCAAAGGTTCAACCAGTTCAAGCCCTAACTCCTTATATCCCAACCTCGTTTTCAAAGAAAAACAGAGAAAGAGAAGACCTTTCTGATACCACTAATCTGGATTTAAATAGGGACGAAACAAATTATATATATAACCATAAATACAATGATGCAGTAGAAATAACAATTCATTTCATTAATATCAAATACTGAAATATGCTTACAAACATAATGGAAATAAGACTAGCTCGGGCGATGGTAGCTTATCTCTAAAAAGAGATGTGGCGGCTACATGCCTCCGAATTGTGTTACTATGAGGCTCAAAGGCCTATTTATTATTAAGAAACAATGGAAAACCCTAAACATCCAAAAACCTAACCCTAGGAGATGAAGTGCGAAACCTGTGGGCCCCGTTTGGGTAAATTGGTACATCAAATTCCTGGGGTCATAACTTTGGCATACGATTTCTGTTTGGCTATCATAATACCTCGTTTCAAAGATCGTGAAGAGGAGGCCAAAAAAAACCGGCAAGATGGTTTGGGGCATTTTCGGTCTCTCCATTTTTCGTAAAAAATGTCGTTTAGGGCTTCTAAACGGCTCCAGAATTTTAGGACCCAAAAAACTACCAAAAATAGTAAACTGTGCTACAATTAAGGAAACCGAAAAACTGAAAGAGACAGTGTTGGGGGTCCAAGTCGAATAGGCAGGTGGCCATTAATATCTACCTAGATCATGCACAGGAAGGGATGCATAGTTTAAAGACAAGGAAACTGAAGGGACTGATTCTCAAGATTGATTTGGCAAAAACATATGATAAAGCTAGCTAGCTATATATCAGAATGTTACTCACTCATTTGGGATTTCATATCAACCTTATAAATTGGATAATGTGTTGTATTACCATGAGTTCCTTTGCGGTGCTGATAAATGGATAAGAATATGATTTCTTCCATGTTAAAATAGGGTTACGATTGGGATGCCACCTATCCCCATTACTATTTTTACTTTCTATGGAAGGTCTAAGTAGAACTATAATGGATGAAAAAAGTAGAGGGATTATTAAAGGAGCACCACTCATAGGAAATATATTTTAACTCATCTACTATTTGTAGATGATGTTCTAATTTTTCTAGATGTTTCAAGGAGTGATTTTGTCGCCTTTCATTAGATTATCAATATCTTTGGGAAGGCGACAGGTATGGAAACAAATCATCAAATTTGACCATTACAACTACATGATTCTCTAGACACGAGTTGTCATATGCTAGGAGATTATTTCCTTTCTAGCCTATTGATATTGAAGAGGGCATAAAATACATGGGGTTCAAGATAAAACCAAATGATTACAAGAATAATATATGGATGTGGATGATTGTAAAGATTGAAAAAATAATTAACATTTGGAGCCATCGGTGGCTGTCATGGGCAGGCAAGTTGGTACTTATCAAATCTATATTGGAAGTTATTCTTGTGTTTTGGATGGCATTAGCTTGGATTCTAAAAGGCATATTACATATCATATAGAATAAATATTGTGAATACTTATGGAGTGGTTCAAAACAAGGCGAAGTTTTTGCATGGATCGGATGCAATTGCATTTCCCTCCCTAAGCAATGGGGGGGATGGGGCATCAAAGATTTATATAATTTCTCTAGGGAACTTCCTACCAAGGTCGGTTGGAGGTTGATATCGACCAATAGCCTATGGATGGAGGTCATCACGAGGAAGTACATTTATCCTCTATCTATTACAAAGTGGATACATCTTCAAAATAAAAACAAAACAAATGTCTCAATAATATGGAAATTTGTCTTCACATATTTTAACATAATTGAATTTGGATTGGCATGGAGAATTAGATCGGGGGAACAGGCACTAGTGGGGGTTGATCCTTGGTCTAGTAGTGGATAGAGGTATATGCTCCCACATGATCTCCTAATAAATGCACAAGGTATTAAAATGTTTAATCAAATATCAGATCCATAGGCCACATCCATATGGGGACACAGTTGGTTGACTACACAGGCCTTAAATGTTCTTGTACAGTGGCACCAAATTTGGAAAGAGTTCACAAATTCTTTATCAAGTTCTCATGTTAGGATTATAGATCAGGATGATGAATTGGTATGGGTGCAATCAAAAAGGGGTATATACAATCCTAAAGAATGATATCTAGTTTCATATGATTCTAGGAAATCTATAGAGTCGTCCTAGTGGTGGAACATTATTTGGAAGTTGAAGAGCCCTCTAAAGGCTAGACTCCTATTGTGGTGCATCTTAGTAAACAAAATACCTACAACTGATAACTTAAAAACAAGAGCCTTTCAGGAGCCATCATGGTACACATTGTGTAAATGCTCAGAAGAAACATTAGATCACCTTTTCATATCATGTCTAGTAGAAAATATGATATGGAATATCATATATCATTCCTTGGGCATCCAATTCAGATGGAGAGGTGCAAAAATCAATGAAGCATGGCAAGAATAATGTCAGGAGATCAAGTCACAAAATCTATGGAACATCCCAATCTTGATTTGTTGGATTGGTAAAAATAAGAAGTTTTTTTATGATTAGTTACTCATGCCGGAAAAATTAGGGGCACACATCCTAGCCATATATGAGCTTATTCCTGAAGAAGCATGTACTGGGTCAAACCACATCATCATAGCTGAAGTGATTGACTACTCAAAATTGTGGGCCTATCTTGATGGATCTACAAATCAAAATAGCAGTGGGAGGGGGTGATATCCCTCACCTAAACAATGATCATTTCTATAAAATGAATTTTTGTTTTGGACCATGCTAAAATAATTTTGTTGAATTATTCAGTTTGAAGCCCATTATTCTATTTTCCTTGGAAAAAGGGTGTCAGCAACTATAGGTATTCGGTGACCCAAAAATAGTTATTGACTAGTTCAATCAGATAGTGAAATGTAACACATACACACTTAGAAATTTATTGGAAGATACTTTAATGATAAAAGCACAATTTGATGATATTTCTTGTGTACATATATACATGGAAAGGAATTCCATTTCTGATCAGTCATCCAAAGAGGGTGCGCAGTAGGATCCGGGCACATGGATGATTCATGAGTACAATGGGAAAGAACTCTACCAATATATTCGTTGTCCCTTCAATGATCTCTCTAGCTAGCTGGATGGAAAGACATAACTTGATATATGAGGCAATTTTTTTAGTTATTGTGGTTTCATAGGACACTTCATATGTTCTACTTTGTTTTGGTTTTTGATGTTATGTTTATGTTTCATATAATCTATTGGCACATAAGTATTATTGCGGTTTCGTAGGGTACTTCATCTCTTCTAATCTGTTTTAGTTTTTTATGTTATGCTTATGTTTTATATAATCTATTGGCACAGATGTATAGAATGGCACATATCATCGATGTCATTCAAATCATGTATGACTATAAATTTTTTTATAATAGAATATGCAAGTATGAATACTAATAACCAGTGGACAGATTAGTTGTCTAACCAGCTACACAACTTTATTTGTATATGTTATATAACATCTGCTACATGTAATTTTCATTTCATGATTAATGGAAATTATGATTTTTCCTTTGGGGAATAAAACAAAATTTTAAATTATTAAAAAGAAAAGAAGAATTGGAAAAAATAATAATGAAGATTTTAAAAATATTGGATTATAATAATCAAGACAATAAGATTAGTAAATTTTGATTAAAAAGGAATTAAAATAATTGATTTTAGGTCAAAATAATTATTGCGTCGAGAGGCGCTCTACAACCCAATACACAAGGGAGATGTCATGTAGCGTTACATTATATATATATATATATATATATATATATCGGTGTTTGCGGAGGGGGGGATAATTTATGTATATGCGAGAGATGTTGCGTGTCTTAAAAAATAATAATGTTACTTTACAAATCAACATCGGCCATAAATAAAATACTTCACTTTTAATCGTTATTTTATATCAGACTTTATATGTCGAGATACAATTTAAAAATAAAAAATCGCTTTTTAGTATGAGGGATATATGTAATTCCTTCATTGAGTTGAGATCTAATCCCTATAACTTGATGAAAATAAAATAAAAATAACCCATAGTAAAAAAATAAAAATGACCCATGGTTTTAAGAATCCATGGTATTGACCCATGGTATTCATGTGGAATATAACCTATTTCAGGTGAAAATTAAACTAGCCTAGATCTATCTTAGTTTGATGTTAGATTTAAATACATAATTAGTTGTAGAAAATGATGGCGTTGAGTCTATGTAACCTATATATGTTCAGAGGTGGGAGAAATATTAGGAAAAATGTAATTACTGTAGAAATTTCTACAAATCTAGCTCTAATACCATGTAGAAATTATGGTGTAGATTTGCAATTGCTCATGAAATTTTAACAAAAATCACAAGAAACAAACCTACTCTACTGCTTTGTGGAAGTTAATTCACAATTTATAACAAAAAATTCATACATGCAATAAGAAATAACACACATGCACAAAATATTTTTCCCGGGGAAAGCAATTTTCTAAAAACACCAATGCCTGCTTGCATTAATCTGATGAATAGAGATGTATTAAAATTTCTTTGCTCAACTTAGCACAACCTTCAAGTGACTAGCCTATCTCTCTACTCACTAAGAAGCTCTGTTGGGAACGAGTTCCCCCAAGAGCAGTTTCGTGGCTAAAAGCCCATGTTTTGGGACAATTTTGTAATAAAGTTGTAAAATCTCTGCATTTTGTGGTTGCGGAGGGTGAAGGTGTCAAGAGTCATAAAGGGTTGTCCACCTTTATTTTGTAAAGTGTCAAGTCAGTTGTAAATATCTACCCATGTTCGCGGACCATGGGATTGTATAAAAAGGAGCTAAGTAAGTAAGCTCTAGGCAGTTAGAACAATTAGGTTTTGGAGGTTTTTGGTAGCGAGTTCTAAGTGTTCTCGAGTCTTATCGTAGGTAGAGGCTATGCAGCTAAGTGCGCAAAGGCCTAGGGTGGAAGTCCGTAGCTAAGTGCATGGACCCCTGCAGCTGTGTGCGCAGGGTGGATAAAGTCTGTATTAAACTGGAAGATATCAATAAAGAAAAGTATTATGCAATTACTATGTATTTAGTCTCTGTTAATGCATCTGATTATATTGCGAGTTAGGTTTATATTACAATGCTTATCTGATGCATGAATTTATGTGATTATATATGTTAATTGAGCGCAAGTAAGAATATCAGTTTACGCGATGATAACTGTAATTGATTGGTAGAATAAGTAAGACACCTGAGGTAACTAGGGAACCTATACAATGCATTGTCATAGCAGTGCGAAAGTACCTGAACCGTTGGTTAGGACTACGCGAAGGTCAACCGTATGCATTCGCAAAGGTACTGAAGGGTGAGATAAAAGGTAGGACAATAAGCCCTAAAAGCTTAGTCTCCTGTGCGAAAGCAGGAGCAGAAGGTATAAACCGACATCACGACCATATTAGGATGTGGAGACTTGGTTATAACATCCCCCGATACTGGTTCGGGTGAGACTTCAGTTGGCACTCCGCAGGCTGATGCCGAAAGGGCTAGTAGTGTAGGGATTTGTTTGGCTGACTAACGCTGAACCTGGGTCAGGGCCCACGAAGCCAACAAACGATTCCATTTTCGAGACCAGAATCTGCATGAGAGATGTGTGATGTCGTATCACCAGAATCCAACTAAGAAAGAGATCGAAGACTCGTTGAATAGGAAGATCCACGAATTCGAGGCGCAAGAGAAAAGAAATCAGCGACTGAAAAGGGAATAGTGGCTAGACAGATACCTGTATACAAAAATCCACGAGAGCTTTTTCTGTTCCTTTCCAATTGAGTTATACGAGTGGATCACATGCTAGCAGATAGCCAAGGAAGGTGGACGCTTAACGGTCCTATTATCTAGACCCCAGAATTAGTGTAGAGACTGGAAGCCTCTAAGGATAAGATCACTTGCACTATCGATCATTGGCTCAATCGTATCATAGGAGGGTTTGTGATAGAATTCACAGTTGATAACTTAGTCAGTTACAGCGAGGCGGAGTGGTTCTTTTTCAAAGGTTCGCGAGGTAAGTACTTGAAGTCTTTAAATACTAGGATTAAGATGTTATTGTGCGAAAAATAGGTTATGCATCTACCTTGATGTTTGGAGCTACGCGAAGTGGAAAGACTTACAAGAACGAAGGAAGAAAGGGTCCTGAATATAGCCCACTGATTTCACCTCCTTTGAGTGACAAAGAGGGAGTGGCGCAGGCTTCTCCGCAAAGGGTAGTTCAGTTGATAAAATAAGGGTTCCCGCGACTACCACCTCCACCCACACCACCTTCACCTTCACCACTATCACCTGCGACTTCGCCCACACCACCACCACCCCCACCACAATTCAACATGATGAATTCGGTGAAGCTGCCATTATTTAAGGGATTGGGAAATTAGGACCTGAATCAGTTCTGGTTTGTCGTGAAACCTATATGGGAAGATCAGGGTGTCACAAACGATCACATGAAGAAGGCGATGCTGGTTAGTTCTTTGCAGGATCACATGCTAACTTGGTACATCAAGTACTCTAACAATAACCCAAACGCTGGGTTGGCAAAGATCCAGACTGCGTTGAATAAAGAGTTCAATAGGCCTAAATCTGAGGTGCAATCAATTGTGGGGTTCAAGGAAATCATGATGAAACTAGGTGAGACCCCTTGGGAGTTGGATCATAGATTGAAGTGTAAAATCCACGAAGCTAATATGAATTTAACAGATGGGCAACACCGCGACTAGTTCGTCGCTTTGCTCCTGCCTCACCTAAGGGTTTCACTGTCACAACAGAAGATTACGACTTAGGTAGAGGCCTTGGAGATTGAAATAAGACTACATGAAACACCGATGTAAGATCTAAATCTGGGGGTTCAACATATCCATGGGCAGTTAAAAATTCTTTGCCTCGAAATGCAAAGTCTGAAGCATGACAGAATAGTTTGGCCAGAGCCACGCGAAGAGATATGGTGCCTAAAATGTAAAAGTTAGGGGCATGACAAAGACCACTGCCTAGTCTTTGTGAACTATAGTGCAGGAGGAGAACCAATTCCTTTGAGTCCAGAAGCCCAAGCAGGACCGACCGCAGGGCCTACGTTGTGGTGCACTATATGTCAGGTAGCATGTTAGGGTCCCACCCTAACCCACTTATTTATGTAATGGGATCACGTCATAGTCAAGAGTCAATAAAGCCCATATTAATAATTGTAAGTGGTTAATCCGCAATTAATGATGGAACCACAGTTAGTTGCAAATGGGTCGTAGTATTAGATAGATGGTATTAATAAAACCCATAGTATTGGCCCGTGGTATTGCATGTATGAGTCATATATAAAGGATAGAGACTCCCTGAGAGGAGCATCGTGTCTTATTTTGTAGTCGAGCTCTGCTCTATTGGAGGTTGCCCCCTCGAAGAGGCAAGTGAACATTACTTTCCGAATAATAAAATCATTGCTATTCTGTGTTCTGGGTATCTTTTCTTCGCATATTCTGTATTTGGGTATCATTTTGCAGGTTAAGAGCATAACAAGTGGTATCAGAGCACTTTCCAGGGCCGGTGGGATCTCCATTTCTCACCAATTTTTTTTTGGCTAGAGACGTGTTCCAGCGTCTTTAAAACATGGGATCTGTCTTTGAGCACATAAACCTGCGGATTTGGGGAGGCATGCACGCAGGAAATACAAGAGGTGGTCACGTCTGTTGGACTCCCTTGTAACCCCTGTGGGTACCCATTCGAGTAGTAGCGCATTAGACAGAACCGCGCACGGATTGTCTTCCACGTATCCTCTGGGTATATTGGAATCCCCCTAGGCTCCCTTGAAACCTCGCCATAGATAAACTGTCGTTCGTCTTGCGGATACAGTACACCAAGAATAGCACTTGGGGAGATTACTCGCCCATACGATAGGGTAGTCGGGTTGTACGGCTAAGGGTACGGTCGATCCTCCTTAGTTAGAGCCCTGAAACATTGGGCCAAGTACTACTGCCAGACCCTTATGTATATTGCGATCTGTAGCACCTGACACTCCTCAAGACCATAGTTCCCTTTTTCTATCAGGGGATCACATAGCATCTCTTCCAGACCCGCTTGTGCAAAGGGGTGCAGCAGCAGATCCATCAGATCTGCAGAAGCAGTCTGTTCCGCCATCAGATCCGCCATTCAGATCTCTTAGGTCCACCAGATCGAAGTCGTTGTGAAGGGTTCCTATACCGGGGTATAATTTTCGCAGGACTTTTGGTCGCATTGACACTTTGAGGATTTGGCCATTGCAGTATTGATAAGGAAGGAGTAAAACTTCGTTAGGAGTTTTCAGAGAAAAAAAAAAAAGATTCTGAGATCTTCCGGGGCGCTTATTGGTGATCTAGCCCATTAGAATCAGGACGACGAGCTGAGCTCGATGGTACCATTCAATTATTAGTGAAAATTTTTAGGCGGTCCCAAATTTTCATCAGGTTGG
Source organism: Pinus tabuliformis (assembly GCA_031772625.1). Classification (NCBI taxonomy): domain Eukaryota; kingdom Viridiplantae; phylum Streptophyta; class Pinopsida; order Pinales; family Pinaceae; genus Pinus; species Pinus tabuliformis. The sequence continues at coordinate 1,409,412,044 of CM062804.1, forward strand.
TGTATGGTAGAAACTAGAGCTCAAGCGATGGCCAATGAAAGGATGGACAAACTTGAAGAATCCATGCACACCCTCAGCCTTCAGCTTAACGGACTAAGTAGCCAGGTCGCGCAACTCATCCCGAAGGACAAGGAGCAAGCCCACGAGGAGGCGTATAATGGCAATGGATACAATGAGGGTGAGTCTAGCCACTCTCCTCACGTCTGGCACACCCACCAACCACCCAGTCAGCGACCTCCCAAGTTGGATATGCATAAATTTGACGGTTCTCACCCGTCGGCATGGATAGCACAAATGGACCAGTATTTCAAACTGAATCGTATCTTAGATGATGCGACTCAGCTTATGTTGGGGAGCATGTACTTGGACAATGAAAGGTGGCAATGGTGGGAATGGCATCAACGTTGCAATGGACCTTTTAGGACTTGGACCCAATTTACAAAAGCTCTTCAAGGCCGCTTTGAACAGGAGGACTCTTTTTTGGGTCGTCTTACTAAGCTCCGACAGACTAGTACAGTGGATGAATATATTACAGCTTTTGAAGCCTTAGCCTTCCGCACTTGGGGTCTCTCAGATGCGTTCTACACGGAATGTTTTATCAGCAGTCTTAAAGAAGCCATCAAAGCTCAAGTCCTACTGCACCACCCTCCCACATGGACGGAGGCTTGCAAGGTAGCTCGTAACGTGGAACGTGCATTAGCAGCCCAATACAGTCGCCCAAATTTCTCCGCTAAAGGTCGCCCCCCACAGGCTCACAACACGACTCAAACACTTAAGGTCAAAAAGGTGTCACCTGCAGAAATGGCCGAAAGAAGAAAGCAAGGACTATGTTACTACTGTGATGAAAAATACTCCCCAGGTCATAAATGCAAGGAGCCCAAATTTTTTCAAATAGATGCCACTGACTACAGCTCAACAGAGGAAGATCCACCACTTGAGGACCATGAGGCGGTAGAAGAAGACAACCAACAGGACAATGTCCCTAACGAACCAGTTATTTTGCTGCATGTGTTGGCAGGGATTTCTTCCCCTCAAACTCTCAAAATCAGAGGTTTTATTAAACATCGCCCAGTATTAGTTTTGATTGATAATGGAAGTACACATAATTTCATCCATCAAAAAGTCGCAGAAGCAGTGCATTGTTTTGTACGCATAGTTTCTAACTTCCAAGTTCAAATTGTGGATGGAGGCACAATGAAATGTGAAGACCGCTGTGAAAATGTCAAACTTCAAATGGGGGATTATCAGTTGAAAACCCACATGTTTGCCATACACATGGGGGGTTGCGACATTGTCCTCGGCACTGAATGGCTCCGCACTCTTGGGCCAATCACAATGGATTTCCAGGAATTATATATGAGTTTTAAGCAGAAAAACTACACACATACCCTCCGTGGACTCCAGGCGGGAGCCCCCTCTATCATCAGCTCACATAGGATGGAAAAATTGTTAAAAAAGGGCAATCATGGAGTTGTAGCTCAATTTAATGCCATCCAGGCAGTCGAAACAAAGCCTCTTCCAATTCATCCTGAGATGCAACAGATTTAAATAACCATCTGCCGGTCTTTGACAAGCCTCATGAGCTTCCACCCTCACGAGGGGAACATGATCATAGCATCACCTTGGTTCCAGGGGCCCAACCCCCAAATGTGCACCCATACAGATATCCGATCACCCAAAAGAATGAAATAGAAAAAATCATCAAGGAACTTTTGGAAGCAGGTGTCATTCGTCTCAGCGTTAGTCCTTATTCATCCCCAATGGTCATGGTGCTCAAGAAAGATGGGGAGTGGCAGATGTGTCCCGACTTCAGGGCCCTCAATAAGTTGGTAGTCAAAGATAAATTTCCCATCTCGGTGATTGATGATTTGCTGGATGAACTCTATGAGGCTCAATTCTTCACTAAGCTGGATCTTCGCTCAGGCTACCACCAAATTCGCATGAAGGAAGTCGACATCCCCAAGACTACTTTCAGAACTCATGAAGGCCATTATGAATTCCTGATCATGCCATTTGGTCTTTGTAATGCCCCCTCTACTTTTCAGAGCCTTATGAACCACATTCTTAAACCATATCTCAGGAAATTTGTCCTTGTCTTCTTCGATGACATCCTCATCTATAGTTGCACTTGGGCCACACATCTTCAGCATGTAGATCTACTCTTGCAACTGCTCCACAAGCATAAATTATTTGTCAAGATGTCCAAGTGTTCGTTTGGAATGGCAGAAGTAGAGTATTTGGGCCACATTGTGGGACGTGAAGGTGTCAAGGTGGACCCCAAAAAGATCCAGGCAATGCAGGAATGGCGTCAACCTAAGACCTTGAAGAGCTTGAGAGGATTTTTGGGTCTCACAGGCTATTATCGTAAATTTGTCCGCAACTATGGTCGCATAGCGAAGCCCCTCACCCAACTCCTAAAGAAAAATTCATTCTTCTGGAATGAGGAAGCACAACAGGCCTTTGCAGCTCTAACAAATGCCATGTGTTCCACTCCAGTCTTAGCACTCCATGACTTCACCAAATCTTTTGTCATTGAATGTGATGCTTCGGGTACAGGTATTGGGGCGGTCTTAATGCAAGAAGGGCGACTGTTGCCTTCACAAGCCAACAACTCAGTGGGAGGAATCTGGGCCAATCTACCTACGAGAAGAAAATGATGGCCATCTTACATGCAGTCGAGACCTGGCGACCTTACTTATTGGGGCGACGTTTCCAAATCCGCACAGATCATCACAGTCTTAAATATTTTTTGGAGCAATGCCTATCCTCCCCACAACAAAATAAATGGCTAGCCAAAATGCTGGGATATGATTATGAGATCATTTACAAGAAAGGGAAAGACAATAGTGTAGCAGATGCATTATCTCGCCAATTTGAGGAGGAAAGTACTCTGCTAGCAATTTCCCTCCCCATTCCAGAATGGATTGAAGAGGCTCGCAGGGAATGGTTTTCACACCCCGGGCTCTCCCAACTCATTTCTCAATTGCAGGTAGATCCAAATTCCACCAAGGGCTACTCGTGGCAAGATGATATTCTTAGCTACAAGGACAGAGTCGTAATGTCACCAACATCCACCCTCAAAAGTCGCATTTTGGCAGAATTGCACTCATCTCCCATTGCAGGACATTCGAGCTTTCAGAAGAAGTATGCTCGCACCAGAAGATCATTTTTTTGGACAGGCATGAAAAAGGACATCCTTACTTTCGTAGCAGAATGTGATGTCTGTCAACGCCACAAAGGGGAAACCATCAACGCACCAGGCACATTACAACCATTTCCCATTCCGGCATCAATTTGGACGGAGGTTTCTATGGATTTCATTACAGGTCTTCCAAAGTCAAGGAACAAGTCAGTCATCATGGTGGTTGTGGACCGACTGTCGAAGTATGCTCATTTCTGCGCCCTACCCCACCCGTTTACACCAACTTTGGTTGCTCAATCTTTCATGGATCAGATCTTCAAATTGCATGGCATGCCCACTTCTATTGTGTCCAACCGTGACCCGAACTTCACCAGTAATTTTTGGCAAGAAATCTTCAGAATACAAGGCACTCAACTCAAACTCAGTACTTCCTATCATCCGCAAACATATGGTCAAACCGAAGCCGTCAACAAATGTCTAGAAACCTACCTTAGGTATTTCACTTCAGAAAAGAAACACCTTTGGGTACAGTGGTTACCTCTGGCTGAATGGTGGTATAACACCAACTATCATGCCACCACCAAAATGAATCCTTATGAAGCAGTATATGGTCAACTCCCACCTTCACCTACTTCGTATCTCAAGGGATGCTCAAAAGTACAAGCAGTGGATCAACTCCTACAACACCGCGCAACCATGCTCGCCCATCTTCGAGAGAATCTTCATCAAGCTTAGAACCGCATGAAGCAACAGGTAGACCAACATCACTCAGAGCGCCAATTTCAAGAAGGGGATCAGGTCTTTTTACAGCTACAACCATATAAGCAAACATCACTCAAGGACAAGGGGTGTCAGAAACTCTCTCCCAAATTCTACAGACCATATCAAGTACTTCACCGCATTGGAGAAGTGGCCTACAAGTTGGCCTTGCCACCTACTGCAAAAATCCATCCAGTTTTCCATGTCTCATGCCTCAAGAAAGTGATTGGGAACAATTGTAGAATTTAGACAAGTCTACCTGAATTGGACGAAGAAGGGTCCATCTGGCTTCAACCCGAACAGGTCCTAGACACATGAGACAAGCAACTGCGCGACCGCATGATTAAGGAAGTCCTCGTCAAATGAAAAGACACCTCTCTGGAAGATGCAACTTGGGAACCAACCACTATTCTTCAGTAGTTTCCGCAGCTTCAGCCTTGAGGACAAGGCTCGTCTTAAGGGGGGGGGCATGTTAGGGTCTCACCCTAACCCCCTTATTTATGTAATGGGATCACGTCATAGTCAAGAGTCAATAAAGTCCATATTAATAATTGTAAGTGGTTAATCTGCAATTAATGATGGAACCACAGTTAGTTGCAAATGGGCCGTAGTATTAGATAGATGGTATTAATAAAACCCATGGTATTGGCCCGTGGTATTGCATGTATGAGTCATATATAAAGGATAGAGACTCCCTGCGAGGAGCATCGTGTCTTATTTTGTAGTCAAGCTCTGCTCCATTGGAGGTTGCCCCCTCGAAGAGGCAAGTGAACATTACTTTCCGAATAATAAAATCATTGCTATTCTGTGTTCTGGGTATCTTTTCTTCGCATATTCTGTATTTGGGTATCATTTTGCAGGTTAAGAGAATAACATAGCAGCGAAACATATGACTGATAATTTTCATTTGCTGCAGAAGTTTGTACAAACACCGCAACAACTGTTCTGCAACTTCTATAGGTCAGTAGGGCATGATGAGCGCAACTGCCAAAGTTATGAATTTATGATGGACATAACACCTGCCTATAGAGTTCAGGGAGAAATTCAGCTTCCTGACTAGGGCGCTAGGATGGCGCAGATAGGCTTTCAAGGGTGCAGATGAGTCCGAGGCAGAGGAGGATCTGGCAGAGGTTGGGGACAATTGATCTATTACAATTGTGGAGGACCAGGACACTATGCCCATGAATGCACTAACTCAACGTGTCCGTCGTGAAAATATTGCACTCAATTTGATCATGAGACTAAGGAGTATCCTACACTGATAGCAAGGATACGCAACAAAGGGGTCCTACCACCGCAACCGACTCAAAACCTACAGATGATGAAGGCTGAGCCTCGTAGAGAAGATCCAAATGTAAATATAGTGCTCCAAAGTGGAATTGCAACGGGCGACAATAAGGGGAAACAACCTGAAGACAGCGCATGGGTTCACAAAGCTCCAGAGAAGGAGGCTGAATTTGATTTGGAGCGTGCACACAAAACATTCATGGAAGCAAAGAAGAGCTTCGCTGAGGCCTCTACCTCAGGGAGCCGAGATAAACTTGTTCAGGAAATGGACCCTTCTATGCTTACAACCTTTCTAGAGACCTGCATGAAGATGTTGCGTGATAGAAAGGCTGTGAAGGGGTTACGGGAACTTATAAATAGACGCACTGGAAACACTCCTGGTGAACCACACATTGTATGGAAGATCGGTAAGCATAAGGCAAGGACAGGACGAGAAATGAGACTCACCGTGTAGATAGGAGAATATGAAATGGATCAAGTTATTCTAGATCTGGGGTTAGATGCGAACGTTTTGCCAAAGTAGACTTGGGAGTGGATGGGGAGATCCATGTTGCAATGGTCTCCAATTCAGTTAAGGATGGAAAATCATTAGAAGATCATCCCCATGGGATGACTACAAGGAGTAATTGTAGATATTGAAGGTGCGAGCGCATTAGCTGATTTTGAAGTGATAGAAATTGTGGATGAAAACAATCCCTACCATGTGCTCCTTGGCATTGATTGGGCTACTGACATGAATGGGCTAATCAACCTAAAGAAGCAAAAGATGATATTTGAAAGAAAATCGTTTCACGTAATAGTACCCCTAGACCCTGTAGAAGGATTGCGCTATTCTGAACCAGTCCGCGATTACAAAATTGATGATGATTTGGACTGCATATGTAAGATAACAACGCGAGACCAAGGTTGGGTGAATCTAACAGCGGATGGATGAATTACATGGTATCACGAGAGTTCCTACAACTCAGACTCGAATGAAGAATTAGAGCGCTGGCATAATTGACTACATGAAGTAACCACGTTGAGCTGTAAAATGATGACTCAGTCGTTGTGTTGTGTGTCGTTAGAGGTAAGAAATATTCCCACTTATGATGGCTTGAATGATATGATGTGTTTTTGGATGCATTTGAGAGGGAAGTACCAGAGAAGCAGTGCTTCTAGGATTTGGACTGGGCCCTGCGCGCTATGCCCACGAGATGGTGGGGTATGCGCAAGGGTAGTTTTGATGATTGGCATGAGTGTAGGAGGATGATGAGAACACGCTTTGGGAAGCCGAAGGTATGAGTGACATACAAGTATGACGGGAAGGATGATCCATGTGCTCACTTGGCCAAATGGGCTAAGGCATATGGAGCGAAGCCCCAACCTGAATGGGTGCACTTCTTCTGTCACACCCTGGATGTCATCTCGATGAATTGGTACTTGGATACAGAGCTCTACCATGGCATAGAAGAATGGGATATTCTGCGCAAAGGGTTCATAATGGCGTTCAACTTCAAAGATAGGTTTGACTGTATTGACGAAGCGCTACAAGAGGTTAAAGCAACGATCTTTAGGATATCGCAGGATCCTTTGGATCTGATTCAACCCGATTGGACTATTCAGCTGAGCCACACGCTGGAATGCTATAATGTGACTGTTGAAGAAGAAGATGAGGACCCATGAAAGATTAATATCCATGAAACTAAGGGTCATTACGAGGTCGAGGGACCACAGATCGAGAACCCTGATATAACCGCATCGCTGAAAACTAAACAAATGAATATTGGCACGGAGGTGGAGCCCAAATTCACGAAGATTGGAGATTACTGGGATGACGCGATGTAGATAAGGTCACTAAATTTCTCTTTGAATACCAAGATTTGTTCCCTACCAAGTTTACGGAGTTAAAGGGGATAATAGGAGACTTGGGCGTTATGAAGATCACGTTAAAACTCAAAGCGAAGCCAGTTAAGCAAAGACCTTACCGTCTCAATCCGAAGTATAAGGAGAAGGTCCGCTTAGAGTTAGATAAGATGCTCGCAGCAGGCATCATTGAGCTCGTAGAAGAATCTGATTGGGTGAGCCCAATGGTGGTATAGGAAAAGAAGTAGAAGGATGAAATAAGGATATGTGTAGATCTTAGGAAGCTGAATGACACTTGCATGCATGATCCCTTCCCAACTCCATTCACTGATGAGGTATTTGGATAATATAGGTGGCTAGGAAGCCTACCCCTTCACTGATTGGGAGCAGTAATGATACAGGCTGGCGATGGAGAATTGGACCATCCCATCACATTTGCAAGTAGGATGCTATCTAAGCCTGAGAGGAACTATTCCACCACCGAACATGAAGGACTAGCCATGGTATACACGCTCCAGAAGTTTAGGCACTATTTGCTGGGTGGACATTTTAAGATGTATACATATCATTCTGCATTGAAATACCTGGTCAATAAGCCTGTGTTGCGGGGGAGAATCTGCAGGTGGTTGTTATTGTTCCAGGATTATGATTTTGAAGTTATTGTGAAGCCTGAACGATTGAACGCAGGACCAGACCACTTGTCGCGCGTCGAAACAGGAGAAGAGCCCACTAATTTGGATGAGGGATTGCTTGACGCGCAGTTATTTGTAGTGCGTGCCATGGATTTCCACTTTGAATACATCATACACTTCCTAACAACAAGAACTACCCCGGAAGGCTACACCCTCCAGGAGAAAAAGGAGCTAGTGGTGCGCACGACAGACTTTTTTGTCATTGCTGGACATCTGTACAAAATAGGTTCTGATGAAGTATTACAATGATATGTACCAGAGTTTGAAAGAAGTAGTATCCTTGCGGACGCTCATGGGGGTGCCGCTGGAGGGAATTACGCAGGAAGGGCAATTGCACAGAAGATTCTACGCACAGGGTTGTGGTGGCCAACCCTCCATCAGGATTCAAAAGCCTACTGCAAGGCATGCGATGTGTTTCAAAAGATTGGAAAGCCATCACAGAGGGATGAGCTGCCTCTGAACCCACGGATGACGTTACAAACTTTCGTGAAATGGGCGATATATTTTGTGGGACCCATTCAGCCTCAAGGAAAGAAGACGAGAGCATGGTACATTATCACCGCGGCTGATTATTTGACTCAATGGGCAGAGGCACAACTTGTGAAGGACTGCAAAGGTGTGACAGCTATAAAGTTTCTCCTTGAGCATGTACTGACACAATTTGGATGTCCAAATATTTTGATGACTGATCATGGTATGCACTTTCTGAACGAAACAATCAATGCGCTAACGGAGGAATTTCAGGTATATCACCAGAAAAGCATGCCTTATCACCCACAGGCTAATGGGATGGTGGAAGCATTCAATAAGGTACTATAAAATGCGCTGACCAAGGTTTGCAATGCTCAGCAAAGTGATTGGGACCTATGAATACCCACAGTACTATGGGCCTATCAAACAATGTGAAAAAAGTTGACTGAACATACGCCCTTTAGGCTTGTATATGGTGTTGAAGCAGTAATGCCCATGAAATACATTGTACCTAGTCTGCGCATAGAAGCACTCACGGGTATGATGGATCGTGGAGCCCTGGAAGAGAGGCTCACGCAGTTTGCTGAGCTTGAGGAAGAAAGGTTTCTGGCTGGATTTCACCAACAGGTCCAAAAGCAGCGTGAAAAAGCATGACATGATAAGTACATTAAAATGTGCACCTTTCAGGTAAATGATCTAGTTTTGTTATATGACAACAAGTATGATCAATTTCCAGGGAAATGCAGGATGCACTAGCTAGGGAACTATGTCATATATGAGATTACCAACAATGGAGTAGTTCAGTTGGTTAAATTGAATGGAGATCCCTTCCCAGGAAAAGTGAATGGCAGTCGATTTAAGCCATACACCGGAGATCCGGCCAGGTGACTATATGAAGGTAGCATAGTCTTAGCACTCCAAGAAGTTGAAAGGAGAAGGGGGACTATAAACTACACTACTTGGGTTGGGGAACTGCATGATTGGAGGATTTTGCGGAACGAGGAGATGTCACAGGATTCGCGACAGCACGTAGAGAGCTACACTACCCGAGGAGAAATCGCGCAGGTCAGCCGTAAAGTGACTATTAAAGTCACTGTTCATGATTTGACGATGAGAATGTGGCGAAATGGAGCAGGCGACTGGCATTTAAGACGAAATTTATGGGTAAGATCCTTGAAAATTTGCTGCCAATCCAGCATTAATGAACCAAATTTGGGGGGAACGGTTGGATTTGAATTCAAAATGACCTATAAATTACATGTGGCTACCCAACGAAAAACACTTGGCATTTTGAGCATTGAGTTGGTGAGCTCTCAGACGTGCACGAACCATAAATTTTTTGAAGAATTTCTTGAGTTCTGAGCGGTTGATCAGAAGCTACGGACGGTGAAGCAGTGACAGCCGAGGGGGCTGTGCTGGAGGTTGTTATGGAGGTAGAGGGAGCTGCTCCAGAGGTTGCATAGATACTAGCTGAAGTCCCCAAGTCACCACGAACACCTAGACTGAGGCCTACCCCAACCAAGGAGAGTGCAAAGGATAAGAAGGGCAAGCACGCTACGATACTGGTGCACGTGTCACCTAGAAGAAACCCTCAGAAGGACAAGCCCACCGCACAGGAAAAGGGAAAACTATTAACTTGGAGCTAAAGGAGGAAGAAATTGAGGACATCCTGATGGTTGATGAGGATTTGGGGGTAGAAGTGGAGGACGTTGAAGTCGAGGGTTCTGACCCTATCCCTAAGTTGTCCGAATACGTCCCTCCGTGCAAAGGCAACACCAAGGTACCAAAGGACATTAACAAAAGCAAGGTTGCCTTGCACATACCTCTGCTGCCGGACGAGATTGTCTTTGAAGGACTACGCTTGGGGTGGGTTTCGCTATTGAAACTGGAAGATTGGGACTTAGCTAACACTAAGAAGTTCCCTCACTTGTCGACAGAACAGCTAATGCACTGTGTTGTTCACACAACCACTGGGATGACTACATTGGAACCACGGAAGTGGCTTAGGGGTGTAGAAAAGGTAGGTCTGCTCAACCTGCTATGGGTGCCGCACTACAATCACACACCCATTATAGTATTTGTAATCAAGCAGCTGCTATTCTTGGTGCATGATGGGTGTCTATGGCTGGAGGAACTAATACCCATCATCGACAGGTTGATCCATAGGATCACACGGCTACCCTATACAGGAGAAAATTTGGCCATGATGTTTGGCGAAAAGGTGGCGAGCAAGCCCTTAGGGAGGCCATGATGGAGAAATTAAAGCTCGTGAAGAAGCCACGAGGCTATTCCATCTCGAGTATTTGTGATCCTACGGTCAAGGTGGCCACGTAGATCTTGGCATAAAAAGTTATGCGGAAGTGTCGAGAAGATGAAGTGTCGGAACCTATCATCTCTCTAACGGCCCAATGCATAGAAGGAGTTCAGTTTAATTGGGTGCGCTATCTCTACAGTGAGTTCCTTGCAAACTGTCGTGAGGCACGCAAGCTCAACAATACCTTCCACTATGCGTAGCTCTTGTTGTCAATTGTGCTAGTAGCCTGGGAGCTGCTTGAAGACAGTCAATTCCCCTCGGTCACGGCAGACCTGCCAGAAGCGGTGAAGTATGCTTCGCTGTGGGTGACCAAGGATTCCTAACACGTCAAGGATAGAAATATATTCTGTATCTTGATGGAAATGAATATACGCATGGCTATCAACAACAAGCCATGGTTGTCACCTACGGTGTTTGCAAAATTGCAGGAATATGTGGAGTTCAAGGTAGACTTTCAGTGCATATCGATTAGGGCACGAAAGGACCCTGAGCATAAGTGGCATGAATTTCCTTACTTGGCAACTGACGACACGATCGACGCGGTTCTTGATCGCTAGCCGGCAGAGTGGCTCACTGCCAAGGCCCAGGTAGAGTACGATGACACATAGTAGGCAGAAGAATAGGCAGGTGGAGCAGAGCGTGCCTTTGACAAAGGTGCTAGGTCGCCCTCGCCCGAAACAGAGGAAGAAACGGATGAGAAAACAGAGTAGCATGGAGCGGACTTGCAAATGGCGTCGTACTGCATCAAACATCCAAGAGGATAGGAAAAAGTGGGGCTGCGAAAGAAATCGAAGGCTAGTAAGACATCGTTGGACCCAATCACCCTCACAGAGGACGATTTCAATGACATTGGAGATACAATGTGAGATGTCACTGTGAAAGTACTACAACAGTTTGAGCAGCAACAAGTATTGGGGGCCATCCAGACAGGTCTGCATGAGCTGCAAATATGTGCCTCACAGGCTCTCTCAATGTCCGCCAGCCTCGCCATTGGTACTTCAGAAGCCACCATGATGCTGCATGCAAAGGACTCTTGAGCGATAATGCTACTAGAGGGAGCACTCACAACAAAAAATGAAGCTGACAGGCCCGCTGTCAGCACCCTCAAGGGAGTGGGGCTAAACTTGGCAATACTTCCTGGCGAGGCGCTCCACCTACTACAGGATGGGGTGATCACGGAGCTGAGGGCCCACAAACAACACACTTTGCAAGTGATCAATGAGCAGAAGATCAATAATATACAGATGGCCCTCCAGCGAGATACAACCCTCACTTCCATGGTGGAACTTACTAACACAAATTAGTGCATGATTAAGGCTGTGAAGGAAGCCTACCGAACGGTCCCCGAATTGGCCATTCCTAAGGATGTAGAGGCAGATGAACAGGTCTACAAACTAGCTACAGGGGTGCATGATGCTTGCACAGAGTTGGATAAGGTACAACTGTAGCTGAACCTCCAGATTGCAGAGTTTCAGTTAAAGGCCCAGCCTTCAACTCTGCCAGAAGTAAAGGAGAAGCATGCAACCGCTGTCACAGAGGGGATAGCGGTAGTAGACAGTGTAGTAGAAGACTACACAAAGTTGTTTAAATAGTCATTCGAGGTCTTGACCAGTTTGCAAGAGGATCCTAATGTACAACAGCTGGAGACAGAGGTGCGAGAACTGCAACAGTGCTATGACGAGGTAAAAGGAATAGCGCGCTCTATCGCCCTCACACAAAGACTTGTGAAGCTTCAGGAGGCCAAAAAACTGAAGGAACGTGTAGATGTAGCGCAACACAAAGAGGTAGTGATGAAGGCACGGTTGAAGCCTTGGTTGGACGAAGCTTATTCGGTGACGGCCTCCATTGAAGGAAAGCTTGCTAGTCTGTCGATGACTCAGTAGAAGCTTCAAGCTAATGGTTCAAGACTAGCGACAGAGCACTTGGTTGAATAAGTGAAGTAGGCAGTCGCGCAGTGCACCGCCCCATCTAATCCGGGTCCAGGTGTGACAAAGGACCCTTCCAAGACCTTTTACTTTGGTGATGTGTTAAATTTCATTTTTAAAAGAACATAAATGAATACATCTGCATGTTGTAAAGAAGAGGAATGTGACAATCATCAACACATGAAAACATAATCCGTTGATAACCAAGTTCGTCCAGGAATGAGTACATCTCTGGGCCTTGGTGTCAAGATGGTGTACGCCGCTACATTAAGTGTTGTCAATATTGATGATGACCCTCACGCAGGAGTGGCGCCAAGAGATGTTCTGCCCAGGAACTCTCAGTCAAAAATGACTCCTATCAGTATGACATAAACTCATGCATAATGATAATGAGCATCTCGCCAACATGGCATAAAAGGGATCTCAATGCAAACATACATGGCGACAACATGAGTATCCCATCAACATGACGACAAAGGGATCTCAAATAAAACATGACGAATCATGACAAAAAGTACATCCCACAAATGATTCTGCATCACATCAAGCAGGAATCATGAAAACAAGTAATAAACAAGATCCCTCATCAAACATCAAACGGGGATCTGTGCAGCACAATGCATAGAAAAATAAGTGCATGAATACACTACATATACCTCACATCTAGGGGCCATCTGAAGAAAAGGATGTCAAGTTGTTGAAGTTGTTCGTACCATCGATCTCACGGCATCGAATCTCATGGAATGGCTGCTCGCACATGAATTTTGACACCTGCACTCCACTTTGAAAAGTGGCCAAAAAATGAAATGAGCAAATGGAAAATCTGAATGCTCCATCAGATTTGTGGCATTGAATAGTGCAAAATCGACTGTCGAATTTCTGAATTCTAAGAAAGTGAAAATTTGGGGCTTAAGGAATCTTTTAGATTCCCCAAAGATTCCCTCCTCCATGTCCTATGCAAATTGGCTTCTCAGATCGAAATTTTGATTGTTCCATCAGGTTTGTATCATTGAGAGGTGTAAGATTGACATAAATTTTGTCCAATTTGGACACTACAAAAATTTCACCCTCCTGAGAATTTTGCTCAATCATGGTTCCGCCTGCCCTTTTTCAGGATCATGGTTCCACTTGCAAAAATTAATTATAATTTTATCGCCTTGATTTTTGTGTGTGCTCTTGGCCCTCCATGCCTGGGCACACTGGGAAAATGTTGGTTTTATATGAAATTTTGGGCGGAAAAACCAATGAGTCTATTTGGTGTAGTGGTTAAGATCCATTTGTTATGGAGGAGGTCAGGCAGTCAAACCCCGCCCCCTCCCATTTACATAACATCATTATTAATTTTAGAAGGGAGGTCAGGTTGGGCCCTCCTTGGGCAGCCCACCCACCTCACCTACACTCTAACGGTGGCCCATATCCCTATTCACGTGGGTAGTGGTTGTTTAATGGGGGTTGGCTCCATGCCCCAAGGGTCAGCCCACCCTCTTATCTCTTGTGTTGTGTAATGGTTCTGTGGTATCAAGGGAGGGGCCGGGGGTAGTGGCACACCCCTCCATAATGTTACATATGATAAGGGTTTGGGTGGCGAGGTTGGTGGCCCGCCACCCTTTCTTTAAATAGTTTTTTGTTTTAATATAACAATATGCCCATTTTGAAAATCTAGAATTTGGACCGAAGGAGACTTTTTATTGAGGCGACAATTTCACCTGGAATCCAGCCGGAGTTGGCCAGATTCCGTCCACTGGAAAACTTCTAAATTGTGTCTCCATTAAGCCTGTCGAGTTAGCGAAAGTCAACCAAAACTTTGACTGCCTCTATCTTCCTCATTTGGACTTGGATTGGAGCATCGTTCGCACCATTGGAATCAGGGCAATGAGAGCTTCGATTTGATGTCAAGTTAATCGACTTTCTGCCACTTTGAGCCTTTTCCATGCCACTGGTGTTTGGAGATCCACTTGGATCAATCCTCCCCATTGAGGAGCTTTTGGTCCTCCAAAAGCATGAAAAATACTCTGCAACTTCTTTGTACCTTGTCTGCATCACAAGCGTCCTGAAAAAGGTTTTGCTTCCATACTGCTATGATTTTATAGCACATACTCAGTGGTCAAGTTTACATCGAAATGGAAACAATACCCCAGCTACAAAAACAAGGCCAACATATCATTATTGCTTCAACAAGTGATGGAAAACACATCATCACTGCAACACATGATTTACAAAGATAAGGCCAACACTATTTTTGTTTTCACAAGTGATGGAAACACATCACTTTCAGAGCTTAACATGCAACTCAAAATAAGACAAGACATCATTGTTGCTTAACAAGTGATGGAAAACACATCATCAATTTTACATTTTAAAATGCAACAAATGATTTACAAAAGCACGACCATGACACGCTAACATATCTAGAAACCGTTTTTCACTTATCAAGGTGAATGGGTCACCGCCCTGTGGTGGTTTTGCTTGTCGAACAATCGTTTCACCTGGTTCATGCACCGACACTTTATCTTTAAGGCGCTCCTCTAGATGGAGCCTCCAACAAGTGGCTCTTTTATGGCCACTTCTGTCGCAATGACTACAATACATCTTCTTCCTCTAGATTTGCTTTACATGTTTCTTTACCTGTTGTTGAGAGGGTCTTTCATGCCTCCTCCTTTTGTGTGTTGTTATTCTTTTCCAACACTTAGAAAATTTATGGTAATGTAATCCACAAAAGATACATGTTTTTCGAAGCCATGTTTTACGTTCATCATTAACAACATTATTATAATCGAAATGAACATTCGAATATCGAGACTGGTTATACCTTTCCTTGCCGTCTCTGGTGTAATTATGGTGATGAGAGCTTGCCCCAACTCTTTTCCTGTAATGGGCACTGCCTTGGGATGATGGGGATGTGTTCCCATCATTCTCTTTCCTTGACGATTTCAACAATGTCTCGGAAGAATCTGACAACTTCGAGCATTCTCCCTTGGTGTATCTCAAGCCTGCAATTTGAGGTCTCTGCACAACCTCCAATGGTTGAGTTATGCCTTGGTTATTAACACCAAGTTCTTTTTCCTCCTCGTGCCTCGTCCTGGTAAGGAGCCTCATGTTTGTCCCTGTAATTGGTATCTCCACATCTCCAATAGAAATCATACTATGTGAAGATGAAACTGAAAGGAAATCAACATCTTTTACCTCCTCCGTCGATTTAGAAAGAACCGATGAGGGCTTCTCATCATCTGTTGTTGGTGGTTCGCTAGTTGTCTTGGTGCATTCCCCAACTTCCTTTCTGACATACCCAAGTCCTGCCTGATGGGGTAATTCTTCTACTTTGATGGGGTTGAAAATGCCTTGGCCATTAACGCCCAAGCCTTTTCCTTCATACCCCATTTTTTTCAACAGTTTGGAGCCAATTCCTGTGGTATGATTTTCAAAAATAGTGAAATCATCATCAGGACACATACATGAATTCAGAGAATTACTTTTTACCTCACATGGGTCACGCTGCAGGTTTTCCAAGGCCTCATCCTTTGCTTGCAGCTGTCGTAGCAAACTATGTTTCTCCTCTTTCTCTTCATGTAGAAGCATCTTCAATTCAGCTTTATATGTTTGAAGACTTTGGTTGTTTTGCTTCAGTTCTTCCAGGGCCTCTTCTGTGGCTTGCAACTGATGCTACAATCGCTCCTTTTCCTCTGTCTCTTCCTGTAGAGTTTCATACATTATTTCCACCCTTTGGAAAATTTTGAGCATGGTCTCATACATCGCTTTTTCATCCTCTATCGCTACACATTCCATTGTTCATGCTTGCAATTCACATCCATGCAAAGACCGCTCTGATACCACTTGTTCTGGGTCCAGGTGTGACAAAGGACCCTTCCAAGACCTTTTACTTTAGTGATTTGTTAAATTTCATTTTTAAAAGAACATAAATGAATACATTTGCATGTTGTAAAGAAGAGGAACATGACAATCATCAACACATGAAAACATAAGTTGTTGATAACGGAGTTCATCCAAGAGGGACTACATCTTCGGGCCCCAGTGTCAAGATGGTGTAGACCACTGCATTAAGTGATGTTAATACTGATGATGTACATAAGAGGTGATGTCACTATCATACAAGGAGAATTCCCTCGCGCAGGAGTGGCTCCAAGAGATGTTCTGCTACAGGAACTCTCAGTCAAAAAGGACTCCTGTCAGTATGACCTAAACTCATGCATGATGATAATGAGCATCTTACCAACATGGAATAAAAGGGATCTCAATAAAAACATAGATGGCGACAACATGAGTATACCATCAACATGACGACAAAGGGATATCAAATAAAACATGATGAATCATGACAACAGGTACATCCCACAAATGATTCCGCATCACATCAAGCAGGAATCATGAAAACAAGTAAGAAACAAGATCCCTCATCAAGCATCAAACAGGGATCTATGCAGCACAATGCATAGCAAAAGAAGTACATGAATACACTGCATATACCTCACATCTAGGGGCCATATGAAGAAAAGGATGTCAAGCTGCTGAAGCTATTCATACCATCGATCTCACGACGTCGAACCTCATGGAATGGCTGCTCACACATGAATGTTGACACCTGCACTCCACTTTTAAAAGTGGTCAAGAAATTAAATGAGAAAATGGAAAATATAAATGCACCATCAGATTTGTGGTGTTGAGTTGTGCAAAATTGACTGTCAAATTTCTGAATTCTGAGAAAGTGAAAATCTAGGGCTTAAGGAATCTTTTAGATTCCCCCTACATTCCTCAAAGATTCCCTCCTCCGAGTCCTCTGCAAATCGGCTGCTCAAATCAAAATTCTGACTGCTCCATTAGGTTTGTGTCGCTAAAAGGTGTAAGATCGACATAAAGTTTGTCCAATTTGGACACTACAAAAATTTCACCCTCCTGAGAATTTCGCTTAATCATGGTTCCTCCTGCCCTTTTTCAGGATCATGGTTCCACTTGCAAAGATTAATTAAAATTTTTCTCACCTCGATTTTTGTTCATGCTTCTGGTCCTCCATGCCTGGGCGCACTAGGAAAATGCTGGGTTTATATGAAATTTTGGGCCTAAAAACCATTGAGTCTGCTTGGCATAGTGGTTAAGATCTGTTTGTTGTGGAGGAGGTCAGGCGGTCAAACACCGCCCCCTCCCATTTACATAACATAATTATTTATTTTAGAAGGGAGGTTGGGCTTGGCTCACCCTGGGCAGCTCGCCCACCTCACCTTCACTCGAATGGTGGCCCATATCCCTATTCACGTAGGCGGTGGTTGTTTAATGGGGGTTGGGTCCGTGCCCCAAGGGCCAACCCACCCTCTTATCTGTTGCGCTGTGTAACAGTTCCATGGTATGGGGGGAGGGGCTGGGGATAGTGGCCCACCCCTCCATAATATTACATATGATAAGGGTTGGGGTGGTGGGTTTGGTGGCCCGCCACCTTTTTTTTTAATAATTTTTGTTTTAATATAACAATATGTCCATTTTGAAAATCCAGAATTTGGAAGGAAGGAGACTTTTTAACGAGATGAAAATTTCGCCCGAAATCCGACCGGAGCTAGCCAAATTCTGTCCGCCGGAAAACTTCCAAATTGTGTCTCCATTAAGCCTACCTAGTCAACAAAAGTTAACCAAAACTTTGACTACCTCTATCTTCCTCATCCAGACTCAGATTGGAGTGTCGTTCACACTGTTAGAATTAGGGTGACGAGCACTTCGATCTAATGTCAAGTTAATTAACTTTCTGCCACTTTGAATTTTGAGCCTTTCCATGCCACTGGTGTCTGGAGATCCACCTGGATCAACGTCATACAAGTCGAGCTGGGAGGTCTTCGTGCCAAGATCTCCGCGCCCGCAGAGTGACTCGAGGGCAAGACACCATGTTTGTTTTGGGAGCCTGTTGGGAATGGGTTCCCCGAAGAGCAGTTTTGGGGCTAAAAGCCCATGTTTTGGGACAATTTTGTAATAAATTTGTAAAGTCTCTGCATTTTTTGGTCGCGGGGTGCGAAGGTGTCAAGAGTCATAAAGGGTTGTCCACCCTTATCTAGCTAAGTGTCAAGTCGGCTGTAAATATTTACCCATGGTCAGCGACCCATGGGATTGTATAAAAAGGAGCTAAGTAAGCTCTAGGCAATTAGAACAATTAGGCTTTAGACGTTTTTGGTAGCGAGCTCTAAGTGTTCTCAGGTCTTAGCATAGGTAGAGGCTCTGTAGCTAAGTTCGCAGAGGCCTAGGGTGGAAGTCCACAAAAGTGGACGGACCCCTACAACTATGTGCACAGGGTGTATAGAGTCTGTATTAAACTAGAAGATATCAATAAATAAAAGTATTCTACAATTACTGTGTATTTAGTCTCTCTTAATGCATCTGATTATATTGAGAGTTAGGTTTATATTACAATTCTTATACGATGCGAAAATTTATGTGATTATATACGTTAATTGAACGCAAGTAAGAATATCAGTTTACGCAATGATAACTGTAATTGATTGGTCGAATAAATAAGACACTTGAGGTAACTAGGGAACCTATACAATACAATGTCCTAGCAGCGCAGAAATACCTGAACCGTTGGTTAGGGCTGCACAAAGGTCGACCGTACGTATTCGCGGAGGTACTAAAGGGCGGGATAAAAGGTAGGACAATAAGCCCTAAAAGCTTAGTCTCCTATGCAAAAGCAGGAGAAGAAGGTATAAACTGACATCATGACCATCTCAGGGTGCGGAAACTTGGTTCTAGCATCCCCCCATACTTCTTTGGGTCAGACTTCGGTCCACGCTCCACAGGATGATGCCGAAAGGGCCAATAGTGTAGGGATTTGTTTGGCTGACTAACGCTAAACCTGGATCAGGGCCCACGAAGCCAACAAGCTCTAACCCAAACTTTGTCAATTTATGCCTTTACTTGAGCCCCTATTTTATTACACAATTCTTAAGTAAACAAGCCCCTATTAATTAGGAATTTCCTCCAAAATGCTTGCGCAATTCCTCAAGGTTGATCACATAACCTCATACAATGGTTGTACACTCAACTAGTTTACAATTGTTGGATAAATTCCTTGGCAACTCCTATTCTTTGCATGCATGAGCTAATTATTAGTTGATTGATTAGTTAACCAGATGATCCTTGAGTTAGACTTATGTACCACTACTTAACTGACCACCAACTAGTTCTGTTAATAGTTAGAACTAGTTTGACTAATTACAAATGAGATTAACTCAATATAGTCTCCTAAAATTTAGGAATCACTATACACAACCAAACTTCATGCCCCTAACTCAAATTAACTGATCTAAATGAGTGACAAGAGCCATGTCACCTCAGTCCAATCCTCCAAGTTGTCTGCGAATGAGGAATTTCAAATTTTCTCAATTTAATCAAGGAAAAATCAAATTGAGACTTTCTTGCTTCATTTTTCAATGATCCCTCTCAGTAAGAAAGGGATTATGATAATGTGATTGTCTTTTGGATTAATCACATTATTGAAATTTGGTTGATGTTTCGAACCAGCTAATGTGGTTGATCCCCAGGACCAAATTATCAACCATCCCTATTCTGCACCTGTGGAATGTACTGCATTCAACAAATCTCATTGTTTTTGCTACTACTACAACATCTACAACTAAGAAGAATCTAAAAAAAAATGAATCAATTGTGTTTGCAACTGTCTAGTCTACTGGGAAAAATATGTTGTTGTTTACTCTGCTACTGAGCCTCCTGCTCTGCTATCAACACTCATATGTACTCAGCATCTAACTTACTCTTATCCTTCTGCTATTGGAAACTATGGGCCCCTGTAGCAAGGTAATGATCCATGAGGAGAACACCTCAATGGACCTTCCCCAAATTTCTGCAACTTTGGGACTAAGGATCTACATTGCCCCACCTCACTCCTGGTGGTATAGTTGCATGCATGGAGAAATATCCTATACTAATATTCTTGTTGCTATTGCTTCGTTGTTTCTTCCGGACTATTTCTACAACCACTACAATAATGAGTTTGATCTCCCCACATCCTGAAGTACAAGCTTCCATAGGGTTTCTTCCTCTGTAACTAGACTCCCTTTGATTTTCGATCTCCATATGGGAAATCTCTTTGCTCCTCATCTACCAATATCAATGGTCACAACTCCTTTTTGTTTCACTAAACATTGGCTCACGAATCTACTCACTAGTAGTCTTTTAACTCCATTAAGAAGTATTCACATATGGTCTTATGGATCTACCTTGAAGTGGGGCTCCATAACTTTGCCTCCTAAAAACTCATTAGTTCTTCAATGATCATTCTATATGAGGACTTCATGGACTGGTTCTAATGTGAATCCTGCTCCAATACGGTGTAGAAATTTCTACAAATCTAGCTCTGATACCATGTAGAAATTATGGTGTAGATTTGCAACTCATCGTGAAATTTTTATCAAAATCACAAGACACAAGCCTACTCTACTGCTTTGCGGAAGTTAATTCCTAATTTAGAACAAAAATTTCATACATGCAATAAGAAATAACACATATCCACAAAATATTTTTCCTGGGGAAAGCAATCTCTTAAAAACCCCAATGTCGACTTCCGTTAATCTGATGAATAGATATGTATTGCAATTGATTTTCTCAAATGAGCACAACCTGTAATTGAATAACCTATCTCTTTGCTCACTAAGAAGCTCTGACACAAACTTAGTCAATTTCTTCCTTTGCTTGAGACTTTATTTTCTCGCACAATTCCCGAGGAAATAGACCCCTATTAATTAGGAATTTCCTCCAATTTGCTTGCACAATTCCTTAGGGTTGATCACTTGACCTCATACAACAACTGTATACACAACTAGTTTACAATTGTGGGTTAACTTCCTTGGAAACTCCACCACAACTGGGCAACTTATATTCTTTGCATGCATGAGCTAATTATTAGCCGATTGATTAGTTAACTAGATGATCCTTGAGTTATATTGTTGTCCCACTACTTAACTGACCATCAACTAGTTCTATTACCAGTTAGAACTAGTTTAACTGATTACAACTGAAATAACTCAATCTAGGCTCCTAAAATTTAGAAATCACTACATACAACTGATCTTCATGCCACTAACTTAAATTAACTGAGTTAACTAAGTGACAAGAGCCATTTTACCTCAGTTAACTCCTCAAGTTGTCTGTTGATGAGGAATTTCAAATTTTCTCAATTTAATCAAGGCAAAATCAAATTAAGGCTTTCTTCATGAGTTTTAAAACATTATCTAATATTTTTTCCTACCTCCATACAATTTTTACTTGGTTATATTGGCTAAAATATAATATTATAATATTACGTTTTCCCATTATTTCCCCTCAACTCGTTCACTTTTTATTGTAATTTTTCATTATATTTGAAGTTTGAAAGTAAATAAAATCAATTATAAAATTAACAGGAGTGAGGGGAAATATTGAGTAAAATGTAATATTTAGGTTGAGGTGTGATTGGAAATATTAAGTAAAATTAAAATTAAATAAACTAAAAATTAAATTGAAACCAAAGATACAAAGGGTTAAAAGCGGTTAAAACTCAGGGTTAGAACTTGAAACAAAGGGATGGGGACAAGAAATGAATAACAGGTTTCCAAATTGAGACTAATATATGTATATGTATATGCCAGAGATGTTGCATGTCTTAAAAAATAATAACATTACTTTACAAATCAATGTCGTCCATAAATAAAATACTCCAATTTTTACCTTTATTTTACATCGGGCTTTATATGTTGAGATGCAATTTAAAAATAAAAAATCACTTTTCAGTATGAGGGATATATGTAATTCCTTCATTGAGTTGAGATCTAATGCCTATAATATGCTATAAATGTGTAACGTAACATAATGTAATGTAAACATTTTAACTTGGTGAAAATAAAATAAAAATAACTCATAATAAAAAAAATAAAAATGACCCATAGTTTTAAGAATCCATGGTATTGACCCATGGTATTCATGTGGAATATAACCTATTTCAGAGGGGAATTAAACTAGCCTATATCCATCTTAGTTTGATGTTATATTTAAATACACAATTAGTTGCAAAAAATGATGTAGTTGAATCCATGTAGCCTGTATATGTTCTGAGGTGGGGGAAATATTAGGAAAAATGTAATTATTGTAGAAATTTCTACAAAACTAGCTCTAATACCATGTAGAAATTATGGTGTAGATTTGCAATTGTTCATGAAATTTTAATGAAAATCATAAGACACAAACCTACTCTACTACACTTCCGAAGTTAATTCACAATTTAGAACAAAAATTTCAGACATGAAATAAGAAATAACACACATACACAATATTTTTCCTGGGGAAAGCAATCTGCTAAAAACCCCAGTGTCTTCTTACATTAATCTGATGAATAGAGATGTGTTACAATTTCTTTGCTCAACTGAGTACAACCTACAAGTGAATAATCTCTCTCTTTTCCCACTGAGAAGATCTTACTCAGAATTTGTCAATTTCTGCCTCTACGTGAGCCCCTATTTGCTTGCATAATTCTTGAGGAAATAGGCCCCTATTAATTAAGAATATCCTCCAAAATTCTTGCACAATTCCTAAAGTTTGATCACCTAACCTCGTACAATACCTATACACGCAACTAGTTTACCACTGTTGGTTAACTTCTTTGGAAACTCAACCACATCTAAGAAACTCGTATTCTTTGCATGCATGAGCTAATTATTAGATGATTCATTAGTTAACTGGATGATCCTTGAGTTAGAATGATGTCCCACTACTTAACTGACCACCAACTAGTTCTATTAACAGTTAGAACTAGTTTAACTGATTACAACTGAAATTAACTCAATCTAGTCTCCTAAAATTTAGAAATCACTACATACAACTGAACTTCATGCCCCTAACTCAAATTAACTAATCTAACTGAGTGAAAAGAGCCATGTCACCTCAGTTAACTCCTCCAAGTTGTCTGCAAATGAGGAATTTCGAATTTTCTAAATTTAACCAAGGCAAAATCAAATTGAGACTTTCTTGCTTCATTTTTCAATGCTCCCTCTCAATAAGAAAGTGATTAAGATAATGAGATTGTCTTTAAGACTAATCACATTATTTATATTTGGTCAATGTTTCGAACCAACTAATGTGGTTCATCCTCAAGACCATATTATCAACCACCCCTAGTTTGCACATGTGGAATGTACTGCATTCAACGCCTCTCACTGTTGTTGTTGCTACTGCAAGGGCCTCCTAAGAAAAATGTACAACCAAAATGAACTTTATAAGAACCAATAAGATTCAAGATGATGATGCCAACCATGGGGGATGATTCACCATTTTTGGAGTAAAAAAGTACAAAGATTAAAAAATAATAAAACTACTTTTTCAAGTCGTATTTTCAACTTATCTCTCTAATTTTTTACTCAAATTTTGAGCGGGAGTACTCGTTGGATGAAAAATTTAATTCCTCATCCAAGGAGTACCCATGTTTCATACTTTCGATGGACCCTACTACACAAAAAATGAGAAATACATGAAAAAATGTGATTGCAATCACATTTTTCATGTATTTCTCATTTTTCATGTAGCAGGGTCCATCGAAAGTGTGCAACATGGTTACTCCTTGAATGAGGAATCAAATTATGCATCGAACGAGTTTTTTCACTTGAAATTAGAGAAAACCCATAGGGATATAAGTTGAAAATACGAGTAGCAAAAATAATTGTCTTTTTTCCCTCTAAAATTTGATGATGTAATCTAATCTTATTTTATTATTTCCACTATTATTTTATAATTTCCTTAGGAGGCCCATTTTATACCTCAAAATTCCCCTAATGATCTACAACTGAGAAGAATCTAAAAAAATTGAATCAACTATGTTTGTAACTGTTTAGTCTATTGGGAAAACTATGTTCCTGTTGTTGTTGACTCTGCTACTAAGCCTCCTGCGTTGTTGTCAACACTCCTATGTACTCACCATCTAACTGACACTGATCCTACTGCTACTAAAAACGGTGGCCCCCCATAGCAAGGTAATGATCCATGAGGAGAACACCTTAATGGACCTTACTCAAATTTCTGTAACTTTGGGACTAAGGATCTACATTGCCCACCTCACTCCTGGTGGTATAGCTGCATGCATGGATAAATATGATCTACTCATATTGTTGTTGCTACTACTTTGTTGTTGCTTCCGCACTACTACTGGAACCACTACAATAATGAGTTTGATCTCCCTAGATCCTGAAGTACTAGCTTCCATAGAGTTTCTCCCTCTGAAATTAGACTCCCTATGAGAAATCGCATTACTCCTCAATCTACCAATATCAATGATCACAACTCTTTTTTGTCTCACTAAACATTGGCTGACGGATCTACCCACTAGCACCCTTCTAACTCCATTAAGAAGTCTTCACATAGGGTCTTCTGGATCTGCCTTGAAGTGGGGCTCCATAACTTTGCCTCCTAACAACTCAATAGTTCTTCAATGATCACTATACATGATGACTTTAAGGACTGGTTCTAATGTGAATACTACTCCAATACCATGTAGAAATTTCTACAAATCTAGCTTTGGTACCATGTAGAAATTAATGTGTAGATTTGCAACTGCTCATGAAATTTTAATCAAAATCACAAGACATAAGCCTACTCTACTGCGTTGCAGAAGTAAATTCACACTTTAGAGCAAAAAAATCATACATGCAATAAGAAATAACACACATGCACATAATAATTTTCCTAGGGAAAGTGTTAATATGATGAATAGAGATATATTACAATTGCTTCGCTCAAATGAGCACAACCTGCAAGTGAATAACCTACCTCTCTGCTCACTACGAAAATCTGACCCAGACTTAGTCAATTTTTGCCTCTGCTTGAGCCCCTATTTTCTTGTGTAATTCCTGAGGAAATATGCCCCTATTAATTGAAAATTTCCTCCAAACTGCTTGCATAATTCCTCAAGGTTGATCACTTGACCTCATACAACATCTGTACACTCAACTAGTTTACAATTGTGGGTTAACTTCCTTGGAAACTCCACCACAACTAGGCAACTTGTATTCTTTGCATGCATGAGCTAATTATTAGTTGATTGATCAGTTAACTAAATGATCCTTGAGTTAGAATGATGTCCCACTACTTAACTGACCACCAACTAGTTCTATTAACAGTTAGAAATATTTTAACAGATTACAACTGAAATTAACTCAATCTAGGCTCCTAAAATTTAGAAACCACTACATACAACTGATCTTCATGCCCCTAACTTGAGTTAACTGACTTAACTTGGTGACAAGAGTGATTTTACCTCAGTTAACTCCTCCAAGTTGTCTGAAATTTCAAATTTTCTCAATTTAATCAAGGCAAAATCAAATTGAGACTTTCTTCCTGCATTTTTCAACATTATCTAATATTTTTTCCTACTCCCATCCAATTTTTACTAGGTTATATTGGGTAAAATATAATATTATAATATTACATTTTCCCAATATTTCTCTTCAACTCATCCCCTTCTTATTGAAAATTTTCAATATATTTGAAGTTTGAAAGTAAATAAAATCAATTATAAAATAAGCAAGTGTGAGGGGAAATATTGAGTAAAATGTTATATTTAGGTTGAGGTGTAACAGTAAATATTAAGTAAAGTTAAACTTAAATAAACTAAAAATTAAATTGAAACAAGAGATACAAAGGGTTAAAAGGGGTTAGAACTTGAAACAAAGGGATGGGGGACAAGAAAATAATAACGTCACTTTACAAACCAATGTTGGCCATAAATAAAATACTTCACTTTTTATCTTTATTTTCACTTTTTAGTACGAGGGATATATGTAATTCCTTCATTGTGAAAATAAAATAAAAATAACCCAAAAAAAAAAAAAATGGCCAATGGTTTTAAGAATCCATGGTATTGACCCATGGTATTCATGTGGAATATAATCTATTTCAGGGGGGATTAAACTAGCCTAGATCCATTTTAATTTGATGTTATATTTAAATATATAATTAGTTGTAGAAAATAATGGCATTGAATCCATGTAACCTATATATGTTAAGAGGTGGAGGAAATATTAGGAAAAATGTAAGTACTACAGAAATTTCTACAAATCTAGCTCTAAAACAATGTAGAAATTATGGTGTAGATTTGCAATTGCTCATGAAATTTTAATGAAAATCACAAGACACAAACCTACTCTACTGTCTACTACCTAGTGGAAGTTAATTCACAATTTAGAACAAAAATTTCAGACATGCAATAAGAAATAACACACATGCACACAATATTTTTCCTAGGGAAAGAAATCTGCTAAAAACCCCAATGTTTGCTTGCATTAATATGATGAATAGAGATGTATTACAATTGCTTTGCTTAACTGAACACAACCTGCAAGTGAATAACCTATCTCTCTACTCACTAAGAAGCTCTGACTCAGACTTTGTCAATTTCTGCCTCTGCTTCAGTCCCTATTTTCTTGCACAATTCTTGAGGAAAAAGGCCCCTATTAATAAGGAATTTCCTACTAAATGTGTGCACAATTCCTCAAGGCTGATCACCTGACCTCATACAACTCCTGTACACTCAACTAGTTTACAACTGTTGGTTAACTTCCTTAGAAACTCCATCACAGCTAGGAAACTTGTATTCTTTGCATGCATGAGCTAATTATTAGCTAATTGATTAGTTAACTAGATGATCCTTGAGTTAGACTAATGTCCCACTACTTAACTGACCACAACTAGTTCTATTAATTGTTAGAACTAGTTTAACTGATTACAACTGAAATTAATTCAATCTAGTCTCCTACAATTTAGGAATTGTTAGAGTCGGTCTAGTAGCCCTCCACCAGCGATCAAAGCTCTTTGCATTTCATGATTAGGTGTCCCATCAGTGTGATCATGTTGCATTCCGTTAGGCATGCCATAATCCCGGTGGAGGGAGTTTGTGTCTTTTATTCCCCTCCTGTTTGGCACTGCTGGTTCAGGTTTGTTTAAGTAAATAAAATCTTCAAAGGGTCATTAATCTTGTTTTAAATTTCGAGGTCTTAGGTCTAGGGTTGAGTCAATTTTTGTCTTGAGAGGTCATAAAGGACCAACAGGCCAAAGGGATGTCCTTCATAAAGCATCATTTCAAATAATTCTCACTATTGTACAGCTAAATTTTCACCTTGTTTTCAAAACTCTGTTTTTGAAAAACAAAGGTCATTATCTCGTTTTTTGTAAAAATTCTCAAAATTTCAAATTCTCCAAATGTCGAAGTGCAGCCTTGGTCTCCTTTGCCGAAGCATCTTAGAAGCTATCCCTGCAAAAATTTTCAGAAGAAATCATCATTTCAACCAATTTTTCAAAGAAAAGAAACCAAAAGTCAGAGCCAATTAATTCAAAAAAAGTGTCAACACTCAAACATTATAAAGTGGGTTTTGGGCAAATAAAAATCTAAAGGAAGCCTATAAAATCACATCTCTCTTCATTAGCAACTCATTTGCCTCTCACAAGCTAAGTGAATCCTTGCAAAGGCGATTTTAAGAGTTCTTGAGCAAATTGGGCAGTTTCAGAGGCGCGCTACGCATCAGGGAGGGCGCGCTACGCATCAGACTGCCTTTCTCAGTGTTATTTTGCACGTGCGCTACGCGTCAGAGGGGCGCTACGCATTGGGCAAGGCGCGCTACGCGTTGGGTTTTCTGCTCAACAAACTGTCAGCAAGCTATCAAATCGACTTTTCTCTCAAGAAAATCGCAGGTAGGCCTCTCCTCCATGACTAGATTTGGTTTTGCAAGATGAATGAGAAATTAATATGTTTAAATGCCATGAAAATGATAAGTCAAAACCCTACATTGTTGTGGAAGATTTTAAGCTCTTAATGGTGCTAGGGTTTCAAATTTTTTTTGCTGTCCAAGGTTGCTCATTTGTAATCCCTCTTTTCCCTCATTTTCATCAATATTCTCCTTCAAATTTTCCCATAAAATTTCATAATTCTCCTCTCTAAAATCCCTAAAACCTACTAAATTCCCAAACCCTACTTCACCTTAAAATCCCACAATTTTGTGATTTCCCATGTTGCCTTCCCTAAATTCCTTCTTTATGTTTATTGTCCCTAATTCCCTCATGTTCCCCTATCCCTAACAATTCCCTTGTATTTATGTCCCCTTGGTAACAGCATTTGAAAAAGTCAAACAACAGTTAATTGGGTGCAAAGTCAGCAATACATTTCAGCCATCTTGCCTTCAAAACCATGTCAGAAACCGAATCAGATTATCAGCAGAGTTATGACAATGATTCAACACCGGAGGTAGAAGTGCCAAGGAGGCATCACAAGGGTGGTAAGGGTGGTTGGCATGTCAGGGAGGAGCCCACTTCTTTGGCTCAGTTGCAAGCTTGTCCACTTGCAATGACATGTTTTCACTATCAATCATGCTTTGGATATTGTGAGAGGATCTCACAAATTCAACACCACAGAGAACTAGTCCGCTTGTTTGTCCTACATTTGCACAATGGACATGTGAACCTTGCAGGAGTGGATTTCACCCTATCACCTGAAATTGTTGCTCAAGCCACCGGGATACCAAATGTTGGGGAGGAGTGGAACAAGCGCCAGCAACTAGACAGATTTCATTATCAACCATATATCAAACCCGGATGCATGAGACACCTAACTGCTGTTTTTCCTTTCAGATTCCTAAGGGATGAGTATGCACCCTTGATGAGGCTCATTATGCGCTATTTCACTTGTGAGGGAAGATTTTCCCATTTATATTCGTACCATATCCGTTTGTTGATGCATTTCACCCGGGTACGAATGATGAACATTCCATTTTTCATGTGCCGAAATATAGAGAAGATGGTGCCCGTAGTGCAAAGGAAGAACCCCGCACAGCAACACAAAAGTATATATCATTATGCACTGATCGAGATCATGGTGATGCATCAGTTGGCACAGCAGGGTATTGCTTGGGAGGATTTCATTTCTCGCGACTTCTTCATAGTGCCACAGCCACCTCCCGAGATTGTCCATGATGAGGGAGGGCCTTCACATCAGTCTCACATTCTAGAGCCCGGGCATGTCAGCACTCCTTCATATGTTACATATCAGAGAGGCCACAGGGCCTTATTTGCATCTGCACGGCGAGTATTATCTCCACACCAGGTGGAAGGGGTCTCGCCTTCTTCATCAGCACAGCGAGTGTTATCTCCACATCAGGTGGAAGGGGCCTCGCTTTCGACAGCAGCATAGGTACAGGAGAGAGGCAAGCAACCCATGATTGATGAGAGGCCATCAGGTGATCCGGACATAGATATTGTTGACCTTGATATAAGCTCTCCTAGCTTAGAGCTAAAGGAGATCATTCAGCAACAAAATGCTGAAAATGACTTGTTGCAGCAAAAGTTGGAAATGGCAAATTGGACAATCACATACTTAGAGCAGCGCAACAAACAGTTAGAGAATGAACACACTCTTGATGAGTTGTGGAGGATCCGAGAAGACCGGAACTTGGCTCGCAAGAGACCCGGTGATTTGACACCTATTGAGCGAGAGTCTATGCTTATCCGGGTGAACACTCATTTAGAGAGGTTGCTAGCCAAGGCAAATAGGGACAAAGATATGCTTCGCCACATGAAGAATCATTATTGGGCTCGCATGCATGTGTGCAAAGCGAAAATGAAGGTACTCAAAGCACGCTTGGCCAAGGCACTAAAACGGAGGAAAAGGCCCGATCCACTTCAGATTTTGGCTGAAGCCTCCTTGAAGGAGCATGGTGCTCAATGATACACCTCCAGCTCAAAATTCAGGAAATTTGGAG
Organism: Pinus tabuliformis; assembly: GCA_031772625.1. Taxonomy (NCBI): domain Eukaryota; kingdom Viridiplantae; phylum Streptophyta; class Pinopsida; order Pinales; family Pinaceae; genus Pinus; species Pinus tabuliformis. The sequence goes on from CM062804.1 coordinate 1,409,442,253, forward strand.
CAATTTTGGTCAATTTTGAATTTTTTTTGCCAAAAACAGGTTTTTGCCCTCAACGCGTAGCGCGCCGCGCGCTACCCTGAAGTTGGGGAGGTCCATTTCACGAAAACTCAGCATTTTTGGATTTTTCATGACAAATTACACTTGCTCAGCCACTTCCAAGACATTTCATCAAGTTTTGGGCCCTCAAAAGGTCAAAAAACAAGCAAAAAATGACCTTCTGCCACTTTTTGGACACACAGGAAGTAGCCTTGGGAGATTGCATTTTTGGAGGGGAAAAGGGCCACCAAATTGAGAAATTTCACTTGGGCTGGAGAGTAGACATCCAGAACTTTCCAACAAGCCCACTTGTGCCTCATTTGGATGCCGCGAAGTGCCCCAAAAGTGGGCTCAAAGGCGCGCTACGCGTTGAGAAATGGCGCGCTACGCATCAGGGAAATTTTCCAGTTTTTCATCTACAGCACAGGACAACGCAGCTATTTGACCAGTTTTGACTTTTTATAGTATTTTTCACCCTCTTGGATGTAATTAATGTAGTTTCATGTTGACATGACACTTTTTTACCTATGCTAGAAGATTCATTCATAAAATAGCAAAAAATTAATGAATGAATTGGTTTCCTAGCTTATAGAGGCAAGTTGTTTTGATTGCCTAGATTGTAGTGCTCAGTTTAGAAATGGTTGAAACAGCTCCTAGGATGATGCGCTCGACCCCTAGAGGCAAGGAAATGTGTTAGCTTGCCTATATTATGTAATTTCTTAGTCATTTTCATGGTTGGACTCTTGAGGGATAAGCTTAGACTGTATTACTCTTTGTATCTCTGCAATTTTGGCAAAGGAAAGACCAGGGTTTTGCAGCACTATTTGGGATTCTTGTGGTGATTTGTGTTGATGGTGTGTTTCTCTCATGTACTTGTAAGTTTTTTATGTGTATCATTTTCCTACTCTTTTCTTCTGCAAATTAAGTAAATGAAGTGTTAAGGTAGAATTCATGGTTTCTATGCTCTGCCTTTAAGTTTGCTTAATATCTATGTTTTCATCTGTTTAAGGAGAACTCTCGATGGTTTCTTGCTCTCCTTAGCTCCTCACCGGTCACATCTATCCATTCACTTATTTCAAAGGCACCAAGACAGTCTCCTACCTTGCCCCAAAAATACCTCTGCAAAAACTGTGTCTCATCCCCGCACCCAAAATTGTTGTGCTCAGTTTTCCAACAAAACCCTAAAAATTTAAAATCAAACTTTCCCTATCAATTTACTAGCCTAAAATCAGTGTTCTTTATTGGTCATCTTAGCCCTTTGAAGACCTTTTGCTGAGATAGACCCGGAGAGATCCCTCTCCTGTCTCCGTAGGGCTAGCTACGAGGTTAAGTGGTTTGATGTTGCCTTAGATTTTGTCTTTTTCAGCCTGAGGCCAAATTCAAGCGCTAACAGGAATCACTACATACAACTGAACTTCATGCCCCTAACTCAAATTATTTCATCTAATTGAGTGACAAGAGCCATGTCACCTTAGTCAACGCCTCCAAGTTGTCTGCGAATGAGGAATTTCGATTTTTCTCAATTTAATCGAGGCAAAATCAAATTGAGACTTTTTTGCTTCATTTTTCAATGCTCCCTTTTGTTGTGACCAGCAACAACCCCCCCTCCTTTTCATTTAAGTGTTATCCAAATTACTAAATGTGTGGGGAACCTTAATTAAAATTTAGGAAAAACAAGCGTAGGGCTTAGTTTTCTTTTTCTCAAAATAAAGTTACCATCATAAGATTAAGAAACTTCTTCGAATAACTTAAAACCTAAGGTTTATGATGAGGAAGAAATCTTTAAAAACACATCGTATAACGGTAGTAGAACTCCACCATACAAGTACAATCCCAACATATGCAAGATTGCGGTATTGAGCAACTATCGCATCGCAATAAGTAAAACATCTAGGAAAAACTTCAAGATTTACCGATTTGTGACGATACCGATCGCAAGATCGCATATCGCAGGAAACGGATTAACTAAATTTGACATACATACACTTCTGCGATCTGCGATATTGCGATATCGCGATATAGCGATGGTTGCGATGTCAAGCCAGACCAACACTGCGATATTACATTTGTGTGATCTACGATGATTGCGATCTGCGATATTGCGAAGCAAATCACAAAATCGCAAAATCGCAGAGCGTTCGGGCACAATATTCAAGAAAAGCTACTTGCCATAAGCTTACACATAATTATGCGCCTTAAATGCTAATACAGGAGTTAGTTGCCAGTTATTAATAAAATATGGACGCGTGCTTTTCAAAGAATCACTTCATGTAAGGTGGCGTATTTGGTATGTCTGTGACATTAAAAACTCTCCCATCACCTGTCTGAGTCATTCATTTCCATTTCACTTGTGAATTGCAGGAATGGGGAGCGGAGGACGATACAAGATAATACACAGGTTGAAATGGGGAAGAAAAACAAGGCTCAGAGTTCAGAGGAGAAGGAAATGGAACCTCTGTATACAGACACAGCTTGTAACAGAGACGCAGGAATATCAACATGGGAAGGCATGTACAGACTACTCGAAGAAGAAAATCCTAGAGTAATGAAGGTTACTGCAGTCGCGGGCTCACAAGGCTCTTTTGAAGCATCCCTAGAAGAGCTAGCATGCTCATTCCTACATCGAATACCAGCGAGGCCCAAAATTCTCCCATACACAGACATGATCAAGTGGGTACTTGATAGCGCAGAAATGAGAAATAGACAGTTCAAGATTCATGGTCAAGGGCTCATCGGGTCATTCGCTGCGCAGGATTTAAAGCTTATGTATCATCTTCCTGAGCCGCAGGCAACTTATAATACGCAATTCATAGAAAAATTTGTGGCGGAGAACCCGAAACTATCGAAGACCACCAAAGAATGGTCCAGAAAAGATGAACCGCTCAAGAAAGATAAACACGGTATGTACAACACTGGTTCCCTTACCTCCCCATATTGTTTTGCTGCTGCCATGCTATGTAGATTATTTGGAATGCCAGATATCAACAAATTTTCATCCGAATGGTTACCATTACTAGATGTTGCCACAAACGCCACTATTGTAGATTGGGCCAAGATTTTATCTGATAACCTAATCACGACTATTGTTAGTTACCGGTCCAAAAGATCTACGTCTCAAAGGATTTATCCTCCTTTTTACCTAGCCGCATATGTTATGGATTTAATATGTTATGTGTCTAAATTCCCGGTTATGGGTTGGAAATGGACAACTCAAGATCCCTTGCCCATCCATGTATATCATAAGATGTTGTGGGATTCTCAGTTCACTCCATATTTTTACCAGATTTGTCACGGACTTATCCTGCCCTTGTATAGAATATTGTATGATAAAGAACCCCCGAGGTGCTTGCCTGAAGCACAGATAGATATCCTCCCCATCGCAAGATGGTTCGGAGAAGAATTTTTTACTTATGTTAGAGTTTGTGGAAGTACTGTACCCCCTCATGTTCTACCTTTGTATATCCCTGATAAGCTCCTAGCTCGAGAAATTGCATATCAAACCTGTTCAGAAGGCAGCCTATCTAAAGACTTAAAGGAAAAAAAGAAGGCTATATGGCCACAATTTTGGTTTGTGGGGCCTTTTCGCTATTTGATGTGGGACACACGTTCACTGAAGTATAGAATATCACGTGTCTACAACTATTTAAATTCTCGGGAAGACCATTTGACCCAAATGAGACTGCCCAAAATTTCACAACTATAGTCAAGATAAAAGTGTTCTTTGGGAAAAAGGATTTATTTGATGATATATTCCAAAATAAAAGCTCACTTCAAGAAATCTTGCGTGAGGCCCAATTGCAATTGTCTCCAGAAGACTTTCAAAAGTTCATGGTATAGAGGGAAAGAAGACTAGCCAGTGTTCCTCTAGAAAAGCTGCGACTGACTGCAAAAGAACCAACTCCAAGTGTTAGTCTTAGTGGGAACTCAAGCACTAACGGATCTAAGTCTGTACAAGAAATGCCTGAACATTCTAAAAGATCCAGAAACGACCAAGATAGGAGCGAAGAGTCAGCTAAGGACACCGCTCAGTGAATCGAACTTCCACAACAGCAGGTTATTACCTCCCCGCAAAGAGGTCCTCCCCCTCTCGCCATTGAAGCACCACCCGTCATGACAGAATTAGATAAGGAATGGGAAACCTTCAATGAATTGATCAATCTTGAAGGACAAGTCCCAAAAACACTTGTGAGTAATACCCAGGTAGCACAAGAAGTGGTCCCGACCATAGTCAGCGATGTCTCGCAAACAGAGGATATTCCTATTGCTCCGTCATCTGAGCTTATACTTAATGTAGAAGAAATTCCCCCTCTGGACATATCTTATAGTCCCCAACATAAAGCAGTGGTAAGAAGACAGAGAAAGAAAAGGAAGTTAGAAAATACACTCTCTCAGGATGTTGAGCAATTAGATGTCTTATGGAAAGATCCCACCAGTAATCCGACTGAAAATCTCACCAAACTGTCTCAGATCGCAGGAGCATATGCCTCTGCGACTATTGACAAAGCATCATAAGTACAGCAATTGTTGAAAGAGCGAGAAGATCAAATACAGGTATTGCAACTACAATTGCAACAAGCCAATACTAATAATGAGGCACATAAACAACTTGAAAAATTGCAGGAAGACTTCCAGCAAATGCAGATAAGTTATCAGAGAAGTTTGGATGAGAAGGGAAAACAATTACAGGATGTACAAGAAATGCACAGGGACGACCCTAAGCTTACAGAGTTTATTTCAGAATCTATTTCCTTGAATGAACAACTATTGCAATAGCAAGAGGTGTTGGGCCAAAAGTTGTCACAGTGGAATCATTATTGTGAAATGAGTGATAAGATCACTAATCAAGTGGTTGACTTACGAAGTGATTATGATATGATTGACAAACAAGTGACTGAGTACTTGGCTTGGCAGGATTAGGACGAGGGAAAAAGAGAAGCCGCACTCAGGATAAATGAGAATCATAAAGAACTGCTCTTTAACAAATGGGACGATCAAATCAGGGGGGCAGAACAAGCTGCAGAAATAGCAGCCACAATAGCAAGCATTCTTATTGACTGTGTAAATGAGAATTTGCACAAAGCAAATTTAATCGCAGAAACCACCCCGGGGTATTTACCAAACAGACTACAACTAGAGGCGAAATGGAAGTAGAGAGCGCAAGAAAAGGAAAAGGAAATCCAAGCACTAAACAGGTTAAATTGGGAATGTTACTGGACATACTTGGTGAAGCCGCATAGCAGTGGATGACTGTGAAGTGTATCATAAATGCGGCCGAAAAGGTGGTACCATCTCTCATCGATTCCGTTTTCACAGCTCAGCTCAAAGCAGAAGTCAGCCAACCGGCGCTCCTTAAACCAATGCTGAATACATGCAGTTTTAAAGACCAGATGCAAAAGTAGTTTAACTCTGAATTTAATTTTTGCTTTAAATTTTGCTTAGAAAAAGGGCGGTCATTTAAACTACATCCTGAATTTTTGTAAATAAACTATAATTAGATTTAGGAAGTAGTATTTTAACCCTTCTCATGCATTTAGAGAAGGGTCCATAAATTTATCAAAAACTTGTCCTCAGAACATGCACTTTTGCACCCTCAGAGGAGGTTTTGGTGAATGAATGGATCAAGATTTGTTAATGTTTGCATTTGATATCTACTACTGATGTTGCACTTCTGTACTCTTAGTAGATGTTAGAGCAAGGAGAGATAAATCATTATTACTTGAAGCTTATGAGTAGGACCCGTCATAAATGGTACTTTTATCTCTTGACCATTTCTGCTTATATGTTAAAGTGATATACAGTTTTTAGTTGTTTATATATTATTGCATGAATGCTTGAGTTATCATTTGGCACTTTTGTACGGTGGTAGCTATTTATTTATGTTTAATGTATGAATAGCTTATTATGCAATATGTTGTTCACAACTGTTTTGCCTAACTTTTTATGCGAAATAATTCATCTTAATTGATTTCCTTTCTTATAATCGCTGAATGATCTTTATTACCAGTTATTATTTGAAATCTCTTTAGATCGCATAATAGAAGAATTACATCCCAGGGTTAGCATAGATTAAATGTGCTGTTTTTATTAGATTACAATAGCATAGAATTAGATTAAAGTTTGAATTAGAATAGTTTAGATAGGAACTGTTAGATCAGCAACATCCAATTTTACACACACACACACATAGATTGGGAAACTGGTCCCATTATCCCCAGTCGGACCCGCTATACCAAACGGATAAGGAGCTGCCAACCAAGGTCCGGACCGGGCGGGTATCCCCCTTGTTGTCGACTCGATTTTCGGGGCTTCAACATATTTGGCGCTAGAGGAGGGCTTGAACATGTTGTCTGTTGGAGTTTGGTTGCGATTGTGACATTTGAATTAGGATGGATTCTCTCAAACTTCCCATTTGGAGTTGTATCCATCTTCGTGCTTCTTCCAACACTCCACCCGAAGTGGTAAGACTCTTGTCTCAGGTAAAATTCAATGGTAAGAGTAATTCTTCTGCTTTTAATCATGCCCTTCAATTTATTCAAAATGTTTCAAATTCAAATTTTCAAGGAATTGATGAAGGCATTTTATGGAGAATTTTACTCTCACATTCATAGCGCAAGCTAGAAACTGGCGTAGAACCCTCCCAGTTGCCTCAATTCATAGCTGGGACCAATTTTTCACGGATTTCATTTGCAAATTTGATTGTTATGATTACGATCAGGTATATGATGAAATTGAATATTTACGTAAAGAAGATGAGTCTGTTAGAGATTTTAATATTCGATTTCATCTTAATTGTTTGAAATATGATGTTGAGAATGAACTCATGAATGAAGAATCATTAGATTGTATTGAGCATAACTATTCCCTGCCTCCTATCCCCGATCCAATAGAAATTAATCCAAGCTTTGTTCCATTTCTTCTAATGAGAACGAGAAATCCAATTTGGAAGTGTGAATAAGTCATGATGAAGAAACTTCCCAAAGCTTAGGGGACATATATGATCTAATACAAGAAGACAAAAGCGGGAATGTTGGAAGAAAGTCTGCCTTGGAACCAGAAAGCAACTTTGAGACAAAGTCAGGTAATATGATCGCTAGTCGACAAATGCAGATGCCAAGGTTAGAACAGCAAAGAAATCCTCTTTCAAAAAACATAAGCACACAAAGGTATGATCTAAAACCTGAAATCTACGATGAATGTGATGAACAAGGTCTAACACACGGTGATATTGTCAAATGCATTGTTTCAGAGTCACATTTTTCTCTTTATCCTGATGTTTTTAATGATGAATTTCCCTCCTTTAGTATTAACGATATTTCAGAAAGTACAAAGGATTATCCAAATAAACCACCATTAGGTTTTCAAGATAAAGAGGAAGCTATAGAACACCCTTTTTTTATTCACAAACATGAACGGCTAGACTCTCCTTGTTTGAATATACTGGATATAAAAGAGAAATCTAGGGAATCCTGTAAAGCCATTTATGATAACTACTTTGATGATGAAGATATTAATTTAAATCAACAGAAATTTGAGAATGAGGGATATTCTAATTCAGGAATTATTTCAGCCAATCCTCATTCCAGAGTGGCAGATCATTTACATAATTTCACCACCCAAGAAAATATTCCAATCTATGATTCATATCATGAAAAAACCTTCACATCTGTTCCCAATCATGATTTGTTTTCTAATTTACAAGATGGAATTCGAAATTCCTTGAAGCTCATAATTTTGGCCAATCCTTGTGAAAGAGAAGACATTTCAAAACAATCCCAGTTGTGCTATAACACTAGTTGTACAGATAGTCATTGCATTCTTTTCCGCTTGCACTCATTTTGTATAAAATCAGATTTTGCTTTAAATTTTAATTTTCAGACTCTTGATAGATTACTTTGGCATACTGAGCACCTTACTAACAAACATTTGAGTGATGTTTTACCATTTTGGAAAATTGAATTGTGTCAAGGAAATATAGAACTTTTTCAATTCCAAGTCCAATCAATATCAGCTTTTCTTGAAAAACTTCTATCTTATGTAAAACATCATCAACAAAAGAAGGTATTTCTGGAAAATTACCGATAATTCAGATTAATTGATAATTGTCTTTTGAGAAATTTCCATCCGTTTTTCATTGATTTATTCAGTGAAATATATTTGGAAACTTTCCTTTCATTAGAAAAAGTCGAAGGCCTAACCTTCACAGAAAATAAAATACAGGTTATTAAAACTAAAAACTCATATTTACAACCCAGCCTGTCATCTGCCCTATTGCACGATTATCAATCCATAATGGAAACTCATCCTGATTTTTATGATCCGATAAATATCCAATTAGAAAGAAGATTTCATAAGAAAGAGATTTCAGGCAGAATTCTGACTACAATTGCACTTTCTAATTCCACATTCAACGTTTTCAGTCCAGGAAAAAATTTAGGCTTAATACTGATGTTTGAAAGGGATACACATGTAGGAGTAAAAATGGAAAGATGGTTACACTGGAAATATCATTATACCTAGCCAATTTTTGTGTATAGTTAAAATAGGAGTAGAATTAATTTAGCTAGGTTGTTAGGTGGATAGTTTATTTTTAACAGTTGGCACGCAAAATAAGAGAAGCAATTATCCTTATCATATACATAATCCAAAGGAATAGTTAGCTCTCATTTCCTTTAACATGTTTTTCTCTAGTAAAATCTACTGTCATTGGCAGCATTTGACTTTCACGAAAAAGACACCAATTCTCTTTCAGATTTTGAACTTTTCGCTTGTATAAATAGCGAATCTTTTGGAAAACTGATCTTTATTATTGATAGATATAGTTAAAGACTCTAGCCTAGATATAATACTAGTTTCAACTTCATAAAGTTTGACGAAAGCAACCTTCAGTGAAGAAATTGTTTTATCTCAGTACGATGAAAGGTATCAATAACAAAATGAAGATTCTTTGTAGAACAGCTATTTCCAAAAAACTCTATTATTGTCGTCCAGAGCTATCTTAAGGAAACAATGACTTCCTCCCTGCTAAGGAAACTCGCAGCTCTCAGAGGGATAATCCAAGGATACATGTATCTTAAAGAATAAGAGGTCTCATTACGAGCCGGCTTATCATGATCACAGATATTATAACTTGCTGACTTTGACAATACTGTCTACCACAACAGGGCAATGACTCAAGATTGTTGCAATCAAAAGACAAGGGGTCTCATCACGAGCCAGCTTGTTCAGCAAAGTTATGAATCAAGTGAGTGACGGTGTCATAATTTGGCTACCAAACCAAGACATTGTTCTTTAAGAATAAAAAAGAAAATCAAAGCAATAAGTATGAATATGGATTTTTTCTTTGAAAGTTGTTGGTCACCTTGAGTAGGATACAGGATCATTGCTGGGTAACAGGTAACCCTGTCGAGGCTATAAATGCCTGCTGGCGGCAGAGGCTCTACCTACGACAAATGAGCATATTTAAAACTGGTATACAGAGGAGACTTTGTTTTATCTTTATAAAACCAAGTAATGGCTGATATAAATACAAGGACTAGCCTGAGAAAGCTAATAGTCGAAGTTAAGGAAGTTTGAAACAAAATATCATTGACAATTTAGAGCATAATGTGCTTTATTTTTCCATAATGAAGTTTAATTTTCTGAAAAATTTCCTGTTTTGGAAGTTTGAAAAAATTCAATAGAAAAACAGAGATAACTGGTTCTCCCAAGTGAATCGCCAATTGTTGTGACCAGCAACAACCCCCCCCTCCTTTTCATTTAAGTGTTATCCAAAATACTAAATGTGTGGGGACCCTTAATTAAAATTTAGGAAAAACAAGCGTAGGGCTTAGTTTTATTTTTCTCAAAATAAAGTTACCATCATAAGCTTAAGAAACTTCTTCAAATAACTTAAAACCTAAGGTTTATGATGAGGAAGAAATCTTTAAAAACGCATCGTATAACGGTAGTAGAACTCCACCATACAAGTGCAATCCCGACATATGCAAGATTGCGATATTGAGCAACTATCGCATCGCAATAAGTAAAACCTATAGGAAAAACTTCAAGATTTACCGATTTGCGACGATACCGATCGCAAGATTGCATATCGCAGGAAACGGGTTAACTAAATTTGACATACATAAACTTCCGCAATCTGCGATATTGCGATATCGCGATATAGCGATGGTTGCGATGTTAAGCCAGACCAACACTGCGATATTACATTTGTGCGATCTACGATGATTGCGATCTCCGATATTGCGAAGCAAATTGCAAAATTGCTCCATCGCAGACCGTTCGGGCACAATATTCAAGAAAAGCTACTTGCCATAAGCTTACACATAATTATGCACCTTAAATGCTAATACAGGAGTTAGTTGCCAGTTATTAATAAAATATGGACGCGTGCTTTTCAAAGAATCACTTCACGTAAGGTGGCGTATTTGGTATGTCTGTGACATTAAAAAATCTCCCATCACCTGTCCGGGTCATTCATTTCCATTTCACTTGTGAATTGCAGGAACGAGGAGCGGAGAACGATACAAGACAATACGCAGGTTGAAATGGGGAAGAAAAACAAGGCTCAAAGTTCAGAGGAGAAGGAAATGGCACCTCTGTATACAGACACAACTTGTAACAGAGACGCAGGAATATCAACATGGGAGGGCATGTACAGACTACTCGAAGAAGAAAATCCTAGAGTAATGAAGGTTACTGCAGTCGCGGGCTCACAAGGCTCTTCCGAAGCATCCCTAGAAGAGCTAGCATGCTCATTCCTACATCGAATAGCAGCGAGGCCCAAAATTCTCCCATACACAGACATGATCAAGTGGGTACTTGATAGCGCAGAAATGAGAAATAGACAATTCAAGATTCATGGTCAAGGGCTCATCGGGTAATTCGCTACGCAGGATTTAAAGCTTATGTATCATCTGCCTGAGCCGCAGGCAACTTATAATACGCAATTCATAGAAAAATTTGTGGCGGAGAACCCGAACCTATCAGAGACCACCAAAGAATGGTCTAGAAAAGATGAACTGCTCAAGAAAGATAAACACGGTATGTACAACATTGGTTCCCTTACCTCCCCATATTGTTTTGCTGCTGCCATGCTATGCAGATTATTTGGAATCCCAGATATCAACAAATTTTCATCCGAATGGTTACCATTACTAGATGCTGCCACAAATGCCACTATTGTAGATTGGGCCAAGATTTTATCTGATAACCTAATCACGGCTATTGTCAGTTACCGGTCCAAAATATTTACGTCTCAAAGGATTTATCCTCCTTTTTACCTAGCCGCATATGTTATGGATTCAATATGTTATGTGTCTAAATTCCCGGTTATGGGTTGGAAATGGACAACTCAAGATCCCTTGCCCATCCATGTATATCATAAGATGTTGTGGGATTCTCAGTTCACTCCATATTTTTACCAGATTTGTCACAGACTTATCCTGCCCTTGTATAGAATGTTGTATGATAAAGAACCCCCGAGGTGCTCGCCTGAAGCACAGATAGATATCCTTCCCATCGCAAGATGGTTCGGAGAAGAATTCTTTACTTATGTTAGAGTTTTTGGAAGTACTGTACCCCCTCATGTTCTACCTTTGTATATCCCTGATAAGCTCCTAGCTCGAGAAATTGCATATCAAACCTGTTCAGAAGGCGGCCTAACTAAAGACTTAAAGGACAAAAAGAAGGCTATATGGCCACAATTTCCTGTGGTTTGTGGGGCCTTTTCGCTGTTTGATGTGTGACACGCGTTCACTGAAGTACAGAATATCACGTGTCTACAACCATTTAAATTCCCGGGAAGACCATTTGACCCAAATGAGACTGCCCAGAATTTCACAACTACAGTCAAGATAAAAGTGTTCTTTTGGAAAAAGGATTTATTTGATGATATATTCCAAAATAAAAGCTCACTTCAAGAAATCTTGCATGAGGCCCAATTGCAATTGTCTCCAGAAGACTTTCAAAAGTTCATGGTATACAGGGAAAGAAGACTAGCCAGTGTTCCTCTAGAAAAGTTGCGACTGACTGCAAAAGAACCAACTCCAAGCGTTAGTCTTAGTGGGAACTCAAGCACTGACGGATCTAAGTCTGTACAAGAAATGCCTGAACATTCTAAAAGATCCGGAAATGACCAAGATAGGAGCGAAGAGTCAGCTAAGGACACCGCTCAGTCAATGGAACTTCCACAACAGCAGGTTATTACCTCCCCGCAAAGAAGTCCTCCCCCTCTCGTCATTGAAGCACCACCCGTTACGACAGAATTAGATAAGGGATGGGAAACCTTCAATGAACTGATCAATCTTGAAGGACAAGTCCCAAAAAAACTTGTGAGTAATACCCAGGTAGCACAAGAAGTGGTCCCAACCATAGTCAGCGATGTCTCGCAAACAGAGCATATTCCTATTGCTCTGTCATCTGAGCTTATACTTAATGTAGAAGAAATTCCCCCTCTGGACATATTTTATAGTCCCCAACATAAAGCAGTGGTAAGAAGACAGAGAAAGAAAAGGAAGTTAGAAAATACACTCTCTCAGGATGCTGAGCAATTAGATGTCTTATGGAAAGATCCCACTAGTAATCCGACTGAAAATCTCACTAAACTGTCTCAGATCGCAGGAGAATATGCCTCTGCGACTATTGACAAAGCATCAGAAGTACAAAAATTGTTGAAAGAGTGAGAAGACCAAATACAGGTATTGCAACTACAATTGCAACAAGCCAATACTAATAATGAGGCACATAAACAGCTTGAAAAATTGCAGGAAGACTTCCAGCAAATGCAGATAAGTTATCAGAGAAGTTTGGACGACAAGGGAAAACAGTTACAGGATGTACAAGAAATGCATAGGGACGACCCTAAGCTTACAGAGTTTATTTCAGAATCTATTTCCTTGAATGAACAACTACTGCAGCAGCAAGAGGTGTTGGGCCAGAAGTTGTCACAGTGGAATCATTATTGCGAAATGAGTGATAGGATCACTAATCAAGTGGTTGACTTACGAAGTGATTATGATCTAATTGACAAACAAGTGACTGAGTACTTGGCTTGGCAGGATGAGGACGAGGGAAAAAGAGTAGGCGCACCCAGGATAAACGAGAATCATAAAGAACTGCTCTTTAACAAATGGGACGATCAAATCAGGGGGGGCAGAACAAGCTACAGAAACATCAGCCACAACAGCAAGCATTCTTATTGACTGTGTAAATGAGAATTTGCACAAAGCAAATTTAATTGTAGAAACCACCCTGGGGTATTTACCAAACAAACTACAACTAGAGGCGAAATGGAAGCAGAGAGCGCAAGAAAAGGAAAAGGAAATCTAAGCACTAAACAGGTTAATTGGGAATGTTACTAGACATACTTGGTGAAGCCGCATAGTCAGTGGATGACTGTGAAGTGTATCATAAATGCGGCCGAAAAGGTGGTACCAGCTCTCATCGATTCCGTTTTCATAGCTCAACGCAAAGCAGAAGTCAGCCAACCAGCGCTCCTTAAACCAATGCTGAATACATGCAGTTTTAAAGACCAGATGCAAAAGTAGTTTAGCTCTGAATTTAATTTTTGCTTTAAATTTTGCTTAGAAAAAGGGCGGTCATTTAAACCGCATCCTGAATTTTTGTAAATAAACTATAATTAGATTTAGGAAGTAGTATTTTAACCCTTCTCATGCATTTAGAGAAGGGTCCAAAAATTTATCAAAAACCTGTCCTCAAAACATGCACTTTTGCACCCTTAGAGGAGGTTTTGGTGAATGAATGGATCAAGATTTGTTAATGTTTTCATTTGATATCTGTTACTGATGTTGCACTTCTGTACTCTTAGTAGATGTTAGAGCAAGGAGAGATAAATCATTATTACTTAAAGCTTATGAATAGGACCAGTCATAAATGGTACTTTTATCTCTTGACCATTTCTGCTTATATGTTAAAGTGATATAAAATTTTTAGTTGTTTATATATTATTGCATGAATGCTTGAGTTATCATTTGGCACTTTTGTACGGTGGTAGCTATATATTTATGTTTAATGTATGAATAGCTTACTATGCGATATGTTGTTCACAACTGTTTTGCCTAACTTTTTATGCGAAATAGTTCATCTTAATTGATTTCCTTTCTTATAATTGTTGAATGATCTTTATTACCAGTTATTATTTGAAATCTCTTTAGATCGCATAATAGAAGAATTACATCCCGGGGTTAGCATAGATTAAATGTGCTGTTTTAATTAGATTACAATAGCATAGAATTAGATTAAAGGTTGAATTAGAATAGTTTAGATAGGAATTGTTAGGTCAGCAACATCCACTTTTACACACACACACACATAGATTGGGAAACTGGTCCCATTATCCCCAGTCGGACTCGCTATAACAAACGGATAAGGAGCTGCCAACCAAGGTCCGGACCGGGCGGGTATCCCCCTTGTTGTCGACCCGATTTTCGGGGCTTCAACAACTTTCAGTACGAAACAGATTATGATAACGAGATTGTCTTTCTGATTAATCACATTATTGAGATTTGGTCTATGTTTCGAACCAACTAATGTGGTTCATCCTCAGGACCACATTATCAACCACCCCTATTCTCCACTTGTGGAATGTACTACATGCAACACCTCTCACCGTTGTTGCTTGTACTGCAACATCTACAACTAAGAAGCATCTAACAAATTTGAATCAACAGTGTTTGAAACTATCTAGTCTACTGTGAAAACTATGTTGTTGACTCTGCTACTGAACCACCTGCTCTGCAATCAACACTCCTATGTACCCAACATCTGATTGACACTAATCCTCTTACTATTGAAAACTATGTGCCCCTATAGCAAGGTAATGATCCATGAGGAGAACACCTCAATGGACCTTGCCCAAATTTCTGCAACTTTGGGACTAAGGATCTACATTGCCCCACCTCACTCCTGATGGTATAGATGCATGCATGGAGAAATATGATCTACTCATACTTTTGTTGCTATTGCTATGTTGTTTCTTCCGCACTGTTGCTGCAACCACTACAGTAATGAGTTTGATCTCCCCACATCTTGAAGTACTAGCTTCCATATGGTTGTCCCCTTTGAAACTAGACTCCTTGTGAGTTTCGATCTCCTATGGGAAATCTCGCTGCTCCTTAATCTACCAATATCAATGATCACAACTCCTTTTTGTTTCAATAAACATTGGCTCACGGATCTACCCACTAGCACCCTTCTAACTCCATTAGGAAGTCTGCACATAAGGTCTTCTGGATCTTCCTTGAAGTGGGGCTCCATAACTTTGCCTCCTAACAACCCATTAGTCCTTCAATGATCGTTTTACATGAGGACTTCAAGGACTGGTTCTAATGTGAATCATGCTCAAATACCATGCAGAAATTTCTACAAATCTAGCTCTGATACCATGTCGAAATTCTGGTGTATATTTGCAACTGCTCGTGAAATTTTAATCATATCACAAGACAAAAGCCTAATCTATTGCTCTGCGGAAGTTAATTCACAATTTAGAATAAAAACTTCATACATGCAATAAGAAATAACACACATGCACATAATATTACTGTGAATGGAGATCAAACTCATTACTGTAGTGGTTGCAGCAGCAGTGCGGAAGAAACAACAGAGCAATAGAAACAAAAGTATGAGTAGATCATATTTATCCATGCATGCATATATACCACCAGGAGTGAGGTGGGGCAATGTAGATCCTTAGTCCCAAAGTTGCAGAAATTTGGGCAAGGTCCATTGAGGTGTTCTCCTCATGGATCATTACCTTGCTACAGGGGCACATAGTTTTCAATAGTAAGAGGATTAGTGTCAGTCAGATGTTGGGTACATAGGAGTGTTGATAGTAGAGCAAGTGGTTCAGTAGCAGAGTCAACAACATAGTTTTCACAGTAGACTAGATAGTTTCAAACATTGTTGATTCAAATTTGTTAGATGCTTCTTAGTTGTAGATGTTGCAGTACAAGCAACAACAGTGAGAGGTGTTGCATGTAGTACATTCCACAAGTGTAGAATAGGGGTGGTTGATAATGTGGTCCTGAGGATGAACCACATTAGTTGGTTCGAAACATCGACCAAATCTCAATCTAATCGAGGCAAAATCAAATTGAGACTTTTTTGCTTCATTTTTCAATGCTCCCTTTCAGTACGAAACAGAGTATGATAACGAGATTGTCTTTCTGATTAATCACATTATTGAGATTTGGTCGACGTTTCAAACCAACTAATGTGAATAATGGCATTGAATCCATGTAACCTATATATGTTCAGAGGTGGAGGAAATATTAGGAAAAATGTAATTACTACAGAAATTTCTACAAATCTATCTCTAAAACCATGTAGAAATTATGGTGTAGATTTGCAATTGCTCATGAAATTTTAATGAAAGCCACAAGACAAAAACCTACTCTACTGTCTACAAAAAAAAATAAAAAAAAATCAATGGTTTTAAGAATCCATGGTATTGACCCATGGTATTCATGTGGAATATAATCTATTTCAGGGGGGATTAAACTAGCCTAGATCCATTTTAGTATGATGTTATATTTAAATATATAATTAGTTGTAGAAAATAATTGCATTGAATCCCTGTAACCTATATATGTTCAGAGGTGGAGGAAATATTAGGAAAAATGTAATCACTATAGAAATTTCTACAAATCTAGCTCTAAAACCATGTAGAAATTATGGTGTAGATTTGCAATTGCTCATGAAATTTTAATGAAAATCACAAGACACAAACCTACTCTATTGTCTACTACTTAGTGGAAGTTAATTCACAATTTAGAACAAAAATTTCAGACATGCAATAAGAAATAACACATATGCACACAATATTTTTCCTAGGGAAAGCAATCTGCTAAAAAGCCCAATGTTTGCTTGCATTAATATGATGAATAGAGATGTATTACAATTGCTTTGCTTAACTAAACACAACCTGCAAGTGAATAACCTATCTCTCTACTCACTAAGAAGCTTTGACTCAGACTTTGTCAATTTCTGCCTCTGCTTCAGTCCCTATTTTCTTGCACAATTCTTGAGGAAATAGGCCCCTATTAATAAGGAATTTCCTACTAAATGTGTGCACAATTCCTCAAGGTTGATCACCTGACCTCATACAACTCCTGTACACTCAACTAGTTTACAACTGTTGGTTAACTTCCTTAGAAACTCCACCACAACTAGGAAACTTGTATTCTTTACATGCATGAGCTAATTATTAGCTAATTGATTAGTTAACTAGATGATCCTTGAGTTAGACTAATGTCCCACTACTTAACTGATCACAACTAGTTCTATTAACTGTTAGAACTAGTTTAACTGATTACAACTGAAATTAATTCAATCTAGTCTCCTACAATTTAGGAATCACTACATACAACTGAACTTCATGCCCCTAACTCAAATTAATTCATCTAACTGAGTGACAAGAGCCATGTCACCTTAGTCAACTCCTCCAAGTTGTCTGTGAATGAGGAATTTCGATTTCTCTCAATTTAATCGAGGCAAAATCAAATTGAGACTTTTTTGCTTCATTTTTCAATGCTCCCTTTCAGTACGAAATAGATTATGATAAGGAGATTGTCTTTCTGATTAATCAAATTATTGAGATTTGGTCGATGTTTCGAACCAACTAATGTGGTTCATCCTCAGGACCACATTATCAACCACCCCTATTCTCCACTTGTGGAATGTACTACATGCAACACCTCTCACTGTTGTTGCTTGTACTGCAACATCTACAACTAAGAAGCATCTAACAAATTTGAATCAACAGTGTTTGAAACTATCTAGTCTACTGTGAAAACTATGTTGTTGACTCTGCTACTGAACCACCTGCTCTGCTATCAACACTCCTATGTACCCAACATCTGACTGACACTAATCCTCTTACTATTGAAAACTATGTGCCCCTGTAGCAAGGTAATGATCCATGAGGAGAACACCTCAATGGACCTTGCCCAAATTTCTGCAACTTTGGGACTAAGGATCTACATTGCCCCACCTCACTCCTGGTGGTATATATGCATGCATGGAGAAATATGATCTACTCATACTTTTGTTGCTATTGCTCTGTTGTTTCTTCCGCACTGCTGCTGCAACCACTACAGTAATGAGTTTGATCTCCCCACATCTTGAAGTACTAGCTTCCATATGGTTGTCCCCTTTGAAACTAGACTCCTTGTGAGTTTCGATCTCCTATGGGAAATCTTGCTGCTCCTTAATCTACCAATATCAATGATCACAACTCCTTTTTGTTTCAATAAACATTGGCTCACGGATCTACCCACTAGCACCCTTCTAACTCTATTAAGGAGTCTGCACATAAGGTCTTCTGGATCTTCCTTGAAGTGGGGCTCCATAACTTTTCCTCCTAACAACCCATTAGTTCTTCAATGATCGTTGTACATGAGGACTTCAAGGACTGGTTCTAATGTGAATCATGCTCAAATACCATGCAGAAATTTCTACAAATCTAGCTCTGATACCATGTCGAAATTCTGGTGTATATTTGCAACTGCTCGTGAAATTTTAATCATATGACAAGACACAAGCCTACTCTATTGCTCTGCGGAAGTTAATTCACAATTTAGAACAAAAATTTCATACATGCAATAAGAAATAACACACATGCACATAATATTTTTCATGGGAAAAAAAATCTGCTAAAACCCCAATGTATGCTTGCATTAATCTGATGAATAGAAATGTATTACAATTTCTTTTCTCAACTGAGCACAACCTGCAAGTGAATAACCTATCTCTCTGCTCACTAAGATGCTCTGACCCAGACTTAGTCAATTTCTGCCTCTACTTGAGCCCCTATTTTCTTGCACAATTCCTGAGGAAATAGGCCCAGACTTAGTCAATTTCTGCCTCTGCTTGAGCCCCTATTTTCTTGCACAATTTCTCAACTGAGCACAACCTGTAAGTGAATAACCTATCTCTCTGCTCACTAAGATGCTCTAACCCAGACTTAGTCAATTTCTGACTCTGCTTGAGCCCCTATTTTCTTGCACAATTCCTTAGGAAATAGGCCCCTATTAATTAGGAATTTCCTCCAAAGTTCTTGCACAATTCCTCAAGGTTGATCACTTGACCTCATGCAACATTTGTACACTCAACTAGTTTACAATTGTGGGTTAACTTCCTTGGAAACTCCACCACAACTAGGCAACTTGTATATTTTGCATGCATGAGCTAATTATTAGTTGATTGATCAGTTAACTAGATGATCCTTGAGTTAGACTGATGTCCCACTACTTAACTGACCATTGATCTTCATGCCCCTAGCTTGAATTAACTGAGTTAACTGAGTTACAAGAGCCATTTTAACTCAGTTAACTCCTCCAAGTTGTCTGCTGATGAGGAATTTCAAATTTTCTCAATTTAATCAAGGCAAAACCAAATTGAGTCTTTCTTCCTGCATTTTTCAACATTATCTAATATTTTTGCCTACCTCCATCCAATTTTTACTAGGTTATATTGGGTAAAATATAATATTATAATATTACATTTTCTCAATATTTCCCCTCAACTCGTCCACTTCTTATTGTAATTTTTCATTATATTTGAAGTTTGAAAGTAAATAAAATCAATTATAAAATTGCAAGCGTGAGGGGCAATATTGAGTAAAATGTAATATTTAGGTTGAGGTGTGACAGGAAATATTAACTAAAATTAAAATTAAATAAACTAAAAATTAAATTGAAACAAGAGATACAAAGGGTTAAAAGGGGTTAGAACTTGAAACAAAGGGATGGGGGACAATAAATGAATAGCAAGCTTCCAAGATTGGCTTAAATGATATCCATCATCCCCATTAAAGTTGTTAGGGTATTTTTCAATTTTGAGGGCTTCCAAAATGACTCTTTAGCATGAAAGGAAGCATAGGGTAAGAATTTTTTTTTATCAAAATAGTTCTCAAATCCTCATCAACAACAATTATATTAATTAACCATTATTATAACATAACATGTATCGTTATAAGTATATTTATTTAATTTTTTTAGTTTCAATGAGATGTTATCAAGATTGTGTAGTATTCTCTAATGCTCAACTTAGATTCTCCTTGGAATAGTTTCTTTTCTCCACAGATAGTTTCCACAATCAACCCCCTCCTATGAGGTTTGAATCTAAAGCCCAATAAAAACTAAATCTTACATAAACCATCTAATTCACAAATTCCCTAATTAAATACATTTGATATCATATATAAGAAACATTTCTGATTATTGCCCATTTTCCTTCCTTCCTAGCTTCTTTTACCTTTTGAACCTCCTTTCTTAATTCTGCTTGATCTTCTGGAATGAGATCTTCATTTATGAATATTCCCGTTCCTTTTAGACTTGAGGTTTTACTAAGTATGTCATACTTATGATCAGTAGAGCTCACCTTTATTTGGATCAGTCTTCCTTTATTCTCAATTAATTTCCCCAACCTTGTTGCTTCTGTGAGACACGTTGTTTCAATTTGTAATCTATTATGTAATTCTGTCTGGGCTATGGCTAAAGTATCCTCATCTACCTCCTCTTTTAAACCGAAGATTATAAGGTTCAAGGCCCTTTTGTTACATTCATGGTCTAATTCTATTAATTTTTTCATTTCATCTTTAAATGGTCTGATATCTAATTTATCTACCACATTATTTAGGGTGAGGCGACTATTAACTTTTTCTTCTAGTTCTTTAATCATGTCCTTCATTTTAAGACTCTCTAAAGTATCAACATCTCCTTGTTGGGATGTTTGGTTAGTATCTTGGTTTTGTTTTTCTATGACCTGCAACCTAGTCTCCATTGCCACCATTTTATTCTCCAATAGTTCTATTTTATTTTCTATTTGTTTTTGGATCGTGTCTTCAAGAGATGCAAATTTATTTTCCAGCATGGCTTTTAACTCTTTTTGTAGCTTGACTTCTCTTTCTTCTCTATGTTTCTCTAAAGACTCTATATACTCATAAAGGCCTTGTAGAGTAACTGTGCTAGGTCTGCCTTTGGTAATCTTTGGTAGCTGTGGTGAAATATTCATACTTCACCATGGATGGATGAAAATGATCTACAATATTTGTGAGAATAGGAACATCGAGGATGAAAACCACTTCCTCTTAGAGTTCCCTGTGTACAACCACATTAGATATCAGTTTCATAATCTTTGTCGCAATATTGACCTTCCTAGTCTTTTATGATGTCAAAATTATAGTAAGCTCGCGAGGCTTCTCTCCTAGCTTTTTGAGCATAGGAATAAAATCTTAAATCAAACTAAATAATTTGTTTCTTTAGGTTCGATAGACCAAAGTTTGGTCTCAGTGGACGTTAACCATCATCATCATCATCATAAAAAAACATTTAAAAAAAAAACTCATTTCTTTATTTTTTCAAATTATATATATATATAATTTGAAAAAATAAAGAAAAAAATTATATAATATTTATTAAATACTTGTAATTTTATTTATATTAAATTATCATTTTATTAATTTATATGAATTTTGTATATATAATTAGTTGGATTTAGGGGATTTGAATCTTTATGACACTGTTATAATATATATATATATATATATATATATATATATATATATATATTCTAAAATACATTTATCTATTTATAAAAATTAATTATATAAATAAATATTTAAATATTATAATTTTATTAATTTCAAAAAACAATTAAATATAAAATTATAAAATACTTAAATAAAGTTTGAAGGAAAATAATAATAGGATTAATAAAACCAAAAACTCATAAGATTGAGGCAAAATATTTAAAAAAATATAACAATATTAATCGATAAAAATATAGTATATAATATAATTCAATAAAATTGAATAACATTCACTGAACAATGTGACATTCACATAGAATTGAGTGCTTATCACTTGTATAATGATTTGTAATCAGGTTTGTGAATAATTGATCATGTTTCAATAATTAAATTAATTTGTGTTTATCTGGGATATATTTCGAAGTTGATTAACTAAAAGTATACATAGGGGTTAATATTTCTTGGAAAGCCAAAAATCTTATTGCTCATTTAAAGACTAATTCTCATCAACTCTGGTGCGAAACACTGCGCTGGAAAATGCCAAAGGAAGTTTGCAATTTTTTTTTTTCTTTCGGAAAAGTGGAAACAGAAAAACATTTCATTTTAGAATGTGAGGCCTTCAAAGACAAGAAGGAAAGTTATGCAGATATGTTGGCAGCTAGCTTTTGGGATAATCTATTTAGCGAGGGGTTTGTCGAGACGCTGGGAACATTTATTTTGAAGCTTCACAGAAAGAAAGGCCGAATACATCAAGAAAGAAGCAATCTATCCCATAGACTATCTTTAGCCTCGTGGATGTTAAAATAATTTCTTTCTTTCTTTCTTTCCAACATCTTTACTACGAGATTTTTTCGATATTAACAGTATCCCCTGCTACAAATTTATTCTTTTGTCTAATCTCCTTTCTACAAATTCATTGGAGATAAATATTTTTTACTAAATATCATATTTCATTTCGGTAAAAATCAATGAAAACATAGTTTTATCGAAAAATGGATATCTTTTACTAAATATTATATCCTATTCTAACTAAAAACACTCAATGAAAATATAATAATAAAATATAAAGTGTGAAATCATTAAGTTATAGTAAAAATTAAATAAGTAATTTAAAATATACAACATGATTTTAAGTGTTATATAAAATTACAATATTTAAATATTATGTTTTAAATTTTTAATTATATGTTGAGACATATTGTTGAAAAGGTTTGGGAGGACAAAGTAGAAGCATTCAACGATTTTGTTGACTTAAAAAAGGCATTCGAAATAGTCTCTAGAGATAAGTAGTGGCGTAGAATGGAAGAACTTGAAATTCCTTTGCATTATAGAGCCGTTGTCCATAGACTTTATGAAGAAGTGAAAGTCAAAATTATAACCTCAGCAAGTATTTCAGAAAGCTTTAGAAGTGACATTGGAGTCAAGCAAGGTTGCCCTCTATCTCCTACCATTTTTTGCTTATATATTGATAAACTTGAAGAGTGGGTAAATCTGCGAGGTGGAAATGGTGTTCGGTTGGGGGAGTTTGTGATAAAGCTTCTTTTATATGCGGATGATCTTGTATTGATTTCTAAATCAGTCCATGGATTTCAAATGTACTTATATGCCTTTAAGCATTTTTGTAGAGAAGTGGAGATGTAAGTCAATACTAGCAAGACCAAAATAATGATTTTTTCTAATAAAAGGAAGCAGAGCCAACATACGTTCTTCTTTGAAGACAACATTCTTGAAGAAGTAAATGAGTACAAGTACCTCGAGATTGATTTCAAAAACAAACTTAATTGGGAGGACTACAGAAAGAAGAGAATTTTAGGAGGGTGGAAAGCATTATATGCTCTTCAAAACAGATGTAGAGAGACAGAGTTATGGGATTGGAAAATGACTAAAATGCTCTCTGGACTCCTAGTTTGTCCAATGATGCTATATGGGTGTGAATTGTGGGCTAATAGCACCCCCATCTCAAAATGGAAACAAATTGAGAAAATCCAAAAACACTTGATCATGAGCAAGTTCAAAATAAAAAATTTGTTATCTTATGAGATAATGTTGAGTGAAACAGGAGCAACTCTCATCGAAGCGATTGCTATGGTGTGGCTCATAAGATATCTAAAAGGAATTGAGTAAATGAAGGTAGGTAGATGGCCTAATGTTATGTTCAATGAAGGCATGAGTGAAAGAAAGAAAACATGGATGAAACAAAACTACATATGGATGCAAAAATGGAATATCTACCTCAATGCCTATCCCACAAATAGCAAGGAGCTAAAGGATTTTGTTATGGAGAAGTTTCGTAAACGAGTATGGGAAAAGAATTGTATTCTTTTGTCTAATCTCCTTTCTACAAATTCATTGGAGATAAATATTCTTTACTAAATATCACATTTCATTTCGGTAAAAATCAATGAAAATACAGTTTTATCGAAAAATGGATATCTTTTACTAAATATTATATCCTATTCTAACTAAAAAAAACTCAATGAAAATATAATAATAAAATATAAAGCGTGAAATAATTAAGTTATAGTAAAAATTAAATAAGTAATTTAAAATATACAACATGATTTTAAGTGTTATATAAAATTACAATATAATTTTTAAATTTTATGTTTTAAATTTTTAATTATATGTTGAGACATATTGTGATCCGGATTTAAACAGGAACGCAATAAAATACAGAGATAATCATAAAGACACATATGCAGTGGAAATAATACTTCATTTCATTACTGTAAAATACTGAAATATGCTTACAAATAGAAATGGAAATAACCTATCTAGGGCGATGGTAGCTTATCTCTGAAAAGAGATGTGTCGGCTACATGCCTCTGAACTGTGTTACAATGAGGCTCGAAGGCCTATTTATTGTTGAGAAACAATGGAAAACCCTTCACATTCCAAAACCTAACCCTAGAAGATGAAACGCCAAATTGTGGGCCCCGTTTTTGGGTAAGTTGGTACATCAACTTCTCGGGGTCGTGAATTGGTTGTATTATCTTCGTTTGACGCGCATGATAGCCCGTTGGAAAGATCTCTCCTAGGACTACGACGGAAAAGACGATTTTTAGATAGAAAAATCGCTACCGGTAGATTTCCCAAAAAACGTCGTTTAGGGCCTCAAAACGGCTCCAGAAGTTTAGGACCCGAAAAAATGCTAAAAATAGTAAACTGTGCTATAATTAAGGAAACTGAAAAATTGAAAGGGACAGTTATGGGGATCCATATGGGATAGGTAGGTGGCCACCAACATCCATCTGGATCATATTGTTGAAAAGGTTTGGGAGGACAAAGAAGAAGCATTCAACGATTTTGTTGACTTCAAAAAGGCATTCGAAATAGTCTCTAGAGATAAGTAGTGGCGTAGAATGGAAGAACTTGAAATTCCTTTGCATTATAGAGCCGTTGTCCATAGAATTTATGAAGAAGTGAAAGTCAAAATTACGACCTCAGCAAGTATTTCAGAAAGCTTTAGAAGTGACATTGGAGTCAAGCAAGGTTGCCCTCTATCTCTTACTATTTTTTGCTTATATATTGATAAACTGGAAGAGTGGATAAATCTGCGAGGTGGAGATGGTGTTCGGTTGGGGGAGTTTTTGATAAAGCTTCTTTTATATGCGGATGATCTTGTATTGATTTCTAAATCAGCGCATCGATTGCAAATGCACTTATATGCCTTTGAGCATTTTTGTAGAGAAGTGGAGATGTAAGTCAATACTAGCAAGACCAAAATAATGATTTTTTCTAATAAAAGGAAGCAGAGCCAACATACGTTCTTCTTTGAAGGCAACATTCTTGAAGAAGTAAATGAGTACAAGTACCTCGAGATTGATTTCAAAAACAAACTTAATTGGGAGGACTGCAAAAGGAAGAGAATTTTAGGAGGGTGGAAAGCATTATATGCTCTTCAAAACAGATGTAGAGAGACAGAGTTATGGGATTGGAAAATGTCTAAAACGCTTTTTGGACTCCTAGTTTGTCTAGTGATGCTATATGGGTGTGAATTGTGGGCTAGTAGCACCCCCATCTCAAAATGGAAACAAATTGAGAAAATCCAAAAACACTTGATTATGAACAAGTTCAAAATAAAAAATTTGTTATCTTATGAGATAATGTTGAGTGAAATAGGAGCAACTCTCATCGAAGCGATTGCTATGGTGTGGCTCATAAGATATCTAAAAAGATTTGAGTAAATGGGGGTAGGTAGATGGCCTAATGTTATGTTCAATGAAGGCATGAGCGAAAGAAAAAAAACATGGATGAAACAAAACTACATATGGATGCAAAAATGAAATATCTACCTCAATGCCTATCCCACAAATAGCAAGGAGCTAAAGGATTTTGTTATGGAGAATTTTCGTAAACGGGTATGGGGAAAAGAATTGGGTAGAAGGAAGAAATACTACATTGAGGAATTCAACCCTACATGGGATCTACAACAAAAAGAGTTCATTGGAGCTAGCATTCCATGGAGGGCAAAGGTTCTTATTGCTCAATTAAGAACCAACTCGCATCAACTTTGCTATGAAACAGGACGTGGAAAAGACCTAAAGAAGCTTGGGAAGAATGGGTGTATACATTTTGCACGTCTGGGGCAGTGGAATGGGAAAAACATTTCATTTTGGAATGTGATGCATTCAAAGACATCAGAGAAAGTTATGAGAATATGCTAGCATCGGTTTCTTGGCATTGCCTTTTCAGTGAAGGGATTGTTGGAAAGTTGGGCCAGCTCATCATCAATTTGAACAAAGAAATGATTGAATTGCAAAAAATAATCCCATAGACTATTTTTAGTCTCTTGGACATTAAAATATCATTTCATTTCATTTAATTATTTAAAGATTTCTATAAAAAGTATTTGAGAATATTTAGTGTTCGGAATTAGTTTTACAGTAATCATTTTTTAGTCAAAAAAAATTATTGTAGAATTAATTCCAAACACTAAACCTTCTCAATTTTATTTTTTTTATTCAATAAAAAAATTAGAATACAATATCTATATATAAACTAAACTATTATTAAATTATCAAAACTACAAAGAAATTATTATATGTGAAACAATTACTTAATTAGAAATCAATGGAAAGTAATAATGAGACAAGGTGAAAGTTAAGTACACATAAAAATAACGCTCATATATATAAACTAAACTATCATTAAATTATCAAAACTAAAAAGAAATTATTATATGTGAAACAATTACTCAACTGGAAGTCAATGGAAAGTAAAGTGAATGGAAAGTAATAATGAGATAAGGTGAAAGTTTGGTACACATAAAAATAACTCAAACTCAATATTGTTCCGCGGTTAATCTGTAGTTAAGTTTACAGCCCACATCTCAAAACAAAGCATTTTTAATGATAAGTAAATGAATTGGCAATATATCTTCTATCACATGCGACTTGAATCCCTTGCAAAAATGAACACTCTTTGTCCAATAAAAAAATACAAGTGTTTCTTCTACGCCAGCTAACTTATTATATGTGAAACAGTTAGTTAGAAGTCAATGGAAAGTAATAATGAGATAAGGTGAAAGTTAGGTACAGATAAAAATAACTCAATATTGTTACGTTGTTAATCTGTAGTTATGTTTACAGCCCACATCTCAAAACAAAGCATTTTTAATAATAAGTAAATGAATTGGCAGTATGTATCACATGCGACTTGAATCCCTTCCAAAAATGAACCTCTTTGTCCAATCAAAAATTACAAGTGTTCTTGTACGCCAGCTAACTTGTTTGCTGAAAATTCCAAAAACAATGAAGTAAGCCAGCATGGATAAATTGAAGATCGTTGCAAGATAATAGAAATATAGACAGTGATATACAAGTAATATGCGTATAGGAGAGATCAAGGCATACCTGGCATAAACAGAGTACCAAAGCCATTGACTGCTATGACCTATGGAAACCCAGTCCCCAGGCAATTCTGCAGCTGTTTGTTCGCCTCCCAAAGGAGCGAATTGTCCAAAGTGTTTGTACCTGTTTATTACCCATCATTTCACGTTTAGTGCACTTGTTGTGGCTTCAATTTGTAAGAAGGAAAATTACATCATCATCATTTTAAAGAAAAAGGTGAAACCTCATAAAAAGTTAGAGCAAACTAAGAACATTTGCAATGCTTCCACCAAAATAACGAGTGATGGATCTTTATATATGGAAATATGCATGGAACATGAGACAGTTAAGTAACTTGACGCCGAAACCAGTTATCTGTTAAGAACAATATAAAACATAATCCATAATCCAAGAACCATTAAATGGAGGATTTGGTTAGTATTTCAAGAGAGACAGAAATCAGAAGAAAGGTATGCCTGTCAAGAAGAAGAATATATATTACTGTTAAGAAAAAAACATGCAGCGGAAAGGTCGCTGGTCCAGGAAATGAATCACTAAAGATAAGGTCAATGGTACATATTAATGATAGTGAAGTCACTAAAAAAAGAATTAACATGAACTGGAATAGAAGTGCAATAAGGGGGCAGAGAAAATGAGCACCAGAATTTTTTATCACAACAAATTGAAAGAGATACATACATCACTTGCACTTATGCATAACACGAGATAAAAACCGGCCTGTAAAGGAAAAACGACTCAAATGCCTTTTCTCAAAAGACAATTATGCACTTGAGGGAAGAACAAAGTATGGAAAGCATGTGCTATTTATCAATCTGCAGACATCTGACAAAGGGAAACCTCTAATGCAACCAAGGGAAAATTTATAGAAAAACGTTAGTCAGTAAAAATAATCTGTACACATTTTTAGGCTAGAAATGCAGTTTTATTGAAGATAAATGGTTTATGCTATTTGCAGACGTCTGACAAAGGGAAAGCTCCAATAAAACCAAAAGAAAATTTATAGGCAAACGTTGGTTACCAGAAAATAATATGTACATATTTTCAGATTAGTAATACAATTTTATTGAAGATAAATGGTTTTTACTACACGCTTAAATGATAACAGATTGTACTCAGGTTCACGTTGACAGATTCATACCTGAGACACACTCAAGTTGTTTTCCTCATACGTTATTACAGAAGCAGAAATTAATTATTGTCATTCATCAAGGGATGGATATATTGACTATTTGTTGAAGATGAAAAAACATAGTATAACAGCTCTGCACCCTATTAGCTTTATAACAAATATCAGTCTATTGTTAGACATGGGAACCAAACCCTAAAGCCTAAGCATGCCTGCAGCCAAACATCGGTTACAACATATTACAGCTGTCAATACAAGAAGCAACTAATCCCCTACTAGACTTCACCTATTGTAAAAGTTCAAGGCCCTGTTATCATGCAAATCTACATCGAGAAGAAAGAACAGATCTGAGTAATAATTATAGGCAATCTAGCTCTGTCACCACTGGATTTCTTTCCATTCGATTTCTTTCTAGTCCCAGGGGGTGTCCCTAGGATACGTATTTTCTGATCATTAATAAGTAAACTCTGACCAAAACAAATACACTAAGCTGTTCGTTAACTGCCTAGAAGCACTCAAGAATAGTGGTAAATTCACAAATTAAAATGAAAAGGGTGAGATCAGATTTATTAACCAAATTGCAGCAGTGATTAAGTGAGTGAAGCATGAATAATTTGCACTTTAAGTGAAAGCAGAAATTTAAAATAGGTAGACAGAATTAACGGACAATATCCCTGCAGCACAATTGCGCATGCAAACAACCACAAAATATAAAGAAGTAAAAATAAAGCATTATCGAATCCATTCAATGTATTAATCAAGAGGCAAAGAACAAAATCATAGTCATCAGAATATTGTGAGCTGCTCTGTCCATGTCTGGCATGCAGAGGCGGAAGAAGTCTGTCAAGAGAAGAAAGGAAAAGGGATGATGGCAATCTGTTCCCATGACCTCTGTCAAAATGTCTAATCCCCTGAAAGCTGATTGGCAGCCCTGTTTTATAGAATAGCAACATTGAACCCCAGGGCATATGTTAACCTGCTCCTTCAACTTATCAAGAAGGGCTGGATGTTACCATTTGCATCATATGGGGATACTTTAGAGAGAGAGCTGCTAGTCGTGAGCATGGGAGTTACCCAAAATAGAGAAGTTTGTTTGCTAGGTTGAAAACGAAGTAGTGAAATTGGGATGTATGCTTCGGGTGTTAAGTTGTTACCTTCCTTAATAGGATGGGTTGGTTTCTTGCAACAAAATGAACATTTATCCTTGTTCCACGAAGAGTCTTGTACATATTGGTTTGAAAGGCTCCTTGGAAAAAGTGAGGATTAATGAATGAACCAATCTGAATGAGGCATAGGAGGATGAGTGCACCCTAACTGTGCAAGAGAGAAGAAAGGACAAAGTACTTGCATGTGGTCCTTCTTACCCACCCAATAGGGTAACCCCTAGGAGAAAATTGTTATCCCATTGTTTCAGCTTGCCAACCAGCATCCCTATGATGATCCACAAATAGTTAGCCTTAGATGCCTCCCATCCATGCTTTGGTCAGTGCTTTATTACAATTAGTCTATTCATCCAATGCAGGTGGGTCCTCAAATATGAGGTGCATTGACTGTTTTTGTAATCAAGTGCTTTCATTTAATGTTTAGAGTCATTCTAGTATGGATCACAGGTTGAATTGGATGATTGACCACTTTTGGTTGTATTATTGTTCACATGCTTCACCTTTGTGGTTACTATTACTCCTCTTTCAACCAGGGTAATCTAGAACTTTTGACCACGCCATTTGTAAGCCCAAATGTGTGCAAGTAATATCCATGTAAGGCCATTTGGGTTTATTTTGTGAAAGTGATGCCTAGATCCTCGATGTTGTGTTAGAATTCCTTGCACCCCAGGGTTGGTCTATGTTTTGGAAATTTCACAAAACATAAAACATAAACACATTGAAATGCATAACTTTAAAACTTTTTTCATAACGGATAATAAACCTACAATTAGATCATGCACATAACACAATATTTATGCCGAAGAAGATTTCTTATTAGTCCCTTAACAAGAGACACCAGGGCTCCTGTACCACAGAAAGTGGTATTGTTGCCACAAAATCTAGCAGGCATTGGAGAGGGAAACCCTACAAAGCATAAGCTAGACCAAGAAGCAATAATAGGGTAGTGGCCCACTGTCACCACAACCAAAACCCCCACTCTTTATGGATTTTCACTGATCGGAGGAGTCCCAGTAGGGGACAAATCACTTATAATAGATATCCTATGGTTAATGTGTGAAATGATCTCGCTACAAGCTCTTCAAGAAAGACACAACTTAGGTCCAAGGCTTCACAAGAAAGCAATTTGTTTTCTATGATGAGACCTAGAAAAGAGGGCACAAGGCCTAGGGTTTGATAAATTTGTGAGTATTGGAGTAACCAAAGGTCAAGGCTAGGAGGAAAGGTTTCTTACAAGGTATATCAGCTATGCCAAGGCTCATGAAACCTTCATGGAAGCCATTAAGTTGAAGGAAAGAGAACTAGGGTGTCCTCTTAGGCAAACAACTAGGGAAAGGAAATTTATGGATGAAATTGAAGTGGATGCCCACCAAAAGGATAGATTTTGTGGCAAATATTATCCTCTTGATGTTTAGGCTCTCCAACCACCAAAATTCCTCTTGCCTAGGGATTTGCACCAAGCCCTAGTTTCCTAACTTAGCCTTGAAAGGGTTGAATTGAGAGAGAAAATATGGATAAAATTTGAGAATGATCACCAATTGATTGGACTAGTACCTTGTCCCTTGAGAATATGGAGTCAAGGATGTCAAAGATTAGCTAAAATTGTTCCTAAGGAGGCCGAAATTTGATGCCCTAGCAATCAAATTTCAAGCATTTACCCACTCAATGGAAAAATGGAGTTTTATGGGAGAGCTACTAGGAGTTCACCACTAGGACAATTCATCACATGTTATGTATGAGTAATGCATGCAATATTCATCTAGATAGCATTCAAAATTGATCTTCAACAAATTAGGGCACAATTTAGCATAACCTAGAATCAATAATTCCATACATTAGACATTCAAGAAATAGATATTCAACAATAAAGTTCACTTACAAGATAACATGCAAGATTTCCATCCATTAGATCAAAGAATAGCTCCAAAGAATATCCAAGATCAACTCCAAACATCAAAATGCATCCAAATATCTCCAAAAATCCACAAGAAAGCAAGTGTAAGTTCCTCTAAGGAGGCCGAAATTCCAATGTGTGATGATGAGAGATCACAATGACATGATCTCTAATTTATATGTGTCCTACTAAGGCCTATTTTAGCCTACAAGCCCCTTAAACAATAAAATAATGGGCAAACTACAAGCAAGGTCACAAGGTTAGCTTGTAGCTCTCATAAAAACACAAATATCTCCACATATGTGAGCCAAAGTGAGGTAATTGTTGATGTTATGCTAGCGTATTTCCCTCCTAGGGATTACGTTGGGGGGTCTTGAGTGCCAAGACAAGTGTAAAGGCCCTCTAATATCGCACTCTAGGGGTTGGCCATTAGATCTCTAGCATAATACTCTGTGGGCCTCAGTTTTGGGCTTGGGGCAAAAACATGGGTTGCATGGGTCTCCAAGTGGTGAATAAACCTGATTTTGTTCCAACGTTGATGGCACTGAAGGTGGTGCTAGCCCTCCCATGTCTCAAGGTATGAAACAAACCTCATATGTGCCCTAGATCAACTGCCTGACCTTGTAATACTGATAAGTTGACTGGGGGCATGCTGGTTGTTGAAGTTTCTAAGTTTACTTAGTTAGAAACCCTCCATGCACTTATTCTGATTTATTCCTACCTACTTGTTATTTTTCTTTAACAAGTTATTTACAAAGTAAATACTGAAAACAAACACCAGTGCATGCTCAACGTATTGCAGATCAACAACTAAAAGAAACAAGAACAAGCACACCACATGACACCATTACTTTTGGACCAATGTCCTCGGAAAAACCCAATGTGGGAAAACCGGTGCAGCTATCTGAGGGTTTTCTTATTAAGCAATATCAGAGTACAATCTGGGTGTCGTAACTGGCCTACCCAATAGAGAATTTCCTTAGCAGCTATACCTCACAGTTTGAGAGAAATATCTTGGCTGAAACCCTGGAAAACCCTTCCAACAGCTCAGCACAAAACTGCTCCTGCAACCCCAGCGTCTACCCAATCTGGACTGCGTCCGTCCTTCTCTGTCTCACGCTGGCCCTACGTCAGCCTTGCTTGGCCTGCATCAGCCCCAGGAGGCCCTGCGTCAGCTCTGGGAGCCTCTACGTCAGCTACGCTGGGCTCTCTGGTGCTCTGTGCAGCACTTGGCTGCCTATGCGTGGCCCTACGTGAGCCCTTGTTGGCTCCACACCACCCTCCTTGGCTGCTGCACTGCTCTCCCGACATAATCTCTGCCTTCTATGTTCCTTTGTACACTATGCCCCTCAACTGCTCTCCCGATCACTGATTCTATCTCTCTTAACAAACCCCGCTCTAGAGAATAGAATGACTGATCATCTGGTGTGATCTCCAAGTGACCCTCAAGCCTCCTCTTATACTTTTCCTATTGACGATTCAATGGCCGAGATTAAGTCCCTAATCAACGACTAAGATTAGATCTGGCTTGATCCTTGTCTTTTGGACCATTCTAACACAGATTCATATTAATACACATTAATATTTTATTTTCCCTAAGTTTAGACTTAGGGGCTCCATTAAAAATATTAATTATTTTAATATCTCCTGATCTGTTTAGAAGCTGCCCAAACTCTTTTTGGGTATTGGAGATCTCATGTGCCCCAACTTCTCCACCAAATTTCGTGGCTAGAGCACATCCAATGCTACCCCAAATCAACACTCCCTCTTAGCGAGGATTGTGCTCTAGAAATACTCGTCACTGAGTACTGCTCTAATCATCCGCCATCGATACCTATGCTGATGCTAGGCCTTCCTACCCAACATCCTCTGCATTGCTGCCTCCTGTATTGTTGCCCATGGTTCTGCCACTGCCACTGCTGCATCTGTATGACAGCTCCCTCTGCATCCGTGTTGTTGCTGGTCCTTTCTCCCAGCACTGCATTCGCACTGCACCTCCTCTCATCATGCTGCATCGTGCTGCCCACTGCTGCACTACAACTCAGTTACTGAGAAGTAAGTAACTGATCTCCCAACTGACCTCCCTGTTGGGCTAGAAACACCCACTGATGCTGAAGCTCCCTCTGCCACTAACAAGTGCTCCCTCTCTCTGACCTCTGTGCTACTGCAACAACTCCCTGCATCTCGCATCGTTGCACACCTCTTTGTGCCTTCCTGCACTGGTGCAACACTCCTACGCCTCTCGCACTACTGCAACCTGCTAGCTCTGTGCTGTCTTGGGACTCCTGCACTGTAGCTCTCTCTGCCGCTCCATCTACATCCATCTCTACCCGAGTCAGCCAGTCCTGCTACTCCTCTTTGAGGCTCCCGTAGCAAGGTCTAATCCAAGAGGCTGGGTACCTCGAGGATCCTGCCCCTCATCGCCTGTAGTCCATCTGACTACAACTCGATGTCTCCCCACTTCTGCTCAAGTGGTGTGTGTGCACTTATGGCACAGTCATCGCCTGTCAATACTTCCTTCTTTGCCCTTGCTGGCTTTGCTTTAGTCTCGGAAGACTTTCCCTTACTCTTCTTCCTTGGACACTGGGTTGCATAATGACCCAACTCCCCACAGTGGAAGCACTTGATCTTGGAGAGATCCTTATTCTTCCACTTTTCCTGCTTTCCCTCAGATGCTAGAGCAACATCTTCCTCCTCCTGCTTGACTTTCATCCCCTTGCTGCTGCTACCCGTCTTCGACTACCATCTGATCTCTTCTTGGTGTAGAGTTGCCCACATCTCGTCCCAAGGTAGGAGAGTCCCTTTGCCCAGGATACTTTGGACAAACACTTCCCAATCTTCTGAGACAACGTTCAGGGCTATCCTCACCATAAGCTCTTGATCCAGTGTCGCTCCTATAGTAGTCAACTGGTCTCGAATCTCATTCAGTCCTCCGAAGAAGATGTCAATCGATTGATCCTTCTTCATCTGATACGACCTCATCTAGTTCTCGAGCAACATTCTTCTCTGCATAGAAGTATGCTGGTACAGGTTCTTGAGAGCCTCCCACATCTCAACTGTCGTTTCCTTCTCGGCTATATGTGGTACCACATGATCCTTGACCCCGTCAAGGATAATGCACTTGGCCCTCACCATCGCCTCTTCGTACTTGTCATTATCATTGGGGTTGACTGGGATAGCTATAACCTTCAAGGCGAAGTTCTTGACACGATTCCTGTCAAGCACTGATAAGATTCTGGCCTTCCAAACTGCGAAGTTCGATGCTCCGTCCAGTCTATCCTGGTCTCTTACCCCATGAAGTGCCATGACGCTCCTCTACTTCCCTCTTGGAAGTTCTCTGTTCGACTCCTCTGAGTCTCTACTTCCCGTCTGGAAGTTCTCTTCTGGACTCCCTCTGAGTCCTGATTTCCCTCCTGGAAATCCTTCTACCGCTTGTCGAGATGCCCCCTACTCTGATCGTCTTGTGCAACTGCACTGCTGATCCAGGTTCCTCGGCTAGAAACCCTCGGTAACAACTCCTTTGGCCCTACTCTGTCAAGTACTGTTCTGACTACAGTACCTCACCAGCTCCACTCTGCAATATTTCTGTAGCCTTCTAGACTCCAGCAACTTCCTTTCTGTGAACCGCGTCAGCCCCTCTCTGCCTCATACTGGCTCTATGTCACCCCAGATGGGTCTGCATCAGCCTTGGGATGCCCTGCGTCAACCCTCTGGCCCTTTGCGTCAGCAACGCTAGCCTCTTTGAGGCTTTGCGCAGCTCCCGGCTTCTTCTACGTTGCTCTGGCTGGCTCTGCGTCACACTTCTTGGCTTCTGCGCTGCTAGAAACAACCTCTGTCACCTCGGGATAGTTGTTTTCTGCTACTATTGCTCCGTTCGGCTGATGTCTTTTAGTCCTCCTATGATCTGCAACCTCGCTCTGATACCATGTTGAAGTTTCTAAGTCTACTTAGTTAGAAACCCTCCATGCACTTATTCTGATTTATTCCTACCTACTTGTTATTTTTCTTTAACAAGTTATTTACAAAGTAAATACTGAAAACAAACATCAGTGCATGCTCAACATATTACAGATCAGCAACTAAAAGAAACAAGAACAAACACACCACATGACACCATTATTTTTGGACCAATGTCCCCGGAAAATCCCAATGCAAGAAAACCGATGCAGCTATCTGAGGGTTTTCTTATTAAGCAATGTCATAGTACAATCTGGGTGTCGTAACTGGCCTACCCAATAGAGAATTTCCTTAGCAGCTATACCTCACAGTTTGAGAGAAATCTCCTAGTTGAAACCCTGGAAAACCCTTTCGACAGCTCCTCAGCACAAAATTGCTCCTTCTCTGTCTCACGTTGGCCTTGTGTCAGCCTTTCTTGGCCTGCATCAGCCTCAGGAGGCCCTGTGTCAGCTTTGGGAGCCTCTGCATCAGCTACGATGGGCTCTCTGGTGCTCTGCGCAGCACTTGGCGGCCTCTGCGTGAGCCCTTGTTGGCTCTGCGTCACTCTCCTTGGCTGCTACGCTGCTCTCCCGACACAATCTTTGCCTTCTCTGTTCCTCTGTACTCAATGCCCCTCAGTTGTTCTCCCAATCACTGATTCTATCTCTCTTAGCAAACCCCGCTCTAGAGAATAGAATGACTAATCATCTGGTGTGATCTCCAAGTGTGTTATAGATCTGACCCAGAAATATATGAGAATACAAATATACCCAAAAATAATAATATAGAAATAGATAGAAATGTTTCTTTATTGATCAAACCCTTAAGGTAGGGCAACACCATACATTCACTCCTTAAGGAAGGAGAACACTCCACAAGCCATATGCTTACCATTACAATAATCCTTGACATCTCTCAATGGAGAGTCTCTAGCCTCTATATAGGCCTCGTACATACAATACCATGGGTCATTACCATGGTTCCCTCAATACCATCTATCTAATACCACGGGCTTATTATGTTATTGCTAACTACTTATGGTCCCTTACATGATACCGGTTAACCACCTTATTTATTACTATGGCCCATCCCATTATTACATTATTCCCTTGGGTAACTCCCTCTATACCCCATATTATCCCCCTAGGTATACTACATTCCACCCCCCTTAACATGTTTCATCCCCGAAACATACAAAGAACACAAATAATAAGATCTACTCAAAAGAGTAGTCCACTGGTACCATGCACGTGCATCTAGCCATCCCAGAGAAAGGTGAATCCTCGACCTCGCTGGTGCCTCACTCACTTGAGATGGAAGTTGACCTTGGCGACTTCTCTGTGTTGATGCGTAGTAGGTAGATCGTCGCCCCTCTATCTGTCATGCAAGGGTTGTTGTCTTTGTGGCTAATTCGTTTCCATCTTGTTGGTTGTTTTCTTGCAGGGTGATGTGGGTGCTGATACGCTGAAGTTTTAACCAATAGTGTCTTTTTCTTTAATTCACCACCTAATGGAGCTTGATTGGTATTTGGTACATGTTGTGGTGTCTGTTGTTGTTTCTTATCTTCCAATATTACTTCAATCACCGAGTCCTCATCTAATGTATCAGTACCTGTAACATTTTCTGCTTCAGCCTCCTTGGATTCTCCCTATTTTTTTGGTACCTGGTTTGATGTTTGTGTTTGGTTGTCGACCATTAAAGGTTCATCATCTGATGTGTCAGTGTCATTAGAGCTTTGTGCTTCTGCCTCCATAGTTTCTGCTTAGGTCTTAATAGAAATATCCTGCAATGTTATTTTCTTCTTTTTATACTAGAGTTTCATGAATTTCTTTTGCACATTAATATTGACAGTACCCACCGATTCCATCCAAGGGTATCCCAAAACAACATCAACATTAGCCATATCTGAAGCATAAAAATCAGAATCCAATACATAATTGTCCATAAAAATCTTAATAAACTTGCACCTCCTCATTATTAACCTGTGTGTGCTCCATTTGTTTTGGTGGAATTTGCAATTTTTTTGCCAAATTGACATTTATAAGATTTTGCTTGTAACTAGGATTTATAGACACAATGATCTTCTCCTTCTGAATATATCCATGAACCTGTAATAAGCAGATACCAGTAGAAAATAACCCCACACATTTCTCATTATCTTGTTTCTTAGCATGATACCATCTGTCTAAAAGGAAAATTTCAAATTCTTCATCGGGCAGGTTAGAACACTTCTTTTTGTTAAGTAATTCCCACCATGTGGCCGCCTCATCTGTAAAATTAGCCACTACCCAAAATCTCTAATGTTTTGCCATAATAACTTTTTTGCTTTTATGTATTCTTCAATAGTAGGATCATTATCTTTTCCTGTAAAATATAGAACCGCCATGAAGAGGGTTTGGGAAAAAAATTCACTTACTTGGCGAAAATTTGAAATTGTCACAATTTAGTCAATATTGCTCAGAATCCCTATTATGACCTGTTTTCAGAAATGGAACAACCATTCTGCATCTTCCTATGTGATAGAAATTCCGATCTAGGCACTGGAATTTCAAATTCGCGTTGCAACTGTCCCACCGTCCAAAACTTTTCTGAAAAAATAGCTAATTTTAAATTAGTGATATCTCCCTCATGCAGACTCTGATTCAACTGATTTTTTTTTTTGAAATTGGGTATTTTTTTGCAAAGAACCCAGATTTGTAATTAGATTTTGAAAATTTTGCACTAGAACGTACAGATCTGATCTGCAAACTCGTTGCCCCGAAAAATGTCTACAACACAACTGATTTTTAAATCAGCAATATCTCCCTCATCCGAACTCCGATTCAGCCGATTTTTTTTTCAAATTGGGTATTTTTTTGCAAAGAACTCAGATCTACAATTAGATTATGCAAATATTGCCCCAGAACATACATATATGATTTGCAAACTTGTCGCCCCGAAAAATGTCTGCAACATAGCTGATTTTTAAATCAGCGATATCTCCCTCATCTGGACTCCGATTCGGCCGATTTTTTTTTTCAAATTGGGTATTTTTTCACAAAAAACCCAGATCTGCAATTAGATTCTGCAAATGTTGCTCCAAAACATACAGATTTGATCTGCAAACTCGTCGCCCCAAAAAGTTCTTGCAAAATAAAATAAAATAAGTAAATACTCTGTTTTGCCCAAGAAAATGCTCTGATACCACTTGTTATAGATTTGATATGAAAATATAAAATAATAGAAATATACCCAAAAAATAACAAGATTTGAATATAGAATTGCTTCTCTTTATTGATCAAACCCTTAAGGTAGGGCAACACCATACATTCACTCCTTAACGAAGGAGAACACTCCACAAGCCATAAGCTTGCCAATACAATAATCCTTGACATCTCTCAATGGGGAGTCTCTAGCCTCTATATAGGTCTCATACATACAATACCATGGGTCATTACCATGGTGAAGTAGAAGACTTCG
The DNA here is from genome assembly GCA_031772625.1 of Pinus tabuliformis. Lineage (NCBI taxonomy): Eukaryota > Viridiplantae > Streptophyta > Pinopsida > Pinales > Pinaceae > Pinus > Pinus tabuliformis. The sequence continues at coordinate 1,409,481,266 of CM062804.1, forward strand.
ATAATAAACAGAAATAAGTAAATATGTTATTAATAATTGAAGGATGATGATTACATTTTTGTGAGAGGCCCGGGCTATATGCCGCCTTAGGTGCCTCTTGGTGAACAGATCATGCCCTTTTGCTTAATAACCTACACTAACTAATTTTTACATAATATTAACTAATTTTTACATAGCATTGCCTTCCTCTCGAAAGAATGCTTTGCCGTCAAAGCATACGTAACGACGGATGTTTTTGACAAAATGATTCATTCTCCTAAGAAGCTTCTTCTTCGGGTAAGTCCTTCCACTTGATCAGGAATTCCTTGATTGTACGATGTCAAAGCTTTCTTTCTCTAGTAGATAAAATACCTTCTGGTTCTAGAATGACCCTTCCCTCATCATCCAGGGATGGAAGCGTTGTTTGCGCTGATTGATGGTCGCCTAGTGCCCTTTTAAGGCAGGAGACATGGAAGACGTTGTGAACACGACTTTTCTCTGGAAGGCTTAAACCATACGCAACTTGGCTGATCTTTTTGTTGATCTGATAAGGTCCATAGAACTTTGGTGCCAATTTGTTTTTCCTTTCTGTTTTAAGGACAATTGTTTGTATGGTTGGAGCTTGACAAACACCCATTCTCCGACTTCAAACTCTCTTTCAGTTCTGTTTCGGTCTGCTTGTTGCTTCATACGATTCCTCACATTATTCAAGTTTTCTTTCAGTATTTGGACGATTTTTTGGGTTTCTTCTAGTTGATTTTTAACAACAGGTAGATTTGTCTGGACAATAGCTAGATCCTTCCATTTTGGGGGTTCATATCCATACAAAGCTTGAAATGGCGTCATTTTTGCTGACGTATGATAAGTAGAATTATACCACCACTCAGTGAGATGCAACCATTGAGCCCACTTATTTTGTTTTTCTGTAGCATAGCAACGTAGGTAGGCCTCCAAACATTTATTGACAACCTCTGTTTGTCCATCTGTTTGAGGGTGATAAGCGGAACTCATATTTAGGTAGGTTCCTATGTGGTTGAACAACTCCTTCCAGAAATTACCCTTGAATTTGGCATCTCTATCACTCACAATGACTTTCGGAAAACCGTGTAATTTATATATATTTTTGCAGAATATTTCAACGATTTGTTTAGCTAAGTATGATTTCTTTATTGCCATAAAGTGAGCATATTTGGTGAGTCTGTCGACCACTACGAAAATCTTGTCCTTGCCTTCAGATACGGGTAATCCTTCAATAAAGTCCATCGAAATTTCTTCCCATTTTTGATTCGGAATGTTTAAAGGGTGAAATAATCGAGGTGTCGTAATATTTTCACTTTTATTCCTTTGACATGTGTCACACTTTGCTACATACTTCTGAATATCATGACTCATTCCTTTCCAAAAGAAGGATTGATGTGCATTGTAGTAAGTCTTAAAGAATCCTACATGTTCGGCTGACGGTGAGTCATGTGACTCCTTGAGTATCTTAAATTTAAACTTGGAATTTGCATTTAGATAGATTCTTCCCTTGTACCATAGAATATAATTCTTCCATTCAAATTTTGAGTTGTTGGGAAGGTTATTGATAATCGCCGTTATTTCTGGATCCTTGGCACACTCACTTCGAATCTCATTAAGCCATTCAGGAACAACAACCGAGATTGCAAGTAGTGTTGGTTCTTCATCTTTCCTAGATAGCGCATCTGCTACTACATTGTCTTTTCCCATTTTATGTAGTATTTCCATGTCAAAGGCAACAATTTTTTCAATCCATTTTTGTTGTTCTTCGGAAAGTGTTTTTTGTTGAAAGAGGTGCTGGAGACTATTATGGTCTGTTCGAATAGAGAACTTACTTCCCAAAAGATATTGCCTCCACTTAGCTAGTGCATGCATAATAGTGAGCATTTCTTTGTTGTATGTGGACTTGAGGCGTTCTCTTTTATTGAGCTTCCTACTTTCAGAAGCTATTGGATGCCCTTTTTGCATGAACACTGCACCTATACCAAATCCGAAAGCATCACACAATGATAAATGGTTTAGAATAATCTGGTGTTGCCAATACGGGGGCATTAGACATAACTTCCTTTAATTTTTCAGAACACCTTCTTGCTTCCTCATCCCATAGAAATGAATTCTTCTTTAAAAGGTTTGTCAAAGATGCAGTTATATGTGCATAGTTTTTAATAAACCTTCGGTAATATCCAGTCAAACCTAAGAACCCTCTTAGCTTGGATACATTAACAGGTTTGGTCCATTCTTTTATAGCTTTGATTTTATTAGGATCTACCTTTACGCCTTCATGGGATATAATGTGTCCAAGGTATTCTACTTCTTCCTTTCCGAAGGTGCATTTGGATTTTTTTGAATAAAATTGATGCTCTTTTAGTAGTGTAAGAACTTTATCCAGATGTTGTAAGTGCTCCTTCCAAGTTTTACTGTAAATTAAATTATCGTCAAAGAATACTAATACAAACTTAGATGTGGACGAAATAATTCGTTCATAGTTGCTTGAAACGTTGCTAGTGCATTGGTTAACCCAAACGGCATTACTTTAAATTCATAGTGACCTTCGTGTGTTCGGAATGCCGTTTTTGGTATGTCTTCCAATCTAATCCTGATTTGATAGTAGCCTGACCTTAAGTCCAATTTTGAGAAGTATTTTGCACCATGTAGCTCATCCAGCATTTCGTCGATAAAGGGAATTGGGAACTTGTTTTTAATTGTTATTTTGTTCAATCCTCTATAATCAATGCATAGCCTGAATGAACCATCCTTCTTCCTTACCAATACCACTGGAGCAGCATATGGACTTTTACTTTTCGAGATGATCCCACACTTTAAAAGGTCTTGGATTAATCTCTCAATTTCTGTTTTTTGGTGATGTGGATATCGGTATGGCTTGATGTTGATGGGGTCTGACCTTGCTTTGACTTCTATTGTATGCTCAATTTCCCTGTTAGGAGGCATTTTCATAGGTAGGTCTTGAAATACTTTTTCATGCTTTTGAATTAGATCTTGTATCTCTGGTGATTCTTCACTGATCATATTTGCAGATAACATTTCTAATTGGTGACATTGTACTACATAAGCGGGTGCTCCTTTTCGAATCATCTTCATCATCTGAGATGATGATACAATTTGATTCTCTGGTGCTTGGAATCCGTGTAATTTGTACCTCTGACCTCCCCATTTAAATCTTATGAATTGTACTTGATGGTTGGCAACATAAGTGCCTAGAGTTCGTAACCATTGGATACCTAAGACTACATCTAATCCACCTAATGGTACAATGAAGAACGGAGATTCTAAATTAAAGTCTTGAATCTGCAATTTGACTTTATGGCATTTTCCCACCTTTTCAATCTTCTTACCGTCAGCTACCATCACCTTCATGTTTGGTAAGGGAAATGAAAAAATATTGAGTCTCTTTGCCACGGTTGCATCTAAAAAATTGTGTGTGCTACCAGAGTTGATGAGAACCACTACATTGTTCTTCTTTATGTGTCCTTTTAACTTTAAGCTTTAAGGTTGTGATATACCTATCATAGCTGATAGTGACACTTGCGGAATACTTCCGTCATCTAATTCTGGTGAGAATTCTAGGGCATCTTTTGTTTCTTCTATGTCAGAATCTTCATTGTTTGAATCATTAGTTGCTTCACAATTATATAGGTTCTTTGGTTCTTTTCCCTTAGCACACCTATGTTTGGGGTCCCACTTCTCACCACAACATTTGCATTTGCTTTCTTTTATCCTTTGTATTTCCACATTAGATTTTCACCTTCACGACGATGTGGTGGAACATATCTTGTATTATTTGAATCAACAGACTGAGGTACTCTTCGTCTTGAATATAGTTTTTCCGGGTTTGACCACAGTGTTTGTTCAAATTTCTTTTCAGCAGTTTTTGCTTTCCGTCTTGCTACTTCTATTGACTTAATGTCATGAAGGTCAAGTTCTACTTGTAAATCAGTTTTAAGTCCGAAGAAGTATGATTGAACTAGACGAGACTCTGATAACCCAGGTACTCGTGTCACGAAGGTTTCCCATTCTTGAGTGTACTCATCCAAAATTCCTTTTTGTCGTAATTTGATGAATGATGAAAAAAACTCTTCTTCCCTTACACCTTGGAATCTTTTAAAGAATGCATCTTTGAATTTCCTCCAACTGATGGCGATTGTCGTCTTCTTCTACCACATATACCAATTACATGCTTCTCCTTCCATTTTCATGGATGCGTGCCTAAGCCTTTCGTCATCATCGTTGATGTCATAAATCTCAAAGTATTCTTCTGCTTTATTTATTCATGCAACATTGTATTTTTCGTTTGCATCGAATTTAGGCATCTCGACTTTTGCCCTTTGCTGATATGTCGCTAATGGTTGAGCGAAAAAAGGATGTTGATTGCTAAATGTATCCCAGAGTTGCTTATTTGAAAAAATTGCATTACTATTTTCTTGGTGGGGCGTTGCTGATTTTTTTGGAGATTCAGCTTTTTGAGAATTTGTTGATTTTGTTGAGTCTGATGAATTGTGCTCTAGATTTTCTCCATCTTCTTGGAGTAGTTGTTCGGGTGTAATATCATGCTTTCTACACAAGTGGTTCAACAATGCCAAGGTCTGTTTTTGATTTATTTCGGTTTGGCTATGGTTCTGCCCCATCTGTAGTTCTATTCGATTTGTCGTGTCCTGAAGCCTCTTGATATTGTCAGAGTGCCCATTAAACTTATTCTGGAAATCAGCGAATTTTTTATTGACATCATCGGAGTGGTTAGTAATCCTATTCTCCAATTCAATTAATTTTTTATTGAAATCAGCCATTGACATTGACATTGAATGAGTTTGTGGGGATGTAAATTTGTCTGCCAACTTAATTTTTTTTTTAAATAATTAAATTAAATTAATTAATTAAAAAAATTAAATTAATTAAATTAACGTTATATATGTAATTATAACTATATAATTAAAACTATATATAATTATATATAATTAAAACTATATATAGTTATAATTACATATATGTATTTATAATATATACATATGCGTATAGCGTATTTGTATGGGCAGTCACATCTACTTGAAAAGTCACATGTGAATGGTTCTCATTGTTTGACCGTCAACCTTGTGTGGATATCATCGCAGAGCCCACAACAATGGACCGCAGGAGTCTGTGTTGTTCTAGACAGAGCCAGTAAGACAGAGGGCGAGAACAACAGTCAGACGGTGTTGCGATGTACGGCAGACAGCGGATGGTGTGGCGTTGGTCAGCAGTCAGACAGCGGACAGGGCTGTGGACAGCGGAAGCAGCTGCGAGTGGTAGCGGAATGGTAGAGGTGTGGACGTGAAGGAGGGCGAAGGATTGGGCAAGCGGGCCGCAAGTGACACGGTGAGATGTGAGCACGACAGCGAAGTGGACGGGGGTGATGGAGATATAGAGGATAGACGCAGCGGGGGAGCGGGGGTTTGGCGGCTGCGGTGGTGGCTCGACGGTTGTTCGGGAAAGGCGTGATGGCAGGAACAGATAGCAAGAACGAAGGCTCTGATACCAGATGAAGTAGAAGACTTCGGTAATAAACAAAAATAAGTAAATATGTTATTAATAATTGAATGATGATGATTACATTTTTGTGAGAGGCCCGGGCTATATACTACCTTAGGTGCCTCTTGGTGAATGGGCATGATCTTTGATCATGCCTTTTTGCTTAATAAACTACACTAACTAATTTTTACATAATATTAACTAATTTTTAGATAGCACATGGTTCCCTCAATACCATCTATCTAATACCATGGGCTTATTACATTATTGCTAACTACTTGTGGTCCCTTACATGATACGGGTTAACCACCTTATTTATTATTATGGCCCATCCCATTATTACATTATCCCCTTGGGTACCTCCCTCTGTACCCCATATTATCCCCCCTAGGTATACTACAAAGTGACCCTCAAGCCTCCTCTTATACTTTTCCTGTTGACGATTCAACAACCGAGATTGAATCCTTAATCAATGGCTAAGATGAGATTTGGCTTGATCCTTGTCTTTTGGACCATTCTAACACAGATTCATATTAATACACATTAATATTTTATTTTCCCTAAGTTTAGACATAGGGACTCTATTAAAAATATTAATTATTTTAATATCTCCTGATCTGTTTAGAATCTGCTCAAACCCTTTCTGGGTATTGGAGATCTCATGTGCCCCAACCTCTCCACCAAATTTCGTGGCTAGAGCACATCCGATGCTACCCCAAATCAACACTGGTCTAGGTGCATCATCCCATAAATGATATAGGAAAAATTGCAGGAACTATGTCAGTGTTGGAGGTGCCCATGGATACAAATGATGCTCTACAACTGTCTAGAGTCCCATTGCTCTCAACGCATCACTTGTGGGTGTTGATATGTTTGTTTGGAGGATTTGGACCCCATTTAAGTTGCCCAGGCATATAGATAGAACCACCTGCCAATTACACACAATATCTAGTGGTGCAACTTTCACCATTAGGTATGTTAATCATTATTGCATCTAAGTGAATGAAGCTTAAAAGAAATGGACAAATTAACACTTCATATAAGGCTTCTCTTCCAAAATTGGGGCCTTAGTCACGTAATGGTGTTACCTCCCTAGGTAGGAGTGGTTAATAGACAATCCTATTAAGTGTTCTCAACCCCCAAGGGGAAGTGACATGTCCTTGGTCCATTGTTCAATCGATATGTGCCATGTGAATAATGACAGAACAGAGCGGAAGAGACTTCATGGCCAAGTGCCATGGTCAAATGGACTGGTTATGATGGAGTACCTCATGCTTGTTGTATAGATGTGAAGAAGGAGCAATCATGGATGCATGAGTTACCTCGACCTTTGTTTTTCCACCCCTCTAAATTCCTTTTACTTTTTCTTGATTCTTCTTTGTATTACCGCTCGTAGCTCAAAGAATGAGAGCTTGCTTTATATGATGTATAGCTGTTATGACACCCTTAAGGATGGGATAGTTCATTTCCCATCAAGGATTGGGACATACAAGGGCTCCTTGTCTTCTATGAGATAGGGAAACATTGGCTCAGGAACCGAGTGATGGCCATGTGAATGAGGTAGAGCTCATCTTTGGCTTTTGCTCACATACTAATTTGAATGTCCCGACCATCTTTTGCATTTTGATCTTTCTTTTGTTTTACTTGTGGCCATTATATGCTCTTTTTGTTTCTTTTAATCAACCTACCAGGGTACATTTCTAGGCCCTACCCAGGTATGAGGATGTGCGAGTGCTGAATCCCAATGAACTAGTGGTCAGTTGAACCCAAAGAATGGAGGTGGAATAGGGGCTTGTAATGAAGATGGAAAGTGGTAAGTATGGAATAGGGGGAGATGGGACTACATTATCTCAATCACGGCTTCGCAAGTAGTTCCCCTTTCTAAAGCCATGGACCATTAGGATTGAAAATTAACCCCCCATTTAAGGTGAGGCAACAAGATCATGGCCAATACCCTTCTTTCTTCCAAATTACCCCATAATCCATGCAAAATTGCCCAAATACAAGAAGCATAAGCATCCAACTACAAAATGAATAAGGTACCTTTCAATCATTAGCCCACCTACCAACATGTGCTCTTGAGTCTTGGCATTCGGACAAGGAACAAATGATTGATGCAGGTGGTGGAGATATAAATGGCATGTCATCATTAGCTAGCTAAAAGGGTTGTTGGCTGCTGGCTGGAATAGATGAATAGGAGAAAATTTTCTCCTTGGGGTCACCCACTTTTGGTGGGTAACATCTGGCTCCGATTGGGTCATGAGCTCACCGTAGATCGCATGATCCATGGACTTGAACGGGGAGTTCTTGAGAACTCCAACAATCTCTTGGGACCACATACCTGTAACCTGCACATTACAATACAATTGTTTGAAAGCATGTGCATTGGGCGTACTATAATTGCCCATGTTTTTCATAAAAAAAATCCATATAGGAAAGTAAATCTATGCTAAATGCAAGCTAATCTAGCATGAGAACATGAGATGATGATGATAGCTATGCAAAATGAATATGCAATGCTAGTACACTATGCATGAGCTAGGTATAATTATGTATCCAATGTAACTAGCATATTATTAGATCAATATCCTTTCCCTTATCCCTATGATCAATCATGAGATAGAACCAAGAATAAACATAACAAAAATCATATGCAGGATTACAACGATGGGAGGTGGGATAATAAGATGACCTAGAATCATGTAAAGAGATCATGAACAAAAAGGGAAAACATGAATCAGGCCTGCACCACTAGCTCATTCCTTCCACCTTAAATATGGAGAACTCAATAATCAAGCTTAACAATTTTGTCTTAAAAGCTTCCTTAGATATGGAACCTTGCGTGATGCCCCTAGGCTCATATTAATGGGGGTGGGGTGAAGGAGATGGAGGATCATAATAACTAGATCCTCTTGTTGTCGCGCAGATTGACACGACAACGCTCAAACCGGGGGCTGTCACCCTGATCCCCGATCCCTCCGTTTAAGCCTGTCTCCCGCGGCTAAGGGGGGTAGACGCTATGAGAAGATGAAGACCAACTGCCAAACAATTGGGCTGGGAGACACGAAACACGATATGATAAGCACTAGATGGATTTAGAAATTTAAAAGACCAGTGCCTTATGGAGTAAATATTTAATCGCTTAATTGTCAGATGCTGCAACAATAACCATGTAGAGCAAGCATTTATCATGAAAGCTAGAACGACGCAAGATATCAATTGAAACAACGACGCTCTTAAAATGGGCAAAGCTCAATAACAATATCCAGTAATTAGGAAAATTTTGATCAAAGCTTTAAACAACCACGCAAATGCAACAAATATTCATGATAAACATTTATTCCACATGATAATTTCCGGAAAATAACTGGATCTGACAATGAAAATTTCCACAATATTTTTATGCTTTTCAAATTTTTTTATTTTTTTTTTTTTAAATGAAACTTAACCAAAAAAATATTGTGGAATTTTTTTTTTTTTTATGAAATCTAACTATATGAAAATAAAACTAAGCCTAAAAATTTATAAATAAATCTTTTTTTCATTTTTTATTTTTCATATTATAAAAATGAAAACTAAAAATCTAAAATTCACAAAACGTTAAACTTAAAATCTATTATGAAAAAAGCTAAACTAACCTACGCAGCTATATATACATATCCAAAAAAAACTTAAAAGAGAAACGCACGATATGTGACCCAGCCAAAAAAAATTAACGCAGAAACCACAAACCCTCGTCCAAGGAAAAGCTAATAGCGCGGAAACGATTTGAAGAATACCTGGACGTTTTGGTAGCAGACGCAGTGATTTGAGAAAACGTGAATCGATTTTAAACCTACCTGTCGGCTTTCTTGAAATTTGATTCTCTGCGAGTGATGGAAATTCCGACGGCTGGCTGCGTTATTTATGACTGAATCGCTTGACCAGATCCATGCACTGCAATGGCGACTTAAGAATGCAGGATCGTAACCCGGCTCAAGCAATACAAGCACAGTTGATGACAGCAGAGAAAATGAATCGGCTGAGAAAGATTTAAATGATACGCAGTCAGAGAAAAATCGATGGGTCTGCGGATCGATTTCAGATGTTGCAGGTTTGGACGTAACTCTCCCTTTTTATCTGCCTTACGTTCCTGGAGATGATGATACGTAGAGTTTACCCGGTCACTGAAGATTAAACTGCAACCTGATATAAGTTCATGCCACTGTCTGAAAATATGCAGCCATCGTTTCAGAAAATCGTATTGGAGCTGAGAACGTCTCACCAGATGCTCGCACTGAATGATTTTGACACACTTCCAGAAAAATTTACTCAGCCATATATGTGAAGCCTCAGTCCACGCAGCACGTGAGTTGCTAAATGGGCAGAAAATATTAACGCTGGTTCCGTGAGGGTGCAGGGATGCTGAGACTGCGTGAGATGCCGTGGTTATACTGTGCAATGCTTTGGACTTAGAGATGGATTGATGGCTGGAAATGAAATCCTTGCAGACTTCAGAGAAAATTTAAAAAAAACCCTGAGCGGCATGCAGCTCTGATGAACCCTCGGATGCTTGAGAAACCCTGTACAAGAAAACAAAACCCTAATGAAAACTGTACAAAGCAAAAAATTGAAACCCTAGATCAGCTTAAATAATTTACAAATCTTGGCCCCTTAACAGCCAGATTCAGCAATAAGAACATAAATATTTTAAAGAATAAAAATTTCAGGTTTTCACTGTGAAGAACTTCAGAAAATCTCTCATGCAAATTAGAAAAATAAACTGAATGATAGACCCAGGATCAAATCCAACTGGGCTCAGCAAAAAATGCTTGCGGGAGTTTGCTGGTTCAGCCGAGAACTTCCCCTAACGCCCGACAATCTTCTTCAGTAAGAGTTTTCCTGCACAGCTCACTTCAACCATCAGTAAAGAGGGCAAAAATGCTGCTAGGTCTCAAAAAGTAATGGAGATACCTGCCATTACTTCAGAAACCGTAAGACCACTCAAACCCTAGCAAGTGAACAAGATACCTGTGCTCACAATACTCTACAATAAGCTATTATTAATGGCTGAAAAATAAAATATGCAGAAAATTAAACAATCTCACAGCATTTCCAGAGAGTAACACCGGCTAGAATTGGACCCCAAAGTCTTCTTTTATTAACCAGAAAACAGATTACAAGAGAGCTTCTTCAGTACCAGACTCACAGATCCAATGATCTGAAATGACCCCTAGCACCCTATTTAAAGGAAATGATCCCAACGGCTAGTTCGAGTGATCCATGTCGAAATGATCTCGACCGTCGATGAGGATCAAGACATCTCTTAATCTCATCCGTCGAAATTGTTAACTTATTATTAAAAATAATATTTTGCATGCATTCACTCAAAATATTATTATTTTATTATTTAGGGTTTTTGCTTTATTTTATAATTTTTTTTATAATTTTTTATTTATTTCATTTTTTAATTTTTTTTTATTTTTTTATTTTTTTATTTTATTTATTTTCTTAAATGGATCATCGAACTAAGCCTTTGGAAACATCACCTAGGACCTAGGACTTAGGACTCATGAGGGGATTTAAAACATTTTCCAACCCTCAAGACACATTACATCATGACTTTTACAATTTACATCTCAAGGGGACAAACCCACTTAATACAGACCCTCATAAACCCCCCAGTTCTGCGACACAACTATAATCTAGCAGATTAACACACTAGGATTCTCCTAAAGTTCTAATGACAAAATGCATCCCGGCTTTGGGGTCAGGTTGAAGGAAAACTCTGCCGATCATGGATCGGTGAAATGAAAAACCTTCCGGGACGTAGATTACCACTAGAAAGTTAGGTCCACCTAGGGAATTTACATATACGACTCATATCTGCTAAGATTATTTACAATTCATACATGCACACTGGGTTTACAATTAAAATGATTAAGCTGCTGATGACTGCAGGATGGCACGGACACGTCGATCAGGTGCTACCCCTTTCTGCCAAGCAAAGGGGGTGTACTGCATGGGTAGTTGACCGGTAGTGGTCAACACCTCTATAAGTGTTACCTGCTCAGGATCACCCCAAGCTTCCTCTGGTGTATCCTACTCTAAAATCTCCTTGGGGATGGAATGAAACTGTTGGCTTCCCTGATATAGCTTGCGATGTTTCTCCTGGACAACATCACATAAAATGTTAATTGCATAGTATTTATAAATGAGTTCAAGGCAGAGGATGTCGGTAGGATGTCTTTCATATTCATGTTGCACTTCATCGAATTCCTTCTTTTTCTTAGCGCATTGGTTCAATAGGAGAGTCATATCATGGAAATACTTAGTTAGCTACTTGCAATACTCATATTCCTTCATGTCTTCATGAAGTATTTGGAAATTTTCTTCATTCCACTTCTCATTGCTCTCTTGGTCATCATAAGGAAAATCGAGCATCATTTCTTCATCTTAAGGACAGTCTAGGCTTTATCTTATGTAATCAATCAGGGAAACATGATGACGATCTTCCTTTGTGTTTTCAAAAAGACGAAGACATAATTGATTAATGACCAATATTTTGCATGCATCTTCAATAGTCATGAATTACGACCTCCAACACTAAAGAAATTTTCCAATCAAACTTCAATGAAGTGGTCCTGGTAACATCACATAGATCATTGATTTGACATGTTCTATAATGTCCCTTTTCGGGAATTTTGAGGTATTTTTCTGATAATTTTCTTTATAAAATTTTATGTCGACATTTTTGCCAAAAACCCACGAGATTACACCAAAATGCACCAGTAAATAACAACCCAGAAATTATACAAGCACAATAAACCCATAAACTCAAATAACATCAGAAAATGCAGCACAAGGAATGACTCAGCTTCATTTATTATAATATATCATGCAAAGTACAACTAGAAATATCTGAGACAAAATAGGAAAGATGATAGCTGAGTGGACCTCCAAATATTTTGCTGCTATGTTGATCCTGATCCCTCAAAACTCCACAACAACTGCACTCTCCCTCCAACAATAACTGCCACTGAATCCACTGAAAGACGATGAAGCACCAATTGAGGACTTGAATGATCCTCACTCCAATATCCCTGAAGCTCTATGAAACTCCTGGATGAAGTCTCCTCAAAGAGAGTTGGGTTTTCGTCCAACACTCAACAACATACCCGAGGGTTTTCGTCTTGGGGCTAGAGAAGTTGGGAACTAGGTTCTCCAAACCTCACCAATAGAAAATATCAACAATCCAAGATGTCCCCTAATGGCCTCCTCCTCCTCTTTTATAAATCTAATGGACCCCTCTAGAACCTCCTATTTTATTATTATTTTAATCATGGAGCACTTTTCCCTCTTTTATTTCAATTAAAATATTCTTTTTAATGTGGGAAAAGGGTAAATTGGCCACCATGCCTCCTCAGGTCACTGAAAATCACTTCTAACCATCCTGTCCTATAGATCTTCTTGTTCTGGTTCCAACGAGCTATTACACTAAGGTGTTCTGCCAAGTATTCCTCCTGAAATGCCACCTTAAGTGTAATTAATTGAGTTAAGCCCATTAATAACTTTGTTTTTTGAAAGTTGTCAGAATGCCACGGAACGAAAGGCAAATTGTGCAGATGATGGAATATACCAAGCGAATGTCATCGGACCTCATAAAAACTCCTCAAAACCCCTCCAAAATCCCCTGGGCCCGCTGATGATGCCAACCTGCACCTGTGACCTGTTTGCCCCCAACTCTAAAAGTCCATCCTATCCATGCCATAAGGAATACCAGAAAAAGGAACATTACATGTTCCACGAGAATCAATGAATAATTTTACTAAAGTTCCCTAGTGAATGATATTTTCTCTTGAAACATATCTGATAAACTTTGTTATGTGATAGATTACTATTCATGGATCACCACTACATTTTGGGATGTTTGTTGTGGTAATTGTATTTAGGGAATATCTTATGCAATTCTCAAGAAGCCATTGTATTGAATTTAGCATAATAACCAAATGCAGAGTTGCAAGGTTGAATTCTATGTGCCTTGAAGAATGCTTACTTCACCCTACAAGCATTGGAACACTGAAGTTCAATGAAGAACTAGGGCTTCGTTCTTCCAATGGAGTCACCAAATAGGGATCTATATTATCATTAGGGATGAGGTCAAATGTTCAAATTTCAAGGAGGTAGCCACCCTTCATCCTCGACAACGACGCCAAAAATGTTGCCGCAAAATCTAGCAGGCCTTGGAGAGGCAAACCCTACAAAGCATAAGCTAGACAAAGAAGCAACAACGGGCTAGTGGCCCACTGTCACCATAGCCAAAACCCCCTACTCATTACAGATTTTCAGTGATGGGAGGAGTCTTAGTAGGAGAGGGATCACTGATAATTATAATAGATATTCTATGGTTAACGTGTGAAATGATCTCGCACATTTAACCAAAAAACACAAAACCCAATCATTGGATAGAACAAGATATATAGCATTAAAAATCAAAGCATAGCCATATGTGATTGTAGAGGGCAGATTTTATTGGAAGGATCTTGTGGGAATTTTATTGTTATGTTTAACAAAAGATGAATCTACAGAGACCATTAAAGATTATCATGAGAAGTTATGTGGTGGACATTATAGTTGGAAAGCTACTACACACAAAATCCTCTAGGCAGGATTTTATTGGCCCACCCTATTTGGTGATATATATAAGTTTGTCAGAAGCTGTCAGAAGTGTCAGCTTTTTGCTGAGAAGAAGAGGTTAGCTCCCTTGCCATTGATCCCAGTCTTCATAGAAGAACCATTCAGACAATGGGGACTAGACTTTGTTGGAGAAATTAACCCACCTTCAAGTGGACAGCACAAGTGGGTTCTCACAGCTACTGATTATTTCACCAAGTGGGTAGAAGCTATACCTACCAAAAAGGCAAATGACCAGGTGGTGATGAAATTTTTAGAGGAAAACATTTTCAGCAAATTTGAATGTCTTGTCAAAATCATAACTGACAATGCTCAAGTGTTCAATTCAATTAAGTTTGTTGCTTTTTGTCAGAAGTATAATGTCATTTTATCTCATTCAACAGCTTATCATCCTCAGGGAAATGGATTGGCTGAATCCACTAATAAAACATTGATGAAAATTCTTAAGAAAACTATTGCAGAGAATCAGAAAGACTGGGATTCGAAATTAAAGTTTTCTCTATGGGTTGTTCAAGTGACTACAAAAAGGTCTACAGGCAAATCACCTTTTGAGTTGGTGTATGGAACTCAAGCTCTGTTCCCTAGTCAGCTTGTGAAGCTTGTAATTGCAATGATTCAAGAGGCAAAAGAAGAGCCCAATGCTCTAATAAGAAGGATGCATAAGGTAGTGGAGTTGAGTGAAAGCAGGGATAAGGTAAGAGATAATTTGATTATGTATCAATCAAAAATGAAGGGGATTTTTGACAGAAAAGCCAAAGAAATTGATTTTAAAGTTGGAGACCTGGTATTAAGGTGGGATACTAGAAGAGAAGATAAGGGCAAACATGGGAAGTTTGATCCTCTCTGGTATGGCCCATTCAGGATCATAGAAGCAAGGGCAAATAATACATTCTTCCTGGAGAATCTTGATGGTGAAACTTTACAGCTGCCTGTCAATGGGCAGTACCTCAAACATTATTTCCAATTCTGAAGCACAAGCATCCTGTCATTGTAGATACTGGAGTGAATTCATTGTACAAATTCCATAGAATTAAAATTGGCTAAGCAATATATGACTCCATGCCCGAGGTGAAGGCACTGATCTGCGGTTCTTAGTGCTTTTGTGGCAAAAGCACTATCCCCAGGTGGAGCCAGATGTTGTAGCATCCATCATCATTTAAATTTCATTTTCAATTTTATCGAAAAAAATAAAATAAAAAATCAAATATTATGTTCTAACAAAATTAAAAGAGAATGTGAAAGTCCGAAAGTAGTGATTTGTTTTATATTATTGATGGCTTTCGAATCTGATATAAGGTGGGGCCCTGACCCATATGTTAAAGTTTGGGCGGTATCTCAAGATTTAAGAAAGCGTGGGTTCGAGAAGCGGGTAAAGTGCTCTACGGGGGAGCAACGAGCACGAGTTATAACTCAGGCTCAACCCCCGCAGTTGACCATGACGTCAAGGCATTTGACCGAAATCTACGGCCTGAGATTGTTGTGGGGGTTTAAGCCCGATGAAAATCCCGTATACTCCCTACCCCCGCAACGGGCCACCCCCATCGCTCCACTCCATCTCATCTCCTCCACGTCATCCGCCACCCTCATTCATTACCATCCACCTCATTCACCGTACCCCGTCACCTCATCTGCCACTTCATTGATTAGTTGCATTAATTACAGGTTTTTTCCCCTCGTTTGATTATTATATGTATAAAAGACAGGCAAAACCCCGTCGCATTAATCTTTTGTTCAGTACTAAGCAACCTTGCAGCCAATTCAACAAATCTGAGTCAGCTACTGTCCCGACAATTGTCATCAGCAGGACCACCTCCTCAAGCCACAGACCCAAACAACGAGTAGCAATCACCAATCATACTCTGATTTCTGTTACTTTTTGTTATCTTATTTTCTTGAGAAGAATGAGGTGTCTTTTACCCTCCAATGTAATATTCTGTAATGACTTTTACTTTAGACAATTAGAAGGTAGTTAAGCAGTTTTGACAGTTTTGGTAGTTACCAACTATCCCATGATGTATAAAAAGAGGCAAAATTATAGAAAAAATGTCTGAATTTTGAAGAACCTGGAGACTATGCTATTGTATTCTTTATAAATTGATGACTAATGAAAGAATCAGGAGTTTTCCACACACTGTTGGGTATGGTTTTGTAATTTCTCTGTTATGTGTCATCATGTGTCTTCTTTTCTTTAAGTATGGTAATGAAGCTGCAAGTCTTTGTTTACTTATGTGAATGAAGTTAAAATTCCTTAAAAGAGCGCTCCTATATTTAAAGTCCCTACTTCTACATTTCTTCTAAGTTACAAATAATAGTTTCTGTGAAAAACAACATATTGTCTCTAACTTCTCAAAGCATTCTTCACTCAGCATTTATATTCAGCATCATATCGCATTCTGAGACTTTCATATCAGCTAAATATTAAGGTTTAAAAGTCAGGTCCTTCAAGCCATTCATTTGAGGATACATCATACAAATAAGTGACATGAATAATAAAAATTAATGTCTTAAGCACAATTTCTACACAGCCAAGAAATTGGTTTCTTAAGGGACAACAGAACCCATGATGCAAGCATTACAATAATTTTATTTTTCTTCTTTACATCTCTTACATTAAATCACAATTGCATGTCATTATGAAGACCGAACCTAGTTACATTTTTCAACACTCCCTCTTAACTAGGGAGGTATTCATAATGGTACTTGGTCATTCTCAATATAAGAATTTCTCATAAGAAGAATCGGATTGGTAACCCATTTGTTTAGCATCATATCCACCAGCATTGTTACATAGCAAGGCCTTGACTAACAGATCTATCTCTCCACAAGATCTAAGCGCAATGTTGGCAAGACCAATGATTTATAGACACTCTCATCATTGTCTCTTTTGGAAAATACCCCACCCAAGTTCTCAGGGTGTGTTCCATGAGGACTATTCTTATCTTGGACTCCCTAGTCCTCAAAGCATATCGGTCCTCCACGACTACTCTTATATTGGATGCCCTATCTCATCCTCAAAGATTTCCGGATGCCAAATGATTACCCAATCGTCTCATTTTGTCTTCCCAGGCGAAGACCAGAATGATGTGTCTATCTCTCCCTTTCAATTAGGGAGGGCATATCTATTCCAATAAAGGAATGTACTCATTCCTACAAAAGGAATGTACCTAGGGTCCCTCTTAGCTTAGGAATTTCCAAGTTTCTTCCAAGTAAGAAACTTCTTTCTAGGCTCCCCCTTAAATAGGGACCTACAGCAGCTCCTCAAGTGGAGATGATGGGACAACCAACTGCTTGAAGAACTCCTTCCTTCAATGTCATGAATTTCTTTTTTCATGAAGTCTTCATGTTTTGGGACTTCTTCATAAGGCATGGACCATCCATCACTTTTATCCAAGAGTCAATCATGTCATCATTCCTCTTATCAGAAAGTGATCTATCAGTCTACATCTAGCATTGCTTCATGTTATGCTACCTTCATCATGCTTTCTTCTTTGAAAGGTTCTTGCATCCTTCTACATGGTTCTCCATGGAAGACATCCATAGTTCTTCCCTTTGGTAGCCCTGCATAAGCCCATCCAAATACTAGTTCATAAATAATGAACACTTAAATCATAACTACCTTTATTATGATGGTCTTTCATCATGGCATCTTCCTGTATGCATCAACATCCTGCATACATGTTGACACATCTCCTAAAGATATGTATTGTCTAGGGTCTCCATCTTTCTCCAGACTTCCATCGGAGTCTTCGTATCTTTCTGGGAGATATAATAATCAAATCTTCTTGGTCTTTCGGATGTTGACTGCCTTTACCATTGTTGCATATTTCATGATCTCTTCCTTCCTTGCTTCATTGGCTTTACCATTGTTGCATATTTCGCGATCTCTTTCTTCCTTTCTTCACACATTTCATTCCCAGGAGCTTCAGAGTTCCTCAATTGTAGTCAACCACCTCATACTCCATATGAGGACATATTATGTTGATTTCATCTAATAAATATGTGACCCATGCATTCTTGCATCCCTTTGAGGGAGGAGATTCTTTCTTTGAT
Source organism: Pinus tabuliformis (assembly GCA_031772625.1). Classification (NCBI taxonomy): domain Eukaryota; kingdom Viridiplantae; phylum Streptophyta; class Pinopsida; order Pinales; family Pinaceae; genus Pinus; species Pinus tabuliformis. Next base: position 1,409,499,506 of record CM062804.1, read on the forward strand.
CATGCCTCTTAAGATAGAGCAGTGATCCATGTTGCCTGCAACCATATGACATGACTTCCATAATATCAAATGTGAGCATACATACCTCATCTTTCCTTTGGGTCATCTAGACTTCCTGCAGCAGCTTTCTTTGAAGCAACTTCATCCCCTTGATCTACTTCACTGTTATGTCATCATACCATCATCCCTGGAATTCCACATGTTTGGAATTCAACACTTGCTTTCCCTCATGATCGGTGAACCTTACAATGAAGATTCCATCAAAGAATCTGGAGGATCTTGCATATTCTATCCTGCAGATGTTATTGACCAATGTATGACGAGCCGTGTCCTAGATGACTTCTTCCCTTTTCCATAAGTATCACTTGTGCTTTCAATGCGGTTTCCAAGAGCTATATCCTACATAGTTGACTGTCATAGATTTTTGTTTCAAACATCCTTCCTGTTGCCTATGTCACGGGCTCTTCTAATGCTCTACCATGATGCCATTCTCTAATATGATGCATCCTATCTTATTTACAATGCTTCCTATCTATAATTTACAACAGAAGAGTACCTTTTAGTGAAGGAGATTATCTCAGTCATAGTAGAGATCTCTCACTTCCTCCTTCTTAGGCTTCTTTCTCTCAGGTTCATCCACTTCTTCGGTAATATGGGCTTCTTCCTTATTCCTCTTGTTATTGTCCCTTTTAAGCTTAGGACAATCTCTTCTATAGTGCCCATATTCTTGACATCCATAGCATTGCACCTTAGCCATGTTCTTTTTCTTTTGAGGACCAAATTTTCCAAACTTTTCTTTTCTTCTTGCCATAGCAGCATATGCTTGATTCTGCAGCCTGCTCATTTGATCCTCCATCAATTTTGCCTTCAATCTAGTTTATTCGATCTTGCATAATGACCATAAATCCTGGAAAGGAGTGGCTTCTTTCTTCCCATAAATACTTGAAGTGAATTTGCCCCATTCCTCCGGTAGTGCATCCAATACTATAGTAGTCATTTCTTTGTCAGACATTATTTCACCCAGATCTTGAAGTTGGTCTCTTATTTATGAAATCCTAATAAAATATAAGGTTATTCCTTCTTCCTTTGAGATCTTTAATTTGTAGAGTTCTTTCCTTAGAGAGATAACTTCTCCTGCAATACTTACAGATAACAACTCTACCAATTTGTTATATAATGCTTTTGCAGTGTCTAATTTTGATACATATGGGATGTGAGAGCCTTTGATGGATTCTATGAGAATCCTCTAGGCCCCCACTTCCGCTCATGAATCTAGCATGTGCTTCAGTATCTTCTTTGGGAGGTTGGGTTACTGACCCCTTGATGTGATCCATGGCTTCATTCTCAATGAGGTTTAGGCATGTTCTTTTCTTCCATGCAAAGAAATTTGAACCCCAACCAATTTGTTGCTCTCCTTGCAAAAAGACATTTTGATAGTATCAGATGAAGTCATAAACTTACTTGAGTAGATGTTGTTTTCTTTACTTGCTTCCTCCTTAATCTTGATGTTGATGTAGCTAGTAGAAGATTACTCCTTGAAAGATTGATGAAAGAGAGCTTGCTTTACTAACCCTCTTGAAGATTATGACAATGTTCTTTGATCTAGTCTTTCTTAGTCTTCAAAGAGATTCCACTTCTTCGGTGATGTATAATTGATGATCTCGGAGATGCTTCTAGGGTTCTTTTATCTTTTCTTTCTACTTCCTTCGAGACTCTTGCTGAAGTAGATTTCTTTAATCTAGGGTTTCAGTATGATTTTGATCTCTTGCTTGGTATTCTTTGTCTTACCTTAATCCCCTTCTTGAACCTCAATCCTTATGTGTCTCTTTGATTAAATGCCCCTCCTTGACTTCAGCACCTAAGCTCTGATACCATGTTGATGTTGAAATTTCTAAGTATTACCCATTAGAAATTTTATCTGTATTCTCTGGTTTATTTCGCCTACTTGTTTAATTACTAACAAGATATTTAACCATTTAAATACTGAAATAAACACAATACAGTCTCAACCATCTACAAATCGGCAACTGAAAGAAATGAACAAACACACAAGGGACACCATTATTTTTAGACAATCATCCCCAAAAAAACCCAACTTGGGAAAATCGGTGCAGCAATTTTGAGGGTTATATTATTATGCAGTCTTTCTGAGTACAATTGGGTGCCAAAGTGGCTCACCTGACAGAGGAAATAATCCATCAGTAATACCTCTCTATTCGGAAGCAGATACTCGAAAAGTCTGCCCCACGAAACCCTCTCCAGCACAATCTGAAGCTTAGCATCAGCGCTCATGGCCTCGGTGTTAGCCTAAAACCCTCTGCTTCAACCTTCTGAGGCTCTACGCAGCCTCTCTGACCCTCTGCGTCACTCCTGCAGCCTTTGTGTGGATGATGCAGGCCCTTCTGGCCTCTACGCAGTCCCTGCTAACCTCTGTGTGGCTCCCTCTGGCTCTATGCCTGCCTCTTTGCCTCTACACTGGTCTTCTGGCACTATCTCTGCCTCTCTGCATTGTACTCACTACCCCTCGTTGCAAACTGATCAATGATTCGATTTCTCTTAGCAAACCCCACTCTAAAAAATCGAATGACTAATCACTCTGGTGCATTTTCCAACTGACCCTCAAGCATCTTCTTATACTTTTTATGTTGGTCCTTCAACAGCAGAGATTACATCTCTAATCAACGGCTAAGATTATGTTTGGCTCGATCCATGTCATTTAGAACCTTCTAACCCAGTTTTATATTAATACCCATTAATATTTTTTTTCCATTAAAAATATTAATTATTTTAATATCTCCTTAACCGAGTAAAATCTGCCCAAACCATTTCAGGGTCTTGGAGATCTCATGTGCTTTAGCCTCTCCATCAATTCTCATGGCTAGAGCACATCCGATGCTACCCCAAATCAACAGTTGAGAAATCTAGGGCATCAGTAGTTAGGATATTTCTCTTCTTGATAATTAGTCGTGATAGAATTTTACTTCTTTATTATGATCTTCTCTTCTTAAGGTTATTATTGTGTTCTTTTCATCAAGACAATTACCAAATCATAAACAACAAAAGACAAGAGACACAGTATGTAGGCTTGTCAGCCAGGGCCAAAACCTCTCACTCTTTGAGAGGAAAATCCAAACGGAATTCTTCTTATAGATCTTCAATTGACGAACACCAAGACTATGACAAAGACCCTTGACACTAGAGTCCTTCGAAGACCAAGTCACTAGCCTTCTTACTACTCTTCCTCTTCTCTTTCTCAACTTCCTTTTAGAACCTCAAACTTTTCCTTTCACACTGCTCTTTTCGGCTTCCTTGAGAATCTCGGTCTCTTAGGTCAACCCTATTTCAGAAAACCTAGAACAATTTTTTTCCTTGATTAGTCTCTTCAAGAGAGAGAGATCTATAGTACTTCTACTCAGTTTCCTCTAGTGAGATCCTTTACCCAAACAAGATCACCTCAATGTAGCTGCAAGTTCTTCAACCCGCGCTAGATTCCTTCGGATCTGTTGCCTTCGTACATGGGAGAGTATACTAGCCCAAATCAGACTTCCCAGAAGTGTTCCTCCCTTCGCTATCCCTCTTTGGCCCTTCACTTCTCTTTTCTAGTCCTTCTTTGTACTTATGGTTGTAGGCTTTTCTTCACCAAATTTCTTGCCTCCAAATGAGGTCGAGCACTGTTATATATACATGTTAGCCCATGTCCTTTAGGCCAACATGATTACTTGAAGGAGGGTCGACATCATCTTCTAGGTTTCTCTATTCGTTGTAGGTCGACTTGAAGAGGGCTAGTGACAAGGTCTTGGAGGATGACTTTACATAGACAAGTGTGACTCTTTACAATGTGTAACATGTCTTCATTACATGACAATGACTCTTTATACTTTATGACTAGATGACAAAATTCCTAAAGGCTCTCAATGGGAGCCTTAACTAAAAATAAAATATCTTGCTCATGAAACCCATGATGCAAGCATTACAAGAATTTTATTTTTCTTCTTTACATCTCTTACATAAAATCGCAATTACATGTCATTATGAAGGTCGAACCTACTTACATTTTTCAAAAAGTTTGTCAGTGCCAGACCTATTGCTCGGAGACCAAATGAGTGGGCCAAGGAAAATGTTGGGGACAGTTCGACTTGCAAGGAGCGATTCCTGGAGGTTGTTAGAAATTATCCTGGAGCAGCAGTGCGCATTTCTAGCTAGCAGTGTGAATAGCCAGAAGGAGTGTGAGTTGGTTGGAAGAGGTTAGATCGATTAGCAGAGCAAGACTTCGAGTCTCCGGATTATTTTGTCAGTGCAGATTACTATTTACCAGAGCTTTTCCATCATCAGGTAAGCAGTTGTTACTTCTCAAATTGTTGAAGAATTAATAATATAAACCCTCATCTATTGCACTGGTTTTCCCACATTGGGGTTTTTTCTATGGATGATTGTCCAAAAATACTGGTGTCCAATTTTATGTGTGTGCATTATTTTCTCAGTTCTAGTATTTAATTTTGTGAAGAATTGCAGTAGTGAATATATCATTATTTGCCATAAAAATTCTGAAGACAAATAAATTGCACAAGTTAAGAGATAAATTTTAAGTTACTGCATTTGTGGAAATTTCACACGCTGAACATTGGAGAAGGGTTGGTCAAGCCCTAGGAATCTATTCATGGAAGAAGGGTTTGTTAAACCCTTGGAATTTCCAGGTTATCTTATAAATCTCATAATGTACTTTTGATGAATTGATCAATTTATCCTAAGAAAATATTGTTGGGTTTTTCCCTAGTTAGGGTTTTCCCAGGGTAAAATTTTGTCTCTTGTGTTTGGTTGTCACTTCATGATCCTACTATTATTATTGTATTGTAGTTGAGATTTTCTATGTATAATCGCCTAATGTGAATGTGACATAAGATGAATAAATTAAGAAATCATTGGAAGTAATTATTGTTAATTTTCTAGTTGCACACAAGACTAGAACAATTTTCAAACTGATAACTACTTCCAATGATATGATTTTGACTTATTTAGAGCATTCCAATCATTAAGTTGTTATACTTGAAAATTTCAACTATTTGTTGGAAATACTTCAGAGCATTAAATTTACATGAACATTAAATTATCATTACATCACAAGAACAATAAACAACACCATTCAACAATGCACAACATCAAGACAGTAGACAATAGATTTTTAGGTGGAAACACTTCTGGGAGAAAAACTATCGAACGCTTCTTAATATAGGTCTTCAATTTACATCAATTAGGAAGCTTCAACTTCCAAGTTTTGCAGCATCAACTAAAGGAGGCTCCAACGCCTTGGTTTACCAACTCCAACTAGAAGGATGCTCCAATGCCCTGCCTTTACCAACTCCTACTGGAAGGACGCTCCAATGCCCTAGCTTTACCAGCTCCTACTCGAAGGAGGTTCCAATGCCCTGTGCAAGCTCCTACCTGCACTAGCACCACCTTGTCGCCCTAAAGTGTTCTCAGTCTCCAACCCAAAGGAGACTCCAATCTCTTGCCTTGCCTTGCACCACCTTGCTTCCCTGCTCAACAAGTTGCCACTAGCTTTGAAGGCTCCAACCTTCAACTCACCATGGTGGACCACGATTTCAACTCATTTTCAAACTCGATCCACGTATCTCTTTCTGCGGCATTAGCATCATGATATCTCCGTGTACATGACAAATTCAATCATCCTTAAAACATCAACCATACCATCAACAACAAACCTTATCTCGATATTTAGCAGCAACATGCAACAAATCAAAATATACTTGCAAACCATAGCTCAACAACATACTTTCCCTACATAAATTATTCTGCCAAAAACCTGTCTCAACATATACATAACTGACAAACCCTCAACAACTGAATACAACCAATGTTGCATTAATCGTTATTGGGATTAAATCTGCGCGGGGGAAAAATCGGGAAAAAACAGTAAAAATCGGGAAAAAATCGTAACATACAAAAATATTCTTTTTTTTTTCAATTTTTTTAATATCTAAAGCATCTACAACATAAAGTAAATACATTGACACATAAATATGATAAAATAACTAATATATAAAAAATTTAATATCATTTCTAGTGCCACATCACACATAACAGTGAATCATGTCCTAAATAGTAAGTCCTGACTCATGACTCCTAACTCAACCTCAAAATATCAACAAAAAATATAATAATGTATCTCATATCATGAGTCATAATGTCATATACAATGAAATGAACCAAATAACTAAAGTCTAATACTACTAATTTCCTTTGCCCCTCTAGATGTAGATGTCAGTGGAGTTGGCAGTGGACTCTGCTATGCTCTAGAAGCTGAAGAACTAGGAGGTAGACCACATCCTCTACTAGTGACAGGGGTAGCTTGGGTAGGTTGTGTCACCTCCTCCTCCTCATAAATATATAAATATATATATATATATATATAGAGCGAGAGAGAGAGAGAGAGAGAGAGAGATTCCGCGATGATTTTTACCAAAAAATCACGATTTTTTCAAAAAATCGCCGAAAAGAATACATGTATTTATCGGCCGATAATATCGCTGATTTCAAAAACTCACAATTTTACGATATAATCGCGATTAGTGCAACACTGAATACAACCATCAAACTTATCAAATAATACAATGAGCTCGACTGACGACGACAGGCTACGGAACTCACGGGGATTGGGTAGGAACTTTTGCTCGGCATAAATAGCCTTGTCCCAACATCTTGATTTACAAACCCTGGTATCTTTTGTTTAGGCAGAAAGCCTAGCACAACATATATGAGCATAGTAGTAGCAATATAATCAAGCAGCACAAGTTCCCTGCATCCTTTGTACTTGCATCATATCAGCTGAATTTCTAGCACAATAACTCTGCTTAGAATGTATATTGTGAAGATACCAGAACCCTAGTAGCATTAACACATCAGCTGCCAAACCCTAGGTTCTATCAAACACTCAGGAGTAGACATAACCCTAGCATTGATAAGTATGGCCTTCTTTCCTCTGCTCCCAGCATATAAACTCTAACTGGCATTAGATGATGCAATCTTCTGTAATGATGATATTGTTAGTAGAATAAGCTCCAAGTAGCTCTGACAAATGCATAGCATAGCAAGAAAGTTCAGTCATCAAGTCACACTGACCTCAGGTCCTCAGCAACGTATTCACTGCAAAATATCTCAGTATTCAGCAGCAAAACCATAGCATAAGACTCCTAGCAAGGTTATTCTTGCTCAACACACTCTAATCTTTGTATAACCTCAGGAAAATCTCAATCTAAATTGGTCGTAGCAGACATTACATATTGTCGTTATAAAATCTTCAACAATACCACATCACTAGGGGTCAGCTAATTGACTTCACTAAAAACCATACAAGTAAACCAGTGTCCCAAGATATAGCAGCAACAACATTCAAAGTGTTAATGCAAGCTCAATTCATTTGCAGGTTGCCCCACATACAATGATCCATAGTCTCACCATATTGCACAAATGTTTTTATTAGAGAGTCGTATGTTTTTCTTGCTAGTATTGAAGTCACTCTCTGCATTAGATCGGATGGAGCGTAGATTGATCCTCAGAGCATCAAATCGAGGTCTATGATAATCCATATTCAACGAGGTCTACCTTCCAGTTGTTAGGTTGTCACAGAAGGAACCTACTTTGATACCAACTGTTGGAAACCTAACAAAACTAAGAGGTGGGATGAATCATTTTAGTACATTCATGGACATTAAATTATGATTTATTTCCAATGATTAACTGAACTATTAAATAGCAGTATACACATTATGGACAACAGATTTAATATATAACCAACATTTAATAAGTAACCCACAGTATAACAACTTTCATGATAGCATAAAATGAACACAAGGCTCCAACCTACAGAAGGTTGTTTCCTTAATTCATCTGCAAGCTACAACTTGCAACGAAGCTCCAACTCCCATCAATTTTCTGTAGGCTACAACCCACGGGAGGCTCCTACCTTCCAGTTGTTAGTTTGTCACAAAAGGAACTTGCTCTGATACCAATTGTTGGAAACTTAACTAAATTGTGGAGGGGGGTGAATCATTTTAGTACATTCATGGACATTAAATTATGATTTCTTTCCAATGATAAACTAAATGAGGTCTACCTTCCAGTTGTTAGGTTGTCACAAAAGGAACCTGCTCTCATACCAATTGATGGAAACTTAACTAAACTAATGGGGGGGATGAATCATTTTAGTACATTCATGGACATTAAATTCTAATTTATTTCCAATGATTAACTGAACTATTAAATAAGCAACATACACATTATGGACAATAGATTTCATATATAAACAACATTTAATAAGTAAACCATAGTATAACAACTTTCATGACAGCATAAAATCAACACACATAAACATCACATGTGAACACCAAATATAAGTGGAAACCCATAAAGGGAGAAAACCACGACTTTGTTATTGTTGTGATGCAAAAGCAAGCTTCTAATCCCTTATTACATATGATTTTTTGTAGGCTGCAACCTACAGAAGGTTGCTTCCTCGATTCTTCTGCAAGCTACAACTTGCAAGGAAGCTCCAACTCCCATCAATTTTTTGTAGGCTACAACCCACAGGAGGCTCCTACCTCAACAGGCTCCAACCTATTATTTATCAAGCTACAACTTGAAAGGAGACTACAATCCCATGATACATACAAGAAACAACATGTTGGTTTACCTAGTCTATAACTTTGCATACCTCCATCTCTATCTCTGCTTCTTCTTCTCCTCAAATCTACTTCACATCAGCTCTATATATGTGTCAGGTAACTAATGAACAACACCTCAATCAGCTCTCACATTCTCTAACTCTCTAACAATGCAGCCTTCCAACCTCACACATTTTTATAAACAAACTTTGATGGTTGTTTGTATTCCAAACATGAATATGAAGTGAAAAGACTTGTCTCTTTTCATTCCACTCATTTGTTTCACACCTTTTACAATTTTGAATATTAAAATAAAATAAATGCTTCATTAAATATTATTTTCAACCACATGTAATGATTAAATCAGCAAGCATAGCAACCATAGCCTTTGCAACATACATTAGCAATACATCAACAACTATAACATCACAACATTACAAGCATAACAACATTCTTCATGCCTTTGCCTTTGTCTTTGCCTTATACCTTTTCCTTTGCTTTGCATCATGTCTTTGCCTTGCATCACAACAATCTCTACAACATTTTGTCATTAGCAACCAACAAACATATGACACTGTTTGCCATCCTACTTTGTTGCTCCTTTGCCATAACAATATATGCTACATCATCAATATGCAATCAACTCAACATGCAATAACAACATATGAAAGCAAGCTCTAACAAGTTGTTCTCCTTCACCTCCACAGTGTAACAATACCCGCACCAACAAAAGCATGCCATCAACAACATTTGTTCAACTATGCATACATTAACTATGCCATCATACTTTGCAACATGCCTTGCCATCAAGCATAACAGTGATCAACAATATAGTAACATAACAACATAAGCATATGCAAGCAGTTCAATAACAATCATCACAACTCCTTCACAACATAGCATCAACACAAGCATAACTCAATGCATCGCATTGCCTTTCTTTGCACCTTTCCAACTGGTCTTTGTTACATAATAATCTCTGCAACATTCTCTATTCTACCTTGTTGCTCACAAGCATCACAACACCTCATCAACTGAGCATGCATCAATCAACTCCTTCATCAACAGCACTTACAATGCACAATCAACCTTGCAACACAATGTACACATTAGCCTTCAAATCAGCCTCACACATAAAACATATGCAAGCATCAAACATAAAACATTCACTCTCCAATGCCATATCTCTGTTCTCTGCAACATGCCAACTCAAAAACATAGCTCTCTGCAACATATCACACACTTTGCCCTAGCATCTCTACAACATTGATCTTTGCAACATTTCTCATAGAACCATTCAACAAGTACAATGCATCAAGCCATAACTAGCATCAACATCATCACAACAGTGATCAACAATATGAAAACATCACAATATGTGCATATGCAAGCAATTCAACATATGTATATGTAAGCAGTTCAACATATGCATATGTACAACATAGCCATAGCATCACAAAATATGATGGCAACATAAGTAAGCAACCTTTAACAATAGCTCCTCCAAGCCTTTGCCTTCACAACAACATCTCCATAACCAATCAGTCAATCAATAGTTGCAACAACACAGTGCATCAAGACAAGTATACCTCAATGCATCAATATCTCCATAAGTTGTTCTCTAACAAGCTATTGTGACCACACTTCTTGCTGCTTCTTTGCTTCTCTTTTTCTTGCTCCTCCTTTGACTTTGCCGCTCTTTTGCCATAAATGACAACAACACTGTTGACACCTAATCATCAGGATTGGCTGAATAAATGTAATTGATGTAAATAAACAATAAGAAATATGAACAGTCATCGGGAGATGAAGTGAACAGTCTCTCCCTCATGTATATAATAAAGACCAACCTGAAGGAATAAAATATGAATTGATTTGGTGGAGTTACTGCCTGGCCTGACATGGTATCAGAGCCAGCTCCATTTTTGGCATCTCCTTCTAGTCTTGTAACTCCCTTCTGCCAATTTTTTTGCAGTCTGTCCACTGCCCCCTCCACAGTCGCTGCCCATTAAACACTGCCACTGTTTAAACGCTGCAAATCTCTGACATTATTCTTCGCCTTCTGTTGTAACTCCTCTCTTCCGTGACAGGGTCTTTGATTCCCTGGATGCGCACTGATTTCTTTGTATTTCCTTGCTCACTCTCCCTCTTCAGATTTTCTTCATACCTGAAATTTTCATGGGATGTCATTCTTCTCACGAATATTTTGTCCTTACTGTTATACTTGGCGTTGTTGAAAGAATGATTGCTATCATAGAGACATGTCGAGTAGTTTCCAGAGGCAATAGTCCTTCTTCAATAGGTTCCCAAGCATCAGTCATGCTTGTCGAGCTGAGTGTTGTGTTCTGATACAATCCAGGAACCTTCCGTTTTATAATCTCTGCGGTAGCCACGGTCTTGCTTATTGCTTGTCCCATTGCTTTCAATACAATTTTTGGCGCCTTTTTTTCTCCTGCAAAAGATTGGTGGCATAACTGATGTAGTTTCTGATTAAACCCTGAGTGGTGATCCAAATCTCGTTTTCACTAATGGCCACTTGAGGCCTTGGCTTTTCTACTCTTTGATACCTGTCCATCGCTCTCCCCGTGACAAATTTCATTCTGAGACTGGATTATAAGTTTGATGTTGCATCGTTTGGTACGTTGATAGCACAATGGGAATGTTGTTGAGTGGTCGTCTGCAGACTATGCCGAGGAAAGGAGAATAACAAGGCGCGGTTGCTGAAGAAGACCTCCACGCAGCATAACTGTGGTTGCGGAATAGACCTCCACGCAGCTTAACCATTGTTGTTGAGGAAGACCTCCAAGCAGCGTAACCATGGTGCCTCCACGCAGCGTAACCATGGTGCCTCCGGAGCCCGTGCAATGATATAACTCGTGGTGCGTGGTGTGCTAGTGATTGAAGCAAAACGGTGAGCGTGCTCCCACAGCAAAACGAATGCAGGCTCAATTTCCATTGTAATGCCGCTAAGGTATCAAAAACTTTGTAGAGCTCGAGTTGCATGCTTGTTTATTGACTGTGATATGCACTAATCAACCAAAATCGTTGGCGTTGCAGTGTTTTCTTTGGTATATTTAATATCATTTTTTTTGGTATATATATATATATATATATATAACGCTGATATATATATAAAGGATTTCAAGCCACTGTTTTTGGTATATAAAGCCACTGTTTTGGTACATGTAAGCCACTATTTTTGGTACAAGTAAACCACATTGTTCCATTGTCTCACTATCTTGGAATTATAGTTCTTCCAGTATTGTCGATTTTGGTCAATCATTGACAAATTTTTCAATGCATTCAATCATATCCGTTGTGGAAGTAGTTCTCAATGGAAAGGAGAACTATCCTAAGTGGTCCAGGAAGATACAACATACCCTCATTTTCAATGAGTTGTGGAAAGGAGTATGTGTTGGAAATGGAGAAAAAGAACCAAAATAGCCTACCTCTGAAAAAGAGTTCGCCATTTGGGAAAATAAGAACAACAAAGCCTATGCATTAATTGCAGCATCTGTAAGTGAAGAGGTGAGTCGCCATATTTCGCCATTTTCAACTGCTTTCGAAGCCTTACAAAGCTGAAAGAACTCTATGACTCACATTCTGCACTTGAAGTTGTTCAACTCATGATTAAACTCTTCACTCTTGAATTGCAAAACAATGATCCTCTTGCTCTTGCATCCGAAGTAAAATCTATAATGCATGATATCAAAGCCACTAAGGTTGAATTGGATATTCCTCTTATTGTTTTTCTCAAGGCACTTTATCCTACTTACTCCAATTATCTTGAGTCATTGTAAGCAAATGGAAATCCCAAAGATATTACCTTTGACCCTCTTGTGAAAATATTTGCTGAAAAAGAGAAAGCTTTTGGAAAGGGACAGCACCTGAATCTTCTGAAGAGGTTGTGTGCCTTGCTCATAAAGAAAAGAATCTTGCTCAAGATTCTTCCAGAGGAAGAGGTGGTCGAAGAGGAAGAGGAAGATATTTCAGAGGCAGGGGGGGCCGACACTCTCAAGGAGAAAATTCAAATTTGCATTGCATACGCTGCAAAAGAAATGGATCACATGATGCCTCTACATGCAAAATACCTTGGGACAAAATTGAGCAGCAAAGAAATCAACCCAAAGGTAAAACTAATGACACAGACAAAGGTAAAGCACCTAAATCCGCTCACTATGTTGTGGCACACTGTAATATTGGAGTAAATGAAGACTTATTTCAAGCTTCACTTCCTTCAGGAGCAACTTGCCACATGACTCATAGAAAAGATTTTTTTGAAGAATTTACTGACAATGTTGATGGAACAGTATATTTTGCAAACCAATCAAAAATCAAGCCATCAGGGCTTGGCACAATCAGGCTCAAATTGCCTGGTCTTCCAGACTTTCTTCTGCATCATGTTCTATATCTCCCACAGCTGAAGAGAAACTTGTTGTCCTTGGTCCACATCCGCTAGCAAGGTCACTCCATTCATATGTTTGATGGCAAGCTTGAGGGGAGAAAAGCATCTGTCCACTCACTTGTCATGAGGGGAATAGAAGAAGAAAGGCTTCTCAAGCTGCGAGGTATCTCTGTTGGTGCACAACATTTCTCATACAATTCTCATTATGAAGAAGGTACACTTCCATCAAGTTTATTATGGCATGCTAGATTTGGACATTTGAACTATGACAGCCTTCGCTTGTTGAAGAAAAATGGTGTTGCTGGTTTGCCTACAATTCCTAGGAAATTTAAGCAATACGATGCTTGCATTCTAGGAAAGCATAGCAAACAGTCTTTTCATGATTCACATTCAAGAGCACATAGAAAACTTGAACTCATTCATTCAGATTTATATGGTCTCCTTCTGCAAATGGAATAAATATATGATAACATTTATTGATGACTACACTAAAATGTGTTGGGTTTATTTATTGAAGAACAAATCTATTGCTTTTCAAACATTCAAAACTTTCATAAATGGATTGAAAATGATGCACAATCTCATATTGGGTCTATTCGCACTGATAATGGAAAAGAATACACATCAAATGAATTTGAAAACTATCTTCGCCAACATGGGATCAAACATCAAACAACTATGCCTTATAATCTGTTGGGTGTGGAGCCTGATTATCTTCTGTATTCAAATGTTTCAGCCGGATGTATACCCTAGGAAGACTGTACACCCCTCCATGCGGGGGGGTGCGGGGGGGAGTTGCCCCCCCCCCGCGGGGGTTCGGGGTGGCTAATCCCCCTCGGCTAGGGGGTCCGGGGGCCAGCATTCCCCCGGCAGGGGTTCAGGAGCAGCGCCTCTGAAGCTAAAAAATAGATGTACAATTGCCTTGTAAAAGTCTAGTAATTTCTAGTCAATCTAGGCTGTTCATTAGGCAGATGATCTGACGGTAGAAGTTATGTTTAATTTAGGGTTTTTTGCCCTAGAAGGCAACCCCTCACTATATATGAGGGAATTGTATTGCATCTATGCATATCTGTATTCTGAGTGAGGAAGAGAGAGGAGATTGAGAGCAAAGAGGGTGTTATAGCGGATCTACTGTAGGTTGTATCTCTTCAGTTTGTTGGATAATATAAAAGGAAGAACTGGTTGTTTCTCCATGGACGTAGCCCAAACTGGGTGAACCACGTGTATCTGTGTCTCTCTTGTTTTATGCGTTTTCTGTGTTTATATTTCTGCAATATTTTATGTGTTCCATTGCTCTGTAATAAATAATTTTCTAACATAATCCCCAACAGAATGGTGTAGCTGAAAGAATGAATAGAACAATCTTAAATATGGTACGCTCCATGCTCTTCTTCAAAAATGTAAAAATAATGTTTTGGGCTAATGTTGTTCTATGTGCTGCATATATAAGAATAGATGTCCATCTAATGCTATTAGAAACAAGACTCCATATGAAATGTGGTATGGGCACGTTCCTTCAGTAAAGCATCTCAGGGTCTTTGGTTCCACCTGTTATGCCTTGTTACCAAAGGTACATAGAAACAAACTTGGTGCAAGTGTCGTAAGTGTATCTCCTTGGAGTATTCAAACACATCCAAAGCATACCGTCTCTATGATGAGCTCAATAAAAAGTTTGTTGTATCTGGAGATGTATTTTTTCTTGAATCATCCAAAACTGACAATATTGTTGAGCGGCAACTTGATCGCTTAGATAGATTCGCAAATGCAAAATCATTTCAAGAATTTGATAATCAGATTCCACATCTTGAAGGGGGGATTCCTATACTAGATCAACATGTGGAATCTTCTTTTGAAGAACTCTCTCCCCTGCATGAAACTCAAACAACGGATGATGCTTTAAGTGATGTGATTGATAGAATTGGGAGACTCAATCTTGATTCAGTCCCAACTCAATCAACGGAGCAACCTAGACCATCTGAGAAAGGTCCTCCAAAGTCACTAATAAAGACACTTGAAAGTGTTCATCCTGATGAGGTTGGAAAGACAAGAACTAGAAATTCAAATCAGCAAAATGGAGGTGATGTAAATGACTCTAATTCACCTGTTGATATGGATGTTTCTTATGATTGTGAATTGAATTTGTCTACAGATTTTGAACCAACTTCCTTCAAAGAAGTTGCTTCTCATGATGAATGGAAAGAAGCGATGCAAAAGGAGTATGATGCCCTCATAAAGAATGGCACTTGGAAGCTGGTTGATCCTCCATTAGGAACCAAACCAATTGGCTACAAGTGGGTCTACAAGAACAAGTATAAAGTTGATGGCTCACTTGACAAGCACAAAGCCAGGCTTGTGGCAAGAGGTTTTGCACAAAGGGAAGGGGTCGATTATGAGGAGACTTTTGCCCCCACAGCAAAATGGGCTACCATTCGGACACTCTTTGCCCTAGCAGCTCAGAATGGTTGGAAAGTTCATCAAATGGATGTAAAAACTGCTTTCTTGAATGGAGATCTAAAAGAGAATGTTTTTATGTCCCAGCCTGAAGGATTTGCTGTGAAAGGACATGAACATAAAGTATGCAACTTGTGAAATCCTTGTATGGCCTCAAACAAGCACTGCGAGCCTGGTATGAAAAACTAATTGAGCATCTTTTGAAACTCAATTTCAAACATTTTGATCTTGATGATGCAATGTTATTTATCAAGAAAGTTGGAAAAACAGTTGTATATCTTGTGGTATATGTAGATGATCTTTCGATGACAGGGAACAATGAAAGCTACATTGTATCCATAAAGAAGGAATTGGGGAAAAGTTTTGAAATGACTGATTTGGGCTATGTTCATTACTATCTTGGTATTGAAGTAACTCAACATCTGAACTCCATATTTCTTTCTCAAAAGAAGTACATTGGAGATCTATTGAACAGGTTTGGCATGACAGAATGCAATCCTCTTACTACTCCAATGGAACAAAACTTAAAGCTCACATCTATTGAAGGAAAAGAATACGAGGATGCAACAAAGTATAGACAGCTTGTAGGAAGTCTCAACTACCTAACTACTACCAGACCAGACATTTCGTTTGTTGTTGGAATCCTCTCTAGGTTTATGCAAAAGCCTTGTGAGGGACATTGGTCTACTGCAAAAAGAGTTCTAAGGTACTTGAAGGGAACTCAAGACTTTGGAATCAAGTATACACAGGTGGACGACCTCAGCTTGATTGGATACTCTGATTCAGACTTCGATGGAGACAAAGAAATTGGGGTATCTACTTCAGGATATGCTATGAGTCTTGGATCAGGAGCCGTCTCCTGGAGATCACGCAAACAATCAGTTCTAGCAGATTCCACAACAAAAGCAGAATACATGGCAATAGCCGAGGCAACAAAAGAAATTGTGTGGCTCAAGAAAATTCTTGAAGATTTGCAGGTAAAACAAGTACAATCAATTCCACTCATGATTGAAAATACCTCTGCAATAAACTTGGCCAAAAACCCAAAGTTCCATGATTGAACGAAGCACATCAATACTAAATATCATCTGATTCGACATCATGTTGAGGCCAACACAATCCATCTCCATCATTGTTCCACTAATGAGCAAATTGCAGACATTTTCACCAAAGCATTTGGAAGAGAAAAGCTTGAACGGTTCAGAATGATGCTTGGACTCACCAACATCCCTTCAGATTAAGGGGGGGGATGTTGACACCTAATCATCAGGATTGGGTAAATATATGTAATAGATGTAAATAAATAATAAGAAATATGAGCAGTCATCGGGAGATGAAGTGAGCAGTCTCTCCCTCATGTATATAATAAAGACCAACCTGAAGGAATAAAATATGAATTGATTTGGTGGAGTTACTGCCTGGCCTGACAAATACCAACAGTAATTGGTAGTGTTATTAGACCTTGACATCTGGACGGATCTAAACTTGTTTCTCAAGATCATTTTCATGTTCATGTTGTCACTCTGGAATAGATCCACTAGAGCCTTGAACATCTCATTAGCCAACTGCTTTACCGAGTGTGGTTATCAAATGATCCTTCATGGAATCCATGATAATCCTCTGGGATTTGACGCCCCTCTGAATACCAACCTAATGAAATGTGCTAGTGCTTATCCCTCCAGATTTGAAAAGGGGGGAAACCTAGGGCTTAAGAATGTTGACTCAAGGGGTCAGGTTCCAGTTGAGAGATGTTGAGAACTACAAGATCTCTAAGACTTGTATCCATAAATGATGACCTAACAAATTTATAGACCAATGTGCCTATATCTAGAAGGAAAATGAGTTGCAAAATATCCAAGACACAACATGCCTATCCAGCTGTGTCTTTGATCCCACCAAAATGGTACCTATAAAATGACAAGGTAATGCCAAATGAAAATATCGAGATAAACAAACAAAGAATAAATATTAATTCCACTAATGACCCAAATAGATCAATGAGACTCGAACATAAGCAAATAATAGTGGCTAAATAAGGAATGGCTAAGGCAACTTCCCCCTAAAGCTGAAAAAAAGTTAAATAAATGACTTCAGTAAATATTCACCCACAATGCATTGAATCAAATAAATCTTACATGGTAAAACAAAATCATGCACAATAAATAAACGACAAAATATCATAATGAAATGGAGAGGCTCGCTAAATACAATACACCTTGCAATTAATAAATCATTAATCTATCATGCATATTAACAGGTCAACAAAGGATATTATCAGAACATACAGAAATGGATGGAACCGATGACGCCCTGATCCCCTAACACGCAAAGGACCTTCTGGCTCAGCTTCACACTTGTCCATTTGATTGAAGCACTTTGCAAGGTAGACACCTTGCTGAGCCGCAACCTACAAACAAAACATGAGAAAGGGGCACTGTTAACGACTAATAAGATGACGAAAGGTAAGGTGCTTGGAAAAGAAAATAACATGTAGTTGAACGTATCTTTAATGGTAACAAATTTATACAAGCCCATAAGACTGGATTATGAGTGTTCATGATGTTCGAACATTGCGTACTTTAAACATTCTTTTTCACCAACCATGAACAACCATCCAAATTGAGAGAGCAGAAGATGAAGTACCTGAGCAGTAGCCGGCAGAGTTTTCATTTGAGAATCCACATCACTGAACCTTGACTTAAACTCGTCAATATTAAGTTCTAATTTCTTCCCCTTTTCACTTTTTACTCCTCCTTCTAGCAGCTTTGTTACACTATCCATTTGCTTTCTTTTCATATAAATATCTACTTGAGGGTATCTTTCTTTGATATCCTTCAGAACATCACGAAATTCTTCAACAGTTAATGTGCCAGAGTTATCCTTATCTGCAATCTTGAATATGTATGATAGGTCTTCCTGCAATTTGTCAGGTATTTGATTGATGGACACATAAAATGCACAATCAATCCCAACATCATTAACTAGTTCAATAATGCTTACCAGTTCAGATGTAACATTCTAAATTTGCAATAAAACTTAATATCCTAAATTTAAAACCAACTCTATACTCTTTCTGCTTTTTTGAATTTTGTTTCCTGGCAATTCAGTAGGCATGGACATCATCCGGTTCACTATTTGCAAAAATGGTTGATGTTTGGTAGTACTCTTCAGCATTCACCCAATTAAAATTGTTTCATGTTACATGTGGATGGTAATGAAAAGCATGTAATGTAAGAGGTGAAGAAGCCTGTAATGTCATGCATTCTTGTAAAAGAAGCCTGTTGAAGATAAAAAAAGGGTCAAGGTGATCTGGCTGTTATGAGGTGTACGTGATCTGGCCTTGTGTTGAGTCTAATGGCTTAAGTGGAGGAGTTATATACTACTGCCCTGGTTGCTTAATGTCTCAAATTTGCATATAAGTATACTGAACCAGCAAGAAAGACACTCAAATCTAACAAAATACATGATGTGAATAGTCAAAATGAGTGTGCAAGAAATATGCTAACCAAATCTTAACTGATTTCTATGATCCGTACCTTGGTTAGAGGGGTGTTTGTACAATTTAGCTTCTTGTCTTGTTACATAGACTACGAGATCTGCAGAAAATTGCAGAAAACAGCAAGGGAATTCTTTTGGAAACCACCCACAAGTGCCCAACCATTTGACTTGGAGGTAGATTGATCCACTTACTAAACCCTTTGACCACACTGCTAGCCCAAAAAGTACCACGACTCTCTCATTTTGTGGATCAAGAAACTTGACGATGAATAAAATATTTGTTGTGGTCAATATGTGCCCAACATCCACCTCCTTGGACCAAACAGCTATATGAGGTGGAAAAAAGGCTAGCTTAGGAGCTGTACATGGGGTTTCACTGGCCCACATCACCACTTTAAAGTGAGTCATTCCACCCTCTCTCTTGAGCATTCCATTTTGCATGATGGCTATTCTCCTTAGGGTGGTCAATGCTTCCATTTCATACTTTTCTTGGCTTCAGACATGCTAATTTTCTTCCATCTGGCACTAGCCACCTTTTCCTTTACTTGACATCTCGCTTGCATGGCTCGACTTGGGCTTGCATAGGCTCACATGGAATTGGTATCACCAATGTTGCATCAAAATGAGGCTCTAGAAGAATTGCATGAGGGAAATGAGGCCCCATGCATTACATACGATGTAAAAATCTCTCCATCCAACATTCACAAGGTCTGCCACCTTTTACGACATGTGGATGTCCATCTTTGCATGTTAAATTGTACTCGCAACTCCATCTTCATCTAAATTTCAATGTGGCATGTAAAGTGTGTATTATGACGAACAAAATGAGCCATTGTTGAATTTTGGTCCCCTAGGCTCTGTGCATTGGGGTGCATGAAATCCCTAAATCATGGAATTATGTGAACTGTGAGATTGCCATGTTGAGAAACATGAAAATGATAAAATATCACGGCCAAAAGGATGCGTACAAACTCTAACACATGATCATGTAGATAGACATAGGTGCACCCAACATGGGTTAGACTAGCCTCTACAACAGTGATCACTCCTACATAAAATAAATAGCTTCTCAAAACTATGTGCCCAAGTAAATCCATCCTAAGTCGCCCAACCCTATCCAAGATGAAAGATGTAATGGCCCATCAAATTACAAGGAACATAGGAATATTAGCAAGCATACGAGGCATGCATATGATAGCTACATATGCATGAACCACATGTATTGCGCTAGTATACATACTGGCTAATATGGAAAATGTCTAAGTTTAGGTTGATGAATCGATTATCGAGATAAATTCTTAACTTGCCAAAATATAATAAATATATCAAGGCTTTCAAAATACATAAATACAAAGGATTTTGATTAACTAAAAGAAATTATATATTACATATCAAATGAAAAGAACTAACTATGTAAATCTAAGTTCTAAGTTGAATTATTAAAATTAAAAGGGAAACTATATTATTATAAAAGAACTAACCTTATAAATCTTGTCTAAATGTTAAACTTTAAAAAGTGGTATAATTTAATAAAGTATTAAATTAAATCTTTAAAAAAGTTCGGTACTATGTAACTCACTGAAATATCTCTTGAAAGTGATGAATGTCCATATATAAATGATGACGACCTCTTTAAAACACTATGATAGGCCACGTATCTGACAAAAGGAAAGAATCTATGCCTCATAGCCAGAGCGGTGGAGGGTGTGTTATGAAACCAGTTCACAAAAAGATAGAAAAGATAGATCAACGACTTAAAAATCAGTCTCTTCAAGGGGGAAACCTCCTTTACATTACACAAATGAACAATTCTTGGATGATACAAATGACTAAACCTTCTTTCTATATATAGGAGTCTAAGGGGTCACAATATAATCAAAGTTGGCATAACAATAATAATATTAGGGCACAACAATAACAATAGTGGGCTTCTATGGGGCACACTAATAACAAAATGAGGACAATAGGGGCACAATGATAACAATAAGGGCTACCATGACAATAGTAATGGGGGAATCACTAGTATTATAGGGACCTAACATGCCCCTCTCCTTCAAAAAAGTGTTGTCCTCAACGCTTGAGTAGTTCGGGATGCTTCTATATAAAATTCTCATCCTCCCATGTGGAATCTTCAGCAGGTAACTTCTTCCACTTGATGAGATACTCCAAAATTGATCAATTTCGTAGCTGTCGAGTTCTTGTTTCTGTGACTTCTTCAGGTTCCAATATGATTTTTCCTTCCTCGTCAAGTTTTGGCAATATTGTTTGAACTGGGTGCTTGTCACCTATAACCTTCTTTAAACATGAAACATGGAAAACTGGGTGCACTCGGGAAGCTGCAGGAAGCTCCAATTTGTATGCCATAGTACCAATCTTTTCCAACACCTTGTATGGACCATAATACTTTGGTGATAATTTATTATCCTTCTTAGCTTGCTTGAGGGACATTTGTTTATATGGTTGTAGCCGTAGGAATACCCAATCACCTACATCAAAACTTCTTTCGTTGCGATGTTGATCTGCCTACTGTTTCATTCTATTCTGCGCCAAAGTGAGGTTATCCCTTAAGAGTTGGAGAACTTGTTGTTGATGCCTGATGTGATCTTCCACTGCTTGAACCTTAGAATTTTCTCTTAAATATGATGTGATGGATGGTGGATGATATCCATAAAGTGCCATAAATGGGGTCATTTTTGCTGCAGTATGGAAGGAAGTGTTATACCACCATTCAGCCAGAGGCAACCATTTGACCCATTGTGTCTGTTTATCAAAGAGAAAGCAACGAAGATATCCTTCCAAACATTTGTTTACTATCTCAGTTTTCCCATCAGATTGAGGATGATAAGATGAGCTATGAGTTAACTGAGTACCGAGACAAGAAAATAAATTTTTCCAAAAATTTCCAGTGAAAATGGGATCTTTGTCGATTACAATAATCTTTGGGTTTCTATGTAGCTTTTGAATTGTTTTCATAAATGCAGTAGAAACTGTAATGGCTTTAAATGGATGAGATAATGCACAAAAGTGTGGATACTTGGTAAATCTATCAACTACCACCATGATGACACTCTTTCCTTCGGACTTGGGTAAACCTGTGATAAAATCCATTGAAACCTCCTCCCAATGTTGGCTTGAAATGGATAAAGGTTGTAATAGACTGATCTGATAATCACCCTATGAGTGACCTCAGTTAAATATTTATTAAACAAAAGGTATTATAGACTCATGTGTTGGTGTGTGTTTTGTGTTATTGAAACAACAGATCGATCAGATTTTCAATACACAGACATTTTGAATGGAAAGACAGCAGAGAAATGCAGTAAGCAACAAAAAAACACAAGTAATTTTTAATAAGGAGTTCACCCTATTCTCCAGGGCTACATCTCCGGTCCAACTTTAATGGTGGCCTTGTTTTATTATGTCTTTCAGCAAAGAAATTACAATGCAGGGACTCAACATGAGTTCTCCTGAAGCAGAGTTTGCTTGGCAGGGTGGTTCTTGGATTCCCCAAGCCACTTGGAGTACACAGACTCTTATTCTTCCTACCAGCTCTGTGACCCTCGGTCTACAGTGGAAAGAGCCAACTGTGATGCTCAATCCGGATAGATTCCTCTATGGGAAGGCTTGATACTTCAAGCTCTTTGGTGCTCGATGCTGCCTATGGTCAGCTCGGCCCTCTGTCTCCTCTTCTTGGCTTTACTGCTCTCTGTGCTCAGTCCTCCTCTCAGGGTTCACTGGTCACTGTCTCTCTGGGTCGCTTGGACTCTTCGATCTGAATCTCTCTTCTGATCTCCCTCGTTCACTGCCTCTGCTCATGGCTTTAGCCATTCGACCTCTATGCCTGTTCATTTCCTCTCCCGCCTGCATCGATTCGCCTGTCGCCTGTGTGCTTGACCCTGTTCGGCGTCAGCATAACGCTCAGGAAGTAGCCACGTGTCTCCATCGGAACTGCACCAGCCCGCTTGTGGATTCATTGCTTTCTCCACCGTGGCGGTCAACGGATTTCAAATCCTCTTAAATCACGGCTTAATCCCCTGTCAATTCCACTCTGTCTATCGGGCGCAATCTCAGCCATCCGATCTGAGCTCCTCTAGATCCAACGTCATTCGCACATCGAGCGTGGTTGACTTGCTCGATCGATAACGCGCGATCGCGGCAGTTTTTCTCTCTCCTCCACTACCACGCGTCGATCGCTGAGGGTGCTCGCTCTGTTTTCTCCAAAACCGCTTATCGTTCAAGGGCACCCCGACCAAACCGCCAGTTTCCAAGGTGTGGGTCCCACCTTCATACGATGGCGTTTTTTTCACTTTTCCGCCCACGGTCCTCTGGCTCCCAACGGCACCGATTGCTTAAGCCTTGCCATTTCAGCCCTGTTTGCCGACGCACATCAAAAATCAACTCCTTTTCCCGATCTGGGGCTCCCAGAGGCTATTTTGACCTCCTGCGCAGTCTCCATGGGCCTCGGTCAACACGCTTTGACCGAGGTCCTCATCGTTCCACGCCGGCTGCCATGGCCACTGGTTCAGGGTGTTTTCGATTGCTGTTTCGGATTCTTCAAGGATTTGTTCGACCTGTTTTAGTCACAGTTCTATGACAGTGGTTTATGGATCCGATTCGGATCACGACCTCCCAACTGAAAAGCTTTTGGACCACCAAAAGTTGGTTTTTCTTCAAGCATCGACTAAGTGAAGAAACTGCTGTCTCACTTGTCCAATCTCAATCCACTTCGCATTGCTCGGCTTCGAACCTTTAAGCCCAATTCTGAGGTATTCCACCTGTCCATTGCGCATCGTCCTTACCTTCCTATCCAACACTATATCTTCCTGCAACTCATTAAGATATTCAGGTAGTAGGTCATCAACAGAAGGCAATTGACTCTGCTCTTCAGGGTCCTCAATCATTGAAGGTTCAAACAATCTCAAGCAATCTGCGTTCACGACTGAGTAGATGTGCATGTAAGCTGGCAGATCAAGGCGAAAAGCATTTTCACCAATCTTCACAAGTATCCTGAATGGTCCATACCTGATAGGTTTTAGCTTCTTACCTTCACCTTGCATCCTGTCCTTGCTGACATACAGCCAGACTTGGTCTCCAACTTGAAAACTATGCTCCATCCGATGCTTATCATGCCTGGCCTTGTACTTGGCCTGGCTCTTTTCCAGCTATTCCTGTACTGCCTGGTGGATATCCTGGATCTATTCAATGAACCTAGCTGCTTTGTCCACATCATTGTGTCCATCAACCATGGTATCTTTACCAAAGACAAAATCCAAGGGAGACCTTGGTATGAAACCAAAGCAGGTCTCAAAAGGATATCTTTGTGTAGAAGAGTGTTTGGCTCTATTGTAAGCATGCTGCACATAGCACAAGTGTTCATCCCAAAGCTTAGGATGTTTGCTGCAATATCCTCTTAGTAACTGGATCACTGTCCTGTTAACTACTTCTGTCTGGCCATCTTTTTGTGGATGAAAAGCTGTGCTTTTCTTTAATCTGGTGTCCATTAGTTCCCACAGACTGGACCAAAACTTCCCCACAAATCGGGTGTCTCGATCAGATATTATGGAAGTGGGTAATCCAAAATGAACCCATACATGTTCAAAGAATAATCTTGCAGTTTGTTCAGCTATAATTTGTTTACTACAGGGTATCAAAATACACATTTTGCTGAACCTATCCACAACAACATATAGATAATCATGACCTTTCCTAGATTTAGGCAGTCCTCCAACAAAATCTATGGAAATGCTCTCCCAAGGGTGAGAAGGAACTGGCAATGGAGTGTACAAGCCTAGTTTTCTATCGCTGGGCTTGCTTTTAGCACACATAGCACACCCCTTTACATATCTAGAAACTGTCTCACTCATTCTTGGCCAATAACAGAACTTTTGCAGCTGTGCAACTGTTTTACTTACCGCAAAGTGACCTGATATCGGAGAAGTGTGTGCTTCCCTAATTATCTTTGCTCTCTCAGTTTGTGGAATGCAGAGTTTCCCACAATGGTATAAGAGTCGATCATTTACATGATAGTCCAATTCTTCTACTCTTTTGCCTTGACTCAAAGTTGCATATTCATCTTTAAAGTCCATATCCTGAGAATACTGTTCTATGTAGCTTTCATGTAGCACAGAATTATGCTTAAGTATGGTAGATGCATTTATAATGGGTCTAGATAACATGTCTGCAACCTTGTTATGTATGCCCTTTTTATATCTGATGACTAAATGAAACTATTGTAGAAAACCCATCCATCTATAATGTCTTGATTGTTGCAACTTAGTTTGGGAGTGTAGATATTGAAGTGGTTGATGATCAGTATGTATTACTGTTTCTTTGCCCATTAAATAATGTTTCCACTTTTTCACACTCTGAACTAATGCATACAATTCTTTATCATAGGTAGGATAGTTGACTATTGCAGGATTAAAAGTCTCAGAATGATAACATATGGGTTTACCGTGTTGTGTCAACACTGCTCCCATGGCATAGTCACTGGCATCAGTTTGGATCTCAAATGGTCTTTGTAGATCTAGCAATGCTAGTACAGGTGTTGTACTAATTTTTTCTTTCAAGGTGTCGAAGGCTTTCTGCTGTTTGCCTCCCCACTGAAACACCGTGTTCAATCCTGTCAAAGCATGTAAGGGAGCTGCAATTGAGGAGAAATTTGAAATGAACTTCCTCCAATATTGTGATGCTCCTAAGAAGCTTCTCACTTCTGTAGCAGACTTGGGTTTAGGCCAGTTTACAATGACTGCCACTTTAGAGGGATCTATTTTCAATTCACCCCCCCCCCTACTATATGACCCAAATAATTTAGAGAGGTTTTCCCAAATTCACATTTGGAGAGTTTAACATGAAGTTTTTCTCTTTTTAAAACATCTAATGTCTGCTTAACATGCTGTAAATGTTCTTCCCACGTTTTACTAAAAATCAGAATGTCATCCAGATACACAATAACAAAATCATCAAGAAAAGGTCTGAGTACATCATTCATTAATCTCATGAAAGTAGCAGGGGCATTGGTCAAGCCAAAAGGCATAACCAGCCATTCATGCGATCCTTGCTTTATTTTGAAAGCAGTCTTCCATACATCTTGCTCTGCAACTCTGACCTGATGGTATCCACTGTGCAAATCCAGCTTGGTGAAATAAACAACTTCCTTCAATTGATCTAAAAGATCATCTATGCGAGGAAGGGGATAACGATTTTTTATCGTTATTTTATTCAGTGCTCAGTAGTCAATGCATATTCTCCACGAGCCATCTTTCTTTCTCACCAAAACGATTGGTGACCCACATGGTGATGTGCTAGGCCTGATGAACCCTTTCTCGAGCAACTCCTACACCTGCTTCTTGATTTCAGCATTCTCTAAAGCAGATAACCTGTACATCCCAATGTTAGGCAAAGGAACATCTTGCTGCAAAATAATATCATGTTCTATTCCCTTTTTGGGTGGCAGACCTTGAGGTTCTTGAAACAAGACATCATACTCTGAAACAATCTTTTCTATATCAGCTTGCTGATAAGAATTATAGCCCTCAAATACATTGGTTTTAACAGTTTTCTTTTCCTTTACAACCATTAGTAAGAACTGTTTGCATGAATTTCTCATTCTTTTCATCTGTCCTAAGTTTATGAGAGTAATTATTCTTGAGCTTATGAGCTCTTACAAAGTATTCGATTCCATCTTTAACAAGTAGATACTTGTTCTCAGCTCTATAGAAAATAGCCTTTCTATCATACAAGTAAGGACTTCCTAAAACAATTCCACATATATCCAAAGGAATTACATCTAACTCAACCTAATCTACAAATGCTGACCCAAAAGAAAACTTGAGTTTGCACTGTCTAGTCACTTGTAGTTGTGCTTTATCATTCAACCATCCTAATGGGTATGGTTTCTTATGAGGTGTAGTTGCTAATCCCAATTTCTTTACAATTGCTTCAGAAATCAGATTTACTTGTGAGCCACTATCAAAGAAAGTATCAATCTATTGACATTTGGAAACAACTCGAATATGGAAAAGCTCACGCCTTTTTCTCTCATGTTCTTCATCAGTAACAGATTGAGCAGAATTACTAGTAGATGCTTTAGAATTCTTACCTTTCATACCTGTGGCTGCAATGATTGTTTCATCTCCTGAGTCTGACCTCAAATTCTTCAGAATAGTTGCAGCAGTCGTCTTCTTCTTGCCCTCGGACTTCTTAGGTCTCAGCTCTGGATGCAGAATCCAACAGTGCTCATCATCATGCCCCTCCTTTTTACAGTGGGTGCATGAGGCTTTGCCTTTCTGTGCAGTGTTAGCCTTCCTTGCTTTCCATTTCTGCTTTCTTTTCTCCTTGCTCTTGCTTACAGTGGATTGGGATGGTCCCCCAACTTCTAAATTTCCATTCTTTCCTCTTGCTTCTAGATGAGTAGCTTGTACAGATACCTCATCTATACTAGTGGGATTAAACATGAGGATAGTATGCTTCATGTCGCTGTGTAGACCCCCAATGTACTTCAAAAGAGTTTCTGGTGAGTCTAATGAAATACCCAACATCAATGCTCTCTTTTTGAACTCTTGAGTATACCCTTGTACACTTTTCCCTTTCAACTGCCGAAGAGTTTGCCAACTCATCATGGCTTGTTGCATGTAGGCCAATGGATAGAACTGCTTTCTGATGGCAGAAACAAAGTCACTCCAGACATAGATGGTCTTACCATGCTTCTTCACATCAGCTTGGGTTCTGCCTTCCCACCAAACCAAGGTAGTGCCCCCTAGGCGAAGGCTTGCCAGCTGAATCTTGCTCTTGTCTGAGTCTATATTTTGTACTCTGCAATACACATCAATTTGTCTTATCCAATTGTCCAACTTCTCAACATTCAACTCTCCATCATATATAGGCAAATCAAATTTAACATTTAACTTAATCAAAGATGCTTTCTTATTATGCACAGGGCTACTAGGAGGTGTAGGGAAGCTTTCTTCTTTCCCCTTTCCTTTGGAGTGGTCATGGGAATGAGACTCATCTTCTTCTTTATCTTGCTTAGAGCTTGATGAATCTTCACCCTTTTGCTTTCTAAAGTCCCTATACATTTCTTCCACCATGGACTTTATAGCTAGGAAACTTTCTAGGAATTGAGAGTCTGGTCCTATAGAACCTTCTTCTGACATTGTCTTTCGAGAATAGACTCTTCCAATTTCAGGATTAGTTTCCACCAACTCTCCTTCTCCTAACTTGAGCTTTGATCTAGTGATCATTCACAGCTAAACCAACACAAGCTTGTCTAACCTTACAGCCTAGAGCTCTGATACCACTTGATCTGATAATCACCCTATGAGTGACCTCAGTTAAAGATTTATTAAACAAAAGGTATTATAGACTCATGTGCTGGTGTGTGTTCTGTGTTATTGAAACAACGGATCGATCAGATTGCCAATACACAGACATTTTGAATGGAAAGATAGTAGAGAAATGCAGTAAGCAACACAAAGACACAAGCAATTTTTAATAAGGAGTTCACCCTATTCTCCAGGGCTACGTCTCCGATCCAGCTTCAGTGGTGGCCTTGTTTTATTATGTCTTTCAGCAAAGAAATTACAATGCAGGGACTCAATATGAGTTCTCCTGAAGCAGAGTTTGCTTGGCAGGGTGGTTCTTGGATTCCCCAAGCCACTTGGAGTACACAGACTCTTATTCTTCCTACCAGCTCTGTGACCCTCGGTCTACAGTGGAAAGAGCCAACTATGATGCTCAATCCGGACAGATTCCTCTATGGGAAGGCTTGATACTTCAAGCTCTTTGGTGCTCGATGCTGCCTATGGTCAGCTTGGCCCTCTGTCTCCTCTTCTTGGCTTTACTGCTCTCTCTGCTCAGTCCTCCTCTCAAGGTTCACTGGTCACTGTCTCTTTGGGTCGCTTGGACTCTTCAATCTGAATCTTTCTTCTAATCTCCCTCGTTCACTGCCTCTGCTCATGGCTTTAGCCATTCGACCTCCGTGCCTGTTCGTTTCCTCTCCCGCCTGCGTCGATTCGCCTGTCGCCTATGTGCTTGGAATTCCCTGTTCGGCATCAGCATAACGCTCAAGAAGTAGCCACGTGTCTCCATCGGAACTACGCCAGCCCGCTTGTCGATTCGTTGCTTTCTCCACCGTGGCGATCAACGGATTCCAAATCCTCTTAAATCGCAGCTTAATCCCCTGTCAATTCCGCTCTGTCTATCAGGCGCAATCTCAGCCGTCCGATCTGGGCTCCTCCAAATCCAACGTCATTCGCACGTCGAGCGCGGTTGACTTGCTCGACCGATAATGCGCGATCACAGCGGTTTTTCTCTCTCCTCCGCTGCCACACGTCAATCGCTGAGGGTGCTCGCTCTGTTTTCTCCAAAACCGCTTACCGTTCAAGGACGCCCCGACCACACCGCTGGTTTCCAGGGTGTGGGTCCCACCTTCGTATGATGGCGTTTTTTTCGCTTTTCTGCCCATGGTCCTCTAGCTCCCAACGTGACTGAGTGCTTAAGCCTTGCCATTTCAGCCTTGTTTGCCCAGCGATGCGCATTAGCGCTAACGCGCATCGAAAATCAGCTCCTTTTCCCAATCCGGGGCTCCCAGGGACTATTTTGACCTCCTGCGCAGTCTCCATGGGCCTCGGTCAGCGCGCTTTGACCGAGGTCCTCGTCGTTCCACACCGGCTGCCATGGCCACTAGTTCAGGCTGTTTTCGATTGTTATTTCGGATTCTTCAAGGATTTGTTCGACCTGTTTTAGTCACAGTTCTATGACAATCGTTTATGGATCTGATTCCGATCATAGACATGGGGTCTTAATTGTTTCAACTTTATTTTGTTGGCAAACCAAACATTCCGTCACAAACTTTTGAATATCTGATTTAAGGCCATCCCAAAAAAAATTCTTCTTAACCCTTCAAGTAAGTTTTTAAAAATCCTGAGTGCCCTCCTAAGGGAGAAGTGTGCATTTCCATAAGAATATTTTGTTTGAGTTGAGAATTCTTACATAAGTAGAAGCGATCTTTGTACCATAATGAATCATTTTTTTATTAGAATATCTCTATTTAGTATTTAATGCTCAGTCTTTTAGCTGTTGCTATTTTTATTCTTTTAGCAGTTTCTTAGATGAAACTGTTTGTTTCTATATTCTACATAGAAACCTGATGTTTCTATTATTGTAAATATCCTTGTATTATCATTGAGCTGTTTGCTCTTGGTTAATCAATTCATTCAATATTCTTTTACATGAGTGTTTCGAACTGTTTTATGGTATCGGAGCTCAGGGATTTTTTTTTTTTTTCGAAATAATTTTTCATAGATTGAAAAATTCAGTAGTTCATTTCGAAACTGCTCTCAGGGTCTGCAGATTTCTTGATCTTCATTCCTTTCTAAGGTCGAGCCCTCTGTAAGCCAGGTAGCCTTCACTGAGTCTTAGCCTCGGCTTTGCTCATTGTGATAAAAGCTTACAGTCATCAATCTCGATACAGAAAGGGATTCATCTCCTGCATTATCATCTTATGAGGATTTAACTGTGTGGCGGTGCTCAGAATCGTGAACAGTTTATTTGTTTTGAAGTCGTGTTTATTTTGTGGCCATCCGATCAACGAATTTGGAAGCCGTGCAGGACCGCCGACACTTTTGAAGAATCAAGATTCGAAATAGAGCTGTGGGGTCTGTTCTGAGGAGGGTTCCGGATCCATTCGAATCAAGGCACGCTAGAAACATATCAAAATTCCGGCACTTTCCAGCGGCACCAAAATTCGACTTGCTTTGCCATACGGGAACGTGGCAACACACTCTTCGCTCACACAGTTCGACGCTCAGTCTTCGCTCACGGGAATATATCAGTAATTGCACGCCTGAATCAAATCAAAGTTACGGCAATATATCAGTAATCAAAGTTACGGCAATATATCAGTAATCAAAGTTACGGCAATATAGCTCCCGTGGTATTGCATTAACGTCTCGTGGTATTACATTGATTGCGTCCGAAGCGTTTGGCTCACGGTGTTCTCCAGATAGAGTCCGTCCGAGACCCGACTGTGCCCGCAATTCATATATATATTCTAGCTAAGACGTGCAGGACGAGATCCGAGCCACCGTTATTTGCTGAGAAATCAAAGTTTTTTTTTAAAACAGAGCGAGACCCGACTGTGCCTGCAATTCATATATATATTCTAGCTAAGACGTGCAGGACGAGATCTGAGCCACCGTTATTTGCTGAGAAATCAAAGTTTTTTTTAACAGAGCGAGATCATTCAGATCACGTGACGGCAGCGAGAGCATTAAGATCACGTGACGGCAGTTTCAAGTAAAGGTATTCTCCAGCTTCACGGTTTTTGCTTAGAAAGTGGATTAAAGATTATTGTGATCCAGTGTTGCGGGGGAGCGCCCCCCCCCCCTCGCTCCCGCTCCCGATCCGCGCTCCTGGCGGGAGCGACTCGGGAGCGAGTCGGGAGCGCGCTCCCTAAAAAAAATTTCGCTCCCTGCCTTTTCGGGAGCGTTTTCGGGAGCGTTTTGCCTTTTTTGCATTTTTTTTTTTGTAGTAATGTTCGAAATGCAATTTTTTTTGAAAGAAACAAATAGTTTTTGAGTGGGGAAACTTAATGATCAAGTCTAGGCCCTAGTATTGATATGCTATTCATGGTAATGTTAAATTCTTAAAGTAAAAGTGACATTTTCTTTAATTTTCATTTTCATCCTTTTACTTAAATTTTTAACATTACCATGAAATGACTCAGGATGTTTGAGAGTGGTTTCGTCCTCATTGGATTTCATATGGAGAAAGTAGAATTTTAGATTTCATTCAAAATCCAGCAGACTTATCAGTTTTTCAGGATTTCAGGATTGGGGGATTGCAATGTTTCCATTGAATTTTGTCATGTATTAGGGTATGGAACTCATATTTAATCAAGAGTACCAATCCCTCTATGTACCTTGATGTTAGTGACATTGGTTGTCGAACTCCTCTATCATGACCCTTCTAAAAATGTACGCATCACTCAAACAAAATCTTGACTTGACATGCTATGCTTTTTCTATCTTATGTTAATGCTTAGAGGGTGATATTAATGACAAAGATCCCTATACAGATACAAAGGTAATGACAAAGATACCTCTGGATATTAATGCTTGGAGGGTGATATTAATGACAAAGATCCTGATTTTGCAACAAGACTAAAAAATTAGACATTTCTCGTGGTGGCAAGAGGCCCAAGCATAAGAAATAGATAATAGATTTACTTCTCTTTTCTAGTTTCTAGTAGCTTTTATAACTATTGACTCTTTCATATTTATTATGATATTTTTTTAAACAATATATGACAATTTAAGTTTGAAGTTGGCAATTATAACTCATTAGTAATGAATTATGAATATGATGCTTCATGAAAGTTGAAAGTTGTTTCATTTCATTTCATTTTATAACATTTCATTTCATGTTAGATATTATTTGTTGTAATGGTTACACTTAGCTTACAAGTACAACTTTGGTGATCAATGATGATAAATGTTATATATTGAATTTTGAAAGCTTGAAACTTTAAGATTGATGAATCATGAGACTCAATATGTTGTATGTTACTATGTTACTAACTTGCGGACGTGGTTGATGAAGATTATAACTTCTAGATGATTGTTGTTATATGGTTCAATCTATGCTTTTTTATGTTTTTTATATCTAATTCATCATTCTACATGTTTTTGTTGACATATGTATCAAAAATTAAAAAATATAAAAAATATATATATTTTTAAAAAATCGCTCCGGGATTCGCTCCCAAACCGGGAGCTTCTGAAAATGGTCGCTCCCGCTCCCGCTCCCCGCTTCCGCTCCCGCTCCCAAGTAACATTGTTGTGATCTGATTTGAAGCGGTGGGACCAGAATAAAGTATCACAGTTATTTAAAAAAAAAAAAAAAGCGTGATCAAACCAGCATCACAATCATTTTTAAGTAAGCATTACAGTTATTTTTTTTTTTAAGCGTGATCAAACCAGCATCACAGTCATTTTTAAAGTGGCGTGATCAGATCTGAGTAATTTTTTTTGTGGGCAAGTCTATTTCTTTCACAATAGAATTTATTAACAATTTGGTACAGTCATCTTGAAAGAAGATTTTTAAGCAGGCAGCTACACTTTGTTGTGTGTCAAACTTCTGTATTATCTTTGGGAAAATGGCCACGCTCAGCAATCTAATGTTAGAAGGAAATCAACGCTTTAATGGCAGCAACTATAACATTTGGAAACAAAGAATGCTGACCATTTTTGAATACAGGCGTCTTGATCAGCTCATTTTGGGCAAAGAGCCTCGTCCCGGTACAGCTGGTACCGATCAAGATAAATTTGATGATCGAAATCGGGAGGCTGTTATGCTTCTCAAGCTCTCTGTCGCTGATGATCAGTTACCACAGATTCCCTCTGGCAAGACCACTGCCAAAATTTGGCAACAGTTGAAAGAACTGCACGAGACATCTGACAAAAGCAGAGCATTTTTTCTCAAAAATCAGTTGTTCTCCATCATGATGGATGAACATATGTCTTTACAGGAACATCTCAACAAAATTAAAGACATTCGAGATCAGCTCGAAGCCATTGGTCGGACCATGGAGGAAGAAGATATGGTAGTCATTACTCTGAAGAGTCTACCAAAATCTTATGAACACTTCATCGAAACACTCAACATTACAACCACAAATGTTGATCTGAAGTTTCCAGATTTATGTACCAAACTTCTGCAGCAGGATCGGTGGAAACAGCAGTTTGGTAGTGGTACTTCATCAGTGCCCTCGGAAAATGCATTTGCTGCAAAATACCAGTCCTATCAGTCTTTTCAGCAGAAAGGTTCTCCTCAGTCTTTTGATCCTGCTAGGAAGAAAAGTGTGCAGTGTAATTACTGTCACAGGTTCGGTCACATGAAGAAAGATTGCCGACAGAGGATTGCTTCTGAACAGAAGAAACAGGGAGGGCCAAATCAGACAGCGAATGTTGCAGAACATTCCGAGCAGACAGATTCTGCCTTTTACGCCTTTATGGCTAAAAGGTCTTCAGAACATGTTCCGTCCTCTGCATGGTACATTGATTCTGGTGCATCACGCCACTTCTCTCACAGGTGTGACTGGTTTATTGACTTCTCACCTTTCAGTGATTCAGTGGTATTTGGTGGAGGTGAAAAGTACAATGTAGCTGGCAGGGGTACAGTTCAAATTCAGTCTGGTGGACGCACGCTCATATTTCTAAATGTATACTACGTTCCTGGTATGGAGATTAATTTGCTATCTGTCAGCCAGATTATGAGGAATTCTCCTCAGCTTGATGTTATGTTCAGTGCACACAAGTGCTCCATCATTGACAGGGAGACCAGTCTAACAGTTGCTGTTGGCCTAGAGGACCATGGTCTATACAGGCTACTTGACACCGGTGACTTTCCAGAAGTGGCTCTAGCAGCACGTGTTTCTCCCATCAGCACTCTATGGCATCAGCGATATGGGCATCTCAATATGCAGTATCTCTCTCAGCTCTCTTGGGAGGGACTTGTGTCAGGATTACCTGATATTCAGACTCAGCAGTTGGGGGTATGCAGCGCCTGTCAAGCGGGAAAGCAACATCGGTCTTCATTCAAAAATGGAGAATCTTGGCGCGCATCTAAGGTACTTTAGTTACTTCATGCTGATATTTGTGGTCCTATGAATACAGCTTCTATCACTGCTTGCAAATATTTTTTACTTATTGTAGATGACTTCAGTAGAAAGATGTGGGTGTATTTTTTAAAAAATAAATCTGATGCTCTTAGTAGCTTTCAGAATTTTAAAACCTTAGTTGAAAAAGAATCTGGTTGTAATATCATGACCCTTAGGACCGACAATGGGGGGGAATTTTGTTCCTCAACTTTTGCCAACTTCTGTGATATTCATGGCATCAAACGTCAATTAACCACACCTTACACTCCCCAGCAAAACAGTGTTGTCGAGCGTCGCAACCGCACGGTTGTTGAAATGGCTCGTTCCATGTTACAACACAGGAGTGTTCCAAACAAATTTTGGGCTGAAGCAGTATTTACTGCTGTTTACCTTCTTAACCGATCACCTACTCAGGCTGTTAAAGGGAAGACTCCTGAAGAAGTTTGGTCTGGTCGTAAGCCTAAGATCAGTCATCTCAAAGTATTTGGCTCAGTTGCATATGTTTGGATTCCATCTGCTAAGCGCTCTAAGTTGGATCCCAAAAGTCAGAAACTCATGATGACAGGTTACAGTGATCATCACAAGGCCTATAGACTGATAGATATAGCCACTGGTCGTCTTAGCTTCAGTCGAGATGTAGTATTTGATGAAGACAGAGGATTCTTTCAGTCTTCTTCTTCTGAGCAGTGTTCTGAGGATCAGCCTCACAGTGTTCTTCTTCCAGTCAGTCCACCTGATGGGAGGGATGATGTAGCATCAGTATTTGATAATACTCTATCTGAGCTTCCTCCAGAAGCTAATCCTCCTCTTGTTGTTCCTATTGCTCTTGAGCCTTCTCCACCTCCTCCTGATATTGGTTCCTCTACTCCTGATATAGGTTCTTCTTCTCTTCGGCCAAAATGGTGGGCTAAAACCATAGCTGATCTCCGGGATGATGAGCTCCTTGAAGGTAGAACTTCTAGACATAAGAACAGACAACAGTCTACAGTCAATTTTGCTCTTATGGCTAACCTACACAGTATTTTTGAGCCTCAAACCTATTCAGAGGCTAAGGGTACATCTGAGTCGGAAAAGGCTATGGAAGCCGAATTCCAGAGTCTTCAGAAGAATCACACATGGACACTTTCTGATCTTCCTGCCGAAAAAAAGCCCATAGGCTGCAAATGGGTGTATAAAGTGAAATACAAAGCTGATGGAACCATAGACAAGTATAAAGCTCGTCTTGTGGCTCGAGGGTTCTCACAAAAGGAAGGCATCAATTATGAGGAGACTTTTGCTCCTACAGCCAAGATGAGTACCATAAGGCTTGTTCTTGCCCTAGCAGCTCAGTTCAATTGGAAAGTTCATCAGATGGATGTAAAGAGTGCTTTCCTAAATGGTGATCTTCAAGAAGAAGTCTACATGACGCAGCCTCCAGGATTCAAGGTTGCTGGTCAAGAACAGAAAGTGTGTCGGTTAGCTAAAGCAATCTATGGATTGAAACAAGCTCCTCGGGCTTGGTACATGAAAATTGACCAGTACCTGACAGATTAGGGTTTTCAGCGGAGCCCATCTGATGCAAACCTGTATATCAAGCATACTGGTGATGATATCTTGTTTGTGGTTGTCTATGTGGATGATCTTATCATTACTGGCAGCTCTGCACATTTGATCCATGGGATCAAACAAGATCTATTCAGAACTTTTGAGATGACAGACTTGGGACTTCTTCATTATTGTCTGGGGGTTGAAGTGTGGCAGACTGAAAATCAGATCTTTCTCTCTTAGTCCAAGTATGCAAAAAATCTTGTGGAAAGGTTCAGAATGCAGGATTGCAAACCGACCACGACTCCTATGGAACCAGGGCTCAAACTTTCAGCTCAGTCATCCTCTCCCCTTGTGGATGAAACTTTATTTAGGCAATTAGTGGGCAGTCTCATCTATCTTACTGCTACCAGACCTGACATCAGTTTTGCAGTAAGCTACATTTCTCGCTTAATGTCAGCTCCTAAAGCTGATCATTGGATAGCAGCAAAGCGGGTGCTACGATATGTGCGTGGTACTTCTGATTATGGCCTCTTATATACTCGCAGCTCCAATCCTATTCTCCGTGGCTACACTGACTCTGACTGGGCCGGTTCGGTTGATGACCGTAAATCTACAGCTGGGTATGTATTTAGTCTAGGATCTAGTGCTGTTACTTGGACTAGTAAGAAGCAACAGGCAGTGGCTCTCTCCTCAACAGAAGCAGAGTATCGGGGAGCAGTTAAGGCATCCTGTGAGGCAGTTTGGCTTCGTCGTATGCTTGCAGATATGCATGTTTTCCAGACAGGGCCTACTTCTTTGTTTTGTGATAATCAGGGAGTGCTCAAACTTGCCAAGAATCCAGTTTTTCATGAACGAACAAAGCATGTGGAAACTCATTGCCACTACATTCGACAGCTGGTTGAAGACGGCTCAGTTCAGTTGCACTATGTTCCCACAACAGAGCAGCCCGCCGACATTTTCACCAAGCCTCTTGGTCCTGATAAATTTGTAAAATTCCGCGGGTCTATTGGTGTTGTAAATAGATTGAGCATTAAGGGAGGGTATTAGAATATCTCTATTTAGTATTTAATGCTCAGTCTTTTAGCTGTTGCTATTTTTATTCTTTTAGCAGTTTCTTAGATGAAACTGTTTGTTTCTATATTCTACATAGAAACCTGATGTTTCTATTATTGTAAATATCCTTGTATTATCATTGAGCTGTTTGCTCTTGGTTAATCAATTCATTCAATATTCTTTTACATGAGTGTTTCGAACTGTTTTATTTTTCAGCGAAATGTATTAGATGTACTGGGATCTTGTTGGAACTTTTGAATGAGTGTCCACACTTCTTCGTCATTCTTCCATTCATCCCTTGCTTCGTTTATCCAAACTGGTTGGATAATAGAAATGGCGCAAAGCAATGCTTCCACATCTTCATCCTTTCTTGACAGTGCATCTGCCACAACATTTTGCTTCTCTTTTTTGTAGATGATTTCAAAGTCATAACCCAACATCTTTGTCACCCATTTTTGCTACTCTTCTGAAGATAATCTTTGTTCTAAAAAGTATTTAAGACTATCATGATCCGTTTTTACCTTGAAGTGTCTTCCGATTAGGTAGGGTCACCATTTCTTAAGTGCATGTTGTATTGCCAACATTTCCTTCTCATAAATAGCTTTGTGTAAATACTTTCCTCTAATTGGATGACTTTCGAAAGCAATGGGTTTTTCTTCTTGCATTAAAACAACACCAATTCCATTTCCTGAGGCATCACATTCCACAATAAAGATTTTTGTGAAGTCCGGCGTAGCTAAGACCGGTGCTTGGCACATTGCCTCTTTAAGATGTTCAAAGGCTTTTGTTGCTTCTGGAGTCCATGAAAATGCATCTTTCTTCAATAATGTTGTTAGAGGTGTTGCTATTCTCCCATAATTCTTAACAAACTTGCAATAATACCCTGTCAACCCGAGAAATCCTCGCAAATGCTTTATGGATGTGGGGATTTTCCATTCCTTAATGGCTTTAATTTTGCTAGGGTCTACCTTAACACCTTCATGAGATACAATATGACCCAGATATTCCACCTCTTGTACTCCAAAGAAACATTTGGAGCTTTTTACATACAATTGTTTCTCCTCCAATAGTTTGAGCACCCTGTCAACATGTTAAACATGATCCTTCCAAGACTTCATGTAGATTAGTATATCATCAAAAAATACTAACACAAATTTTCTAAGGGTGCGTTTGAAAATGGAATTCATCAAACCTTGAAATGTAGAAGGTGCATTGGTAAGGCCAAAAGGCATGACCAAAAATTCATAATGATCGTCATGAGTTCTAAATGTTGTTTTCGGAATGTCTTCAATCTTCATTTTGATTTGATGATATGCTGAACGAAGATCCAACTTGGTGAAGTAAATTGATCCATGAAATTCATCCAATAATTCATCAATGACAGGAATGGGAAATTTATCTTTAATACTAAACTTGTTGAGCTCCCTATAATCCGGACACATGTGCCATGATCCATCCTTCTTGTGCCCCAATACTACTGGAGTAGAGAAAGAACTTTG
Source organism: Pinus tabuliformis (assembly GCA_031772625.1). NCBI lineage: Eukaryota > Viridiplantae > Streptophyta > Pinopsida > Pinales > Pinaceae > Pinus > Pinus tabuliformis. Next base: position 1,409,538,278 of record CM062804.1, read on the forward strand.
ACTAGGTTGAATTATACCAGCCTCTAACATTTCTGCAACCATACGTTCAATTTCACTCTTTTGGGCATAGGGATATCTGTAAGGCCTGATGTTTGGAGGAACACTTCCTGGAATCAAATGTATAGTATGATCATGATCACAGATAGGTGGGAGGCCTTTGGGAGTCTCAAATACCTTGGAATGATTGTTCATGACTATTTGGAGATCTGGAGAAATAGGTAATTTTGTTGTGGGAACCTCTAGCGAACATAATTGTGCAATTACACCTTGTTGTTCTTTCTTTAGAAGCTTTGTCATTCCGTTAGAGCTGATTATCTCTGCCGGTTTCCCTGCGATACCCCTTAATTCAACTTCCTTTCCTTCCAAACAAAATTTCATAAAAAGGTTCTTGAAAATTAAAGCTATTGTACCCAAGGATTGTAGTCATTGGACTCCTAGTACAACATCAGCACCACCCATTGGAATGGAAAGCATTGGGCTATTCAATACATATTCTCCCATGCATAGCTTGATATTATGGCACTTTCTAGAGCAATTTTTGGCTCTTCCACTTGCAACCATCACTTGACACTCTGGTGTTGGATATAGGAAGCAATTCTATTCCTTAGCTATCTTACAATGAATAAAATTATGGGTACTACCCGAATCAATCAACACTATTACCTTTTTCTTCTTGATATGTCCTTCTATCTTGATAGTTTGAGTGGTAATTCCAGCCAATCCATTACAAGATATGGTCGGATTCATTTCTTCTTTCTCTAGGGTTTGTTCCTGGTGTATATCCTCTTCTTTTGATGTTTCTTGTTCCTTTTCTTCCTCCTCTTCACAATGTACGTAAAATAATTTCTTCTCAGCACGCTTATGACCTTTAGTGTATTTGCTATCACAACTATAACAAAGCCCTTTTTCTCTTTTTTCTTCCAATTGTTGTGGTTTCAACCTTGTAGGTTGTGGAAGGCTAGGGGCAACAACACTTCCATCTTCATAGTTGTGAGTGGTAGGCTTCCTTGTTGCCATAATTTTGCTTTCCATTTTTCTTTCCAACCTAAATGCCTTCTCCAATGAATCAAGTTCCCAAAGGTGAACCTCATGTTGGATGTTATCCTTTAAGGTCCCTATGAACACATCAATCATATGCTCTTCTGGAATATCTTTTACCCTTATATTCAATTTTTGGAAGTCCTCAATGTGCTCCATCATTGAACCCTTTCGTTTGAGATTTATCAATTGCCTAAAAAAAGTGTTTTTTTTGTATCCTCATAATATGCTACATTTCTTCCGCAAAAACTGCCCAAGTGATAATTTGTTTACGAGAGCAAAGCCATCGATACCATACAAACTGATTTGGTTCCAAATATAAAGTTGCAATGCGTACCTTTAGTGTGTTTTGCACATTATGGAGATCGAAATATTGTTCCATCTGTAGTATCCATGTTACGAGATCTTTGCCATCAAACTTCCTCATATCGATCTTTGGAACATGGTGGGTCTTCAATTCAACATTAGAGTCTATAAAATCTTGATTAACATTTCTTTTGTTCTCATCATGAGTTTCCTTTACTACCCTTTCACCATTAGTAAACATTTCTTGTAGCAACTTTGTCAGATCTGTCTTCAAATCTTCCATTTTGCCTTCCATCTTAGCTTCCACGCCTTTCTTTAAACCATCCATCTTATCTTCCATGCCATCCATCTTATCTTCCACACCTTTCTTTAAACCATCCATCTTAACTTGTGTTATTTTTTCTGAGAGTGAAATTTGTTACACTTGGTCTCGTAATTTTGATATATCATGTTGTATTTCTTCCTCTTCTTCATGAGTCATGCTAGAGCTTTCAGGTTGCTTACTAGGTGTTTCCATTTTCTTTCTTCAGAGCATCAATTAATGATAATTATGCTTCACTATGCCATTTGAATTCATTCAAACTAATTTTTCAAACCAAACTTATGCAAAATTCTAAAAAAACTAAACACATTTTTTCACTTTGTAGGAGCTCGATATTGAATCTGATGTATCTTTGAAATTTTGGATCTCCAAGGTCTGGAATTGTGAACTGTGGTAGCTCTCTGAGTCCTATTTCCAACGCCACCAGTCTGATCGAAATTGGATTCTCCAAGGAGTTATGCCAAATCTCCCAAGATGACCTGATTATACACTCTTTCAGTAGAGCTAACTTGTACGAAGTGCCACGTGTCACTGTTTCAACTTTCGGACCTTGATGCACAGAAAGCTACAGTCTGTCATGTTTCTGCAACTTCTTACGGAATTTCAATCTGATACTCAGAGAGAAAGTTATGACGATTTTCCCAAGGTCACGTATTTGGGATGTAATTCGGGAGCCTACAAAAACCCTAACTTCCTTGAATCATATCTCCGAAAATATAGCGAGACAAGATCTAAAATTCGAATCCGAGCTTCAACAGTATTTCGACTCAAATGGATTTTAATTTCAGAGACTGAAACTTTGTAGAAAAAAAATTATAGCAAAAATACCAGGATGACCTATTTGAGATGGAATTTTGGAGCTTACAAAAACCCTAACTTCCTCAAATCATATATCCGAAAATATAGCGAGACAAAATCTGAAATTCAACCCGAGGTCAGAACGATTTCGACTCAAATGGGTTTCTTTTAGCTTCTGAAACTTCATAGCGAAAATGCCACAATTACCTATTTGGAGCAGTGAAACCCTAAAACCCAATGCTCTGATACCAAATGTTATGAAACTAGCTCACAAAAAGATAGAAAACATAGATCAAAGACTTAAAAATCAACCTCTTCAAGGGAAACCTCCTTTACATTACACAAATGAACAATTCTTGGATGATACAAATGACTAAACCTCCTTTTTATATATAGGAGTGTAAAGGGTCACAATATAATCAAAGTCGACATAACAATAATAATATAAGGGCACAACAATAACAATAGTGGGCTTCTATGGGGCACACTAATAACAATATGGCGACAATAGGGGAACAGTAATAACAATAAGGGCTACCATGACAATAGTAATGGGGGAATCACTAGTATTATAGGGACCTAACAGGGTGAATAAATGGTGATGTTTGGAATATAAGGGGTTTTTCTTGTTTGACAGAGGGACGGAGGAGTTTTTACATAGAGACAGAAGAGGAATTACAACAAAGATAGAGCCACAGAGGAAGATTGAGCTTTATTGTTCTTGAAGCTTTTGGACACGAGGGCCAAAGTGCTTCAATTGTGAAGTATTCTAGAGTTGGGTACCAAGGTTGTGCCCAATTTGGCAAGGAGGATTTGATCATTTTGGTAACAGAAGCAAATTTGGAGCGACGACAACTCGGGATCGACTTCAAAAATGGAAGCCAAATATGTTTTGTGTATTAAATTGATAAATTCTGCTTTAAAATATCTTTGTATGAATTTTGAGAAGCCATTTGTCAAACTTTGTTAATTTTCCGAAATTAGTGCTTCACAAAAGAACCTTCAAATGAGACCTAAGTGGACAAAGTGTGGCCAACTGACAAACACCCAGGATACCATAATACATAAATCAACACATGGCCTACAAGGCTTTTCACTTGCATCTTTTCATACTTACAATGGTGTGACCAAAAAGAAATATGTCTATGTACCCTTGCTGAAATGGGGGTAACAGGGTCCACACTTAGGGTCTTGTGTACCCACTTTGGAGGGTGTTATGAATATAATTCATAACAAGTAAATAAATAAAATAAATGTAATTATTAAATAATCAAATATTGGTTATGTTAGATAGTCTTTAAAGTTAAGTAAAAAGGCATGTCTAAAAGACATGCCATGTCACGAAAGCACACCTGCTTAGGTATATATATGCGGGTCCTCATTGTAATATTCATCACTTATACATTTTTATATAATAAATTATTATTACAAATACCTCTTGTGTATTTTTAACATTTAAGTCAACAAGCTATCAGTTTTTATGCCTCAGTGGTATCGGAACCATGGCGCACAATATAATCATGTGGGTCTTTGCACGTTGTTCGTCGCACAATGTGCCATCACGTTCACGCCCTGAATGCGTTGAGTAGTTTAATAAAATTCAAGAAGCATTTCAGCATTTACAAAAATAATATGCAGAAGTTAAAACATGTCGAAAGGAAATTGATAATAAGGAAGATAATAGCAACAATGAAGAAACGAAACCAGGTGAAGCGGGAAAAAAAGACTTTGATCAGAATGATGATAATGTTGAAGATGAAGTTGATCTTGATATAGATGGGAATGATACAAATCAAGATGATGATCCAAATGAAGATGAGTCTATTCCAGAGGATTGTGCATGGGTTGTCTGGACAAATCTTTCCAAGACCACTGAGAAAATCAATGACATGAGGTGCTTGATCGGGGGTTCTTGCATGGTGATATAGTTGCAACAACTTCGAATCCATCAGGACAGACAGGCATAATGGTTAACGTGGATCTTAAAGTAGATTTTTTAACTCCCACATCAGCTACAATAAAATATAATTCCAGTAAAAAGCTTCAACGAATAAGGGCGTTTGCAGTGGGTGATTATGTAATTCATGGGCCTTGGCTAGGAAAAGTTGATGAAGTGGTTGATAATGTGACAGTTGTATTTGATGATGGATCAAAATGTAAACTAATGAAGGCTGACCTTGATCGCCTTATCCCAATCTCCAAGAATCTCCTTGAGGATACACATTATCCTTATTTTCCAGGGCAGCGTGTCTGGGGCAGTTCTTCAACAGTTTTCAAGAATGCTCGATGGTTGTGTGGTGCATGGAAGGAAAATCGTATGGAAGGCACAGTAAGTAATGTGGAAGTGGGATCAGTTTATGTCTATTGGATTGCTGCAGCACATACTGGTTACAATTCTCAGTCAGCTACCATCCCTGCAGAGCAACAGGACCCTAAACGGCTAAAGTTATTGTCTTGTTTTTCATATGCTAATTGGCAGCTAGGTGATTGGTGTCTACTTCCTGCATCTGAAAGGAGGATGTTGGAAGTTACTTTGCCTGTCATAGATGACATGGAGGCTTCTGTAGAGAATGTTGCCTCATCTTTCTCAGTTTTTGTTGGTGCTTCTGTCTCAAAAACAGAGACCATTCATGCAGGAACACTTGCAGGCATTGACAGCTTGGCTATACAGGATGTTGGTGGCACTATTGTCTCTGCGATCAAATGGACAATGCATGAAAGTTTGGATATTGACATAGAAATGCTTGGGGGCAGTGTCCCCTTACCTACTTTTGATTCTCAAAATACAACAAATTCATGTTTAAAAGAGACAACATCTGATAGTTGGGTTACACATCGAAAGAAATTTCGGAGACGTGTTATCAAGCGTGATAGAAGAGTCCACAAAAAAGATGAGGTTCTTGATGAAGCACTTTTTGTGGGCAACAAACAGACAAAGGTAGATGTGATATGGCAAGATGGCACAAGGACATGCAGTGTAGATTCTAAAACTTTGATTCCCATTGATAATCTTGGGGATTATGACTTCTTTCCTGGACAATATGTATTGGAGAAGGTTTCAGATGATGATGGTGAGGCTTCTAAAGCTAGACGAATAGGAGTTGTAAAAACTGTGGACTCAAAGGAGCACACAACAAGAGTGACGTGGTTGAACCCTGTGGATTGTCCAAAATATGCATGCAAATTTGATGGTGAGGAGGTAGTAAGTGTCTATGAGCTAGCTCAGCATCCAGATTACAATTACTTTATTGGGGACATTGTTATACGTCTATCTCCCATATTTGAGGCAACAGAAGTGCCTGGCATTGGCAATCAGTTGGTTGGACAAATAGAATGTAGGGATGAAACAAGACCCAACAATGTTGTTGAGACGACAGTTCTATCCAAAAACCAGAAAGCTCTGAAGAAAAGACAGAAGGCAAAGCTTGATGAAAGTCTTGTTGAATCTAATCTGTCCTGGATTGGGAATATTATAGGCCTTAAGGATGGAGACATTGAGGTAGCATGGGCAGACGGAATGGTCTGGAAGGTTAGACCTTAAGCAATATTTGTTGTTGGTAGAGATGAAGATGATGCATCCATCCAAAGTAATGTTGAAGAAGATGGTGAAGATGATGTTGCAAGTTGGGAAACTGTAGATTATGATGGTTCTCTACCTAATCTACCAATCTGCAACATATCTAGAGTTCTTCCACAGTTATTGAAAAATTTAGTGGGAAGAAGGAAACAAGTTAAGCTATGGCTAAAAAACACATCAGATCCTCTAAAATATCAAAAGCTAGATATTCAACAACAAGCATTGAAGCTTACTGCTAACAGTATGTATGGCTGCTTGGGATTCACAAACCCAAGATTTTATGCAAAGTCGCTGGTAGAGCTCATCACCTCACAGGGCCGAGAATCTTACAAGGTATTGTTGACCTTGTTCAAAACCACCTAAATCTCGAAGTCGTAGCACAGCACTGCCAATTGAACGCTGTGGTCAAGGTTTTTCCCGTCGGATTCTTCCTCGACTGTTTGTCTCCCCTGACCAATTCCCTATTGAATCCTCTGTCCCCGACAACGTCAATCACGAGTCCCTATGCCCGTCACCCTTCTTGCCGCGTCCAATTCTACTGAAACCCAAGTTCCATTACCTGCAAATCTTTGTCCGTCGTCAAGGATTGTTGCCACAATCCAGACAAAATAGCCAGTCGCCAGTCGCTTTTATGTTGTCGCAGGTCAAAAGGCAGGGTCGTAGTCAAACGGTGTGGCTGCCCATTTTAGAACCATTAAATATAACTAAATATATAAGCTAAATAACTTAATTAATAAATAAAAAATTTAAAAAGAAAAGTTTAAAAAAAAAGGAAATTAAAAAAAAGGGAGGTCAATATATATATTAAAAAAAATATAATTATTTAAAAAAATAATGGTAGCTATCAAAAAAATAATATTAGATTTATAAAAAATTAAAAAAAAATCGATAACCCTCGATTGAAGACAGTGTTACCAAGCGAATTATACAGGCCTAGGTGCCAATGGTGTCGAGCTACATATGCCAAGATGACAACTGCAAACTGAAGGGAACTGCTGACAATAAGCTTTGAGGACAAAGCTTCTAAAGGAAGAGGCTATGTTATGAATATAATTTATAACAAGTAAATAAACAAAATAAATGTAAATATTAAATAATCAAATATTGGTTATGTTAAATAGTCATTAAAGTTAAGTGAAAAAGCATGTCTAAAAGACATGCCTAGTTACAAAAGGACGCCTGCTTAGGTATATAAATGTGGGTTTTCATCGTAACATTCATTAGTTATACATTTTTATATATTAAATTATTATTACAAATACCTTTCGTGTATTTTTAACATTTAAGTCAACAAGCTATAGTTTTTATGCTTCAGAAGGTTTGATGGCATGATCATTATGTGTTGAAGGGACTTTGGAGGAAGGATGTTGCACCAAAATCCCCTCTATTCCTTTCATTTGTGGAAAAATATCATATTTGAGGGCCCATACCCCTTGGAGTTTGTACATGTGGCATTAAATGCCTACAAATTATGTAATTTAGATTAATTTATTGTTGAATAGGGCCTTCTACCCCTCCATAGGCTAAAATAGGAGGCTTTATTCTAGAAAATTAATATTTTATTGTGAAGGAAGTTGAGCACCTCCTCTACAAATAGATATGTACTTCCTTTAATTTCTTTCATGGTTGGATTTGGGGGAGAAATTCCTTAGGAGATCTATTTGATAGTTATGGTGCAACTTACATGAATGAATGGTAAATGAAGTAGGTTATTGGATGGATGAATCACGCATTAAGCATGTTAGCATGATATTTATTTTATGATCCTTGTTAAACTAACCCTTCCCCCAAGTCTTTGAGGAAGTAGCATGTTATTTGAATTTCATTCCCTTAATTGTTTGTGATATTGAAAGCCTTAAGTCAAAACCCTAAGGTAAGTTGGTTTGCTTACCCTAGTTTTTATTGAGTCTTGTATCTACTCCATAAAATCCTTCCAATGTTGTATGTTCCTTGACCCATATGCGTAAAAATATATCGAAAAGCTAAGGCATTGGTCTTGTATCTATAAATTTTTCAATGTTCTATGTTGTAACAATTTCTTCTTTCATTAGAAATCGTTTTTTCCAATTAGTTTTCAATCACCCAATAGCACTAAGCAACTATAGATAGAATAGTAAACCAATATGCACAATAGAAGACAACCAAGATTGCTGAGACACAGAGATTTAGGTCAAAGACAAGGGAAAAACCCCATAAGGAGGAAAACACAATCAGATTCTTCTTCTATTAGATGTTCATCAAATGTTCAGCGAAGATACATAGTCCAAGTATATCCAACAACTAGTCAAAGGTCAAAGCCTTGACCAACCAAGTCAACAACTCAATATCCAATCAAAGATGAGCATAAAAGTCAAATCTGGTGAAAGTACTAGTTCTGCAATTTTTTTACTGTCAAAGATCAGTTAACAACAGTGAACATAGCCCTAACCAGTCAAGAGTCAAAGGTCAAAGTGCCCACAAAAGTTCGGTCAAAGCAGCAAACAATTCAGCCTCTCTTGCTCCAATCAAACCCAGTGAAAACAGCTCTCAAATTTGCCTTCAAATTATGGTCAAAGTCAAACTCAACCTACGGAAACCGTAGCCTCATATTTGTGATCAAAGATGGTCAAAGTGCCTAGGTCAAATCGGTCAAAGTGCCCTTGAATTCGACCTTCCAAAACATACCAGAAAATTTGGTCCTCCAAGACAAATTAGCCCAAGTCAAGCGAAGTCAAACTAGGTCAAAGAAGTTCCAAAACATAAGTCAAACTTGGTCAACAAAATTTCTCTCTCCTCCTCTCACACGTGTGAACTCCAACCTTGCAATTTCATAAGTGATCAAACCAAACGAAGAAGGAATGATGTGTGATGTGATGCCTCCAAGTGATGCCATCTTAGGTGTATTTATATGTGATCTTGGGTGTTGAATTTCAACTTTAGGTCGACTTGTACTTATTTGAGATGACTCGGACCAGCATTAAAAATAATATTTTCCCACATGAAAGTTTGATTTTTTCAAGGGAAAGTGGGATCTTCTTAGGGTTTTTTGGGCTTCCCTAATGGGGAAATTGCTCCCTCATCTTCCACTTTTCAATAGTATCATCCATCACCCATTTATTTCTTTATAATCCTTAAAACTCTTTTGTAAGACCCCAGGTTTCTCCTCAAACTCACCCTCTAGGAGACCACTCGATATTATTGAGGCAAGTTCAGAAGTGTCAAGGTGTACATCAAGCCACCCATTCTCTGAGCATTAGAGAGATTAGCTCTAAACAAAGATGACCCACCCATCAGACTACCCCCTAGACCCAAAGAAGCAACCGAAGATCTATCAGGAGTTTCTTGATTTCGACATTAAATGTTAGAAGTATGCAGTTAGGCTCCTTGATGGTTCCAGAAGACTCGGATAGCAAGCCAATTCCTATTTCGAAATTTGAACCCTAACACTCAACCATCAGACGTAGGATACCTTGACATCATTGGTCTCCTCATCCGACCTCCCTCTCCCACTCCCTCTCTTGACAGGTTCTTGTGTTGGATTGTCCCCCTTCAGACTTGAACAAACTCACTTTGTATTTTATATCACTGTACCTTTGACATGGTTTTATACATATATTGTTGATCTAAATATGATCTAAGGTTGTCATTGATGTCAACCCAAGCAGCACCAGGGGCTACCCTGATCTTGCAAGGAATTTTGACTTGACAACTTACTCTATTTTGAGTCAAGGATCTTCTAGATGGATTCTACTCGTCAAGATGTTTCCATTGATATATGGCACACCAAGTAATTCTTCACGGTTTAAGAGATATTCATGTTTGAAGTTAGTAACCCCAGTTAGTGGGCTCTTCACGGTTTGAAAGATATTCATGTTTGAAATTAATAACCCCAATTAGTGGGCTAAAACCCTATGGGGTTGTGGCATGGCACTCATAATTAGTTTTGGTCATTAGAATAGTCAATAATTAATAATTTTTTAAGCTCCTAAAATCCCTCCAACATTTTTTAAGCGCCTATATGAGGTCATCCTTGGTCATCTCCGCATAGTCAGAGGAATGTCGGATTTTATCCGAAGCACCATTAGAGTCAAGCAAGGATGCCTCCTTTCTCCTACTCTGTTCGGGATCTATATCGATGAACTTGAGTCCTTTCTCCGGGAGCATACTCAGGATACGGATGGATGTCTTCTTAACCAGGTCCTAATTTCCATCCTTCTCTTCGCAGACGATATTGTCCTCATTGCCTCCTCCCATGAAGGCCTTCAGAGACAGCTGGATGCGCTCGCAGCCTTTTGTGACCGGAGGCATCTCACTGTAAACTTGGGCAAAACCAAAGTGATTATCTTCAATGGAGTCAAGAAAACCTCTGATTTACATTTCCTATTCAAAGGAGAAGAGATCGAGATTGTCAGCGCCTATACATATTTGGGAGTTCAGTTTTCAGGACCTCGATTCAGCCTGCGGCCAACCCTTCAGCCTCGGATCAACAAAGGGTATGGCTCCCTAGCCCTTCTGGAGAGACAGTGTTTCCGGCACCATTTCCAGGACATCTCGTCCAAAATGTGCATCATGGATACTTTGGTTCGGCCCACAGTGCTTTATGGCTCAGAAATTTGGGGCCCCTCTCTCCTAGAATCAGATTGGGCTTCAGTGGAACGTGTCCAGACTCTCCTTCTACGCCGTTTTATTAGGTGCAAGCAGAAAGTTCCCCAGCACATCCTTCTAGCCGAGTTCGGGGCTCAACCTTTCCGCCTAGAGGTGATATTCAGGCTAGTGTCACTCCTGCACAGACTCCGTGGCCTGGCAGAAGTGAGAGAGGGTCGTGACAGATACCCATATTTAGCATATTGCTCCTCGGAGAACATCGCCCGTTTACAGACAGGCCGATCCAAATGTTGGTACACCGGTGTGACAGAGATTCTGGAGGCTTCAGGAATCCAGATTGAGCATCTCCCTCCTTTTCAATACTCTCTGAATGCTCCAGGCCACCTCCTTCCCAATCAGCAAGCGCTGAATAAAATCATTAAGGAAGATATTTACAAACGTTACATTCAGATTACATGGACCAACCCTCCCAATGGGTTGCACCCTAAAATGGCCTTTTACACGGAACATTGCTTGGAGATCAAGGATGGGCTCATCATCAGACCCTAATACACGTTCCAGCATTGGATGCATGCCCTTAGAATCCCCCTCGGGCAGCTCAGAGTTGGATCTCACAGACTCCGGGTGGAAACAGACCACCACACTGATAGAGCAGATAGGATCTGCCAGCTTTGTCACTTACAGGAGATAGAGACAGAGACACATTTCATCTTCGGATGCCCTGCATACTACGAGATCCGGGGCCATTTCCATTGTCTCTTCAGGTCTTCTCAAACCCTGTCCAGCTTCCTCAGACATGTTGACCAGAGATGCCTAGCACTTTATCTCCAGGAGGCCTTCAGATTCCGGACCTGCTTTCTTCAGCCACCAGCCAGACCGGACACCACACAAAAGATCATAGACTTCTTTAGAGCACTACCCTCAGCGCGAGGCACCAAAAGAATCATAGACCGACCCACAGACACTGAAACCATATCAGTACGGTCCCGGGGGTGGCGATCCACCAGATTGCGCCAGCGCTCCAGGATCAATTCCACCCCTATGAGGCGTTTCAGAACTTCTAGGAGACATCAACGACAACCCAGTATGCCCACAAGACAGTAGACTTTGACGAGCTTCTCTCAGTTTTCTTCTCTCGACCTCGGATGTTAGGAGTAGGGGTTAGACAGGGCCCCCGCCCCCCCTCTTCTTCTTCCTCTTCTCCTTCGCTGCTTCATCGTAGCGCTTTGTTCCGAAGCTTCTTGACTCTTCATTTACTTTTAGATGTATTTCTTGCTTTTAAATAGAAATGTTAAAGGGGACCGTTTGGTCCACCGACTTGCATAATGTAATCATTTGTAACCGACAGTCCCATTGACCTATTATGGTCATTTGTTGGACATTAATAAAATTATCTTATTATCTTGTCTTATCTTATCTATAGAAACCCCTCTCAACTCTATAAAAGGAAATCTCATATATCCTCCAAATGGTGTGATCGTGGCATTTTCGCTATAACTTCATTTCTGCGAAGTCTTAGATTTTGAAATTAAAAACCATTTGATTCGGAATCCTGATGAACGTCGTGACCGAAATTCAGATCTTGGTTCACTATATTTTGGAGATATGATCTGTGGAAGTTAGGGTTTTTGCAGGCTCCCGAATATCATCTCAAAGAAGTGATCGTGGGAAAATCGTCATAACTCTCTCTCTGAGAAGAGGATTGGAATTCTGTATAATTGGCGGATAGTCCACATATTGTAGTTTTCTTTGTATCAATTTCAGAACCGAAGGAGGAAACAGTGACACGTGACACGTCGTACAAGTTCGCTCTACTGAACTAGTCCATAATTAGGTCATTGTGAGAGATTGGGCATAACTTTGTCTTGAAGAGACCAAATCGGGTCAGATCTGTGGCATTGGAAAGAAGACTCAGAGGGCTACTACAAGACCGAAGATCACATATTGGAGATCTCAAATCACAGAGATACATCAGATTAAATATCGTGCTCCTAGAAGGCAAGAAAAAACTAGATCAAGTGTTGTCAAGGGATGCAAAGGACCAGACTTTATAGGGCAGCAAAGAGCAAGGTGCAGCGAAATGATGCAATAGCGGTAAGCCAGAGGTAAGTATCTTCTGCATATGTATGTTCATCTCTTAATTGCATTAGGTTCTTTGCATTCTAATTTGTTGTTTTTGTTTAGCACTGACATATTCTCTACAGGATGAGGTAAGTTTTGCTATTATCATGTCATGGGTATTTCCTTGAAGACTTTTTGCAGGTATTATATATTCATCAAGAGAAGACTCAATGCATAATCTAATGTTCTAAAGAGTGAGAAAAGGTAGCATGACAAGAGTAGCAATCAAGGTGCATAACAGCAACAAGAAGTTCACCACATGAAGTCTTCAAGTGGGAAGCACTACATACAATCATTCTAAAAGTATCATTGTACAAAGTCATTGTACAAAGTCATTGTAAAAGCATCTTTGTAAAAGTTGTACAAGTGTCTATTTGCCAAGAGTTGAAGAGGCAATGTCAGGAGGTCTAGGATCATCATTAGGTGGTTGAGTCATAGCCGGGGCTATGGTCTAGTGTGTCTTCTTCTTCTACATCATTCTATATCATTGTAAAGTGGACCATTTTCCCTGGTACGAGAGTCCATTCTTCTTTTATTCTTCTATAGGGTGGTAGGGTGGTGTTAGGCTGGTGCATGAAGTCACCAACAGGTTCAAGCCTATGAAAACTTCAGGGTGGTAGGGTGGTGCTAGGGTGAGTTGTAGCTCATTGGGTGTTGGGGCATCCGTTCAGTTGACTACTGAAGAATCTCGGGTGTTGGAGCGTCCATCCAGTGGGAGCTGGAGAAGAATGCTTTTCTAGATTCTAGGAAGTTGGAGCTTTCTTTTCAATTGGAGTTGAAGATTAAAGAATTATTAGAAAAGCGTTCGGTGGTTTTTGACCCGGAGGGGGTTTTCCACCTAAAATTTTTGTGCCTCATGTGTTCTTTTATTCACTGTTGTTACTGCATAAACATTGATAATAATTGAAGATTAACTATTGCTCTGAAAAGATTTAAAAGTGCTAATTGCTAAGGAATATTGATTAACTCCTCCCCCCCCAAGTACTTTCCAACATATATGTAGGTTTCTTTCGTTGTATTATCTTTGGCATTTTCTAGGATTTGCACTAGCACTACCTCATTGTACTCATTTAGGTTGTACTCTTCAATCCCATTGACCTACTTTTGTGGTCATTTATTGGACATTAATAAAATTATCTTATCTTAAATTATTTCCACGATCATTGGACAATTCCTTGATTGTGTGTGTTTGGGATCCTATTTGAGCCTTTATTGGTTGATTAAAACCTTCAAATTGAGTATGTTGCACACTTTTTGTCAAAGTTCAAGGAAGCAGATATGCCAAAGACTTTTTCAAAGGATCGGATCATCTTTCAACAGTTTATATGTGTCATTGTAAACCCATTCTGCAAATTTATGATGTAAATGATACTAGTAAGACCATGAATCTATGTAACCACCTAGGTAAGCCTATTATTTTGGCGATAATTTTATCCTAGGAGGTTTTTTGTCTCACTAACTAATCTACATTTCTAAACACGGATGGTCAACAAATTTTTTTCGTCTAGCCTTACCCAATATAGAGTGGAATCCTTCATCCAAGTCTTAGGTGAGTCCTAATGTTCTAGTCGAGTCCTATCTAAAAGTGATTTGGGAATAATTTTAGCTAATTGACTAAATTATTTTATTACAAATCACTTGGTCTACTAGATCACATTGTGTTGCAGAATTGGGTATGTGATTTGAGGGTCTAAGTCGAATGGGTGTTCCCCCTTTGAGGGTTGAAAATGTAATAATCTTATGTAAAAAAAAAAATAGTGCATGGTCCCTCGCAATCAGAAACCATGGCTAAACTATTTGAGGGTGGAAAAAATATTAATCCCCTCAAGTGTCAATTAATTAATTTTTCTAGCAAAAGAAAATTAAATCCTAATCCAAAAAATTAATTAATTAGAGTCAAATTAAAATGTCTTAGAGAAATTTAATTATCCAAGTGGAAAAATTCGTGGGTCTTGAAAGAAATAAATTTTGGAGGTCCTCCACCAAGAGAATATTAAATATTTGAAGAAAAATCAGACACTTGGACCCTTGTGGTTAAGTCAAAGTCGAATTTTTGAGGAAATTAGCTCAAAATAATTAATTTTGAACTAATAAATTATCTAAATTTGAAACTACTTGAAATGCTTTGCAAGGTATTCAATTTAGTAAATATACATGTCTAAATGATGTACATGTCTTGCAGTTAAAAAACAAATGAGTTTTGATGCTGTTTATAACCCTTTTATGTGTAGTAGAATTAATTCATTTCTCTATTTAACATACTAAAACAAATTTATTCTGAAAGAAAACTCAACCACAGATGCAATAGCATATGATGAAGCAGTTCACCCCTCCTAGACTACATCTATTGGGTCCAAGGCTCCCAAATGGGCATGTCCTTGATTTGATTAAAAGCTCAAAATGAATGTACAGCTGAATACAAGCCTTAACAGGAGAAATGGACTATAAAAATGAATTCATAATGCTCAAATCAGTCAAGAATGACTACTGGTTCTCATCCAATGGGTACCTGCAACCCAATACAACTCTCACAATGCTGGGCCCTGGTGCATCCTAGAACTTCCACGAAACAAAAACACCTACAAACGACCTCGGATGCTCTTTAACCTGTGCCAATGGCTTCAGAATCATCTGATTAGTCAAAATCAAAAAAAAATCGTCTCAAAAGGCCTTTCCTAGCAAAAGTTATGGCTCATTTACTCCACTGCCTGTCTGGCCCTGAATTAACTCCAGTTAACTAAACTTGTCGGGCAGTTAAGGCCGCCAAAGTTGGCAGGACCACCAAATTTGGCGCCACGCCAAAAATCCCACTAACTCTGCCTTCACTGCCAGTGAACTACCTGTCTAACCCGCTGCATGTGACTGGTTCCGGAGGACGAGGTTAGTTGTATCAGATTTCAAGCCAAAACCGCAAGCTGGACTGTTAGTTTAAGCCGTGATCGCCGGTAAATTGCATGTGATCGTTATATTTCTGCCGCCCGTATTAACCGCCAGAGGTTGATAGGCCACAGTTCCGGAGCCAAGGTTATATGTAGAGGGGGTTGGCCCCCTTTTGGGCCTGCCCGGAAGCCTTTTGAAACGTTAACTATACAATGGTCTCATTACCTTTCAAGTCCCGCCCGATTGGTTGAACGGTAAAGCGCTGCACTTGTGGTTGGTAGGTCGGGGGTCCAATCCACAGATCCGCCCAAAATTTTAACATATGCCCAACTTGCGTCCACCTTGGGGCCACATGGGGGCCTCCGGGCTTGCCACATGGCACCCTTTCATTGGTTGCTTAGATGGAATATCTCGAGAATATTCCCTAGAATATTCTAAGGAATATTATTTGGAATATTCTATTTTAATTTTTTTTTGAAAAAATTCAAAATTAAGGGTTATTGAACGATTTTCAATTCAACATAACTTCTGCATACGGAAACCATTTTTCGAACCGTTCATGGCGCCGGAATCAGGAGGACGAGATCTATCCGGTCATTTAGGTTCGAACTAGTTCTGAGCACTTTCATTTTTGAGCATTTTTCGACACTTGGGACATGAGCCCCTGATCACGCCTCCCCATTGGGAAGCTTTTGGACCCCAAAAGCCTTCAATTACCTGTTAAAAAGGTGAGGGTATAGCTCCCTCACTCTGTCCACCTCCATCCACTTTGCCTTGTTCGGTTTGCTGCCTTTGAGACCAACCCGAACATAATCAACATTTCCCCTCCTTGAAGTGTGTGTCCTTCTGTCAAGGATAGCATCTTCTTTCAGCTCATCCAAAAATTCTGGCGAGAAATCATCTATAGATGGCAGCTGAATATCACTTTCATGATCAGCAATCAAATGAGATTCATACAAACATAAATTCTCCACATTGACAGCATAATACATTTGCATATATGAAGGCAAATCTAGTTGAAAAGCATTATTTCCAACTTGTTTGAGGATTTTGAATGGACCATAATGAATAGGCTTCAGGTTTTTACCTTCTCCTTGCATTCTTTCCTTATTAATGTACAACCATATCTCATCCCCTTCTTGAAACTTGTGATCGACTCTATGCTTGTCATGTCTCTCCTTGTACTTGCCTTGACTTTTTTCAAGCTGTTCTTGAATCTGTTGATGTATTAGCTAAATTCTTTTAATGAACAAACAAGCTTTGTCAATGTCACTATGTCCCTCAATGGCGACATCCTTCTCAAGAATGAAATCAAGAGGTGACTTTGGCAAGTAACCAAAACAAGCTTCAAACGGTGAGGTGTTTGTGGAAGAGAGCTTGGCTCGGTTGTAAGCATGTTGTATGTAATGCAAATGTTCATCCCAAAGCTTGGGATGCTTGTTGCAATAACCTCTCAAGAGGTGCACAATCGTTCTATTCACTACTGCGGTTTGGCCATCTATTTGCGAATGAAAAGCAGTACTCTTCTTCAACTTGGTGTCCATCATCTTCCATAGATTGGACCAAAAATTTCCAACAAATCTGGAATCCCTGTCACTAACAATGGAAGTAGGCAAGCCATAATGAACCCATACATGTTGAAAAAATAATTCAATAGTTTGTTCAACAGTTGTAGTTTTCTTACATTGCATAAGTATACACATTTTGCTGAAACGATCAACTACTACAAAAAGATAATCATGCTGCTTTCTAGACTTTGGTAAACCTCCTACAAAATCCATAGAAAGACTCTCCCATGGCCTAGAAGGTACCGGCCATGGCATATATAATCCAAGCTTCCTATTACTAGGCTTGCTTGTAGCACATAATGAACAACCTCTAATGAACCTTGAAACAGAATCTACCATGCGAGGCCAATGACAATACCTCTGTAGATGTGCAACTGTTTTGCTTACACTGAAATGTCCAGCAATAAGAGAAAAATGAGTTTCTCTTATGACACTTATTCTCTCCCCCTGTGGTATACAAAACTCGCCCAAATAAAACAACAAATTGTTATGCAAGTGATAATCATTCTCCTCAACATGATTCCCTTTACTCAAGTTAGCATACACATCTTTAAAATCATCATCATATGCATACTGTTCTATGTAACTCTCATGTACAATGGAATCATTCTTAAGTAAAGTAACAACACCAATAATAGGCCTTGAAAGCATATCAGCAACTCTATTCAAAACACCTTTCTTGTACCTTATTACCAAGTGAAACTGTTGCAAGAAGCCCATCCATCTGAAGTGTCATGACTGTTGTAACTTGCTTTGTGATTGCAAGTACTGTAAAGGCTGATGGTCGGTATGTATCACAGTTTCCTTGCCCATCAAATAGTGTTTCCACTTTTTGACGCTTTGTACCGACGCATACAACTCCTTTGTAGGATAATTTACAACAACACCATTAAAAATCTCAGAATGAAATGCAATAGGCTTACCATGCTGTAGAAGAACTGCACCCATGGCATAATCACTAGCATCGGTTTGAATCTCAAATGGTTGTCTCAAATCCGGTAATGCAAGGACCAGAGCTGAACTAATCTTCTCTTTCAAAGATTCGAAAGCTTTCCGTTGCTTGCCTCCCCATTGGAAAGCACACTTCACACATGTCACGGCATGCATAGGAGCTGCTATAGAAGAGAAGTTAGAAATGAACTTCCTCCAATATTGAGCTGCACCCAAGAAACTTCTTACCTCTGTAATGGATTTGGGAGTAGGCCAATTCACAATAGCCTCAATTTTAGCAGGATCAGTTCTCAAAGCACCTCCTCCTACTATGTGTTCCAAATAAACCAAATAAGTCTTTCCAAATTCACACTTTGACATTTTAAGAAATAACTGATTCTTCTTCAAAACATCAAGTACTTTCCTAACATGCATGACATGATCTTCTCTAGACTTGCTGAAAATTAAGATGTCATCTAAGTAGACAATAATGAAATCATCAAGAAAAGGACGCAAGACATCATCGATTACCCGCATGAAAGTTGCAAGTGCATTGCATAAACCAAATGGCATCACAAGCCACTCAAAGAGTCCTTGTTTGGTTTTAAAAGTTGTCTTCCAAATGTCACTTTCTTCAATTCTTACTTGATGATATCCACTGCGCAAGTCTAACTTAGTGAAATATCGAGCATCTTTCAGCTGATCTAACAAATCATCTATCCTTGGGAGTGGGTAACGATTCTTTACCGTTATCTTGTTCAAGGCCCTGAAATCAACACACATGGTTCAAGTGCCATCTTTCTTTGGAATCAATACAATCGGTGACCCACATGGCGAAGTACTTGGCCTTATGAATCCTTTGTCCAACAAGTCCTTGATTTGCTTTTTGATCTCAGCATTCTCCATGATAGACATGCAGTACATGCCTATGTTTGGAAGAGGACAATCTGGATGCAAATGGATTTCATGCTGAATCTCCCTCTTAGGAGGCAAACTTGTTGGTTCCTGAAACATCTCATGATGTGCATCAACTACATCATATAAATCTGATTTAAGTTTGGGATCACAATTGTCAAATGACTCATGATTCACATCAACCTTAGGCTTGATCATAAGAAGAACAAAATTCTTACTTGAATTGACTAGCCTTTTTACCTGTCCTGCATTCACCATCGCTACATTTGTCTTCTTGCGATGAGCTCTAACAATGTACTCCTTGCCATCTTTGAAAAGATGATATTTGTTTTCATGGCAATAGAAGATAGCTTTCCTGTCAAAAAGTAAGGATTTCCCAAAACAATTCCTGCTATATCAAAAGGTACTACATCAAGTTCAACTATGTCAATAAAATGTGCAGTAATTGCAAAGCGCAATATGCACTTTCTTGAGACTTGTAAATTGGCATCCTTGCGTATCCATCCAAGTGGATAAGGCTTTGGATGTGGAATGGTCTCAAGTTTGAGCTGCTTGACCAAGTCTTCTGATATAAGGTTTGCTTGTGACCCACTATCAAAAAGTGTGTCAATCTTAGTATGTTTTGAAACTACCCTCACATGAAACAGTTCAATTCTTTCTTCCTCATTAGGAGCTTGTACATGACAGTTTGAGGTACTAGTGTTGGCTTGAGTTTCAATTTCTTTTCCCTTCAAGTTTTTCAAACCCGTAGCTGCAATTTTGGTTTCATCACCTGAATCATCCCCTAAATCTTGTGGTGTAGATGTAGTAGCTGCAGTTTTTTGTTTCCCTTTGGATTTGTTAAATTGGTTTCTCTTTTCAGGATGTAGTTTCCAACAATTTTTCTCTTCATGGCCTGCTTTAGAACAGTGTTTACAAATCACTTTCTCACTCTCTTGTTTGACAGATGCATTCTTTTTGCCTTTTCCCTTGGAGGTTTTCTCTTTGTTTTTCCCCTTGGGGGGCTTGTTTCTACCCTCTTCAAATGTGTTTTTTCCCCTAGCCTCTAAATGGGTAGCTTGAAAACAAACTTCATTCAGGCTAGTAGGATAAACATCAAGATGGTATGCCTAAGGTAGCTATGCAAGCCACCTACGTATTTCAGCAAGGTTTCTTGGGTCTGTAAATCTACCCCTAAGAAGAGAGCTCTTCTCCTAAATTCTTGGGTGTAGTCTTGGACATTCTGACCCTTAAGCTGTCTGAAATTTTGCCAGTTCATGATGGCTTTCTGCATGTGGGCAAGAGGATAAAATTGTTTTTTAATGGCTAAAAGAAATTCAGTCCATGTTAAGGTAACCTTACCAAATTTCTTGATTTCCTCTTTGGTCTTGGCCTCCCACCAAACCAATGTTGCTCCATCCATTCTCAAAGAAGCCAACTGAATCTTTGTGGCATCATCATGCATATTCTAGATCCTCAAGTAAACTTCCAACTGCCTAATCCAGTTGTCAAGCTTTTCTGCATTCACTTCACCATTAAACATAGGTAATTCGAATTTTACATCAAGCTTCAAAAAGGGACTTTTTCCAGAGGATCTATGCTTATGAACTGAAGAAGAAGAAGATGAGGATGTAGAGGAAGAAGGTGACGATGGGGGTGGTGGATCACCATTTCCTCCATGCCCTTTCTTTGAATGATCATCATCCTTCTTACCTCCTAAAGAGCCTTCTCCTTCATTCGGATGTTTAGACCCTTCTTCCGCCAGTCTATCATTTCTTTCCTGGTACAATGTCCTCACCATTTCAGTCAAGTCCAAGAAAGCTTTTCTGAAGACTCTTTCTTCTTCTTTTGGATCCATGTCTGCAGGAATTTCTCCTTCCTTTTCAGACATTCTTGAAGCTTCTATTGAGGCTCTTGAGGGTGAATCTGAAGGTGGAGATAATGGCACCCTGGCCCTCCTTGACTGAGGATTCTCTCGTTCTCTAGTCAAATGTCCTTCCACTCTCTGAAGTTTCAGCCTGGTAAGCATCAAAACTTGCAAAACAATCAAAATATCCTAGCACAAAAACAATCAAAAGACAACTACACCAGAGATTAACTGAAAGAGCATTTATCTACTTTGCAATTGTATAACAAGAGCATTTCGAAGGCTTCCTAGCTCATTTCAGGCTCTGTCGATAGTTTATTTGACTGCTTTTAATACCAAAAAAAACAACTTAGCTCTGATACCAACCTGATCTGAATTTGACACTACTTGAAACGCTTTGCAAGGTATTCAATTCAGTAAATATACATGTCTAAATGATGTACATGTCTTGCAGTTAAAAAACAAATGAGTTTTGATGTTGTTTATAACCCTATTATGTGTAGAAGAATTAATTCATTTCTTTGTTTAACATACTAAAATAGATTTGCTCTGAAAGAAAACTCGACCACAAATGCAATAGCATATGATGAAGCAGTTCACCCCTCCTGGGCTACATCTGCTGGGTCCAAGGCTCCCAAATGGGCATGTCCTTGATTTGATTAAAAGCTCAAAATGAATGTACAGCTGAATACAAGCCTTAACAGGCGAAATGAACTGTAAAAATGGATTCAGAACACTTAAATCAGTCAGGAATGACTACTGGTTCTCATCCAATGGGTACCTGCAACCCAATACAGCTCTCACAATGCTGGGCCCTATGGCTCCTAGAACTTCCACGGAGCAAAAACACCTGCAAACGACCTCTGATTGCTCTCTAACCTATGCCAATGGCTTCAGAATCATCTGATTAATCAAAATCAAAAAAAAAAAAAAAAACGTCTCAAAAGGCCTTTCCTAGCCAAAGTTATGGCTCATTTACTCCACTACCTGTCTAGCCCTGAATTAACTCCGGTTAACTAAACTTGTCGGGCAGTTAAGGCTGCCAAAGTTGGCGGGACCACCAAATTTGACGCCACCGCCAAAAGTCCCGCTAACTTTGCCTTGACCGTCGGTTAACTACCCATCTAACCCGCTGCATGTGACTGGTTCTGGAGGACGGGGTTAGTTGTATCGGATTTCGTGCCAAAACCGCAAGCTGGACTGTCAGTTTAAGCCGTGACCGTCGATAAATTGCATGTGACCGTTATATTTCTACCGCCTGTATTAACCGCCGGAGGTTGATAGGCCACGGTTCCGGAGCCAAGGTTATATGTAGAGGGCACTGGCCCCCGTTTGGGCCCGCCCGGAAGCCTTTTGAAATATTAACTATACGTTGGTCTCATTACCTTTCAAGTCCGGCCCGGTTGGTTGAACGGTAAAGCGCTGCACTTGTGGTTGGTAGGTCGAGGGTTCAATCCATCGATCCGCCCAAAATTTTAACATATGCCCAACTTGCGTCCACCTTGGGGCCACGTGGCGGCCTCCGGGCTTGCCACGTGGCACCCTTTCATTGGTTGCTCAGATGGAATATTTCGGGAATATTCTAAAGAATATTCTCTGGAATATTCTATTTTAAATTTTTTTTGAAAAAATTCAAAATTAAGGGTTATTGGACAATTTTCAATTCGACATATCTTCTGCATACGGAGACCATTTTTTGAACCGTTCACGGCACCAAAATCAGGAGGACGAGATCTATCCAGTCGTTCAGGTTCGAACCAGTTTTGAGCACTTTCATTTTTGAGCATTTTTCGACACTTGGGACATGAGCCCCTGATCAATAAAAAATGGATCAAAAGAAAATTTCAAAAATTCCTCAAAATTAATAAATTCAACGACTAAGATTAAAAGATGATCAAGTATTTTTCGACTGCCGAGATTATTTTGACAATGATCAAGAAAACTAGGTGTTATTTTTCCACTTGGAGGGTTTATATATAGAGAGAGACTCATTTGTGTGTCAAAGTCATATGATGTCTAGCCAAGATGATGTAACACTATTGTCCTGTTGGGAACGTTTATTTGAATCATAATAAAGACTTTGGGGTGCAGTTCATGGTGTTCAGTGTTCGTTGATATGTGGTATGCACTGGGTACGGGCTTTCCTATATTGTGCTGATTAATGTTAAAATTTGTTTTTCATTAGATGGGGATAAAGTCATTCTATTGATAGATTTTGGGTTTTTCTTAGATGATTTGATTCGGCATATGTCTAACAAATTTTCTTGAGAAATATATATAGTGTTTGCAGGTTCCCCAATCCTTGGTCTCCAAGTTCACAAACTATGGGCATGAACCGACCTTGTTTGGAATCCAAATATTTATGTGGTTGATTTAACTTTGCTAAGACTATAGTGTGCATTAATTTTACAAAGTATTTTTGGCCATTCATCAAAGAAAAATTCCATAAAAATATTATTTCTCCAAAATTTCTTTCAAGCATTGTATATTTGTAAAATTATTTTGTATATTATTTTTGCTAATTGGGGTTTTGGGGTTTCCTAGATTTTTTTGTATATATTGGGGGTTTCGGCATTTGTAATTTTATTTGTGCAGATAAACCCCGAGCTAGATCTGAAGATTTTTAACGGTTTCAAGGGGTTCAAGCCTTGGAATATTTTCGTGAGGGTTTCTAGAGGTGGATCTAGGCCTAGGAAGGCAAGATCCACCATATTTTTCCTCTCAAATCTCAACGTTCAAGTCCAAGAAAAAGGCATCAATCCCCGGGAGAAATCTGAAGCATAGTTAAATTATGGCAAGGGTTTGTGAATTTCTTAGGCCTTCAGGCCAGGCATCTGCCTCTCTGTTTGGCTGTAACCCTTTCCTACCCCATAGCCCTAGCAGCAGGCCTGCCTTAGGCCTCGGCCTCCTCCTCTGCCCACTATCCTCCTCCTTTTGGCCTGCCTGCAGTCCCCTTTCTCTCCTTATCCCTCCACCGCAGCCTTCTCCTCTACCTTTTCTTCCCTTATCTCCCTTTTTCTTCCTTCTCTTCCCCTCCGTTGGCTCTTTCTTCCATCCTTCAGGCCTGTCGTGGCACCTTAAGCCTCTGCCCCTACCTCCTATCAGCTCCATCCTACCCTTTCTGCCCTCGGCTCCCTTCCTTCCTCCCTCATCCCCTCACGACAGCCCTCACCTCTTCTCCTAACCCTCTCAACCTTCCGCTAGCCCTCCTATCTCCTCCACTCCCCTTTCTTCTTTGTCGTGACCTGCTTCCCCTCACTCCTTCCCTACTGCAGGCCTAAAGGCCTTTCTCTTAGTTGCCTCATCCCTCCGCTGCCTTGTTTTCTCTTTCAATCCATCTGACATAAGCCCTACAGGGCTGTTCCTCCCTCACCGTGGCCCTAACAAGGCCTTCTTCCCTCTGTCGTCTAGCCTTTGGCCCTTCCCTTGGTTGCGGCTAGCTCATTTGTCCTTGTGATCTTGACCTCCCTTCCCCTCATTTCCTTTATCTCTGTCACTGTTGGTCAGTTTTCATTTTCTGAGCTAATCTTTGAGTATGTTGCAAAAGTTTGGAGTTGAAGTTTCATGCTTGCAGGTGGTCCAACCTTTGAAATAATAGTGAACGAGTGTGTTGATGAAAATCAAGGCCTAGTGCCTGCTGGTTTGATTTCCAAATCCATCTCTATTCCTGATTATTTGCTTGCAACATCTGAATATTACGTAGCAGTGATCATATTGTTTATTTGGGCATAGGTTGTTGAGCTTGCTTCATGACTGTTATACCTCCTTTGAGGCTGCATACTGAGGACTGATCTAGCTCAGTCACAGCCTACAGGGGGCATCCACTTCCTGGCTCGTCTTGCCTATACATTAGCAAATTAATTTGGTTTCTTTTCTTCAACAAACTCGGTGTAAAAATAACTCATTAATATCTCGCTGTTGTCATAATTCTTCTTGTACTTCACTAAATCATCTCAAGTACATAAGTTGCACAAATAATTGGAAGTTGTTTACAGCAATTACACATTACAGCTAGCATCACTGTAAGCTTATTGTCAGATTATTTTAAAATTACTTCCATTTTTTTCCAAGAATGCCAATACATTACTGTCTTGTATGGTCTCAAGAAATTTTCAGGTAGTTCACTCTCTGAAGCATATTCATCTTATGGTTTGATCGCTTAAGTAAATATACTTCATATTAGTATTTATTGTTTCCTCATACATTGGTGATTAGTGTTCTCATCATTGCCATTACTAATATCTGTTGGTGAGTGATAATTTTACATTGGCTTGTTGAGATCTAAGAACCCCTGGAATCTCTTATTCTATTTTAAGTTGAATGGTCATGGGCATTTTCTAATTTGATTAAAAAACATTGGTTACATAATCATTGGTTAAGAAAAGTGCCTTAATTGAGCATCTTGATGAATCATTTATCTTAAGTATAATTGTATCATTGACATTTCTTGTTCATTTTGGCACTTGTTAACTTGGCACATTCTCTTGTGTTTAAGGATTGTCCCTTAATTTCAATTAATAAGTACATATCGTCATAATTGAAGAGTAACCACAACTAAAGTACTTAACACAGGCAATCCCAACCCAAGAATCACTAACATCCTTTGTGTAAGCATCTAAGCAGCAGTTGTCCATCCAGTTACTTGGCATCTAATTTGTAAATAAGCGAGAATTTGACTCCATAAGGCATTGGTCTCAATAGTGAATCCAATCTTATATCTTGCTTAAATTAACCAAGTAGCTAGGCCACTCAACAGTGTCTCTCGGATAAGTTGGTTCCCAACTTGTTTTCCATCACCTCATTTCCACAGGGACTACCCCCCATAGCCTATTGTTGGGAGACAGCTAGAACGGAGTGGGCAGGGATCAAAGTGACAACCCCCACCCTGAGCGATTGTCGCGGTGCCTGTACAATTTGAGCAACAACATTTTTGGCGCCATTGTCGGGGACCAATTTATTGGACTTTGGCATTACGACAATTATCATCAATTTTCATAATCTTCTAATCCATTTTCATCTTCTTGATCCGTCAAACATCACATTCACTAGCGCTTCGATATCTCACTAATCTTCTTATTGTCTTGTTCACTTCTTTGTTTGCACTTTAGCACCTGGACATTTGGGTTAGTTTCCTGTTTGGGTGGCGACTCCACTTATTTATCCATTCACAAAAACTTACATTAGAAAGAAACATGGTAGCTTGATTAACCCCGCTCTCAGAGCTCGGTTAAACAAATTACATTCTAGTGAGCATTCATTTTTTCTCAGACATGAAGCCTTCCTTGATATCCAACTGCTTCTCCCAAACTAACTTTTAGGTTTTTGCCTCTAGATTTTGGAGATAGATTCAAGTTCAAGTGGGCAACACCACTTCTTTCATTTTTTACAAGAATTCCTGCTAGAGGCTCGCCTCTTGTAGATCTCTTGATTGTCTTGAACATGGATATCTCTCTCTGACATCCATTAGCTTCCCTTTCCCCTTAAGCAAGTCATCATGGATGACTTGTCCACCCCTTGTCGATTCACTAACACTCAAGGTTATCCTCATGACCTTCCAGAGAAGGAATATGGGATTAAAGAATTAACAGAAATCGTTAAAAGTATGTGAGATGAACAAAGAAATCAATTCGTTGAGATGGAGGATTACATAAAGAGGTTGCAAGAGAATGAGTTACAACATGATAGTGATCAAGAAGTACCATACTATAGATCTTGTGACCACTTTCATGACGAATCCACTTGTGCCATTGCAAGAAGATTCCTCAATAGTGGAAAGGAAAGGACTAGTAACCAGGTTAATCATTTTGACGACGAAAAGGAAAATGATAAGCATCTTGTTAAGGAATTAACTCAAATGATCAAAGACATGCAATCTAGTCAAGCAAGATTAATAGAAGATCGGGCTAGAGAAATGAGTTCCATGGGGAACAGGTTACAGGCAATGGAAGTTACTCAGTATAATCAAAGGATCAATTTTTAGAACATGATGGATACCATAGAGGAAGAGCATGTTGAGGAGCTAAGTTCAATAAAAACAAATCATAAGAAAGAAATAAATTATATTCAAGAAAATCATAATAGAATGATAAAGGACATGGAAGCTAATCAGGTCTCTCTTCAGAACAGGTTATTAGCTAAAAAAGAAAAGCATGCTAAGGAACTAAAAATCATGGAGACTAATCATTCTAATCAGATGACCACCATGCAAGACCATTTGATCACCATGGAGAAAAATCATGCCAAGGAAATCAGTGCTATTAAGGATGAACATTCCAACCAAATGAATTCCATTGAGGATAGGTTGCAGAACTTGATTAAGACCATGGAGGTTGATTGCGTACAACAAATGAAAATTTTGGAATCGATACATGTTGACGAAATGAATGTCATAATAACTGAACAAATCACTCTTCAAAGTAAGCTACAAACGATGGAAAAATCACAGGTTCAGGAACTTTAGCCAAGAGCAAAGGTTCCAGTGCATGAACTTTCCAGCTCACTAAAGCAGCCTTCATCTTATTATGAAGAAGTCATTGATTCCATTGAGAAATGGTTAAACGAAGATGAACCAGGAAGGAAGGAAACTGACGGAAATCAAATCGATGTTTGCAACACTGATCCAGTGGTGTTGACAGAGCAGGGTCATGAAAATAAAGAAGAGTTGGTCACAAAAATCGTGGACATTCCAAATCTTCCGGATGAGCATTGTCCAAATCAAATAGGAAGTTGCACATCGATCACATCAACATCAACATCACATCCTGTCGAAGGAAAGCGTAGAATGCAAAAGAGAAGGAAGAAGTTTGATGCATCTAATGGCAGAGAGCAGCTCGATATTTAGATGAGTCAAAGTCCTAGCATTTTTAGAATTCAGCGTGGCACATTCGAAAAGCAGCCCACAAACTTGTCGGAAAGTCCGCAGATGCTCAGTATGCACTATGTTGAAGATATTGATGCCATGGGGCATCGCTTGTATAGTATCTCTAACCCTACTCCTTTTATTTCCATGTCATTAGGTAGTTTTATTTCATGCATTTATATTATGTCTTTTATATTTCAGTTTGTTAGAGTAGATTTTTTCTATTCCAGCAAGATTTACTATGTATACATCATGATTTCGATTTTGAATGGATTTTTGTTTTCTTCGATGCAGGATTCTGGGGTTCTCATGTTAATTCGTGAAATCAACGTGTCCCCACATGGAGCCAGATGTTGCACACCTTTTGTCAAATTCAAGGAAGCAGATATGCCAAAGATTTTTACAAAGGATCGGATCATCTTTCAGCAGTTTATATGTGTCATTGTCAACCTGTTGACCACTACGTGTCAAACACCCCCTTTTTCGCAAAAGGGATAGCGCTTGATCGACATGCCCGTGCCATTCGACTATCATCATCAGCCCGATCATGTTATGTTGTAAACCCAGTCTGTATGTGTAAATTGTAAATAATCTTAGTAGATCTGAGTCATGTATGTAAATTGCCTAGGCAAACCTAATTTTCTAGTGATAATCTACGTTCTGGAAGGTTTTTTGTCTCACCAATCCATGATCGGCAGAGTTTTCCTTCAGCCTAACCCCAAAGCCGGAATGGATTTTGTCATTAGAATCTTAGGGGAATCCTAGTGTGCTAAATCGAGTCTATGTAAAAGTAATTTGGAAATAATCCTAATTATTTGGTTAGGTTATTACAAATTGCTTGATCTGCTAGATTATATTTGTGTCGCAGAACTGGGTGGTCTATGAGGGTCTATGTCAAATGGGTTTTCCCCTTGAGATGTAAAATTGTAAAAGTCATGATGTAAAGTGTCTTGAAGGTTAGAAAATGTTTTATCCCCTCATAAGTCCTAGGTCCTAGATAATTTTTCCAAAGGTTAAGTTCGAGGATCCAAAAATAATAAAATAATAATAAATCAAAATTTTTAGAAAATAAATGCAAGATTTTAATTTTTTAATATATTAAAATGCATTTAAAATTTTGACGAATGAGAATAAAAGGGATTTTGATTCTCATCGACGTTCTAGATCATTTTGACATGGATCACTCAAACTAGCCGTTGGGAAATTTTCCTCTAAATAGGGTGTCAGGGGTCATTTCAGAAGATTCGATCTTAGAGTCGTGTGCTAAAAAAAGCTCTCTTGTAGTCATTTTTTGTGCAATAAAGAAAGACTTTGGGGTTGAAAATCTTGCTGGTGTTACTCTTCTGGAAATGTTGTAAGATGTTTTATTTTTCTGCATAAATTTAGTTTCAGCCATTGATGATGGCTTGATGAAGATTGATTTAGGCACAAGTATCTTGTCTAATCGTTGGGGTTTGAATGATAGTTTAATTTCTGAATATAATATCAGGTATCTCCATTTGATCTGAATTTCACTATTGATTTCTCCCTCTATGTTAATGGTTGATTTAAGTTGTGCAGTATATCGTTAATTTTGAATTTACTGGGCGTTAAGGGAAGTTCTCAGCCAAAACAGCCAACTCCCAGATTGCGTTTTCTGAAAGAGCCCAGCCAGTTTTAATCCTGAGCTTATCATTAGAAATTTTGTTGCAGATGCACGAAGGGTTTTCTGAAGCACCTCACATTAAATTTAAAATTCTGAAAATATTTCTGTGACATAATGGTAAATCTGGCTATTTAGAGCCTTTAATTTGTAAATATTGTAATTGTTTAGCTGGTTTTTTGGTTTTTTTTTAGGTTTAATCCTTGCATATATTATTTTTGGGTGTTCTGTTTTTTTTGCCATTGCAAGTTGCAGGTACAGATTTTGAAAAATTTTCAGGGTTTCCATCAGGCAATCTGGAGCAGGAAGGATTTAAAATTTCAATCAAGTTTCTGGGCTACGGGTCTGCTACCTGCATTTTCATTTTTCACTGTTGCCTGGGGTTTTATTGTTGCAAAAAAAAAATTTGAATTTTTTTCAGGAGCCACAGTGTTTTTTTCATTGCTGTCAATGCAGCTGCCATTCAAATCGAATTTCGATGCTCCAACATTCTCCACGCCTCCTTCCAGCCTCATTTTACTCAACGTTGTCCCCGTCGACTCTTTTCAAAACCCACGCAGCTCTCCTTGCTGCGTACCTGCCCACCTGCGTTCCTCCCTGACTCATAACCGCTGTTTCGAGCTGCCAAAACCCGCAGCCTCCATCTCCTGGCATCGAAGCTACCCATCTGCTGGTCATCCCACGCTGTCCTCATTTCTTTGGCCCACATTCTCCTTCACGTGTTTTTCATTTCCTTGCTGCTTATCCTGCCTCTCACGCAGCTGAGCCATCCACGCAGTCATTCCTACGCTGTCGTCCGGGTTTCTCTGCACTTGTGTGCTGCTTCTCTGCTGTGTTTACTATTGAACACCAACGGCTTCATCTGCACATCTTCCTCGCCAGCGAACTCTCCCACGTGATTTCCTTCTCTGCCGCCCTACACACACTGAACGCTGAATTTTTTTTTTTATTCATGAACGTAGTCAAGTTTATATTTTTCTTGTGTTTGGTATAGTTAGATCTTAGGGTAACGTATTTTCTTATGTAGTTTATTTTCATTATACTTATTGTGATATATGGTAAGTTTAGATGTTGGCTAGTTTAGATTTTTATTTGATTTTTAGATTTAAATTTGAGTTTCATTTAAATAGGATTTAGATTTAATAAATTTTCATTTTTTGTTATAGATCAGGTGTTAGTTCTTTTATTTTGTTTTTAGATTAGCTTTTTAGTCTCAGGTTTTAGTCTTAATTTAGATTTACTTTTGTTTAAATTTTAATTTTAAAAAATAATATCAAAAAGTTTGAAAAAAAAAAATCAATTTCTTTTTTTTTTTAGATTAGCTGTTAGTTTCAAACTTAGTTTTGTTTTTTTTTTTAATAAATCAAAAATCATAAAAATATAAAAGATAAAAAATCATAAATGGCTTAAAAAAAATAAAAAGGTTCCTTTTCATTTTTTTTTAGCTTGAAATAGATTTTAGCTTTATTTAGATTTTAGTTCTTCTGTTCTGATTTTTAATTTTAGAATTTAAAAAATAAAAAAGTTAAAAAGGGTTAGTCTTTAGGTTATTTTTAATTTAGATTTAAGTTTAGATTAGATTTTAGTTTTGTTTTATTTTTAGACTTAAAATTTTATAAAAAATATATATACATAAATTAAAAATTTTGTAAAAGACTAATTAAAAAATTGAAAATTCATTTTTGATGTCTTTTGTTCCACTTCTCTATAGTTAAATGTGCTTAAATGTTTATCTAAAGTTAGCTATATGAAAGTGGTAATTGGTTAGCATTTAAATTGTATGGTTGTTTAAAGCATTCAATCTTTGGAAATTTAATTGTTGGATCATTATTAAAACGTTGAGTTTATTGAATAGCTTGTATCGCTTGGGATATTCGATGATAAATGATTGTTTTACAAGGTTCAGATGTCTGCAACATTTAATAAATAATCATTTGATCATTAATTCCATAAGGCACTGGCACAATAATTTCTAAAATCAATCAGGTGCTAAATTGCCTTGCTGTTCTCCCCAATTGGTCCCAGTTTGTCTCTTTCCTATTTTCCCATTAGGTTCTACCCACCTTAGCCTCGGGAGATGGCTTAAATGGAGGGATCGGAGATCAGGGTGACAACCCTCGGTCTGAGCGTTGTCGCGCTGCCTGGACAACTTGTGCAACAACATTTTTTGGCGTCGTTGCCGGGGATAGAGTTTTCTGTCCCTGGCATTTCAACAACATTTCATCTTCATTCTTCTCTCTGGAA
This sequence comes from Pinus tabuliformis, assembly GCA_031772625.1. Classification (NCBI taxonomy): domain Eukaryota; kingdom Viridiplantae; phylum Streptophyta; class Pinopsida; order Pinales; family Pinaceae; genus Pinus; species Pinus tabuliformis. Next base: position 1,409,569,908 of record CM062804.1, read on the forward strand.
TCTGGAATCTTTTCATTTAAGCCGACAACGACAACTTTTTTTGGTGCCGTTGTCGGGGATAGAGTTTTATGTCCCTGGCGTTTCAACGACATTTCATCTCCATTCTTCTCTCTAGAATCTGGAATCTTTTCATTTGAGCCGGCAACAACAACATTTTTTGGCAGCGCTGCCGGGGACATTTTATTCTCGGCTTTTCAACGACATTCATCTTCTCATTTCTCATCATTTCCTTATCATTCTCATATGTTCATTTCAGCCAGCAACGACAACATTTTTTGGTGATGTTGCCAGGGATAGAGTTTTCTCTGTCCTTGGTTTATTCGACATTCATCATTCTTTCATCTTTCTCATCTCTCATTTTGGCTGGCAAAGTCAACATTTTTTGGCATCATTTGAATCTTTTCATCACCTTATCTTTCGTCATATCAGCAATTACTCTTCAGTTCGTTTTTTGTTTGGGTGGTATCTCCATTTCTTTTCATTTATTTTTCCCAGACAAGAAGCCTCCCTCATATCTGCTTGTTTGTTGCTTTTTGGATCCTAGACTTAGATTCATTGTTCAAGTGGCAACTCCACTTCTTTCATCTCTTGATTTCCTTGAGCAGAGATCTCTTTCTATCATCCATTTGGTCCCTCATTATTTATCATGGATTATACATCTACCCCATGTCATTTTACTGATGATCTCCATGATGTTTCGGAAGTGGCCATCTCTAAATTACCTTTGTTCTTAGGTGGTGATTTAGTCGCTTTTAAAAAGCATCTAGGCAAGTTTACTCGTATAATGATCATGTATTGTAGATATCCTCAGTATAATCGTGTGAAGATGTCAAAATGCGCCTATTTTGTTTTTCTTTAGAGGATGATGCTTTGAATTGGTTTAATAATTGTCCTGAAGACTTTTTTTTATTCTTTACAAGAATTTTCAATGCTTTTAAAGATAGATAATGGTATCCAGATAGCTCGCCTTGTGCCCCTAAAATTGTGCAAAGAATGAAAGTAATCTTAGAAGGTCCGCTGTCGATGAAAGATTTCAAGACAATACATCATATCAGAGTGTGCCATCCACC